>JASDDO010000010.1:174743195-175943195 GCA_030015575.1 Agapanthus africanus
TGGTGTAATTGTTGCAGCCAAATTAGTTGGCAAATATCACCTTGTATTAACCAAATTGTAAATACATTGATTCTGAACAAATGTTATTACATACCGAACCTGATATACAACATTACATCGGTTTCTTTATTAAGTTAAAGAAGGATATAATTCTGTATTGAAGGATAATGTTGTGAACATTTTCCTTAATCAAGAGTTGATTGGATCAAGCACGTTATATAATAGCATATACGTTCTAAATCAAACAACGGTTCAAAGTATATAGAACACACACAAGTGGAGTAGTTCAGAAATGAACGAATCCTTCTTGTGGTATTGTAGACTAGGTCATATCAGTGCGACACGACTAGCTAAGTTACATAAGGATGAATATTAGAGTCTGTTCGAATTTTCATCTTATGAAAACTTGCCAGTCTTGTCTCAAAGGTAAAATGACCAACACACTGTTTATTGGAAACAGAGAAAGAGTTACTGAACTCTTGGGACGGATACATGATGATATATACGGTCCTATGTCTACAAATGCCAGGGTTCATTCTTTGCACTTCATTACATTCATCGACTATCTCTCAAGTTTCGGACATATGTTCCTGTTGAAACACGAGTCTGAAACTTTTGAGAAATTCAAGGAATATAAGCTTGAAGTTGAGAACCAGACGGGTAGAAATATTAAGTCCTTCGATGTGATCGGGGAGGAGAATACTTGCGCATGGAGTTCCTAGAGTTTCTAAAAGGAGAATGAGATTCTCTCTCGGCATACTCCTTCGTGTACACCACAGCACCACGGTGTATCGGGGCGGAGGTATCGCACCCTATGAGATAAAGTACGCTCTATGATGAGTATTGCTGAGTTACCTGTTTCCTTTTGGAGCTTTGCACTTGAGAAGCTGCATATATTGAATGGGGTTCCATCCAAATCAGTGCCTACCACTACATATGAGATATAGAATGGGAAGAGACCATTTCTTAAGCGAGTTAAGATATGGGGTTGTCCGGCCTATGTTGAAAACAAAAATCTGGACAAACTCGAGGCAAGGTCAGTTCTGTAAGTTTGTTGGATATCCCGAACATTAACCAGGGTATATCTTCTACCAAACCGAGGAACAAAAGCTGTTTTGTTTCTCAACATGCTACCTTTTTGCGAAAAGGAATTTCTTAAAGAAGAAATTTGTGGTCATGAGGTAGAACTGAAAGGAGTTCCAGCTATACAAACTAGGACTGATGATTTAGTGGAACCAAAGCATTCAATAGTCTCCGACGAACCTCAGCCTCTCCACGAATTTGGTAGGGTTCCTCATCCATATGAGAGATACTACGGTTTCCTCGGTGACGGTGGGAGCGAGGATTGCATCATGGTAGATGATGACCTAACCAGGTTTAGGCAGGCCATCACGAGTGGTGACTCTATGAAATGGGTGGATGTTATGCAATCAAAGATGGAATCCATGTACACTAATAAAGTATGACTTTGCATGTTGCACCTAAAGGGGTAAATCCCATCGGGAGCAAATGGATCTTGAGATGATTCTTGGTGTAGATGGAAAAGTTGAGACTTTCAAAGCCATGCTTAAGTCCATCAGGATTAAAGCAAGCATCGCGGAGTTGGAACATCTGTTTTGATGTGACAGTCAAAGAGTTTGATTTCATCAAAAGGGTAGATGAACCTTGTATATAAAAGAAGGGTGTAGAGAGTAAGGTTGTCCTCCACGTATTGTACGCAGATGAAATACTCTTGATAGGAAATGGTTTCCTATGCTACACTCGGTCAAGCTCCACTTATCACGAGGATTCTCCATGGAAGATCTGGATGATACCTACTACATCTTAGGATTATATCTATGGTGATAGATCTAAGTGGATATTGGGAGTGTCCCAAAATCCATGTACATTAACACCATACTAAAGGGGTTTAGTATGGAGGATTCTAAGCGTGGTGGTTCGCCCACTAACTCAGGAATCACTCTCTCCAAAAAGTTGTCTCCCGAGACTAATTTGGAGAGAGCTCGCGTGCAAGGGATACCTTATGCTTCGGCAGTAGGCTCTATCATGTATGCGATGTTATGTACATGACCAGATGTAGCTAATGTAAGTCCACGTTGCGACCCCCGGTTCTTACGGGGAGGCGGAAACGGTATAAAAATCAAATTTTTGGCGCATGGGGCAACATGGACTAACAAAGTCAGGATCTTTTCCTAAACTAAAACTAGCAAACAAGCTAAAGAGAGTTAGCTACTCGGAAAGATGGTTATACCTAACTTGAACTCCTTCTTCTTCAAACTTTTGAAGAGGTTGATGGTGCTTTCCTCGTTGCCTTCTTCCGTCAAAGATGGATCCACCTGAGGGTTCAACCTTCGGGCTCTTTCTCGAACTTTGAGAGAACTAGAATCTTCGGCTTGCTAAACCTTTGACCCTAGAGTGAGTAGAGAGTGTGTAAGGGGTGTTTTTATCTCAAGGAGAGGGATTCTCAACTCATGAGAAGGATTCTCCTTGAACTAGAGGAGGAAGAAGAACAAGTGAGGAGAGAGAATGGTTATGATAGAATGAGCTTATTCTTTTCATTTCTTGCAACCATATCAAAATGAAAAGAATTATCAATTAACAATAATAATAAAATAATAGTTGATGGATGGTTTGGAATGACCATTATCATTACATTCTTTAAATGGTTTTGCAAGAATCAAAAAGCATCTTTCTTTTGTAATGATGATGGTCAAACCTTCAACCATGGTCAACAAGTCAACCATGGTCAACAAGTCAACAAAATCCAACCATGACACAATTTCATTTGATTAATATTATTAATACATATATCATAATTCCATTAGGGTTTGGAAAAAGACGACTGTCAACTGTGCATACGCACCCGTTCCGAAACCCTAATGAAAACCTCTTCCTCCGCCTCAATCAACTGTGCATACACACCCGCATTCTTGCTCTGAGGAACATGAATACCAAGAGATAAAATCAACCACAAAACATATACCAGTATCTGGCTCAAACCAGAGCCTGCTAGTAATATCCGTCCGGACTCCAAACGTGCACAAGTGCGCGGATGAGAACGAACCCTGTCGCAAAACCATGCGACCTCTACTCTGTTTTGCCCAGAGGCGAATACCCTCTGTGTAGGACTCTAAAGACTCGACACTACGCTGGCAGTGGGTTTAACCACAGACCGCAAGCGGCACTAGCTGTGCGTAACGGTACCCGGGTAGATGCCGACAAGAAGGCTGACGAGGTGAACCCCATCTGAACTCCTACTGAGTCTGAATGTGACAGTCTCCGTACAGTCCGGTCAGTTCGTCTGATACATCGCATGTCGGGCCTAAGGGGCGGTAAAATGTCAGTCCCCTAATAGCGGTACAAGTCGTGTCGGAGTGAAGCCCAAAACACCCTGAGATAACACTGGAAGCCTACCAGTATATCTCGCTTGCCCTGGCCAGGGACTACTCGTGTAATGGCTCTCCTAGACACAGCGCGATGTCAACCCCCAATACCGGGAGAGACGAATCCTGTCTAACCGTCACTGCCTCCAAGTGCTTCGGGACTGCACCCAACTACTACCTGTTTGCACGACTCCTTTGAGCCGTGGTAGGGTAGTGATCAAAGTGCAGTGGGAACACACTCGAGGCGAAGTACCAGTGTCAAGTCAGCGGACTAAGCTGTACTCATGTCACCTGGGAACTGATAACTGACGATAGGTATAATACCAACCTGTCAGTTCCCGACGAGTCTTGTCCAGTGTACTCGTAACCCAACGAGCACCCGTATACTATCTCCAGTACGACGTACTGATGGCTGTGGGACAGATCATCTCCCACACTGGGATGAGAAGCACATACGCTAGTCTACTCCAGAGTATCGATGCCCTGTCTCGATAGTCCTGCGACTAGGGACCTGTATAAGGATGTGCTTATAGATTACCCAGCCCCTACTAGTGTGACTTCCATCACAACGCTGGTAATCAAGCAAAGATCCTAAGGGCTCCACTAATGCGTATAGGTGAATTACTAAAATAAATACATGTACACATTGAAGTAGAAACAAACCAAGTAGCATACTACTATATTGAGCAAGATTGTTTATACAAGGTGAATATCCCAAGCTTCCATTAAGTAATATACAAACTAGTATGATACAGTAATGGCCTCTAGGGCATATATACTAACAATCTCCCACTTGCACTAAGGCCATGTACTGGCGTATCGAAGACCTATCATCTCGATCAGCCGCTCGAACTGAGTCAGGGGCAGTGCCTTGGTGAATTGATCTGCAGTGTTTTCTTCTGAAGCAACCCTCCGAACCTCGATCTCCTTGCGATCCACGATCTCCCTGATCAGGTGATACCGCCTCAAGATGTGCCTGGATCTCTGATGGGACCTGGGTTCCTTCGCTAAAGTTATAGCACCGTTGTTGTCGCAATACAGAGGTATTGGGTCAACAATGGACGGAACCACCTGAAGTTCTTTCATGAACTTCCTCATCCAGACAGCTTCTTTTGCGGCATCAGATGCAGCGATGTATTCCGCTTCCATAGTCGAGTCTTCAACGGTTTCCTGTTTGGAGCTCTTCCAACACACCGCCCCTCCATTGAGGGTAAAGACGAAACCCGACATGGACTTGGAATCATCCTTGTCACTCTGGAAGCTGGAGTCAGCAAAGGCCTCGATCTGGAGGTCATTTCCGCCATACACCAAGAACATCTCCTTAGTCCTTCTCAGGTACTTGAGAATGTTCTTTACCGCTATCCAGTGTTTCTCCCCAGGGTTTGACTGATACCGGCTTACCACACTCAGTGCATAAGCTACATCCGGTCTGGTATACAACATCGCATACATTATAGAGCCTACCGTAGAAGCGTAGGGTATAATAGACATGCGATCCCTCTCCAAATCAGTCTTGAGGGACATCTCTGTAGAGAGGGTGATCCCGTGACAAGCCGGTAGGTTACCGCGCTTGGAATCTTCCATACTGAATCTTTTCAGTATGGTGTCGATGTACCTGGACTGTGAAAGTCCTAATATCCTCTTGGATCTATCACGATGGATCCGGATCCCCAGGATGTATGAGGCATCACCCAGGTCTTTCATGGAGAACCTGTGTGACAAGAACCCCTTGACAGATCGTAGCATAGGAATGTCATTTCCTATTAAGAGAATGTCATCCACGTATAAAACGAGGAATACTATAGTTCTCGCTACAAATCTACTATAGATGCATGGTTCATCTGGATTTTTGATAAAGCCAAATTCCTTGACCGTCTCATCAAAACAGATGTTCCAACTCCGCGATGCCTGCTTTAGTCCATAGATGGACTTAAGCAATTTGCACACCTTTCCGCTGCTCCCACTCTGAATGAAACCCTCTGGCTGGTCCATATAGACACACTCCTCTAAATTTCCATTTAGAAAAGAGGTTTTTACGTCCATTTGCCAAATCTCATAATCGTGGAAGGCAGCAATGGCAAGAAGGATCCGAATGGATTTCAGCATAGCCACTGGAGAAAAGGTTTCGTCATAGTCCAAACCAGGTCTTTGACGGAAACCCTTTGCTACAAGTCTAGCTTTATAGGTCTCAACCTGTCTATCTACACCAATCTTCCTTTTGAAGATCCACTTGCATCCTACGGGTTTTACCCCGTCTGGAGCAATGTCCAACGTCCATACTTTGTTGGTGTACATGGACTGCATTTCGGTCCGCATTGCATCCAGCCATTTTACCGAGTCAATGCTCTGAACGGCCTGCTGGAAGCTAGTAGGCTCATCATAATCTATGATGCAATCCTCTCTATCCCCGTCTATGAGAAAACCGTAGTATCTCTCGGGCGGATGAGACTGCCTACTACTTCTGCGGAGCGGCATAGGAATGTCCTGTTCTTTTGAACTTACTGGCTCTTCCAAGCTTTCAGTAATAGCTTGTGGTTCTAGAATTTCTTCCAGTTCTATTGCGTCCCCACTTATCTGGGTTTCCAAAAACTCAGTTTCCAAGAAGCGGGCATGTTGAGAAATAAAAACTTTTTGTTCCTCAACGGAATAGAACAGATACCCCCTGGAGTTCTTTGGGTATCCCACAAACTTACACTGTACTGAACGTGCCTCGAGCTTGTCCGCATGCTGCTTTTTTTACAAAAGCTGGACTTCCCCATATCTTAAGGTACTTAAGACAGGGTTTCTTCCCACTCCACATCTGATATGGAGTGGTAGGCACAGTCTTGGTGGGAGCCTTGTTCAAGAGATATGCAGCTGCTTCTAGTGCATAGCCCCAGAAAGATCGCGGTAACTCAGCCTTACTCATCATGGAACGAACCATATCCAATAGGGTTCGATTCCTCCTTTCCGATACGCCGTTATGTTGCGGAGTGTATGGAGGAGTACGCTGAGAGAGAATTCCATTTTCTTTTAAATAGTCCAGGAACTCGGCACTCAAGTATTCACCACCTCGATCCGATCTAAGAATCTTAATACTTTTGCCTGTTTGTTTTTCAACTTCATTCTTGTAATCCCGAAATTTCCCAAAGGCCTCGGATTTGTGCTTCATTAAGAAGACATGTCCATACCTAGAGAAATCATCTGTGAAAGTAATGAAGTATGAATAACCGCTTCGCGCATGTGTAGACATTTGGACCACACATGTCACTGTGTATGAGTCCCAAGAGCTCGCTCGCTCTTTCTCCGTGTCCAGTGAACGGAGACTTTGTCATCTTTCCCATGAGACAAGATTCACAAGTGGCATAAGACTGATACTCGAACGGATCCAAGTATCCTTCTTTATCTAACTTAGTCAACCGTGTCTCATTGATGTGACCCAGTCTACAATGCCATAAGAAAGCCTGATTGATATCTGGAGACTTTCTTTTGTGTGTATTCTGGACATTGAAAATCTGTGGTTGGTTTAACACGTATATACCATTGCTCAGTGTACCTGACCGAATCAGAACTTGATTAAGGTGAATGTTTACAACATTACTTACAAACGCAAATTCATAACCTTCTTTAGAAACCAAAGATACAGAAATGATATTACAAGTTGCGTTGGGAACAAAAAAGCAATTACGCAAAACCAAAACATGCCCATCTGACATTCCCAGGTGATAGTCCCCCACGGCTTTAGCATCCATGCTAGCTCCGTTCGCAACTCTGAGGGTCATGTCACCTGCCTTCAAAAATCTACGGTTTCTCAACGCCTACAAAGAATTACAGATATGAGATCCTGATCCGGTATCCAATACCCAGGAAGTAGAGTTTATCGAAAGACAGTTTTCAATAACATACACACCTGAAGCTGAAGCCGCAACCTGCTTCAGTTCCTGTGTCCTGGCTTTCCAAGCCCTGCAATCTTTCTTCCAGTGTCCACTTTTATGACAATAGAAGCATTCTTCTTTACCCACAAGCTTCCCCGCTATCATTGTTGCCTTTTCTTTTCCCTTCGTACCCACTTTACTAACACCGCCCCTTGGTTTGGTGGGCTTTCTTCCTTTTTCCCTTGGCTTTCGCCTTGGACCTAGAGGAAGAAGATCCTCCTACAAACAAAGCGGGTGTTTCCCTACCTTTCTGTAGGGTGCCCTCTGTGCTCCTCAGCATGTTGAGGAGTTCTGAAAGTTCAACTTCTTTCTCTTGTAAGTTGAAGTTCAGTATAAACTGGGCGTAAGTGGATGGAAGGGACTGGAGAATTAAATCCGTATAAAGTTCACTTTCTAACGTGGTCCCAACTTCCGCGAGCTCCTCAATGTAGCTGATCAGTCGAAAATATTGCATATTTTAACCGGCAATTTCCTTATCATCTGCATACATATAGAAGTGTACGGTATTCATAATTCACATATTAGCTAATCGGTCGCAAAATATCAAATTACATGTATTCGACCTTAAAACCGGAAATTCTAGGGAAATTAACTGCATTGCATTACATAGCATATTTTCTATATCTTGCAACCCCTATTTTGAAGTCTATGCAGGAAAAGAGATGCTTGCTCGATCATTTCATCGCTCGACCATTACAATTGCTCGTAAATTCACTGAACTCAAATCTGGTATCAACACTGAAGGGAAACTGCAATTCTAAACATCAGAGAAAAGCCTAAACAGAAGTACCAAGCCACAGCAGAAAGCCCAAGGCTCAAGCCCACCAATGCGCGGCGGAAGGGCGGCCAATGCCTACTTCATGCGGCGGTTCCGCGGCGGGCCCAGGGAGTTAGCTCCTCAAATTGCATCGAAACTCCTGTTTCAGTGGCTACAGCTCAATAATGCACACAAAGTTCCAGAAGAGTCCAGACACTTCCACCAGATCAGCAAACTCCTAAACTAGCCTAATACTTCTAGAACTTTCCTAAACCCTTGCTTAAACCCTAAGCTAGAGCCCAACAAACTTATCAACAAACTTTGGGAGGGAAAGTCCAATTCAAATCTAAACCTAGGGTTGTGAAAGTTCTATAAATAGGACCCTAGACTCATTCATTCTATCATGTTGCCATAGAGAGGAAAAGATTCAACATCTTAGATTTTAGCCATTCTCTCTTTCTCCATCTTCTTCTTCCTCAAGATTAGTGAGAAATCTTGTAGGAAACCCTAACCCTAAATCCAACCACAATTCAAGATCTTGAGTGCAAGCCAAGCAAGATTCCTTCAACCCTTTTATGAGCCGAGCCGATCTTCCATCGGGCAAGAGATCAAAAGTAGATCCATGATCCACGGAGTCGAGCGAAGCCGAGTCAACGATCGATTTCTTTCTTCTTGTAGATCTTGAAAGAATGTATTGAAAATTGTTTATTAAATAAAAGGTGATATTTTCTCCATTCTTGTTTTCTTTAAATTCCGCATCATGTTATCTTTACTATTCTTGAATATTGTCTATGTGGTGATGTGTGAATAAAACTCCGCTCGTTAAGGAGTCGAAACGATCTTTAGTATGATGATGTAGCAAATTTGTAATCAATTCTTGAATCCCACGAAGTTGTAAACCCTAGCAAGTTCAAGAATCGACAACCCAATTCGATGCGATGCTTTCTTGATCAACATCACTCGAGATTGGGGTAATCCGATCGTTTCTTGAAATTGCTAGAGGCTAGAATATAAATGGTATCCTCGAAAGAGCAAGGGTTAAGAGATGAGACCTTAATTTCATCAAGAAAACCCTAACTCTCGTCGATAACCATTGATCTAGTATCAACTCTTCGAAGGACAAGAATACGAAATATTGTAGACTACAACACATCTAAAGATCCTATCGATTCCTACGAGCCTCTCTATCATTCTTGATTGTTGTTGGAAAATACCATTGAAACCCGATTCTTGATTGTTTATAGTTTCTTGATTCTTTAGTAGAGATTAGTGACACACGAATACAAATCAATCTTGAATCGTGTTTTCTCTTATTGTTGCTTAACATTTCATTTCAAACATATTAAAATACAAACGAATCTCGAGATCCCTGTGGACGATCCGCACTCATTCATTAACTACAACTGACACCGTAGTTTGATTGCGGTCAATTTAAATTTTTGATTAGATACGACACATCCGAAGTTTACAGTTCAATCAAATGGATCCTTTGTCGGAGACTATTTGATTTGATTCACAAGTCGAGAATTTACATTCAATCAAAATGGCGCCGTTGCCGGGGATCGCGCGCTAATTCGTTTACCATTTATAGTTTGAAGTGAAAGAATTATTACGTTTCATTTCTTGGAATCAAAATTCGTACAAACTCTTACACGTGTGTTGTGATTTGATTGCAAGGTGATATGGAGCATTCTGTGCTGTGGAAAAATTATTTGGGATATACCAGAGAGCTGGAGATAGTAACAGAAAGCAGCTGAAGAAATTTGGTGGATTGATCCTTTGAAAGGACCGCGGAAGGGCGGCATATACATGCATTTTGCGGCGGAACAGCCGCAGTCTTGGGTGATCTCTGTACCATCTTTCTTCAGGTGATTTCTTGCTCTCTCCCCTCTCCCCTTTTAGCTCCAACTAATCCTTTCTGCAGGATTCTTTGCAAACAATAGCTGCGCCGCAAAAGCAAATTAAAATTGTGCGTGATTTTGTTTTCTTGGTTGTTTTGCATATTAAATACGGAATTTAAGGGGCACGGCCAAATCCAAATTAGGTGGGGATTTCATTACCCTTCCTAGGCCCCGAAAACCACCAAACTTGCATGCACATTTACCCCCATTAACTAAAAGAAATCTAGAGATGACTCTAAGGACTGTCGCGCTCATTTAGGACAAGAGAGGGCCGTGGGTAATTCATTGCTTATCCGCGTTTTCTTGTGGTGCCTAAGGCGAGTGTGTCTATGGCTAGTGGTTATTAATTAGGTCCACTGTAGTGGTGGTTCCTTCCCACTTACCTGGCACTTATCCGGGCACAGGGGGACAAAGAGGCAGTGGAGGATTTATCCTGCGACTTGTCTTTTGGCAGTTAGGAGCGGTCTAGAGCCGGACCTAGGTGACCATTAGATTTTAGGGTTGTGTGCTGCATTTGGTTGTCGCATCATTTTTTCAAAATCCGTCCCTTTTCAAAGCAAACACCGCATTCATTTTACCCCTAATTATAAGCCAACGCTGCCACTTGTACTAACCCTTTTTAGTACAAGATAGGCTGGACACGGGATTCTAGTGCCCGTTTAGTCCGCGTACCTTTTATCGACTCCGAAGTCGATAATTCTCCATTTACCTTTTCTTTACCTACTACCACACCCACACCGATGGATCCGAATCCATCTAACTTCTTTAACCCTAATCTGCCACCGTCCGTTGGTGCGCAGAATCCTCCACACATTTCTCTCCAGGAAAGATGCTATCCACTTAGAGGTCCTCTTTCGACCTGCTTATCCACACCACCAGCCAATGGGGATAACTTTGAAATAAAGCCCCAGTATATCAACCTTTTACCTAAATACCACGGACTCGAGACCGAGGACGCTTACGTTTTCATTACCAAATTTGAAAACGTATGCGCTATGATGGGTACGTCTCAACTTTCTGTGGATGCGATGCGTCTACGACTTCTTCCTTTTACCTTGTGCGATATAGCCGAGAAGTGGCTATATAACACCACCGCACACTCTATTACGAATTGGGAAGAATTCGTCGCTGCATTCCAAAAGAAATTTTACCCAGTCCAAAGAACGGCTCGAATCCGTAGCGAATTGAACCAATTTGCCCAGCTCCCTACCGAACCATTTTCAAAGTACTTTGAACGTTTCAAGGATCTAATGGTTCAATGTCCACATCACGGCATCCCGAGATGGGAGCTTTGCCGAATCATCTATGAGGGCAGTAACCCTAGCACTAAACAGAGCCTTGAAAATATGTGTCAGGGTACATTTATGACTAAAGACGATGGGGAAGCCTGGCGATACTTAGAAGAGTTCGCTGAAAAATCACTAATTTGGGAGAGTGGAACCCAACCATTGAATAGGGGTGGCATACACCAAGTAGATGTGTCCATAGGTGTTCGAGCAGAAATGGCAGCAATGCAAAAGAAGCTCGACGCTATGGAACACAAATTTGCAGCAGCCTCCCTAAACCCGGTATCACTCCCCAAAACTATTTGTGGGTGCTGTTCTGATCCGTCACACTTAACGGAAGAATGTACTTTAAACTCGGCGTTTCAAGGTCACGAGCATTCTAATGCCGCATTTCAACGACCTCGAAACGATCCATATTCTTCCACGTACAATCAGGGTTGGAGGAACCACCCGAATTTTGTTTGGAACCAAAATCAATCTCAAAACACGGTTCCAAACACAAATAACTTTCAAAGGGCTTTTCCTCCACCACAACAGCAACCCCTCCAACTCACTCAGCACCCCTACCAGTCACAAAATTTCCAAAACCAGGGCAACACTTCTGCACAGTCTAATCCTATGCAGCCCTGTTCTGACGATTTCTCTCAATTTACTCAAACCATGAAATCACTCTTATCCAATTTCATGGAGGTTTCGACTGAGGTTAGATCTTCCGTCAATGAAATAAAGAAAAACTCAGCGTCACAAGCTGAGAGTATTAGAACGATGGAAGCTGAAATCGCACGCCTCAAAGCTGAAATGAGTGCGAGAGAAAAAGGGAAACTTCCCTCTCAACCCCTACAGAATCCTGGGCATTACAATGTAAATGCCATCACCACGTTGAGATCGGGAAGAGTGCTGATTAATAATGTCGGGGAAGATATTGATAATACTGATAATCATGTCAAAACCCCGGCTGAGACCTTTCCACATACACACACTTCTCCTTCTGATCCTTCTTCTTCTACCAAACCACCTTCGCACGAGCCTATTCTCCAGTTCCCTTTAGGCTCAACACCTTCACCCAACCCTTATAGTTCTCCACAGACGGTCCCCACACCTCTTTTGGGATCTCGTCTACCCCCCTTTCCTTCTCCTATGATGGAACCTGCGCTTATTGCAAAAGCACCTTACCCGAACCGGCTAAGGGCTAACAGAACGAGTCCTCATATGGAGAAAATTTTAGAAATGTTCAAACAGGTTAACATCAATATCCCTCTCCTAAATGCGATTCAACAAGTTCCCGCTTATGTGAAAATTCTAAAGGACTTGTGCACTAGGAAGAGGAAGACTCAAGTGCCGAAGAAGGTCTTTATGGCTAATAATATCAGCACTGCTTTTATTCCCCAGCTACCAAAGAAACGAAAGGACCCAGGATGTCCTACAATATCGATTTCAATTGGGGGTAAAAACATAAATCGTGCTCTTTTAGACCTTGGCGCGAGTGTTAACCTGTTACCTTATTCTGTCTATGAGCAACTAGGAATTGGAGAGCTGAAACCTACTCATTGTACTCTCCAGATGGCAGACCGATCTATCACCAAACCAAGGGGTGAATTAGAGGATGTGTTGATAAAGGTCGAGGAATTTGTTTTCCCTGTAGACTTCATTGTGCTCGACACACATCCTGTAGCAAACCCCCGGGGCCAAATTCCGGTGATTTTAGGTCGTCCTTTCCTTGCCACTTCCAACGCTGTTATAAACTGTAGAAATGGTTCAATGAATTTATCATTTGGAAATATGACCATTGAACTAAATATCTACAGAGTTGGGAGTCAGCCATCAGAACCTAGTGCTCATATTTTAGATGTGTGTTCTGTCCATGAGATCGCTCCCGATAGTTGTGGAGCCGAGGAACTTTGCTTTACTGATCTTGATGACATTAGCACATCTCTGCTTGATCTTACACTTGATCTTAATGAGGACACTACACTTACACTTGAGTCCTGCACTTCTGACTTTTCTCCACCCGAATCTGTATCTTTCACAGGCTCTGAGCTTCTTTGTAAATCCAAAAATCATTCTATGATCCTTCCTTCTATCATTTCTCCACCTGAATTAGATCTCAAGGTCTTACCTTCTCACCTAAAATATGCATATCTTGGTGAGAACGAGACTTTGGCGGTTATAATTTCCACTTCTCTTGCATCAGAGCAAGAGAATGCACTTTTATCGGTATTAAGATCTAATAAAGAGGCGTTTGGTTGGAGTATGGCGGACATCAAAGGGATCAGTCCCTTGATTGTTGAACATCATATACATGTGATGGATGATGCCAGACCGACCCGAGAACCACAGAGATGGTTAAATCCCGTCATGAAGGAAGCTGTCATGAAAGAGATCGTCAAATGCTTAGATAGTGGTATTATATACCCGATCTCCGATAGCCAGTGGGTAAGTCCTATACACGTCGTTCCTAAGAAATCCGGCATCACTGTGATCACAAATGAAGCGAATGAGTTGATTCAGACACGCACCCAAACTGGGTGGCGTGTATGCATCGATTATAGAAAACTCAACGCTGCTACGAGGAAAGATCATTTTCCTCTACCATTTATTGATCAAATGCTAGAACGCTTAGCGGGACGACAATACTATTGTTTCATGGACGGTTACTCAGGCTACAATCAGGTCCCCATCGCCAAAAAGGATCAAGATAAAACCACTTTTACTTGTCCTTTTGGTACTTTTGCTTACAGTCGCATGCCCTTCGGGCTATGCAATGCTCCCGCTACCTTTCAGCGGTGTATGATGGGGATATTCTCTGATATGGTAGAGAATTTCCTGGAGATCTTTATGGACGACTTTTCGATTTTTGGAGACTCTTTTTCTGAATGCCTAGCGAATCTGGACGCTGTTCTTACTCGATGCAAAGAGAAGAACTTGACTTTAAACTGAGAAAAATGCCACTTTATGGTCCAAGAAGGAATAGTCCTTGGACATGTCATTTCACAGAAAGGCATTGAGGTTGACAGAGCTAAAGTAGATGTCATTCAAAACCTCCCTCATCCCAGAAGCGTCAAAGATATTCGCTCTTTCCTTGGCCATGCTGGCTTTTATAGGAGATTCATAAAGGACTTTAGCAAAATTGCTAGACCTTTAACACTACTCCTGGCCAAGGATACGACCTTCCACTTTGACTCGGATTGCGAGACAGCTTTCGACTCACTTAAACACTCACTCACTTCAGCCCCTGTTTTATCATCACCAAACTGGGACTACCCTTATGAGCTGATGTGTGACGCATCTGATTTTGCTGTAGGTGCTGTCCTTGGACAACACATTGAAAAGATGCCACATGTGATTTACTATGCTAGTAAGACCCTGAATGATGCGCAAATCAATTATACAACCACAGAAAAAGAACTATTAGCGGTTGTATTCGCATTGGAGAAATTCAGGCCTTACTTAATCGGCTCACCTATTGTTGTTTATACTGACCATTCCGCTTTAAAACATCTGTTGGCGAAGAAAGATGCCAAAGGTCGACTAATACGTTGGATCCTTCTTTTACAAGAATTCGATCTTGTTATCAAAGATAAGAAAGGATGTGAAAACGTAGTAGCCGATCACCTTTCACGCATCATTTCTTCCCCTGTGACCCTGCCGATCAATGACTCATTCCCTGACGAACAACTCTTGAGCATATCCTCTGAACCATGGTTCAGGGATATTGTGAACTATCATGCCACTGGACTTATACCAAGCGATTGGTCAAAGCAGGACAAATACCGCTTTCTTTCCCAAGTAAAACACTATTACTGGGACGAGCCTTATTTGTTTAAATATTGTCCTGATCAGATCATTCGCCGGTGCGTCCCGAATGAAGAGTTCAAGAGTATTCTTTCATTTTGTCATGATCAGGCCTGTGGGGGTCACTTTGGTCCAAGAAAAACAGCGGAAAAGGTTTTGCAATCTGGATTTTATTGGCCGACCTTATTCAAGGACGCATTTGAACATTGCAAAACCTGTACACAATGTCAGTATACGGGTAGAATATCCCAAAGGAATGAAATGCCTCAGCAACCCATTCTGGTTGTTGAAATGTTTGATGTTTGGGGCGTAGATTTTATGGGTCATTTTCCCAACTCCTTTGGGAATCTGTACATATTGCTGGCGGTTGATTATGTCTCCAAGTGGGTAGAAGCCATTCCAAGTCGCACTAATGACAAGAAAGTTGTCATTAAGTTCTTGAAAGAGAATATCTTCTCGCGATTTGGACACCCACGCGCTATTATTAGCGATAATACCCTTCTGCAACAGATCTTTCGAGACTCTGATGCGGAAATATTCAATCAACCACCGTCTTTCTACACCCTATCACCCCCAAACAAGCGGGCATGCTGAGATCTCAAACAGACAAATCAAACTTATCCTGGAGAAAACTGTTGCCAAAAATAGAAAAGACTGGTCGACCAAATTGACAGATGCTCTTTGGGCATTCAGGACTGCATATAAGACCGACCTAGGAATGTCTCCATATAGGATAGTATTTGGAAAAGCATGTCATCTACCTGTTGAGATAGAACATAAAGCATTGTGGGCTATAAAGGAAATTAATTTTGATCTAAACCTTGCTTGCAACTTTCGGAAGCTGCAACTTAACGAGCTAAGCGAACTCCGCGATGAAGCTTATGATAATGCTGTAATCACAAAGAATAGGACTAAGGTTTTTCACGATAAAAACATTGTAAGGAAAACATTTTTACCTGGTCAACAAGTGCTTCTTTATGATTCACGATTACACCTTCATGCGGGTAAGCTCCGATCTCGTTGGAAGGGACCTTTTATTGGCGGTCTGTATACCCGCACGGGGCAGTAGATATTGAAAATGTTAAAAACGGCACTGTTTTCAAAGTAAATGGACATAGATTAAAGCCGTATTTTTCCACTGACCCCATGGAGGAGCTCTTGTTCTTACAAGAGCCAGTTTATTTTGATTAAAATTCCTCCGTCTCACTTTCATGTCCAGTATATAATTGTATCATATTTTGAATGAAGGTGAGTAAATAAAACAAGTTCGGGGGAAGTTCTTCACTTATATATTTGCCCCCACTAATAATTCCTCCCAGATTTACAGATTTTTGTAGGTATAACTGTCGGCAACAGTGAGGACACTGTTGAAAACAAGTTTGGGGGAGGTTTGTGCTTATTTTCGCATCATTTGCATATCATCTGCATAAGCACAAAACATTTCTTATAAAAATTTAAAAATAAAAAAATTTTCAAAACCCATAAAAATTTAAAAAA
The DNA here is from genome assembly GCA_030015575.1 of Agapanthus africanus. Taxonomy (NCBI): domain Eukaryota; kingdom Viridiplantae; phylum Streptophyta; class Magnoliopsida; order Asparagales; family Amaryllidaceae; genus Agapanthus; species Agapanthus africanus. The sequence goes on from JASDDO010000010.1 coordinate 174,759,726, forward strand.
ATTTCAAATATAAAAATAATTTTAATATTTACATTTTTTTGTATATAAATAAGATAATGAAAGTTTAGACAGTGAAAAATTACATCCATGAGATTGGAAAAATTTAAGAAAACCGAGAAAATTAGAAGTTTTCTTATACGAACTAGTAATAAGTAGTTATGAGCCATTGTCCCAAGGGTTAGTAAGATGAAGGACGTCACTAATCTGAGGATAAAAATAAGTCTGAAAAATAGTTTCTATTCTGGAAGCCAAACATTTTGAACGTTGCTACCCTGCTATTCGCACTTACATACGTCTTGAAGCCTGGGATAGTAGAGGATACCTTGAAATGCTCTTGTCTTAAAGCCAAAAGTATGAAAAGAAAAATATGTTTTAAAGTGGTGAGAAAAATGGACACTGGTTTTGTTATCACCAAGGGCAAGAAAAATATATAGCAAAAGGGTGCTTCTTCACCTAGTGCCCCAAGGTCAACTGGTCTGGGAGTCACTGCTATGCCTAAGGTGGTGCAAGATTAGGAAAATACACCAAATATGCAAGCACATTAGTAATCGGTCGGTTAGTACCTCAAGAAGTATTAACGGTCGCATGAAAGTGTGTAAGCAATCTCGTTTGCCAAGAAGTACTGAGGTCGAAGGGCAAGGGTATGATAGCTTGAATCGAATTCTCCGGGTGTAGGGATGTCTTTACACACACGCCGGGTTATATGATCGATGTTTGGAATAAAGATAGGAATGAAGAATAAGACGATGTTTTATTGAGGGAGGACGTGATTTCTAACATCTTTTCATGACCATTAAGATAGGGCTCATGACAACCGAAAAGCTAGCTTAGTTGGAAACCCTAATTTTCAAGACTTTTCTTTTACAATTCTTTTCTTTAAATGTAATATTCATGATCTTGCTTTTATTTTTGGATTTTGTGGGTGCAATCCGCTGAAAACCCTCACGAGACAACACTCCTCCTACTAGGGACACCTAGAGGTTTAAAGGCTTGTTGCACGTGCTCAGTGCAATCGTGTTGCCTACGAAAGTGTACTAGTTAGTTTTTCTCTTTCTTTATTTTCTCCTTCTCTTTTTAATAAAACATTCTCTCGAGACGATCGAAATTAAGTTTGGGGGTATTTGATCAGTCGAAAATATTGCATATTTTAACCGGCAATTTCCTTATCATCTGCATACATATAGAAGTGTACGGTATTCATAATTCACATATTAGCTAATCGGTCGCAAAATATCAAATTACATGTATTCGACCTTAAAACCGGAAATTCTAGGGAAATTAACTGCATTGCATTACATAGCATATTTTCTATATCTTGCAACCCCTATTTTGAAGTCTATGCAGGAAAAGAGATGCTTGCTCGATCATTACATCGCTCGACCATTACAATTGCTCGTAAATTCACTGAACTCAAATCTGGTATCAACACTGAAGGGAAACTGCAATTCTAAACATCAGAGAAAAGCCTAAACAGAAGTACCAAGCCACAGCAGAAAGCCCAAGGCTCAAGCCCACCAATGCGCGGCGGAAGGGCGGCCAATGCCTACTTCATGCGGCGGTTCCGCGGCGGGCCCAGGGAGTTAGCTCCTCAAATTGCATCGAAACTCCTGTTTCAGTGGCTACAGCTCAATAATGCACACAAAGTTCCAGAAGAGTCCAGACACTTCCACCAGATCAGCAAACTCCTAAACTAGCCTAATACTTCTAGAACTTTCCTAAACCCTTGCTTAAACCCTAAGCTAGAGCCCAACAAACTTGTCAACAAACTTTGGGAGGGAAAGTCCAATTCAAATCTAAACCTAGGGTTGTGAAAGTTCTATAAACAGGACCCTAGACTCATTCATTCTATCATGTTGCCATAGAGAGGAAAAGATTCAACATCTTAGATTTTAGCCATTCTCTCTTTCTCCATCTTCTTCTTCCTCAAGATTAGTGAGAAATCTTGTAGGAAACCCTAACCCTAAATCCAACCACAATTCAAGATCTTGAGTGCAAGCCAAGCAAGATTCCTTCAACCCTTTTATGAGCCGAGCCGATCTTCCATCGGGCAAGAGATCAAAAGTAGATCCATGATCCACGGAGTCGAGCGAAGCCGAGTCAACGATCGATTTCTTTCTTCTTGTAGATCTTGAAAGAATGTATTGAAAATTGTTGATTAAATAAAAGGTGATATTTTCTCCATTCTTGTTTTCTTTAAATTCCGCATCATGTTATCTTTACTATTCTTGAATATTGTCTATGTGGTGATGTGTGAATAAAACTCCGCTCGTTAAGGAGTCGAAACGATCTTTAGTATGATGATGTAGCAAATTTGTAATCAATTCTTGAATCCCACGAAGTTGTAAACCCTAGCAAGTTCAAGAAACGACAACCCAATTCGATGCGATGCTTTCTTGATCAACATCACTCGAGATTGGGGTGATCCGATCGTTTCTTGAAATTGCTAGAGGCTAGAATATAAATGGTATCCTCGAAAGGGCAAGGGTTAAGAGATGAGACCTTAATTTCATCAAGAAAACCCTAACTCTCGTCGATAACCATTGATCTAGTATCAACTCTTCGAAGGACAAGAATACGAAATATTGTAGACTACAACACATCTAAAGATCCTATCGATTCCTACGAGCCTCTCTATCATTCTTGATTGTTGTTGGAAAATACCATTGAAACCCGATTCTTGATTGTTTATAGTTTCTTGATTCTTTAGTAGAGATTAGTGACACACGAATACAAATCAATCTTGAATCGTGTTTTCTCTTATTGTTGCTTAACATTTCATTTCAAACATATTAAAATACAAACGAATCTCGAGATCCCTGTGGACGATCCGCACTCATTCATTAACTACAACTGACACCGTAGTTTGATTGCGGTCAATTTAAATTTTTGATTAGATACGACACATCCGAAGTTTACAGTTCAATCAAATGGATCCTTTGTCGGAGACTATTTGATTTGATTCACAAGTCGAGAATTTACATTCAATCAGTAGCCAATCATCTTAAGCACGTGGTCCGCTACCGATGATCCGACGGCCAACTTTGCCGAAAATAACTTCTTCGACACTTCGTATCTTGCGATACGAGACTGCTCTCCATACAGTTCTTTTGTATGAAGAAATATGGATTCCGAGTCCATATTCTCGTGCCTCCTCTGATGTTCGTTGTCCATAGAGGCAAGCACGAGGCACCTGGCCTTCGCGCAATCAATCTCCCAAGTCTTACGGATTTCCTTATCCGCGACGCTGGAGGAGGGACCTAGGACGAGGGAGCTTTGGTGGTAAGAAGATACCCCAGCTTGTCGTAAGTGATTGCCACTTTGACATTCCTGAGCCAATCTTTGTAGTTTGGCCCTGTCGGTATATTTTTATCTAGAAGTAACTTAAGTCCAGTCATGTCGATTGGTCGCTGCAATTAGGAGGGAGAGAAGAAACACTTTAGCACGATGCTCTTGCAAGTTTAGAGTGGTTTTTAATTTGTTTAAACAGGATGGCTCCCACTGTCTCTCGAATCCCTCCTCAAACCATAAAGGAAGAACTAGTCGGGATCAATCCCACCGCACAATACTTGCTTAACCGTTCAGCCGGGCCAGTGTCGATACTTCGAGGGAGGTTTTCCAACGCTTTCGCGAAGTTCCTTAATTAAAGAACCTCTTTTCCCTGGGGGGCGTAGCCCCGCTAACACCTTTCTAGACACCTACTAGGTTTATAGCATTGATCGTTTAGTGTGAAATCTCCCGAGGAGTAGCATATACTCACAGTAGGATCGGGATCCAAATATCATCGCGTGACGAAACTGAAGGAATCCTACCAGAATCACCACACTCCAAATGGTATGCAAATCTAGCAAGTTTCAGTACTTATGAAACTCCCGATGTGGATTTTTGCCCCATGCTCTTATGACCTTGACGAAGGTCAACAAATCATAAGTCACATGTCAAGTTCTGCCCGTCATTTTCCAGGTTAATTTGAACCCACCCGTATATACCCTTGACGAAGGTCAACAAGGCAATACGACTGTCCCAAACCAACGCATCTATCTATGCTACATATGAACACCCAACAGCTACCAATCTCTATGCCTTGACGAAGCTCAACAAACATAGCTTGAATACTATTGAATATTCATACGAAATGACGGAGGGCTACGAATGGTTTTGGCGAAACCGTGAACGTAGTGAACTTGATATAATCGATGGAACGAGATAGCTTTTAGAAGGAGTGGCTCAATCTCCGCATTTAAAAGTTAGTTTTGAAAAGAACCGAGTGGTTTTTCGAAAGTGTTCCAACGGCTTTAACTTGGTTTATTATCTTGCATTAGTTCTTTTAATGCGTGATATTCTTGCATTAGTTCTTTTAATGCGTCCCATCATTTAATCCTACCATTGCAGAAAACAACCAAAATATGACGTACGCTTATGCCATTCGCATTAGCCACGGGGCCCCATCATCACCCGTTAGGTTACTTAACTAACGACAGAGCGGGGGCTGGGCTAGCACGGCTGTAAAACATAAGCAACGCCTAAATAGTTATAAATATAGCAATGATAGACATTACAGATCACAGATGAATACATTGGATATACTAGGAATCCGCAATCCGTTCGAGCCTGCAACGAAAAGCGGATTAAACGGTCGCGGTGAATAGCCAAAACCCCACCCAAGACCCCTACGGGTGCGGCAAACTACCCGCCAAGTACCCGGTAGTTTGTGCACCCCTCCATGGGTCTATCCTAGGAGCAAAAACAGTAAAAAGAATTATACAATGACGGCTACAACCCCGACCCGGTTGTGCGGCCATACAAATAATAATATTACATCAATTTACATATTACAAATGAATGAAAGAAAAACAAAAGCTCATCTCACATCCACCCCGGCTATTCACCCGCGACAGTTCAACACATTCATATACACATTCCAATATCAAACACAGATCACAGAGATGTATAACCCCGACTAATCGACTTATAGCGATTAGCCGACGTTCAATACATACAAACATCACAGATATAACCAACATAGTCAAAGTGTAGTGAAGTTCGGAAAAAATACGGAATTATAGGCCCCCAAAAACAAATTTCTATTCTGGAAAATCTGTGCACATATAATATATCTCAAAAATCCTAAAACCAATCCAGAGATACACTGCACCAAAATCGAGGCAGAGAGGAGACAAGACGGCCGCGGATCCGCGGCAATAGCTTGCTATTGCCGCGGAAACGTGGTCGTTTGGTCAGATCTCTGGCTCGTTTTTGGTGGTTATCTTTAAAAAACCCTGAGATGATTTTAGGTGTATAACAAATTTTGTTTTGACCAGAAAAAAATTTAACAGGAACTAGGGTTTTTGAAAAGTTTGGTTTTTGGATTTTTCGGTTCCGAACTACGTTACACTTCACTACCTAGCTAGTTTATGTTTAGTTAGGCTCTGATACCACTGTAAGTCCACGTTGCGACCCCCGGTTCTTACTGGGAGGCGGAAACGGTATAAAAATCAAATTTTTCGCGCATGGGGCAACATGGACTAACAAAGTCGGGATCTTTTACTAAACTAAAACTAGCAAACAAGCTAAAGAGAGTTAGCTACTCAGAAAGATGGTTATACCTAACTTGAACTCCTTCTTCTTCAAACTTTTATAGAGGTTGATGGTGCTTTCTTCGTTGCCTTCTTCCGTCAAAGATGGATCCACCTGAGGGTTCAACCTTCGGGCTCATTCTCGAACTTTAAGAGAACTAGAATCTTCGGCTTGCTAAACCTTTGATCCTAGAGTGAGTAGAGAGTGTGTAAGGGGTGTTTTTATCTCAAGGAGAGGGATTCTCAACTCATGAGAAGGATTCTCCTTGAACTAGAGGAGGAAGAAGAACAAGTGAGGAGAGAGAATGGTTATGATAGAATGAGCTTATTCTTTTCATTTCTTGCAACCATATCAAAATGAAAAGAATTATCAATTAACAATAATAATAAAATGAAATAGTTGATGGATGGTTTGGAATGACCATTATCATTACATTCTTTAAATGGTTTTGCAAGAATCAAAAAGCATTTTTCTTTTGTAATGATGATGGTCAAACCTTCAACCATGGTCAACAAGTCAACAAAATCCAACCATGACACAATTTCATTTGATTAATATTATTAATAGATATATCATAATCCCATTAGGGTTTGGAAAAAGACGACTGTCAACTGTGCATACGCACCCGTTCCGAAACCCTAATGAAAAACCTCTTCCTCCGCCTCAATCAACTGTGCATACACACCCGCATTCTTGTTCCGAGGAACATGAATACCAAGAGATAAAATCAACCCCAAACATATACCAGTATCTGGCTCAAACCAGAGCCTACTAGTAATATCCGTCCGGACTCCAAACGTGCACAAGTGCGCGGATGAGAACGATCCCTGTCGCAAAACCAAGCGACCTCTACTCTGTTTTGCCCAGAAGCGAATACCCTCTGTATGGGACTCTAAAGACTCGACACTACGCTGGCAGTGGGTTTAACCACAGACCGCAAGCGGCACTAGCTGTGCGTAACGGTCCCCGGGTAGATGCCGATAAGAAGGCTGACGAGGTGAACCCCATCTGAACTCCTACTGAGTCTGAATGTGACAGTCTCCGTACAGTCCGGTCTGTTCGTCTGATACATCGCATGTCGGGCCTAGGTGGCGGTAAAACGTCAGTCCCCTAATAGCGGTACAAGTCGTGTCGGAGTGAAGCCCAAAACACCCTGAGATAACACTGGAAGCCTACCAGTATATCTCGCTTGCCCTGGCCAGGGACTACTCGTGTAATGGCTCTCCTAGACACAGCGCGATGTCAACCCCCAATACCGGGAGAGACGAATCCTGTCTAACCGTCACTGCCTCCAAGTGCTTCGGGACTGCACCCAACCACTACCTGTCTGCACGACTCCTTTGAGCCGTGGTAGGGTAGTGATCAAAGTGCAGTGGGAACACACTCGAGGCGAAGTGCCAGTATCAAGTCAGCGGACTAAGCTGTACTCATGTCACCTGGGAACTGACAACTGACGATAGGTATAATACCAACCTGTCAGTTCCCGACGAGTCCTGTCCAGTGTACTCGTAACCCAACGAGCACCCGTATTCTATCTCCAGTACGACGTACTGATGGCTGTGGGACAGACCATCTCCCACACTGGGATGAGAAGCGCATACGCTAGTCTACTCCGGAGTATCGATGCCCTGTCTCGATAGTCCTGCGACTAGGGACCTGCATAAGGATCTGCTTATAGATTACCCAGCCACCACTAGTGTGACTGCCATCACAACGCTGGTAATCATGCAAAGATCCTAAGGGCTCCACTAATGCGTATAGGTGATATACTAAAATAAACACATGTACACATTGAAGTAGAAACAAACCAAGTAGCATACTACTATATTGAGCAAGATTGTTTATACAAGGTGAATATCACAAGCTTCCATTAAGTAATATACAAACTAGTATGATACAGTAATGGCCTCTAGGGCATATACACTAACAGCTAAATCACTAGGTGTAGTGATCAGGAATCAATTGGATCTTGGAAGAATCACTGGACAGCTGTGGAGGACATTCCTAAGTACTTGAGAAACACTAAAAGAATGTTCTTGGTTCAAGCTTCCAGAGGGATAAGGTCGACTGAAAGTCAGTCACAGGCATTGTCTTTACCCTCAATGGAGGGACGGTATGTTGGAAGAGTTCCATGCTTGATACCGTGACATACTAGACGATAAAGGCTGAATATATCGCTACCAACGATACTACCAAAGTGGATGTCTGGACATTTCTTGTTCATGAGTTGAACAAGGTTCCTACCATTGAGCGTCCAATAACTGTTATTGTGACAACAATTGAGTTGTGGATTTGGCCTAGGAACACCGGTCCCATCAGCGATCCAGACATATTCTGAGAACAGTATCACCAGATCAGGGAGATGGTTGATCTCCAGGGGATCGAGATAAGGAGAGTTGACGCGAAGTATAACACGGCGGATCCACTCACAGAGGCATTTCCCTAGAGAGACTTTTATGTAACGTTGGATATGAGATACTATAACAAATGTCCTTAGTGCAAGTGGGAGATTTTTAGTTATATGTATGTCCTAGAGGCCATTACTATACATGCGATGTATATTGTAGTGGATGCTTGGACATATATAGGGATGACTTTCTTGCTCGACATGATAGTATGCTATCTGGTTGCTCTTTATCTTAACATGTACACTTATAGTCTCTCTATTACATGTTGATAAAGCCCTTAGGATGAGTACTTGACTACCAGGATTATGATGCAGATCATACTAGTGTGGCAGAGGTAGTCGGTAAATACATCCTTCAATTGTTCCTAGTCGTGGGAGTATCAAAACAGGGCATCGATACTCCAGAGTAGACTAGCGTATATGCTTCTTGACCCATATGATGGGCGATGGATGATCCCAGATCCATTGGTGTATGACATCAGAGAAGGTATACGGGTGCTCAGTGGGGACTGGGTATACTGAACGGACTCGCCGAGAACTCCAAGATGGTATTATACCTATCGTCAGATAGCAGTTCTCCGGTGACACGAGTACAGGTTAATCTGTCGACCCGAGATCGTCACAGAGTCTTGTGTGATTCCCACTGTGCTTTAATTTCCACCTTACCACGTTCAAGAGATCGTGCAAAACGGTAGTTTTTTGGGTACAGTCCCGAGTCACATGGAGGCAATGAGCGATAGGAGGGGATTCGTCTCTCCCGGTATTGGTAGTTGACGTTGCGCTATTCTTGATTGGCCATAACAGGAAATCCCTGGCCACGGTTGCTTAGATCTACTGGTAAGTGTTATCAGTAGTTTCTTGAAATGTTATGAGCCTCACATCGGCATGACTTATCAGGCTATTGGGGTCTGACGTTTTACCACCCCCAGGCTGCAATATGCGACATATCTGACGAAGAGACCGGACTGTACGGTAGTGCTACTGATTGGATTCGCAGGAGTATGAGCAGGCTTGCTTGTTGATCTTCTGATCGCTCAATATCCGGGTGACCTTTACGTTTAGCAGACCGCTTGCGGCTGTGGGTGTTTGATATGATCATCACCTACTGCTGGCGTATTGATGAGTCTTTAGAGTCCTACACAGAGCTTTCTTGGTTCATGCGAAACGAAGTAGGAGCATATATATGATATGTGCGGGTCCGAGATTAATACGCGTATCTGATACCGTATTATATTCTCGCGATATGTGATATCGATCGGTTATATGTGATATGGCTGAGTTATCGGATCAAGTGTTCATTCGATAAATTATTACATTTGATATTAGTCAGTTGTATGTGATATAGCCGGATTATTAAATCAAGTGTTGATTTAATAATTTAATGTATAATTATATATTTGATATATTAATTTACATTAACTAATATTATCTCACTTAAGCATTTCTTTTTCTCACTAGTGTACACTTAGTATATATGTGATATATATTAATGTACATTATTTTGTGTCATGCTAGATGCCACATGCTACATGGGTGTATGAGACTCACACCATGCTTATGTTAATGTTAGGTTTTATTTGTTTAAAGTTAATCAAAATTTGTTGGAAATTAGTAACATGGTTCAAGCTTGTAGAAGCTTGTGGAACCATTGACCAAGTCCACTAATTTTGTTTTACGTGTAGATATTTATTAAGCTAACCATTATTGTTAGCCATGGTTTATTCTCTACATGAGTTAGTATATGACACTAACTCACCCATGGTTGCTATTCTCACCTCATGAGTTTCATTCTCATCTCCACTTCATCTTCTTCTTTCTCATGAGAAAGCTTTCTAGCTTTTCAAATGTTGAAGAAATATTGTCAGAAAAATAAATCTAAATTGAGCAAAATTCCTTCTTCATCATCCTCTACTACATTAGCCATTTAGTTTAGGGTGTTTGCTTCACTAGTCTACCATTAGTGAAGAGGTAGCATGAGCTTGAGTCTCCTCGACGTAGATCATCTTCGGCCTCGAAGACCTTGAGCAAGCTTGTTCATTTCTTCATGTGAACCCTTACTAGAGTTCGGGTGTTCACTACTTGGAGCGAAGGGACTACTACACGGAGCTTTAGAAGTGAAGGATCGGTCAACAAAGGTTGTATTCCTCATTCACTTGTACGTAAAGTTGTTTGCATTCTTGATTTGTATAATTCTCTATTTAAGATTCTATGTTAGGTTTTTTTAGTTAAGATTCTATGTTAGAAGTGAAGGACCGGTCTGCAAAGGTTGTATTCCTCATTCACTTGTATGTAAAGTTGTTTGCATTCTTGATTTGTATAATTCTCTAGTTAAGATTCTATGATAGGGTTCTTTAGTACGGCAAATTTTTGAAAACGGCATGGACGATGCCATCCGAAACCTTGCTGTCGTGCTAGGTAACCCTACACGATACTCTCAGATGAATAGACCGGACTGCACGGAGATTGTCACGGACAGGCTCAGCAAGGCTTCGGATGAGTTCGCTCCTTGGTCTCCTTTTCGACATGTACCTGGGTTTCCATTACGTACAGCTAGTGCCGCTGACGAACTTGTGGTTAAACCCACTGCCAGCGTACTGTCGAGTCTTTAAAGTCCCACACAGAGGGTTTCCCTGGATCAGACGAGACGATGTAGAGGCTATATGGTCTTACGACAGGTTTTCGATCGCATACGTGTACTGGCTACGCGGATGATGTTCGGACGGATAATACTAGTGGGCTTTGGTTTATGTCAGTTGCCAGTATTATACTATTGGATTATACTTGTCTTTTTGTATTCGTATTTTTCGGAATACGAATACAGGTATGTATATACGGTGAGGGCATTCTTGTAATTTCACAAGAATGAGCTTCTAGAAGGAGACACCTCATTATTGGCTTTATCCGTTTTTGGAAAAGGATTAATGAGGTGGAATTTGGAGAGACACTTGAGGAATGGTTGAAAGCTTGGCTTGGTATTAGTTTATTCATTTATGGTCACTATTCAAGTATGGGTCATTATTTTGTGAGTTTAATAATCCATGCTTGAATTATTGTAGTGAGACTTAAGCCATTCTCTCAACCATTATCCATTATCTTTTATTCATTCTCACTTTCTCATTCTCTATCCTAGTTTTTTGCTCTCCTCCTCCCTCAAGCTCAAACCTTCACATGTGTTGTTATTCATTGAGCTTTGAGACAAATTAATCCATAGATCTTCTCTACATCTATTTAGTAGTCTTCTTTAGCAAATTAGATCACTAAGTTACCTCACTTGAGGTTGGAGCTTGACCATAGGCCCTCGGGTGGATCTTCTACAACCTAAAAGAGACCAGAAACCGAGTTCGTTTGAAGCATCCTAGGAGCCAAAGAAAGGAGATCAATGTAGAAGCTTGATCCAAGGAGCCAAGAACCACTAGAAGACCCGAAGGACTTGACACGAAGGTATAACACTCCAACCGAGTAGTTAGAGCCTTCTTGTAGTTTATGTTAGCTAGTTAAGGTTTAATTAAGATCCTAAAGTGGATAATGTCTATGTTTCAAAGCCAAACATGATCTTTTGATGGACAAAAATCGTTTTTGATGTATTCCGCCTCCCTGCGAACTCGGAGGGTGTGCGACATAGACTTACAGGTTGATATCGCGCTGTGTAGGGAAGTCATTACACAAAGTCCCTAGCCAGGGCAAGCGAGATTTGCTGGTAGGTACTCCAGTAGTTTCTCGGGGTGTTTTGGGTTCTACTCCGGCACGACTTATTGCGTTATTAGGGGTCTGACGGATACCGCCCCCTAGGCCCGATATGCGATACTCTTAGACGAACAGACCGGACAGTACGGAGATTGTCACAGATGAGTCTGCTCATCAGCCTTCTTATCGATAGATACCTGGGTAGCCGTTACATGCAGCTAGTACCGCTGACGTGCTTGTGGTTAAACCCACTGCCAGCATACTGTCGAGTCTTTAGAGTCCTACACAAAGGGTTTCCCTATTTCAGGCGAAACGATATAGAGGTCGTATGGTTTTAAGACAGGGTTCGAACATATATGTGCACTTGTGCACGGATCATGTTCGGACGGATAAAACTAGTGGCTTTGGTTTAAGCCGGATCCTAGTATTAGATTATTGGATTAGTTTCGTCTCTTTGTATTCGTATTTTTCGGAATACGGATACGGGTATGTATATACGGTGAGGGGTATTCTTGTAATTTGTGAAAGAATTCTTCTAGAAGAGGACACCTCATTTCTTGTATAATTCATTTTGATTAATGGATTAATGAGGTGGAGGTTTGAGGTGTGGGCTTTCATTAAATGAAGCATGGCTACTTGGGGTGACACATGGGGTGACTCATCTAGTGACTATTGAAGCATGCTTGATATTTCCATTGGTGAATTATTGTATGCTTCATAATACAAAAGACCTAGCAATATTCATTTTATAATATCTCACACACTCTCTTCTTCTTCCTCCTCATGAAGGCTTCTCTAGCATGACTACTAGGTTTTGGAAGGTATCAACCATGCCAATTTAAAATTTTTAGTGTACTAAGTAACCCAAACCAAGGATCAAAATAGAGGATTAGATGTAAGCAATGCATGTAAACAACTTTACACTAAGTGAATGAGGAATACAACCTTTGTAGACTGGTCCTTCACTTCAATAGCTCTGTGAAGTAGTCCCTTCGCTCCAAGTAGTGATCTCCCGGACTCTTCTAAGGGTTCACAAGGCGAAAGGAACAAGCTTGCTTGAAGTGTTCGAGACTGAAAATGATCTACGTCGAGGAATCTCCAACTCAAGCTACCTCTTCACTAATTGGGAATTAGTGAAGCAAACAACCTAAACTAAATGGCTAATCTAGTGTAGGTTGATGAAGTAGGATTTTGCTCAACTTAGAATTATTTTTCTCACAAAATTTCTTCACCTCTTGAAAACCTAGAGAGCTTTCTTTTTATGAAGGAGAAGATCAAGTGGAGAAAAGGAATGAATAAGAATGGCAACCATGGGTGAGATAATATCTCATATTACCCATGTAGAGACTTAACCATGGCTATAGATAACGGTTAGGTTAATACATATCTTAAGTAAAACAAAATTGGTGGACTTCGTCAATGGTTCTATATGCTTCTAAAAGCATCTTGAGCAATAACAATTTTCCACTAATTTTGTACTTATCTTAAATAATTAATAACCATTAATTATCCATGTCATGGTGTGAGTCTCATACACCCATGTGCAATGTATCATCAAGCATGACACAAAGATAAACACAATAATATATATCACATATATATTAAGTGTAAAAAGTGAGAAAAAGAAATCCTTAAGTGAGCTAATATTAGTTAATGTATGTTATTATATCAAATATATAATTATACATTAAATTATTAAATCAACACTTGATTTAATTATCCGGCTATATCACATATAACCGACTAATATCATTTGCATCATCTTATCGAATCAACACTTGATTCGATTACCCGGCTATATCACATATAACTGACCGATATCACATATCGCGGGATTAGAATACAGTATCACATACGCGTATCAATCTCGGTCACGCACATATCACATATGCGCTCCTACTTCGTTTCTCCTGAGCCAGGAAACCTCTGTGTAGGACTCTAAAGACTCGTCAATACACCGGCAGTAGGTGATGATCATATATGTCACCCACAAGTCGTCAACGGTACTAGCTGCACGTAACGGCTACCGGGGTATTGAGCGATCAGAAGATCAACAAGCATGCCTGCTCATACTCCTGTGAATCCAATAAGTAACACTACCGTACAGTCCAGTCTCTTCGTCTGATATGTCATATATCTAGTCTAGGGGTGGTAAACGTCAGACCCCAATAACTTGATAAGTCGTGCCGGTATGAGGCTCATAACTGGTCGATAAACTACTGATAACACTTACCAGTAAATCTCAGTATCAGCCCTGGCCAGGGAGTTCCTGTTATAGCCAATCGAGCATAGCGCAACATCAACCCCCAATATCGGGAGAGACGAATCCCCTCCTATCGCTCATTTCCTCCATGTGAATCGGGACTGTATCCAAAAACCAACGTTTTGCACACTTTCTTGAACATGGTATGGTGGAAATCAAAGCACAGTGGGAATCACACAAGACACTATGACGATCTTGGGTCTACAGACTAACCTGTACTAGTGTCACCATAGAACTGCTATCCGACGTCAGGTATAATACCATCTAGGAGTTATCGGCGAGTCCTGTTCAGTGTACCCAGTCTCCACTGAGCACCCATATACTATATTTGATGTCAAACACAAATGGATATGGGATCATCCATCGCCCATCATATGGGTCAAGAAGTGTATACGCTAGTCTACTTTGGAATATCGATGCCCCGTCTCGATACACCCTCGACTAGGAACAATTAAAGGATGAACTTATGGACTGCCATAGCCCCACTAGTATGATCTCCATCATAGTCCTGGTAGTCAAGTATACATCCTAAGGGCTTTATCAACATGTGAGAGAAAGACAGTATCACAATACTAGTCTACATGTTAAGATAAAGAGCAACCAGATAGCATACTATCATGTCGAGCAAGAAAGTCCACCCTATATATGTCCAAGCATCCATTGTAATATACAATCATGTACAACAATGGCCTCTAGGGCATATATATAACTAACAATCTCCCACTTGCACTAAGGCCAGTTGTTTTAGTATCTCATACCCAACATCCCAAAAACTCTCAAACTGTATCTGGGGTTTTGGCCTCTGTGAATGGAACCACCGTGTCATTCTTCCTATCAACTCTCCTGACCTCGATCGCCCGGAGATCAACCATCTCCCCGATCAGGTGATACTGCCTAAGAATATGTCTGAATCACTGATGGGACCGGGGTAAAGCCACAGCTCCATTGTCACTACAATGGTAGGATCCAAGTTCATCTCAAGAACATTTTATACCCAGACAAGCTCTTTGATAGCATCGTTGGTAGCGATGTATTCACCTTTATCGTCGAGTCTGCCAAGGTATCTAGCTTGGAACTCTTCCAACATATCTGTAAGTTGACGTTAGACATCCCACATGATGCGGGGAGGTGGAATAGATAAAACAATCATTTTGTTTAAACTAACATCGACTAACTTTACGGATCTTTGCTAAACCCTAACTAACAACAACATAGAAGTGATTAGCTACTACGAAAGATGATTATACCTAATGAATCAAGGACTTCTTGTTCTCGTAGACCACCTCCTCATCGGCCTCCTCGTTGTGATAGAAGATCCACCCGAGAGCTACTTCTCCAAGCTTAACCTCTCACTTGAGGTAACTAGGTTGCTGTGAGTGCTAATCAAAGTAACCTAGAGGATATAGAATAGGATTAGGGATCTATTAGTCTTGCTAACCCTTGGATCTCAACACATGAGAGGTTAGGGTTAGTTCTTTGAAGAGAGAGAGAGCTTGAGGAGAGAGAAGGTGAGAGTGAGAATGATATGAAATAATATCTCATTTATGAATATATATGAAGCATAATAATTATTAAATGAATAACAAATAATAATATCAACCATGCTTCATTAACTCACTTTGTGTGATTCGTCTCATGAGTCATTAAGCAATAAATGCATCATTCACTCCTTTGGATGAATCACACCAAGAGTCATTAAACCATTTAATGCAAATTCCACCTAAGCCTCCAACTCATCAATCTTCTAGAAGCTTCTCGACTAATTACGAGAATGCCCCTCTCATCCATGAAAACACGGAAATACTGAGACTGTATAAATCCAATAATCCTATACTAGAATCTGGCTTAAACCAAAGCCTGCTAGTATAAACTGTCCGAACATCGTGCGTGCGTAAAAACACGTATGTGTCCGAACCCTGTCGTAAAACCATACGACCTATATATCGTTTCGCCTGAAGCAGGGAAACTCTCTGTGTGGGACTCTAAACACTCGACACTTACGCTGGCAGTTGATTTAACAACAGACCGCAAGCGGCACTAGCTGTACGTAATGGTCCCCAGGTAGATGTCGATAAGAAGGCCGATGAGGAAACCCATCCAAACTCCTACTGAGTCTGATATGACAATCACTATACAGTCCGGTCTGTTCGTCTAAGACTATCGCATATCGGGCCTAGGGGGCGGCAAACGTCAGTCCCCTAAAAGTGGTATAAGTCGTGTCCGAGTGAAGCCCATTACACCTTGAGAAGCTACTGGAAATCCTACCAGTAAATCTCGCTTGCCCTCGCCAGGGACTTTGCATAATGGCTCTCCAGATACAGCGCGATATGAACTCCCGATACCGGGAGAGACGAATCCTATCTAACCGCCACTACCTCTAAGTGCTTCGGGACTGCACCCAATTGCTGCCTGTTTGCACGACTCCTTTGAGCCATGGTAGGGTAGCAATATAAGAACAGTGGGAACACACTCGAGACGAAGCAGCAATGTCAAGTCTGCGGACTATGCTGTACTCATGTCACCTGGGAACTGTTAACTGACGACGGGTATAATACCAACCAACAGTTCCCGGCGAGTCCTGTCTGGTGTACCCGTAACCCAACGAGCACCTGTATACTATCTCCAGTACAACGTACTGATGTCTGTAGGATAGACCACCTCCCCAACTGGGATAAGAAGCATACACATTAGTCTACTCCGGAGTATCGATGCCCTGTCTCGATAATCCTATGACTAGGGACCTGAAAAAGGATGTGCTTATAGACTACCCATCCCCCACTACAGTGACTGCCATCACAACGCTGGTAGTCAAGCAAGATCCTAAGGGCTCTATCAATATGTATTCTCGATATGCTAACATATACACATATTAAGATAGAAATAAACCAAGTACCATACTACCATATTTAGCAAGACTATTAATATAACTGTGAATATCCCAAGCTTCCATTAAGTAATATACAAGCTAGTATGATACAATAATGGCCCCTAGGGCATATACAATAACAATCTCCTACTTGCACTAGGGCCATGTACTGGCGTATCGAAGACCTATCATCTCGTGTAGCCTCTCGAACTGAATCTGAGGTAAGGCCTTAGTGAATGGAT
The DNA here is from genome assembly GCA_030015575.1 of Agapanthus africanus. NCBI lineage: Eukaryota > Viridiplantae > Streptophyta > Magnoliopsida > Asparagales > Amaryllidaceae > Agapanthus > Agapanthus africanus. The sequence continues at coordinate 174,776,762 of JASDDO010000010.1, forward strand.
CTGCAGTGTTCTCCTCTGTAGGAACTCTCCGGACCTTGATCTCCTGGCGATCTATGATCTCTCTGATCAGGTGATACTGCCTCAAGATGTGTCTGGACTTCTGATAGGACCTAGGTTCCTTCGCTAAAGCTATAGCTCCGTTGTTGTCATAATACAGCGGTTTGGATCAGCAATGGTAGGATCCTCTTGAAGTTCTGTTAGGAACTTCTTCATCCAGACTGCTTCTTTTGTGGCATCGTAAGCAGCGATATACTCCGCTTCCATCGTCGAGTCAGCAACGGTGTTCTTCTTGGAACTCTTCCAGCACACCGCCCCTCCATTGAGGGTAAAGACATAACCTGACATAGACTTGGAGTCATCCTTGTCACTCTGGAAGCTGGAGTCGGCAAAAGCCTCGATCTGGAGGTCTTTTCCGCCGTAAACCAAGAACATATCCTTAGTCCTTCTCAGGTACTTGAGAATGTTCTTTACTGCTATCCAGTGCTTCTCTCCTGGGTCTGACTAATACCTGCTTACCACGCTCAGTGCGTAAGCTATAAGTCTACGGTACCGCCCCGGCCGTCTTTACGAGGCCAAAATGCGGAAACGAAAACTTTTTCAAAACTTTAAACCGGCGCTATCGTATGCTTAAAACCCGGATCGAACCATTAACCTACAACTAGCTATCTAGAGAAGGGATAGAAAAGCTATACCGATCGATCCGTGTCCTTCGGTCTTTGGCCACCATCCCAAGCTCCCCGCGGCAACTCCGGTCCTGATCTCCTCGTTGGAAAGGGCACCACATCTACGAGTCTTTTTACGGGCTCCCATCTCTAAACCGAGGCAATTCGGACATGAAGTTTGCTAGCCGACGTAACCAAGATGTTGTAAAGAATGTTTGTGATCACTTTGTCTCTTGCATCCATTGCTTAGATGGAGGTTGAAGGTTTTGCCATTAATGGAATCTATGAGCTTGAGGAACAAGAAGAAAAGGAGAAGCTTTCTCTTTTGTGTTTCATATTTTTTTCATATGATAAAATGAAAGAGTGTGTGTAGAAAAATACAAGACCAAGCTAACCCAAGGCAGCCCCTCTCTCTCTCTTCTCATCATATCAACACAAATCAAACATCAAATGTGACATTTGCACAATAAATGAGACCATGAGTCACTAGGTTTGCATGTGTCACAATTAATGCACAAAATGATGAATTCTAGCTCATTATTTCCATTAACAAACATTAATCCAAATGTTTGCAACAATAAAAAGATATGAAAACATCTAAAATAAACTCGTGACGGATCACAAGGATATCCCTCACCTGTATATACATACCTGCACCCACATTCCGACTGAATGCGAATGCGATGAGACTAAAGTAATCAACCAAATCGAATATTAGGATCCGGCTTAAACCAAAGCCCACTAGTATGATCCGTCCAATCATGATCCGTGCAATACCGCACGTATATGATCGAACCCTGCCATATATCATACGGCCTCTACAACGTTTCGCCCGAAACTTGAGAAACTGTCTGTGGGGGACTCTAAAGACTCATCAATACTTTGGCGGTGGATTTAACCACTAGCACGTCAGAGGTATTAGCCGTACGTAATGGGCTACCAGGTATTGACCAAAAGGGAAGTCGATGAGCGAACTCATCCTGACACCCTACTGAGCCTGTCGGTGACAATATCCGTACAGTCCGGTCCGTTCGTCTATGAGCATCGCATGTCGGGCCTAGGGGGTTGGTGAAAGTCAGACCCCCAAAAGCGGTACAAGTCGTGTCGGAGTGTAGCCCAGAACACCCCGAGATACTACTGGAATACCTACCAGTAAATCTCCTGCCTTGGCCAAGGACTTCATGTAATGGCTCTCCTAGACACAGCGTGACCTCACCCCCAATACCGGGAGAGACGAACCCCTGCCGATCCGCTCACTGCTTCCATGTGGCTCGGGACTGTACCCAACTAAAACCTGTTTTCATGACTCCTTTGAGCCGTGGTAAGGTAGTAATCAAAGCACCGTGGGAACTCACACGAGACAAATGACGATCTCAGGTCGATGAAATAACCTGTACACATGTCACCAGGGAACTGCTATCTGACGTTTGGTATAATACCAACTAGCATGTTCCCGGCGAGTCCTGTCCGGTGTACTCATAACCCAATGAGCACCTGTATACATCTTAGGTGAACCAACTAACACCAATGGCTTGTGAGACCAGCCACCGCCCCTCGTCGGGGTCTCGACTGTATAGTCTATTAATGGAGTATCGATGCCCAGTCTCGAAACTCCCACGACTAGGGACCACTTTAAGGATGTGCTTATAGACCCCAGCTCCCACGTATATGATCGCCATCATACCGCTGGCCGTCAAGCAAGAATCCTAAGGGCTCTATCAACGTGCAATAGTAACCTGTAAGGTCACCTAAATCAGTACACGATGATAAAGATAAACCAGATAGCATACTATCATCTTGAGTAAGACTGTCCAACCGGCATAGGTCCTCCCTCAATTATTGCAATCACGTGCCTGTGATCTAATAATTGACTCTTAGGGCATTATATCCAACAATCTCCCACTTGCACTCAAGGCCAATTATTGCGATGCCGCATACTCACAGCCCGCGTGATACCGAACACCCAACTCGTCTACTAATCAGTCTCACAAAGCTCGTTTGCGAAACTATTGCGTTCGAGAAATAGCCTCAGCTAGTGGATCCGCCCTGATGTTTCTTTCTATATCTCTCTTTATCTCAAGTTCGCGGAGAAAACCATCTCCCGAAATGAGCAATACCTGTCTTAGAATATGTCTGGATATCTGATGGGACCTAGTTCATAAATGAACTCCAAATCCAAATTTCTATTAGACTGTATCGTCAACTGCAACCAATCAGTAACCTGCGCCATTCCTCCCTCGGTATCCTCTTGGACCATCTGTCTAAAATACTGCCCCTCGTCAAAGGGAAAACTATAACTCTAACTGTCACTCTGTCATCCAGGTCACCTTGGAAGCCAGGAATGATAACCGTCTCCCGAAGGAGGCTGTCGTTATCATATCCCTAGAACATCCACTTATGTTCTAAAACTGCTTCCGAATGTTTCTCCAGGATTGGATCAATATCAACTTATTGCATCTACTCCAAAAACAACATCTGGTGTGGTAGTTGACATCTCATGATTGACTCAATTGCCTAAGCAAGTGATCTGCCAATCATGCGCATCCCTTTCCCCTTTAGTCTGTAAGACACCTTTAGAGAGGGTGACTCCATCACCTGAAGGTACACTACTGTGCCAGGAGTCGTCCATTCTAAAACACCTTTAGAATGCTGTCTAAGTACCCAGATTGGAAAACTACCCAAATCTTGATCTAAAACCATAGATCTAGTAACCAGAATATCTGATATAATATTCATATCCTATGTGGAGAAACCACTGTATGACAACCAAAGTATAACCGATCGTAGTATAGGAATTTAACTTCCTACTCTGTGTATGTCATCCAAATACCAGGACATCACACCCTACTACCTTCTTAACAGATCCATTCCCTATTCTGATGAAGTCAAACCTATGACTGTCACATCAGAAATAGATGATTTATCTCCGCTATATCTGCTTTAGTCCATAAATAGACATAAGCTACTTGTCCACTATGCTTCCGCTGCTCCCACTGACTGCGACAACCCTCTGGTAGAGTCATATACACGTGCACTTCTAAAGCTAGTTTAGAGCGACGCTATACTCATCCTCCTGCCGGGTCTCATAGTCTGGAACAACAACAATGGCAAGTCTGGGTAAACAAGAACCTCCCTGTCACCGTCCTTAAGGCTACCAGAGTACCTCTCAGGTGCCTGAGATTACCCACCATATCTGCGGAGTGGCTAATGGAGTGTCAAACCAGATTGAATATTTAGGTTCTTATCAAATTTTTAGTAATCGTTTGCGGTTCTAGAATCACTTCCAGTTCTACCATACTCCCACTACTGTTTTATGAAAAAATCTATTTTACTAAAACTGTGGCGAGTCAAGAACAATATCACTATTGATCTTCCAGATGGTAGAAAATCAACCCTCGTCATAGCCCAGGCCAACCCATAAACAGCCATTACAGAAACGTGCCTTGAGTTATCCAGAGTCTGGTTTTAAGTATAAGCCGGACAACTCCCCGTACCTTAACATTGTTAAGATATGAACTATTCTATATTCAAACAGAGGCATTGATTTAATTGGAACCAGATTCAAATCATGCAGCTGTCTCCACTGCATATCAACTAAATGGAGAGAGGCCGATCAGCATTACTCAACTTAGGAGTGCTTCCAATTATGAGTAACCTTAAAGAGAAGCAAGTTCTCTTAATCATTACTATCATCTGAATACCATACACAAGTATCTACATTTTGGATCACCTTGAAGAATCCTGATACTTGCAATACCTGGTTCTCTACTTTATTCTTATACCTATAACTTCTCAAAACTTAGACCTTGCATTTCTACGAAACACAGGTCTAAGAACTAGAGAAGTCACAAGTAAACAGAATATAGTATGAGTACCACACACCTCTATCCTCATAGACACTGGACAACATACAATACTCTGTATAAGTCCCCTGAGTCTAATAACTCATTCCCTGCGTGTCGTAGGTTGAAAACTGTACTTATTGTTTAAAAGAATTACACCGCTGTTTAATATTCCTTACCTAACCATCCACTGATATAGATAAATGTCATAGACATAATTTCAAAAAGTTATATCTCACTTTATAAAAATAAACGTACAGATATATCAATTTCAAATTGGTGCATAACAACGGATATTCAAAACCAAATATTTTCCATCCGGCAAACAACCCAGGCGATTTCCTCAAATATCACTAATTACAACGAATCCCGATATAATGAGGATGATCACCCAATTCCCGATAACTTACTCCCACTCATCATCTGTAAAACCATACAGATGTGAGAATCAAACCTGGTAAATACATACCCTGGAGCAAGGGCTAATTGGGAAATCAGTTTTCCTTTAACAATACATAGTGAAACTGAAACATATAAATGTTTCGAAGAGGTATCCGGGTATTCTTAGAAATGCCTCTTCCATTATCAGATTCACAACTGTAACCGTATATTTCTTTGCCATCTCTCTAAATCCCTTTATATGTCTTTAGTCATTACCTTTTGTACACCCCTTTAGGCCAAATGGTTTTCTTCCTTCCCTACCGTTCGGCACTAGCCTATGGTTTGGAAGAAGACTATCCAATACGCATAATGGGTGTACTCTCCAAATCCTAGGAGTACTCGTAACCTGAGAGAAGGTGAAGATAAAAGACAACCAAATAAACCTTATTCCTATTTCTCCTGAACTAGAATCCATCCCCGAACAGGAACAAGTTCCTTTCGAGTTCGTATATAACCATACGATGGAGTATCCAAATAACTGTGGATCTTTGTAGTGATACGGAGTGTCCCGGAGAAATACAAAGGTGAAATAGGAGTGGCGATGAAATACTTGGTTTGCTCGTGAATAGCAGTCGCAGTTTATTTTGCCCTATTACTAATCCCTTTATTTGCCTTTACTTAATACCTTCTGTACACCTTTTAGGCTAAATGGTTTTCTTCATTCCCTACCGTTCGACACCTGCCTATGCTTTGGAAGAAGACTATCCAATTTACGTAATAGGTGTACTGTCCTAATCCAAGGAGCACTCGCAACCTGAGAGAAGGTAAAAGGAAAAGACAACTGAACAGTCTTATTCGTTTTCTCCAGAACCGGAACCATCCTCGAATCTGGAACAAGTTCCTTCGAGTTCGTATATAACCATACGATGGTTTTATCCAATGGAAGTGGATGTTCGTAGTAATATGGGGTGTTCTGGAGAAAAGGTTAAAAGTAGGAGTGGCAATGAGGTATGCAACTCAGACAATCCAAAAGCCAGTGTTTTAGAAGGTTCGGTTAACTTGGTCACTGAGTCATAGTCTAGGGTCGGGACATGGTCACTGCTAAAAAGAGAGAGAAAAGAAACACTCAGCGTGCACTCTAACCTAGATCAGAATGGTTATCACTTTATCTAATCAGGAAACCTCCCACTGTAACCTCAAATTCTCCTCCAAACCTGAAAGAAGAATTAGTCGGGATCACCCGAGGAGTAAACCAACTCATCAGTGGGAATCGGGATCCAACTATCATCGCATGATAACTTGATGGAATCCACTCACGTTATCACACTCCAGAAGGTATGCGCATGCCTGGCAAGTTTCAGCTTCTTTAGAAACTCCCGATGTGATTTTTACCCCATGCTCTTATGACCTTGACTTTGTTCAACAAATCATAAGTCGCATGTCAAGTTCTACCCGTCATTATCCAGGTTAATTTGAACCCACCCGTACCTACCCTTGACTTTGGCCAACAAGGCAGTACGACTGTCCCAAACCAACGTATCTATCTATGCAACAGAAAAGTAACAAATAGCTACCATACACTATGCCTTGACTTTGGCCAACAAACATAGCATGAATACTAAGTGCTATCCGTCTGAAATGACAGAGGGCTACGAATGGTTTTTGGAGAAAAACCTTTAACGTAATAAAATTGATATCGTTGAAAGAACCGGATAGCTTTTTATAAAAAATAGTGGTGAAAACCTTTGCTAAAGAGGTCACTCCCGGTGAAGGGATCTCGGCTCTTTCCCCGTAGAATGAGGTGCAGGATATTCCAACTGAATACCATGATGCAAAGCAAAAAGGCAATCGGCTATAGTGAAGTTATTACCCTGACGCAAACTTCTGTCCAAGGGGTCACTCCCGGTGAAGGGATCTCGGCCCTTGCCTCGTCGACCGAGGTGCTGGATATTCATAAGCGAATACCACTGTGCAAAACGAAAGAAAACGTCCTTAGAATAATAGCTTTTTTGAAAACTGTTTCAACAACATCAAACAGGTTTGTTTAGCTTGCATTGATCCGAATCAATGCAGTCCTATCAATTGATCACACCACAAAAGAACGAAAATATGATGTACGTATATGCCATCTGCATTCGCCACTTGCTCCCGTCATCACCCGTTAGGTTACTTAACTAACGACAGAGCGGGGACTGGACTAGCGCGGGTGCAAAACATATACAACATCTACTTGTATATATATCAATATATAATATTCCCTCATGGCGTGATAAAATGCAACATCACAGAAATGTAATAAGCATCACAGAACAATACAGATAATCTAGGATCCCCGGGTTTCATAGAGCCGCTGCTGAAACCCGACGTTCCCCTAGTCGTGTGGATAGACGTGCAATGAAATCCTAGACCCCTACGGGCGCGGCAAGTTACCCGCCAAAACCTGAAGCGAGGCAGCCCCCTTCAACAACGTGAATGGACCCCAGCACATCACGAAATCCGGTAACTTGAGCACCCCTCCTTGGGTCAACCTGTACCCCCTACGAGTGCGGCGAATAGCCCGCCAATTCTAGAGTGAAGCCCCCTCCGTCTCAAAGCCATGAGATGCGGGCTCGTTGCCCTCTAGAACCCGGCTATCCGTGCACACCACCGCGGGGTAATCCTAGTACAGAAAGTAAAAAATATATACAACGGGTACATCAACCTCAGCCCGGTCGTGCCCCAAAAGAATAATATACAAACAGGCAGTGACGGCAGTCCACATGTCGGACGCTCGCCCCGCAATATTAAATGTACAAATACAACCAAACTGTACTACCATTGCATCAGGCTATCCACCAGGACAAATCCGCAATATCACAGCACAACACAGAACATCAACGTGAATGCCACGTTCGCAAATCCGTCTACAAGATCAAATGAGATTCACGGTCGCAGATATAATGTAAACACTGTGAACTAACATATTTAAAATTTTCGATCGACTAAATTCCCCGAAGTGGGCCCCAAGCACAATACCCAGTACTCAAATAAATCTGGGCCCAAAATAAAATTACCAGAAACCGCGTTTCCAAGTTATCAGTTTCTGTCGAAATTTTTCTGTTGTCAAAAAATTATTTGGTGTGTTGCAGAAAATCAGGCAGGGTTTTTAGAGAACACTGCAGAAAAATGGTTGCATGATGTTACTGTAGCGCCGTGGAACCGCGGCAGTAACCCCCTTTTGGCCACGGTTCCGCCGCAGAACAGTAACGTGCTAGTTGTAGGTTAATGGTTCGATCCGGATTTTAAGCATACGATAGCGCCGGTTTAAAGTTTTGAAAAAGTTTTCGTTTCCGTATTTTGGCCATGTACAGACGGCCGGGGCGCTACCGTAGACTTACATGGTATCAAAGAAGGGATAGAAAAGCTATACCGATCGATCCATGTCCTTCGGTCTTTGGCCACCATCCCAAGCTCCCCGCGGCAACTCCGGTCTCGATCTCCTTGTCGGAAAGGGCACCACATCTACGAGTCTTTTTACGGGCTCCCACCTCTGAACCGAGGCAACTCGAACACGAAGTTTGCTAGCCGACGTGTCCAAGATGTTGTAGAGAATGTTTGTGATCACTTTGTCACTTGCATCCATTCTCTGGATGGAGGTTGAAGGTGTTGCCATTAATGGAAGCTATGAGCTAGAGGAAGAAGAAGAGGAGGAGCAGCTTTCTCTTTTGTGTTTCATATTTTTTTCATATGATAAAATGAGAGAGTGTGTGTAGAAAAATATAAGACCAAGCCACCCAAGGCAGCCCCTCTCTCTCTCTTCTCATCGTATCAACACAAATCAAACATCAAATGTGACATTTGCATAATAAAAGAGACCATAAGTCACTAAGTTTGCATGTGTCACAATTAATGCACAAAATGATGAATTCTAGCTCATTATTTCCATTAACAAACATTAATCCAAATGTTTGCAACAATCAAAAGATACGGTAACATTTAAAGTAAACTCGTGACGGATCACAAGGATACCCCTCACCTGTATATACATACCTGCACCTGCATTCCGACTGAATGCGAATGCGATGAGACTAAAGTAATCCAACAAATCTAACACTAGGATCCGGCTTAAACCAAAGCCTACTAGTATGATCCGTCCGATCATGATCCGTGCAATACCACACGTATATGATCGAACCCTGCCATATATCATACGGCCTCTACAACGTTTCGCCCGAAAATTGAGAAACTGTCTATGGGGGACTCTAAAGACCCGTCAATACTTTGGCTGTGGATTTAACCACTAGCACGTCAGAGGTATTAGCCGTACGTAACGGGCTACCAGGTATTGACCAAAAGGGAGGTCGATGAGCGAACTCATCCCGACACCCTACTGAGCATGTCAGTGACAATATCCGTACAGTCCGGTCCGTTCGTCTATGAGCATCGCATGTCGGGCCTAGGGGGTTGGTGAAAGTCAGACCCCCAAAAGCTGTACAAGTCGTGTCGGAGTGTAGCCCAGAACACCCTGAGATACTACTGGAATACCTACCAGTAAATCTCCTGCCTTGGCCAAGGACTTCGTGTAATGGCTCTCCTAGACACAGCGTGACCTCACCCCCAATACCGGGAGAGACGAACCCCTGCCGATCCGCTCACTGCCTCCATGTAGCTCGGGACTGTACCCAACTAAAACCTGTTTGCATGACTCCTTTGAGCCGTGGTAGGGTAGTAATCAAAGCACAGTGGGAACTCACACGAGACAAATAACGATCTCAGGTCGATGAACTAACCTGTACACATGTCACCAGGGAACTGCTATCTGACGTCAGGTATAATACCAACTAGCATGTTCCCGGCGAGTCCTGTCCGGTGTACTCATAACCCAATGAGCACCTGTATACATCTTAGGTGAACCAACTGACACCAATGGCTTGTGAGACCAGCCACCGCCCCTCGTCGGGGTCTCGACTGTATACACTAGTCTACTAATGGAGTATCGATGCCCAGTCTCGAAACTCCCACGACTAGGGACCACTTTAAGGATGTGCTTATAGACCCCAGCTCCCACGTATATGATCGCCATCATATTGCTGGCCGTCAAGCAAGAATCCTAGGGGCTCTGTCAACGTGCAATAGTAACCTGTAAGGTCACCTAAATCAGTACACGATGATAAAGATAAACCAGATATCATACTATCATCTTGAGTAAGACTGTCCTAGGTCCTCCCTCAATCATTGCAATCACGTGCCTGTGATCCAATAATTGACTCTGAGGGCACTATATCCAACATAAGCTACATCTGGTCTGGTGCACAACATCGCATACATTATAGAGCCTACTGCAGAAGCGTAGGGTATAACTGACATGTGATCCCTTTCCAAAGCAGTCTTGGGAGACATCTCTTTGCATAGGGTGATTCCGTGACAAGCCGGTAAATTACCGCGCTTAGAATCTTCCATACTGAATCTTTTCTGTATAGTGTTGATATACCTGGACTGCGAAAGTCCCAACATCCTCTTATATCTATCACGATAGATCTGGATCCCTAGAATGTAAGAGGCATCACCTAGGTCTTTCATGGAGAACCTGTGTGACAAGAATCCTTTGACAGATTGTAGCAAAGGAATGTCATTTCCTATCAAGAGAATGTCATCCACGTACAAGACGAGGAATACGAAAGTTCGTGCTACAATTTTACTATATATACATGGTTCATCTGGATTTTTGATAAAGTCATATTCTTTGACAGTTTCAACAAAACAGATGTTCCAATTCCGCGATACCTGCTTTAGTCCATAAATGGACTTAATCAACTTTCACACTTTCCCGCTGCTCCCACTCTGATTGAAACCTTCTGGCTGATCTATATAGACACACTCTTCTAAATTAGCATTTAGAAAAGCCGTCTTTACGTCCATCTGCCATATCTCATAATCATGGAAGGTGGCAATGGAAAGAAGGATCCGAATGGATTTGAGCATAGCCACTGAAGAAAAAGTTTCGTCATAGTCCAAACCAGGTCTTTGACGAAAACCCTTTGCAACAAGTCTAGCCTTATAGGTTTCCACCTGTCCATCTGCACCAATCTTTTTCTTGAAGATCCATTTGCATCCTATGGGTTTTACACCATCTGGAGCAAAGTCCAAAGTCCATACTTTGTTGGTGTACATGGACTCCATCTCGGTCCGCATTGCATCCAGCCATCTTACGAGTCACCGCTCTGGATGGCCTGCTGGAAGCTAGTAGGTTCATCATTATCAATGACGCAATCCTCTCTATCCCCATCTATGAGAAAACCGAAGTATCTCTCAGGCGGATGAGACGGCCTACTACTCCTGCGGAGAGGTGCGGGAATGTCCTGTTCTTCTTGAACTACTGCTTCTACCAAACTTTCAGTAGTAGTTTGTGGTTCTGGAATTTCTTCCAGTTCAATTGTGCTCCCACTTGTTTCCTTTTCTAAAATCTGTTGTTCTAGAAAATGGGCATTACGAGAAACAAAAACCTTTTGTTCCTCTGCGTAATAGAAGAAATACCCCTTGGAGTTCTTTGGATATCCCACAAACTTACACTGTACTGATCGTGCCTCGAGTTTGTCTGCATGCTGCTTTTTAACAATAGCTGGAAATCCCCATATCTTCAGATACTGAAGATAGGGTTTCTTTCCACTCCACATCTGATATGGCGTGGTAGGCACAGTCTTGGTAGGAGCCCTGTTCAAAAGATATGCTGCTGATTCTAGCGCATAACCCCATAAAGATCGCGGTAACTCAATATTACTCATCATGGCACGTACCATATCCAATAGGGTTCGGTTCCGTCTCTCCGATACACCGTTATGCTGTGGAGTATATGGATGAGTAAGTTGAGAGAGAATTCCTTTCTCTTTTAGGTAACCTAGGAACTCGGCACTTAAGTATTCACCATCTCGATCAGATCACAGTGTCTTGATACTTTTCCCAGTTTGGTTTTCTACTTCATTCTTATATTCTTTGAATTTCTCAAAGGCCTCGGATTTATGTTTCATTAAGAAAAATGAATCCGTACCTAGAGTAATCGTCCGTAAAAGTAATGAAATATGAAAAACCACCTCTTGCATGTGTAGACATTGGACCACATACATCGCTGTGTATGAGTCCTAAGAGCTCGCTCGCTCTTACTCCATGTCCAGTGAATGGAGTATTTGTCATCTTTCCTTTGAGACATGATTGACATGTTGCATAAGATTGATATTCGAACGGATCCAAATATCCTTCTCTATGTAACTTAGTTAACCTTGTCTCATTGATGTGACCTAGTCAACAATGCCATAAGAAAACCTGATTTATATCTGGAGACTTTCTTTTAGTGTGTTCTGGACATTGAAAATCTGTAATTGGTTTAGCACGTATATACCGTTATCTAGTGTACCGGACCCAATCAAACCATGATTAAGGTGGATGTTAACAACGTTGCTTACAAACGTGAAATCATAACCTTCTTTTGATAACAACGATACTGATATGATATTACACGTTAAAATAGGTACACAAAAACAGTTGTGTAAAACTAAAATATGTCCACTCGTCAATCCTAGGTGATAATCCCCTACGGACACAGCTCCCATGCTAGCTCCGTTAGAACCTGGAGGGTCATATCACCAACCTTCAACACTCTACGGTTTCTCAGTGCCTGCAATGAATTGCATATATGAAATCCTGATCCAGTTTCCAATACCCTGGTAGTAGAGTTGATTGACAGACAATTTTCAATTGCAAACACACCTGAAGTCGAAACCACAGCTTGCTTCGGGTCCTGGTTCTTGGCAATCCAAGCTTTGGAATCTTTCTTCCAATGGCTTTTCCTATGACAGTGGAAGCACTCGTCCTTTGCCACTACTGGCACCGCAACCTTTGCCTTTCCCTTAACTCCCACCTTACCAACACCACCTCTTGGTTTGGTAGCGGCCTTCTTCTTCCTTCCTATGGCCCTTGCCTTGGACCTAGAAGAGGAAGCACCGCGAACAAACATAGTGGGTGTTTTCCTTGCTTTCTGCAAGGTGCCCTCTGCACCCCTCAACATGTTAAGGAGTTCTGGAAGTTCAACTTCTTTTCCTTGAATGTTGAAATTCAGAATAAACTGGGCGTAGGTGAAAGGAAGGGACTGAAGAACTAAGTCTGTATACAGCTCGTTCTTTAAAGTCGTCCCAAGGTCCGCGAGCTCATCTGTATAGCCAATTATCTTAAGGACATGTTCTCCTACAGATGACCCGACGGCCAGCCTCGACTGAAACAAGTTCTTCGAGGTCTCGTATCTTGCTATACGAGATTGCTCTCCATACAAATCCTTTGTGTGGAGAAATATGGATTCAAGATCCATATCCTCGTGCCTCCTCTGATGTTCATTATGCATAGAGGCAAGCACGATGCATTTGGCCTTCGTGCAATCTAACTCCCAGGTCTTGTGGATTTCTTTATCCGCAATACTAGATTCTGGACCAGGGACATCAGGTGCCTTAGCAGTAGGAACATACCCCAATTTTTCATAATTCAAAACCATCTTAACATTCCGGAACCAATCTTTAATAGTTTGGCCCTGTCAAAATATTTTTATCTAATAGTAACTTAAGGCCTGTCATGTTCTGGGTCGCTGCAATGAGAGAGAGGGGGAACACTTTAGCATGATGCTCTTGCAAGTTCAGAGTGGTTTTTAGTTTATCTAAACAGGATGGCTCCCACTGTTTCTCGAATCCCTCCTCAAACCAAAAAGGAAGAACTAGTCAGGACTATTCTCACCGTACAATACTTGCTTAACCGTTCAGCCAGGCCGGTGTCGGTACTGCGAGGGAGGTTTTACGACGCTTTCGCGAAGTTCCTTAATTAAATAACCTCTTTTCTCTAGGGGCATAGCCCGCTGACACCTTTCTCGACACCTACTTGGTTTATAGTATTGATCGTTAAGTGACGAATTTCCTGATGAGTAGCGGATACTCACAGTAGGATCAGGATCCAAATAGCATCGTGAGATAAAGCTGAAGGAATCCTACCAGAATTATCACACTCCAAATGGTATGCAACTCTTAGCAAATTTCAGTTTCTTTAGAAATTCCCGATATAAATTTCTACCCTATGCTCTTATGACCTTGGCGTTGGTCAAAATATCATATGTCACATGTCAAGTTCTACCCATAATTATCTGGTTAATTTGAACCCATCCGTACATACCCCTGACGTTGGCCAAATGATAATACGACTGTCCCAAACTAACTCATCTATCTATGCAACAAATGAATACCCAGCAGCTACCAAATACTATGCCTTGGCATTGGTCAAAATACATAGCTTGAATACAACTGAATACCCAAATGAAATGAGGGAGGGCTACGAATGGTTTTGGCGAAACCGTGAACGTAGTGAACTTGATATGATCGAAGGAACCTGATAGCTATTAAAAGGAGTGGTTAAAGCTCCGCAATTTAAAAAATATCTTTTGTTTTAAAATAACCGAGTGGTTTCTTTTAAACTGTTCCAACGATTCAACTTTTGTTTATTTTCTTTGCATTAATATAATGCATCCCATCAATTAACCTATCATTGCAGAAAACAACGAAAATACAACGTCCTCTTATGCCATCCGCATTCGCTACTGGGCCTCGTCATTCACCCGTTAGGTTACTTAACTAACGACAGAGCAGGGGCTAGGCTAGCGCGGGTGCAAAACAGAAGCGACGCCTAATAGATATCATATATAGATATTGTATATTCGTCAGACGCAACAATAGGCATTCCAGATCACAGATGAACATATTGGATTTTCTACGAATCCGCATTCTTTTTGAGCCTGCAAAGAAAGATGGATTACACAGTCGTGATGAATAGCCAAAACCCAACCCTAGACCCCTACGGGTACGGAAAACTACCCGCAAAGTACCCGAAGTGAAGCGGTCTCCCTCAACAATGTGAGTAGGCTACTAAACACTTCAAAGTACCCGGTAGTTTGTGCACCCCATCTTGGGCCTATCCTAGGAGAAGAAAACAGTAAATGAAATAATACAACGGTAGCTACAACCTCAACCCGGATGTGCCCCGCAAAAGAATATTACAACAATTTACAAATTACATTTGAATGAAAGAAACACTCGTCTCACATCCCCGGCTATCCATTCAGGACAATCCAACAAGTCCACAAACACAAACCAGTAAAACCATTACAGAAATATGCAACCCCCTGCTAACCGATATACTAGCAGTTAGGGGAGGTTTACGAACACATTAAACACATCACAGATATAATCAAGTTAGCCAAACATCTTAGAATTTCGATCAAGCAAACAGAAATGATTCTACTCCAAATAATTCTCTGTGCACCTGAAACCTGAGCAGAAACAAAATATTCAAGAAAATACAACATCAACACAGAAGAGTTACTGGGCAAATTTGGGCTGACTCGGTTTGAACTCGGCCGCGGATCTGCGGCGGATCGCTTTGGATCGGCTGCGGTTCTGCGGCGATTTGGACGAGTTACAATCCCAAATTTCTCCAGTAATCTTATAATTCCCTGCTGGTATTTTTAAGGGTCCCTGAAAAATTTTTAGACCACGTTTTAAAAACGGCAGAAACTAGGTCAAAACGTCGTATTTTCGGGTTCGTTTTGCGATCGAATTTCTAACGACTTTGCTAACAAGTTAGTTATAGTTTAGCGAGGCTTTGATACCACTGTAAGTCGACGTTAGACACCCCACATGATGCGGGGAGGCGGAATAGATAAAACAATCATTTTGTTTAAACTAATATTGACTAACTTTACGGATCTTTGCTAAACCCTAAGTAACAACAACATAGAAGTGATTAGCTACTATGAAAGATGATTATAACTAATAAATCAAGTCCTTCTTATTCTCGTAGACCACCTCCTCGTCGGCCTCCTCATTGTGATAGAAGATCCACCCGAGAGCTACTTCTCCAAGCTTAACCTCTCACTTGAGGTAACTACGTTGCTATGAGTGCTAATCAAAGTAACCTAGAGGATATAGAATAAGATTAGGGATCTATTATTCTTGCTAACCCTTGGATCTCAACACATGAGAGGTTAGGGTTAGTTCTTTGAAGAGAGAGATCTTGAGGAGAGAGAAGGTGAGAGTGAGAATGATATGAAATAATATCTCATTTGTGAATATATATGAAGCATAATAATTATTAAATGAATAACAAATAATAATATCAACCATGCTTCATTAACTCACTTTGTGTGATTCATCTCATGAGTCATTAAGCAATAAAATCATCATTAACTCCTTTGGATGAATCACACCATGAGTCATTAAACCATTTAATGCAAATTCCACCTAAGCCTCCAACTCATCAATCTTCTAGAAGCTTCTCGACTAATTACAAGAATGCCCCTCTCATCCGTGAAAACACGGAAATACTGAGACTGTATAAATCCAATAATCCAATACTAGAATCTGGCTTAAACCAAAGCCTGCTAGTACAAACTGTCCGAACATCGTGCGTGCGTAAAAACACGTATGTGTCGGAACCCTGTCGTAAAACCGTACGACCTCTATATCGTTTCGCCTGAAGCAGGGAAACTCTCTGTGTGGGACTCTAAACACTCGACACTTATGCTGGCAGTTGATTTAACCACAGACCGCAAGCGGCACTAGCTGTACGTAACGGTCCCCAGGTAGATTTCGATAAGAAGGACGATGAGGAAACCCATCCAAACTCCTACTGAGCCTGATGTGACAATCTCCGTACAGTCCGGTCTGTTCATCTAAGACTATCGCATATCGGGCCTAGGGGCGGAAAGCGTCAGTCCCCTAAAAGCGGTATAAGTCGTGTCGGAGTGAAGCCCATTACACCTTGAGAAGCTACTGGAAATCCTACCAGTAAATCTCGCTTGCCTTGGCCAGGGACATTGCGTAATGGCTCTTCAGACACAGCGCGATATCAACTCCCAATACCGGGAGAGACGAATCCTATCTAACCGCCACTGCCTCCAAGTGCTTCGGAACTGCACCCAACTGCTACCTGTTTGCACGACTCCTTTGAGCCGTGGTAGGGTAGCAATCTAAGAACAGTGGGAACACACTCGAGACGAAGCAGCAGTGTCAAGTCTGCGGACTATGCTGTACTCATGTCATCTGGGAACTGTTAACCGACGACGGGTATAGTACCAACCAACAGTTCCCTGCGAGTCCTGTCCGGTGTACCCGTAACCCAACGAGCACCTGTATACTATCTCCAGTACAACGTACTAATGGCTGTGGGACAGACCATATCCCCAACTGGGATGAGAAGCGTACACACCAGTCTACTCCGGAGTATCGATGCCCTGTCTCGATAATCCTACGACTAGGGACCTGAAAAAGGATGTGCTTGTAGACTACCTAGCCCCCACTAGTATGACTGCTATCACAACGCTGGTAGTCAAGCAAGATCCTAAGGGCTCTATCAATATGTATTCTCGATATGCTAACATATACACATATTAAGATAGAAATAAACCAAGTAGCGTACTACCATGTTTAGCAAGACTGTTAATATAACTGTGAATATCCCAAGCTTCCATTAAGTAATATACAAGCTAGTATGATACAATAATGGCCCCTAGGGCATATACACTGATGGTAAAGACAAAACCCGAGACTGTCTTACAATCGACCTTATCACACTAGAAGCTTGACTCGGTAAAGGACTCCATATGGAGTTCACCGTTACCAAATACCAAGAACGTTTCTTTAGTGCTTCTCAAGTACTTAAGAATGTTCTTCACAGCTATCCAGTGTTTCTCCCCAGGATCTGATTAACACCTACTCACTACACCTAGTGAGTATGTTACATCCTTTTTGATCTATCTCTATAGATCTTAATCACTGGATGTAGGAGGCATCATCTAGATCCTCCTTGGAGAAACATTGTGATAAGAGGAGCTTGACCGAGTGTAGCATAGTAACACCATTTCCTATCAAGAGTATGTCATCCACGTACAATACGAGGAAGACAACCTTACTCTCTACCACCTTCTTGTATATACAAGGTTCATCTACCATTTTGATGAAGTCAAACTCTTTGACTGCCACATCAAAACACATGTTCCAACTCCGCGATGCCTGCTTTAATCCGTATATTTATTTAAGAAACTTGCACACCTTTCCGCTGCTCCCACTGTCTACGAAGCCCTCTGGCAGTGTCATGTACACGCTCTCTTCTAAATCACTATTTAGAAAAGCGGTCTTGACGTCGATATGCCAGATTTCGTAGTCATGGTATGCAGCAATGGCAAGTAGGATCCGGATGGACTTAAGCATGGCCACTGGAGAAAAGGTTTCATCAAAATCCACACATGGTTATTGAAGATAACCTTTTGCAACAAGTCCAGCTTTGAAAGTCTCAACTTTTCCATCTACACCATGAATCTTCTCAAGATCCACTTGCTCCTGATGGGTTTTACCCCTTTAGGTGCAACTACCAAAGTCACTGCTTTGTTGGTGTATATGGATTCCATCTCAGATCGCATAGCATTCAGCCATTTCACAGAGTCCCCACTTGTGATGGCCTGCTCGAAACCAGTCGGGTCATCATCTTCCATGATGCAATCCTCACTTCCACTGTCATTGAGAAAACCGTAGTATCTCTCAGGCAGATGAGGAACCCTACTAAATCCACGAAGAGACTGAGGTTCGTCGGGAACTATTGAATCCTCCAGTTCTACCAAATCATCAGTTGTTAGTTTGTCTAGCTGGAACTCCTTCCAGTTCTACCTCATGACCACTAATTTCTTCTATAAGAAATTCCTTTTCTAAAAAGGTGGCATGCTGAGAAAACAAAACACCTTTTGCTCTTCAGTTTGGTAGAAGATGTACCCTCACGAATGTTCAGGATATCCAACAAACATATACAGTACTGACCTTGCCTCGAGCTTGTCCGGATTTTGCTTTTCAACATAGGCCGGATAACCCCATATCTTAACTTGTTTAAGAGATGGTCTCTTCCCATTCCATATCTCATATGGAGTGGTAGGCACTGATTTGGATGGAACCCTATTCAATAGGTATGCGGCTTCTCAAGCGCATAACCCCAAAAGGAAACAGACAACTCAGCAGTACTCATCATAGAGCGCACCATATCTAATAGGGTGCGGATCCTTCGCCCCGATACACCGTTGTTCTGTGGTGTATATGGAGGAGTAAGCTGAGAGAGAATCTCATTCTCTTTTAAATAATCCAGGAACTCCATGCTCAAGTATTCCCCTCCCCGATCACATCGAAGGACTTTAATACTTCTACCCGTTTGGTTCTCTACTTCGCACTTATATTCCTTGAATTTGTCAGAAGCTTCAGACTTGTGTTTCAACAGGAACACATGTTTGAATCTTGAAAGATCATCGATGAATGTAATGAAGTACAAAGAACCAACCCTGGCATGTGTAGACATAGGGCTTCATACATCACTATGTATCATTCCCAAGAGTTCAGTAACCTTTTCTCCGTGTCCAGTAAACGGAGTCTTGGTCATTTTGCCTTTGAGACATGACTGGCAAGTATTATAAGATGTAAATTTGAACGGATTCAAATATTCATCCTTATGTAACTTAGCTAGTCGTGTCGCATTGATATGACCTAGTCTATAATGCCTCAAGAAAGATTTGTTCATCTCTGAACTTTTCCTCTTGTGTGTGTTCTGTACGTTAAGAACTGTAGTTTGATTTAGAACGCATATGCTATTATATAACGTTCCTGATCCAATCAACTTTTGATTCAGGAAAATGTTCATAACATTTTCCAGCAATACAAAATTATATCCTTCTTTACTCAATAAATAAATCGATATAATATTGCATATCAGGTTCGGTATGTAATAACATTTATTCAGAATCAATGTATTCCCATTTGGTAATACAAGGTGATATTCACCAACTGCTTTGGATACAACACTTGCACCATTCCCTACTCTTAGAGAATGATCACCTTTTCTCAGTTCTCTACCTTTCTTTAGCCCATATATAACATATTACATATGTGGGATCCTGATCCGGTATCTCATACCAATGATGTAGAGTGTACTGAGAAACAGTTCTCGGTAATGAACACACCCGAAGAAGATGCATTAACATGCAAATTCCTCATTTGGACCGTGTGGGAATCCGGATATTCCCCTATTTCCTGCTCGGACTTATAACAATTATAAGATAGAGCGGAACCAACGTTCCCCAGCTCAGTATAATAAGCAGGTTCGGTCATTACATCCATATAATTATCTTGATTAAGACTTGTCATGGTTGCTACCTGGAGAGAGAGAAGAAAACACTTAGCATATGCTTTTGCAAGATTAGATTGGCTATTATCTTATCTAATCAGGATGGCTCCCACTGTTTTTATCAAATCTTCCTTCAAACCCTAAAAGGTAAGACTAGCCGGGATTAATTACACTCTATAAGTTCGCCAATCTTTCGGCCAGGCCAGTGTCGGTACTTTGAGGGAGGTTCCCCGTGCTTTCACACGGACCAAATTAAAATAAACCTCGTTTTCCCAGGGGCGTAACCCCGTTAACACCTTTCTAGACACCTACTTGATCGGCTAATTGTGATGTGTAAAACTCTCCCAGGAGTTACTCTTACTCGCAGTAGGTATCAGGATCCAACTATCTCATAGAAGGTATACAATCTCATTGCAAATTTCAACACTTGAAATTCCCAATAGTATTTTGCCCCTAGCGTCTTATGACCTTAACAAGGTCAACAAATCATAAGCGCTAGTCAAGTTCAACCCGCCATTTCCTGATTGAATTGAACCCACCCGTACGACCCTTAACAAGATCAACAAAGTTGTACGACTACCCTAATCCA
Source organism: Agapanthus africanus (assembly GCA_030015575.1). Lineage (NCBI taxonomy): Eukaryota > Viridiplantae > Streptophyta > Magnoliopsida > Asparagales > Amaryllidaceae > Agapanthus > Agapanthus africanus. Next base: position 174,797,452 of record JASDDO010000010.1, read on the forward strand.
ATCGCATCACATGCTTAAGCAGATAAGCACTAATTAGCTACCGCACACTACGTCTCAACAAGGTCAACAAACGAAGCACGAATACTAAGTAGCACTTATCTGAAATGACGGAGGGCTATGACAGGTTTTTAAGAAAACCTTTTGTGTAATGAACTTGTTATCGTTGTAGAATCGAGTGATTTGAAAAGGAGTGGTTTAAGCTCTGCTTTTAAAATCGAGTTTTTGCAAAATAAACCGAATGGGTGTAGCATCTGCTAGCTTCTGTTAAAGAGGTCACTCCCGGTGAAGGGATCTAGGCTCTTTCCTCATCGAATGAGGTGCTGGATATTCTGCAAGGAATACCACTATGCAAAGCAAGAACTAGAGCTTCCAGTTTTGAAAATTTGATCTACAACATCTTTAGGTTTCTTTCTTTTTCATTAATTTTATTAATGAAGTCCCTTCATTTATGCTTCCTAAGCAACACAGAAGAAACGAAAATACAACGTACGCTTATGCTATCCGCATTCGCCACGGTGTCCCGTTATGCACCGTTAGGTTACTTAACTAACGGCATAGCGGGGCGGGACTAGCACGGGTGTAAAACATAAGCAACGTTTATTATATATCATATATACAATAACAACATTCTTCTCATCATATAAAGTGAACACATCACAGAATATCAGCAACAGAAGTCCACATATGAAATATTGGATATACTAGGAATTCCGTGTTTTAAATTAAACCAATAAAAAACACGGATTCCATGGTCGTGATGAATAGCCAAACCCACATCTCTAGACCCCTACGAGAGTGTCAAGTGAACCTACCAATTCTAGAGTTAGGAGACCAGGACTCGACTCCTCGATATGGTCTCCCACTGGACTCTAGAACCCGGTTACTTGTGCTCCCCACCTTGGGTCTATCCTAATGCGGAAAAGTAAATAATTTAAATCAATGGTGACATCATCCTCAACCCGGAAGTGCCACAATAAAAGAATATTACATACAAGTTTTTGCATGAATTAAAATGAAAAACTCTCATGTCACACAATAACCCCCGGCTATTCAAACACGACGATCCAATATAATATATCCCAAGAACACATAACATCACATGTAATCAACGTAAGTAAATATGTGTATCCCAATTGTCGTTGACATAAAGCAACGAAACCGGCGATACACCACATATTACACTTACGGTCGCAGAAAAGAAAATGAAAACTACAACAATTGGAATCCGCAACTACCTTAGACATCATAAACCCGAAATATCACATACTTCAGATTTCATGCCTAACCATATGAATTCCTTAGACATCATAAACCCGGAATATCTCATATTCCGAATTTCATGCCTAACCTTATAAACCCCGCATTTTATTCTCAACATTGGAAACACTTTTCAATAACCAGTCCGGTAATTCAACAAGATTCCAGACAACCAGATCGAATGCTCGTCGGAAACTTTAGTAAACGGCCGCATCCCCGATGCCGTCGACGAAGTGCACTTAGGCGGAACACCGCGACCGCGAGCACCCGGGAGGATGCTTTTGGCAACGGGGTTCTCCTACAGTCACTTGGTTGAGGCTTTAGGGCGTGGCTATCTAGTAATGTTACCCGGCAAGTATCCGCGTACACTACGTGATTGCGACAGAGTTTTGATCCATATCAAAACCCCGTGGCAACTGATCATCTGAGACTAAATTGCTAGGTTTACAAAATTCAAACTAGTTTTCACAAAACTAATTATTGTGGATTCCAAATATTGTATCACATTCATAAAAGTTAGGCAATGTTAAACTTTTCGATTGATCGATCAACCACCCAAAATTCTTAGAGGACTCAACACTTGAGTTAGATTCAAAAATTCCTAGACAGTGCCACAAGCACATACGGACCACCACAAGAGAGCACGTCCAAAGCCTCACCAACGGTGCCGCGGATCCGTCGCCAAAACCACCTTTTGGCCGCGGTTCCCGGTCGTTAGGTCTAGTTAGGGGTTCGTTTTTCTTGGGGGTCCACACAATACTTTGGACAATTTTCTGAATATTTTTAAACCCAAAAATTCCAACTTTTGAAAAATTTCCAGAGAGCAATCTTGAGGTGGTGTTTGATGTTCGTTCGAACTTTTTGACGTCCTCTAAGTTACCCGAAACGATGTTAAAATTACGACTACGAAACACTCCGAATTGCCTTTACAGAAAGATATCATCACATGCAATCTTACTAAAAACAAACAATACCTGAAACATCAAACCCCAGAGACTGGAACACACAAGAAAAATGAAGCCAAACCAAGTCAAGAAAACAGGCCAGGCCGGTCATTTCATGGTTTTCGCCGGGTCAAATCTGGTGGTATGGGCCTGTTTTTCTCTGGTGTTCATATTACATCCTATGTAACATTCTGCAACCGTTTAAAAAAAATTTAGAGGCTCAGAAAAAATCGACAGAAACTAGGGTTTTGTTTCGACAGTTTCGGAGTTGTTTCGGTTTCGTAATTCTACTAACATCGTCTAATTCTCTAGCTTGGCTCTGATACCACCGAAGGGTTCTCTAGCACGACTACTAGGTTTCGGAAGGTATCGACCATGCAAATTTAAAATTTTTACTGTGCTAAGTAACCCAAACCAAGGATCTAACTAGAGGATTAGGAGCAAGCTATGCATGTAAACCACTTTACACTAAGTGAATAAGGAATACAACCTTTGTAGACCGGTCCTTAACTTCAATAGCTCCGTGTAGTAGTCCCTTCGCTCCAAGTAGTGATCTTCCGGACTCTAGTAAGGGTTCACAAGGCGAAAGGAATAAGCTTGCTTGAAGTCTTCGAGGCTGAAAATGATCTACGTCGAGGAATCTCCAACTCAAGCTATCTCTTCACTAATTCGGAATTAGTGAAGCAAACAACCTAAACTAAATGGCTAATCTAGTGTAGGTTGATGAAGTAGGATTTTTGCTCACTTTAGAATGATTTTTCTCACAAAATTTCTTCATCTGTTGAAAACCTAGAAAGCTTTCTTTTATGAAGGAGAAGATCAAGTGAGAAAGGGAATGAAAAAAAATGGCAACCATGGGTGAGATAATATCTCATATTACCCATGTAGAGACTTAACCATGGCTTTAGATAATGGTTAGGTTAATACTGTAGGGTTCCTAGGCACACTAATGAAGTCTCACAAGTGATCAAACATGCCCAATTCAAATTTTTCATGTGCCTACAAACCCTAATACGGATCGTTAACTAGATAATGAGGCGATGCAAGAACTAGTTAACAACTTAACTGCTAAGTGATAGGAAATACAACCTTTGTAGATCCGGTCCTCCACCTCCATAGCTCCGTGATGAAGTCCCTCCGCTGTACCCATCGGATCTCGGACTCTCGCAGTGGTTTCATCGAAGAATTGATCGGGCTAGGTCGTCGACTTCGATGACGAAGATGATCTACGTCGAGGCAACTCAAGATCAAGCTCCAACTTCACCAAGTCATGAAACTTGTGAAGAAAACACCCTATACTACTTGGCAAGAGGTAGAGGATGAAGAAATAGGAGGTGGGTTCACTTTAGAATTGGATTTCTCACTCTTTTTCTCAAGTTGCCATTGATGGAGGCAAGCTTTCTTCCTTTGTTGAAGTAGAAGAAGATGAAGAAAGAATATGATAAGTATATTCAAAATAGAAAATAAAATGAATACTTATCATATGGCAACCATGGATAGGTGTAGAGAATAGACTATGGTTAGTTTGAATGGTTAGGGTTAAGCATGAGACAAAAATGGTGGACTTGTTCAAAGCTTCATGAAGCTTCAACAAGCAAACAAAGAAAGCCACCATTTCTTATTTTCTTTCCAAAATGAAAAAAATAAATAAATGAATAAGAAAAATGTAAACCCTAATCATTAACTTAACCATGGTTTAATTCTTTAAACAAACCCAAGTGAGCATGTATCATCAAACATGATACAAACAAGTGCACAAAAGTATATCACATATACAACTTGTGCATTTCAAGTGAGAAAATCCATTTAAAGTGAACCGATACTAGTTAATGCAAACTAATATATCAAATATATAATTATGCATTAAATCATTAAATAATACTTGATTTAACGATCCGGTCATATCGCATATAACCGACTAATATCCAATATATCGACTTATCGAATCAATCCTCGATTCGATAACTAGGTTATATCGCATACAACCAATCGATACATTCATCGCGAGAATAGAATACGGTATCACATACACGGATTATTCTCGGTCCTGCACATATCTCATATGCGCTCCTATTTCGTTTCGCTTGAGCCAGGATACCTCTGTGTAGGACTCTAAAGACTCGTCAATACGCCGGCAGCAGGTGATGATCATTTCAAACACCCACAAGCCGCAAGCGGTCTGCTAAACGTAACGGCCACCCGGGTATAGAGCGATCATAAGATCGACGAGCAAGCCCGCTCACACTCCTGTGAATCCAACTAGTAACATTTACCGTACAGTCCGGTCTGTTCGTCTGATATGTCGCATATCTCGCCTAGGGGTGGTAAACGTCAGACCCCAATAGCTCGATAAGTCATGCCGACGTGAGGTCCATAACATTCGTGAAACTTCTGATAACTCTTACCAGTATATCACTGCAATCCTGTCCAGGGATTTCCTGTTATGGCCAGTCGAGCATAGCGCAACATCAACCCACAATACCGGGAGAGACGAATCCCCTCCTGTCGCTCATTGCCTCCATGTGAATCGGGAATGTACCCAAAAACCACCTGTTTGCACGACTCAGTAGAGCCGTGGTAGGGTGGAAATCAAAGCACGGTGGGAGACACACAAGACTCTATGAAGATCTCGGGTCAACAGACTAAGCTGTACCAGTGTCACTAGAGAACTGCCATCTGACGTGAGGTATAATACCATCTGGGAGTTCTCGGCGATTCCGTTCAGTGTACCCAGTCTCCACTGAGCACCCGCATACCATCTCTGATGTCAAACACCAATGGATATGGGATCATCCATCGCCCATCACATGGGTCGAGAAGATATATGCTAGTCTACTCTGGAATATCGATGCCCCGTCTCGATATTCCCACGACTAGGAACATTGAAGGATGTACTCATGGACTACCCAGGCCCCACTAGTATGATCTACATCGTAGTCCTGGAAGTCGAGTACACATCCTAAGGGCTTTATCAACATGTAATCAGAGAGACAGAAAGTATACATGTTAAGATAAAGAGCAACCAGATAGCGTACTATCATGTCGAGCAAGAAAGTCCTACCTATATATGTCCCAGCATCCACTACAATATACATCCAATGTACAGTAATGGCCTCTAGGGCATACATATAACTAACAATCTCCCACTTGCACTAGGGCCATCTGTAGCAGCAGTTGTAGTATCTAATACTCAACCATCCCCTAAAAGTCTCTCTTTGGGAAAAGGCCTTCGTGAGTGGATCCGCTGTGTTATCCTCTAAGTCTACTCTCTTAACCTCGATCACCCTGGAGATCAACTATCTCCATGATCAGGTGATGCTGCCTCAGAATATGTCTGGGTCACTGATGGGACCGGGGTTCCTGGGCCAATGCCACACTACCATTGTCGTATAATGGCAGGAACCTAGTTCATCTTATGAACCAATATACACCCAAACTGCCTCTTTGGTAGTATCTTTAATAGCGATGTTACCAGCCTTTATCGTCTAGTTTGCCACGGTATCTAGCTTGGAACTCTTCCAACATACCATCCCTCCACTGAGGCTAAAGACAATGCCTGCGACTGATATTCAGTCGTCCTTATCACCCTGGAACTTTTCCAATGATTCTCCCCAGGATCGAGGAGGTATCACCTTTATCCTATTGGAGAATCCATGTGACAAGAGGAGATCGACCGATCGTAGTATAGGAAAATGTTTTCCTATCAAGAGTATGTTGTCCACGTACAATACGAGGATGACTACCTTACTCTCTACTACCGTTTTGTATATACAAGGTTCATCTACTATTTTTGATGAAGTCAAACACTTTGACTATCACATCAAAACAGACGTTCCAACTCCGCGATGCCTGCTTTATCCTGTAAAGCAACCTACACATATTTCCGCTGCTCTCACTGTTTACGAAGCCCTCCGGCTGTGTTCTTATAGACGTTCTCTTCTAAATCATTATTTAGAAAAGTAGTCATGGCACCCAACCACCAGATATCGTAGTCATGTTATGAAGCAATGGCAAGTAGGATCTGGATGCACTTAAGCATAGTCCCTGGAAAAGGTTTCATCATTATCCATGCCTGGTTGATGACGAAAACCTTTAACAAGTCTAGCTTTGAAAGTTTCAACTTTTCCATCTACACCAAGTAATCTTCTCAAGATATACTTGCTCCTGATGGGGATTTAACCCTTCAGATATAGCAGCCAAAGTCCATACTTTGCTGGTGTACATGGATTCCATGTCAGTTCGCTAAGCATCCAGCCATTCTTACAGAGTCCCTACTCTCGAAGGCCTGCTCGAAACTAGTTGGGTCATCATCTCATGATGCATTCCTCACTCCCACTGTCATCGAGAAACGGAAGTATCTCTCAAGCGGATGAGGAACCCTGCTAGTTCGGCGGAGAGGCTGAGGTTCGTTAGGGACTTTTGAATCCTTTGGTTCTGTCAAATCATCAGCAGTTTTGTACAGCTGGAACCTTTCCAGTTCTACAGAACTGTCCTTGCCTCGATCTTTTCCGTATTTTGTTTTAGACATAGGCCGAACAATCCTAAACCTTAACTTACTTAAGAGATAGGCTCTTCCCACACCATATCTTATATGGAGTGGTAGACACTGATTTGATTCGAACCTAATTCAATAGGTATGCAGCTTCTCAAGTGCACAACCCCAAAAGGAAATAGGTAACTCAGTAGTACTCATCATAGAGCACACCATATCTAATACGGTGCGATTTCTCCGCCCTGATACACCGTTGTGCTGTGGTGTATTCAGGGGAGTAATACTGAGAGAGAATCTCATTCTTTTTTAGAATAGTCCAGGAATGCCATGCACAAGTATTCTCCTCCCTGATCTTATCATAGGACATAATACTTATACCCGTATTGATTCCCTACTTCTAACTTATATTCTGTGAATATCTCAAAAGGTTCGGACTCATGTTTCAACGGGAACATATGACTGAATCTTGAGAGAACGTAATGAAGTATAAAGAACCGGTCCTGGCATGTGTAAACAGGGGACCTTACATACATCATCATGTATCAGTCCCACGAGTTTACTAACACTTTCTCTGTTTCCAGTAAACGGAGCTATGGTCATCTAATCTTTGTGACATGACTGGCAAGTTTCACAAGATGTAAATTCAAACTAATTTTAATATGCATCTAAAATGTAACTTCAGCCAGTCGGGTCGCATTGATGTGACCTAGTCTACAATGCCTCAAGAAGGATTCGTTCATTTCTGAACTCTTCTTCTTGTGTGTGTTCTGTATACTAGGAACTGTAGTTTGATTTAGAACATTAATGCTTTTAGATAACGTGCCTGAACCGATCAACTTTTGATATAGGAAATGTTAAAAACATTATCCAACAATACAAAATTTTATCATTTCTTTACTTATAAAGAGACTGATATGATTTTGTAAATCAGGTTCAGTATCTAATAGTATTTGTTCAGAATCAATGTATTGGTAATACAGGGTTACAGTGACCAACAGACTTGGCTGCAACACTTGCCCCGTTTTCTGTCTCATGAAACTTATCACCCGTTCTCAGTTTTCTACCTTTTTGTAGCCCTATGTAACATATTACATATCTGGGATCCTGATCCAGTATCAAATACCCAGGATTCAGAAGATACTGAGAAACAGTTCTTTATAATGAACACACCCGAAGGAGATGCATCTCATGCACTTTCTTCGTTTGGGCGGCATAGAAATTCTGGCATTCCCTATTTCCTGCTCTGTCTTATAACAATTATAAATTGGAGCAGGACCAACGTTCCCCAGCTCAGTATAACGGGTTCGGTCAATACATCCATATTATTTTCTTGATTAAGGCGTGACATGGTCGCTACCTGGAGAGAGAGAGAGAGAGAAGAAAAAACTCAGCGTGCGCTTTTGCAAGATCAGATTGGTTATATATTTTATCTAATCAGGATGGCTCCCACTGTTTTTATCAAATCTTCCTTCAAACCTTAAAAGGAAAGACTAGCCGGGATTAAATACACTCTACAAGTTCGCCAATTTTTCAGCCAGGCCAGTGTCGTTACTTTGAGGGAGGTTCCCCGTGCTTTCGCACGGACCTAATTACGGTAAACCTCGTTTTCCCAGAGGCGTAACCCCGTTGACATCTTTCTAGACACCTACTTGATCGGCTAATTGCAAAAAGCAAAACTCTCCCAGGAGTAACAATTACTCACAGTGGGTATCGGGATCCATCTATCACATAGAAGGTATGCAATCTTATTGCAAATTTCAACACTTGAAACTACCGATAAAGATTTTTACCCCTAGCACCTATGACCTTAACTATGGTCAACAAATCATAAGTACTAGTCAAGTTCTACCCGTCATTTCGTGATTAATTAGACCCACCCACATGACCCTTAACTAAGGTCAACAAAGTCACGCGACTGTCCTAACTAATCGCATCATATGCGGTGTAGGAAGATATCACATAGCTACCGTACACTGTGCCTTAACTAAGGTCAACAAACACAGCACGAATACTAAGTACTCTACTTCCTAAAATGACGGAGGGTTGCGAATGGTTTTTGTGAAAACCTTTAACTCTTTGAACTTGATCTCGTTGCGGAATCAAATGGTTTTTAAATGGAATGTTTTTTAGGCTTTTCTAGTTTTGCTAAAGGGGTCACTCCCGGTGAAGGGATCGTCGGCCCTTTCCTCGTTGAATGAGGTGCGGGATATATCATATATATCACTGTGCAAAGCAGAAACTATAGAAGCAATCAAAAGACAACCGAGGGTTGTAGCATCTGCCAGTTATTGCTAAAGGAGTCACTCCCGGTGAAGGGATCTCGGTGCTTTCCTCATCGAATAAGGTGCAGGATGTTCTATAATGAACACCGCGATGCAAAGCAAGAACTGTAGCTACCTGTTTTATTTTGAAATTCGATTCCACAACATCAATTGGGTTTATTTTCTTTCATTAATCTCATTAATGAATGTCCCATCATTTAAGTCCACCTAAACATCACAGATAAATATAACGTACGCTTATGCCATCCGCATTCGCCTCGATGTCCCGTCTGCACCGTTAGGTTAGGTAACTAACGCCAGAGCGAGACAGGGCTAGTACGGGTGTAAAACATAAGCAACGTCTATATAATATATCATATATACTATATAAAATATCTATTTGAACAAATCACATGGTCACATCATAGATAACGCAGCAGAAAGTATCATATGAAATATTGGATATACTAGGACGTCCGTGTTTTCAATACGAGCCAGTATAAAACACGGATTCCACGGTCGTGATGAATAGCCAATCCCACACCCCTAGACCCCTACGAGAGCGGTAAGCAACCCTACCAATTCTAGGGTTAGGAGACCCGGACTCGACTCCTCGAGATGGTCTCCCACTGGACCCTAGAACCCGGTTACTTGTGCTCCCCTCCTTGGGTCTATCCTAATGCGGAAAAGTAAATAATATAGAAATGGTGACATCATCCGCAACCTGGAAGTGCCCCAATAAAAGAATATTACATACAAGTTTTTACATGAATGAAAATGAAAAAACACTCATCTCACATAAAAAAAAACCCGGCTATTCAACCACGACGATCCAATATAACATATCCAGCAACACATAACATCACATGTCATCAACGTAAGTAAATATGCGCATCCCAATTGTCATTGACATATAGCAACGAAACCGGAGATATCACATATTACACTTACGGTCACAGAAAAGAAAGTGTAAAACTACAACAGTTGGAATCCGCAACCTCTTTAGACATCGCATGCCTAATCAAATGAAATACTTAGACATCACTTGCCTAACAATTATAAACCCCTCATTTTAGTCTCATTATCGAAAACGCTTTTCAATATCATGTCGGGCAATTCAACAGGATTCCCGACATTCTGATCGAATGCTCGTCGCAAACTTTAGTAGGCGGCTGTAGCCCCGATACCGTCGACGAAGTGCACCAAGGAGGAACACCGCTACCGCGAGCACCCAAACGGATGCTTTCGGCGACGGGGTTCTCCTACAGTCACTTAGTCGGGGCTATGGGGTGAGGCTGTCTATTAAGTTTACCCGGCGATTATCCACGTACGCTACGTGATTGCGACGGACTTTTGATCTCATCAAAATTCCGTGGCAACCGATCAAGTGAGACTAAACTACTATGTTTATAACATTCATTCAGTTATCTCATGACTATTTGTGAATTCCTAGTATTGTATCACATTCCGGATAAATAGAAAATGTTAAACTTTCCGATCGAATAATCGAACACCAAAGTTTTCCCGATACAGCTCAACACATGAAATATGTCTAAAAACATTCAGTTCATGCCTCAGTACCAACGGTCCAGCCGTAGAAGGGTCAAGCCAACGCCTCACATGTGGCACGCCGTACTGCCCCAAACCCGAAGGTTCAAAGGGCAGTTCAACACGGTCACATAATCGAGCTAAGGTTTGTTGTCTTCTAGAGGGACCATTGCGTTACTTGCACTACTTAGAACGTGATTAAACTACAGAAATATCCAACAATTGGAAATTTCCCGGCAGGGGAAAAAGTGGGTATTTATGTCCGACCGAACTTTTTAACATATTCTAAAATTACCCGGAAAAACACAGAGACAAAATTAGACAATCCGATCGAAACACCGAGTCCCCAATACAACCCAGAAAACTCAACTCTTGAGTTCAGATTAAAAATTCCCAGGAAAACCAACACTGCAAAATAGAAATTACTGTGTAAAATTGAATAACAGAGGAGACTAGATGGCCGCGGAACCGCCGCATTAGCCATGCTAATGCCGTGGTTCCGCCGCGCATTGATGGACTCAGGAGTACGGGCTTCTCAGTAATTCTTATAATCTCCTGCTGGTTTTTCTGCATATTTTTAATTATCAAAAATCCCCGATTTCAAAAAATGTACAGAGAGCATTTTTTAGTTAGGGTTTCGGTTCGATCGGACTTCTTACTCCGTCTACGCATCGCCTAAGGCTCTAGCTAGGCTCGATACCACTGTAGGGTTCCTAGGCATACTAATGAAGTCTCACAAGTGATCAAACATGCCCAATTCAAATTTTTCATGTGCCTACAAACCCTAATATGGATCGTTAACTAGATAATGAGGCGATGCAAGAACTAGTTAACAACTTAACTGCTAAGTGATAGGAAATACAACCTTTGTAGATCCAGTCCTCCACCTCCATAGCTCCATGATGAAGTCCCTCCGCTGTACCCATCGGATCTTGGACTCTCACGGTGGTTTCATCGAAGAATTGATCGGGCTAGGTCGTCGACTTCGATGCCGAAGATGATCTACGTCGAGGCAACTCAAGATCAAGCTCCAACTTCACCAAGTCATGAAACTTGTGAAGAAAACACCCTATACTACTTGGCAAGAGGTAGAGGATGAAGAAATAGGAGGTGGATTCACTTTAGAATTGGATTTCTCACTCTTTTTCTCAAGTTGCCATTGATGGAGGCAAGCTTTCTTACTTTGTTGAAGTAGAAGAAGATGAAGAAAGAATATGATAAGTATATTCAAAATAGAAAATAAAATGAATACTTATCATATGGCAACCATGGTTAGGTGTAGAGAATAGACTATGGTTAGTTTGAATGGTTAGGGTTAAGCATGAGACAAAAATGGTGGACTTGTTCAAAGCTTCATGAAGCTTCAACAAGCAAACAAAGAAAGCTACCATTTCTTATTTATCTTTCCAAAATGAAAAAAATAAATAAATGAATAAGAAAAATGTAAAACCTAATCATTAACTTAACCATGGTTTAATTCTTTACACAAACCCAAGTGAGCATGTATCATCAAACATGATACAAACAAGTGCACAAAAGTATATCACATATTCAACTTGTGCATTTCAAGTGAGAAAATCCATTTAAAGTGAACCAATACTAGTTAATTCAAACTAATATATGAAATATATAATTATGCATTAAATCATTAAATCAATACTTGATTTAACGATCCGGTCATTTCGCGTATAACCGACTAATATCCAATGTATCGACTTATCGAATCAATCCTCGATTCGATAACTAGGTTATATCGCATACAACCAATCGATACATTCATCACGAGAATAGAATACGGTATCACATACACGCATTATTCTCGGTCCCGCACATATCTCATATGCGCTCCTATTTCGTTTCGCTTGAGCCAGGAAACCTCTGTGTAGGACTCTAAAGACTCGTCAATACGCCGGTAGCAGGTGATGATCATATCAAACACCCACAAGCCGCAAGCTGTCTTCTAAACGTAACGGCCACCCGGGTATTGAGGGATCAGAAGATCGACGAGCAAGCCCGCTCACACTCCAGTGAATCCAACTAGTAATACTTACCGTACAGTCCGGTCTGTTCGTCTGATATGTCGCATATCTCGCCTAGGGGTGGTAAACGTCAGACCCCAATAGCTCGATAAGTCATGCCGACATGAGGTCCATAACATTCGTGAAACGACTGATAACTCTTACCAATATATCACTGCAATCCTGGCCAGGGATTTCCTGTTATGGCTAGTCGAGCATAGCGCAACATCAACCCCCAATACCGGGAGAGACGAATCCCCTCCTATCGCTCATTGCCTCCATGTGAATCGGGATTGTACCTAAAAACCACCTGTTTGCACGCCTCAGTAGAGCCGTGGTAGGGTGGAAATCAAAGCACAGTGGGAGACACACAAGACTCTATGACGATCTCGGGTCAACAGACTAAGCTGTACCAGTGTCACCAGAGAACTGCCATCTGACGTGAGGTATAATACCATCTGGGAGTTCTCGGCGAGTCCGTTCAGTGTACCCAGTCTCCACTGAGCACCCGCAGACCATCTCTGATGTCAAACACCAATGGATATGGGATCATCCATCGCCCATCACATGGGTCGAGAAGATATACGCTAGTCTACTCTGGAATATCGATGCCCCGTCTCGATATTCCCACGACTAGGAACATTGAAGGATGTACTCATGGACTACCCAGGCCCCACTAGTATGATCTACATCGTAGTCCTAAAAGTCGAGTACACATCCTAAGGGCTTTATCAACATGTAATCAGAGAGACAGAAAGTACACATGTTAAGATAAAGAGCAACCAGATAGCGTACTATCATATCGAGCAAGAAAGTCCTACCTATATTTGTCCCACTATGCACTACAATATACATCCAATGTACAGTAATGGTCTCTAGGGCATACATATAACTAACAAATACATATCTTAAGTAAAACAAAATTGGTGGACTTAGTCAATGGTTCTACATGCTTCTAAAAAGCATCTTGAGCCATGACAATTTTCCACTAATTTTGTATTTATCTTAAATAATTAATAACCTTTAATTATCCATGTCATGGTGTGAGTCTCATACACCCATGTGCAATATACCATCAAGCATGACACAAAGATAAACACAATAATATATATCATATATATATTAAGTGTAAAAAGTGAGAAAAAGAATTCCTTAAGTGAGCTAATATTATATAATGTATGTTAGTATATCAAATATATAATTATACATTAAATTATTAAATCAACACTTGATTTAATAATTTGGCTATATCACATATAACCGACTAATATCATTTGCATCATCTTATCGATTCAACACTTGATTCGATAACCCGGCTATATTACATATAACCGAACGATATCACATATCGCGGGATTAGAATACGGTATCGCATACGCGTATCAATCTCGGTCCCGCACATATCATATATGTGCTCCTACTTCGTTTTTCCTGGGCCAGGAAACCTCTGTGTAGGACTCTAAAGACTCGTCAATACGCCGGCAATAGGTGATGATCATATCAGTGACCCACAAGCCGTCAGCGGTACTAGCGGCACGTAACGGCTAACCGGGTGTTGAGCGATAAAAAGATCAACAAGTATACCTGCTCATACTCCTGTGAATCCAATAAGTAACACTACCGTACAGTCCGGTCTTTTCGTATGATATGTCTCATATCTAGTCTAGGGGTGGTAAACGTCAGACGCCTATAACTTGATAAGTCGTGCCGATATGAGGCTCATAACGGATCAAGAAACTACTGATAACACATACCAGTAAATCTCAGTATCAGCCCTGGCCAGGGACTTCCTGTTATAGCCAATCGAGCACAGCGCAACATCAACCCCAATACCGGGAGAGACGAATCCCTTCCTATTGCTCATTGCCTCCATGTGACTCGGGACTCTACCCAAAAACCACCGTTTTGCACGCTCTGTTGAACGTGGTAATGTGGAAATCAAAGCACAGTGGGAATAACATAAGACTCTATGACGATCTTAGGTCTACAGACTAACCTGTACTAGTGTCACCAGAGAACTGCTATCTGACGTCAGGTATAATACCATCTAGGAGTTCTCGGTGAGTCCTGTTCAGTGTACCCAATCTCCACTGAGCACCCGTATACCATCTTTGATGTCAAACACAAATGGATATGAGATCATCCATCGCCCATCATATGGGTCAAGAAGCGTATACGCTAGTCTACTCTGGAATATCGATGCCCCGTCTCGATTCACCCTCAACTAGGAACAATTAAAGGATGAACTTATGGACTACCCTGGCCCCACTAGTATGATCTCCATCATAGTCCTGGTAGTCAAGTACACATCCTAAGGGCTTTATCAACATGTGAGAGAAAGACAGTATCACAATACTAGTCTACATGATAGGATAAAGAGCAACCAGATAGCATACTATCATGTCGAGCAAGAAAGTCCTCCCTATATATGTCCAAGGATCCATTGTAATATACAATCATGTGCAACAATGGCCTCTATGGCATATATATAAGTAACACCTCAAACCCTAATTGTCTCATGTGTTTAGAAATCTAGGGTTCTTGAGATTAAACTATCCATAATCACTCTCTACATCCCCTAGGCTACTTGGATTAGCGAACCATTTACCCTAGTTACCTTAAATTAGAAATTGGAGCTCAAAGCACATTCTCTCGGGTGGATCGTCTTTGATGTAAGGTGGCTGACCACACAAGCTCGATCTGATCTTCGAGGAGCCAAGGAGAGGAGGACAAGAAGACCGAAGGACTTGCTACTTTGAGGTATAACACTCTTGCATAGTAGTTAACCTCTAGTAGTTTAGTTAGTTAGGGTTTAGTAACGATCCTGGAGTTTAGTCGGTGTTGCGAAGCATATAAAAATCATTTTTTGCAAACTCCGCCTCCCCACAAGTTCGTTGGCTGCGCGAGACTTATAGTGGTATCAGAAACTACTAAACCTTAACTAGATAGTTAGCAAGTAGTTAGAATTTCGATTGTCGGAAAAACCCGAAATCATAACTCAAGAACCATGCTTGCTATCATTTTTGAAATCCGATCAAAAAATTATTTCAGATTCCTTAAAAATACAAGCATGGAATTGTAAGAAGATAGAAGAAATATGAGTCTATAACTCGTCAAGACCGGTGCGTTTCGCCGGGGTTCTGCGGCCGAGTCGAGGCTGAGTCGACTCAGATTTATTTTGTGGGTCTTATATGAGGAGTTATGATTTCTGGAATATTTGGTTTCTACCCAGTTTTGTTTATGTGCTGGTTTGTGCATGGGGTAAACACGGAAAATATGTTCAATCGAAATTCTAAAAGTTCTTAGCTAATATTGTTCTGTGTTTGGATATATGTGTTCGTAAACTTCCGCTAATTGTTATATGTCGATTAGTTGGGGATTGCACATATCTGTGATGTTGGTTTGTGTATATGGAATATTGGATCATCGTGGATGAATAGCGGGGGGATGTGAAAAGAGTGTTTTCTTTCTTTCATTTGATGTAAATTTGTAAAGTGATGTAATATTATTTTGCGGGACAAATCCGGGTTGGGGTTGCAGCTACCGTTGTATTTCTTTTACTGTTTTTGCTCCTAGGATAGACCCAAGGTGGGGTGCACAAACTACCGGGTTCTTGAAGTGCCGAGTGACCTACTCATTTTATTGAGGGTGACTGCTTTACTTCGGGAATTTGGAGGGTAGTTTGCCGCACCCGTAGGGGTCTAGGGTGGGGTTTGGCTATTCATCACAACCGTGGAATCCGTCTTTCGTTATGGGCTTAAACGAAACACGGAATTCCTAGTATATCCAATATGTTCATGTGTGATCTGGAATGCCTATTATTGAGTGAGACGAATGGATATTTATATATATGTTATATAATAGACGTTGCTTATATTTTGCACCCGCACTAGTCCAGCCCCAACTCTGCCATTAGTTAAGTAACCTAACGATGTATGACGGGACCCCATAGCGAATGCGGATGGCATAAGCGTACGTTGTATTTTCGTTTCTTTCTGCAACGATAGGTGTAAATGATGGGACTGCATTAATTGATTAATGCAAAGCAAATAAACCAAAGCTGAATTGTTGGAACAGTTTCAAAACCCACTCGTTTTTTTCAAAAAGTAACTTTTAAATGCGAAGCTTAAACCACTCCTTTAAAAGCCATCATGGTTCCTTCGATTAAATCAAGTTCATTACGTTCACGGTTTCGCCAAAACCATTCGTAGCCCTCCTTCATTCAGATGGGTATTCAGTAATATTCAAGCTATGTATTTTGACCTTCGCCAAGGCATAGTGATTGGTAGGTGCTGGGTATTCATCTGTAGCATAGATAGATGCGTTGGTTTGGGACAGTCGTACTACTATTTTGGCCTTCGTCAAGGGTATGTACGGGTGTGTTCAAATTAACCTGGACAATGACGGGTAGAACTTGACTTGCGACTTATGATATGTTGACCTTCGTTATGGTCATAAGAGCTTGAGGAAAAAATCCACATCGGGAGTTTCTAAAGAAATTGAAACTTGCTAGTGTTGCATACCATTTGGAGTGTGATGATTTTGGTAGGATTCCTTCATGGTTGTCACACGATGAAATTTGTATCCCGATCCTACTGTGAGTATCCGCTACTCCCCAGGAGATTTTTTCACTAAAACAATCAATGCTATAAACCAAGTAGGTGTCAAGAACGGTGTTAGCGGGGGCTGCACCTCCAGGGAAAAGAGGTTATGTAATTAAGGAAATTCGCGAAACCGTTGGAAAATCTCCCTAGAAGTACCAACACCAGCCTGCCCGAAAGGTTAATCATGAATTGTAGTGTAAGAATTAATCCTGGCTAATTCTTCTTTTATGGTTTGAGGAAAGATTCAAGAAACAGTGGAAGCCATTCTGTTTAGGTAAACTAATAACCAATCTAAACTTGCAAGAGCAACATGCTAAGTATTCTCTCTCTCTTGACTGCAGCGACGAAAATGACCGGGCTTAAGTTACTATTAGATAAAAATATATTGACGGGGCCAAACTATAAAAAATGGCTCAGGAATGTCCAGATGGCCATCACATATGACAAACTGGGCTATCTTCTTACTACTAAAGCCCCCACCGTCCCAGCTCCAGCTTCCATCGTCGCGAATATTGAGATCCATAAGACATGGGAAATTGACAGTGCGAATGCCAAGTGCCTCGTGCTGGCCTCTATGGATAATAAACACCAGAGGCGGCACGAGAAGATAGATCTTGAATCCATCTTCCTCCATACTAAGGACATATATGGAGGCAATCCCCTATCGCAAGATACGAGACCTCTAAGAAATTATTTCAAGCGAGATTGGCTATTGGGTCATCTGTAGAGTACTACGTCCTTAAGATGAACATCTATATTGAGGAGCTCACGGACCTGGGGACAACGTTGGAGAACGAGTTATACACAGACATGGTTCTAAAGTCCCTCTCTTATACCTACGCCCAGTTTATCTTGAATTTCAACATACAAGGGAAGGAAGTTACACTTCCAGAACTCCTTAACATGTTGAGGAGCGCTGAGGGCCCCCAGCAGAAATCTAGAGAGATACCCGCTCTGCTTATTGGGAGATCTTCATCTTCTAGATCCAAGACGAAATCCAAGGGAAAGAAGAAGAAGACCCCCACCAAGCCGAAAAGCGATGTCAGTAAGGTACAGGGGAAGGGCAAGGCAAAAGTTGGGGGGCTGACAGTAAGGAAGGAAGAATGCTTCTATTGTCACAAAAAGGGCCATTGGAATAAAGACTGCAGGGCCTGGAAACCCCAGGACCAGGATTCGAAGCAAGTTGTGGCTTCGGCTTCAGGTGTATTTATGATTGAAAACTGTCTGTCAATCAACTCTATTTCCTGGGTATTGGATACCAGATCAGGATCTCATATATGTAATTCATTTCAGCACTGAGAAGCCGTAAAGTTTTGAAAGCGGGTGATATAACCCTCAGGATTGCTAACGGAGCGAGCGTGGATGCGTCCGTAGGGGAATATCACTTAGGATTGACAAGTGGACATTTTTTGGTTTTACGCAACTGTTTTTGTATACCTAGTTTGACTTGTAATATCATTTATGTATCTTTGTTATCTAAAGAAGGTTATGATTTTACATTTGTAAGTGAAATCATGGTTTGATTGGGTCGGGTACACTAAATAACGGTATATACGTATTAAACCAACATCAAGTTTTCAACGTCCAGAACACACACAAAAGAATGTCTCCAGAATTAAATCAAGCTTTCTTATGACATTGTAGACTGGGTCACATCAATGAAACTTGGTTGACAAAATTACATAAAGAGGGATATTTGGATCCGTTCGAATATCAGTCTTATGCAACTTGTCAATCATGTCTCAAAAGAAAGATGACAAAAACTCCATTCACTGGATACGGAGTAAGAGCGAGCTCTTAGGACTCAAACACAGTGACATGTGCGGTCCAATGCCTACACATGCAAGAAGTGGTTATTCTTATTTCATTACTTTTATAGACCATTTCTCTAGGTATGGCATGTATTCTTGATGAAACATAAATCTGAGGCCTTTGAGAAATTCCTAGAATATAAGAATGCAGTGGAAAAACAAACAGGCAAAAGTATCAAGACACTTAGATCTGATTGAGGTGGTGAATACTTAAGTGCCGAATTCCTGGGTTACTTAAAATAAATGGAATTCTCTCTCAGCTTACTCCTCCATACACACCTCAACACAACGGTGTATCGGAAAGGCGGAACAGATCCCTATTGGATATGGTACGTTCCATGATTAGTAACGCTGAGTTGCCGCGGTCTTTGTGGGGCTATGCACTAGAATCAGCTGCATATCTTTTGAACAAGGTTCCTACCAAGACAGTGACTACCACACCATATCAGATGTGGAGTGGGAAGAAACCCTATCTTCAGTATCTGAAGATATGGGAGTGTCTAGCTTTTGTAAAAAAGCAGCATGCGGACAAGCTCGAGGCACGCTCAGTACTGTGTAAGTTTGTGGGATACCCAAAGAACTCCAGGGTGTATTTTTTCTATTACGCAGAGGAACAAAAGGTTTTTGTTTCTCGACATGCCCACTTCTTGGAAACTCAATTTTTAGAAAAAGTGATAAGTGGGAGCTGTAAGTGCACGGCGGCGCCCCGGCCGTCAATCCGACGGCCAAACGCGGAAACGGTGATAAACTTTAATTTTTGCGGACTTAGCAAACCGGCACCACCGCGCACTAAACCTCGGATCGTGCCATTAAACTAATTCTAGCATACAAGAAGAAGGGTTAGAGATATACCGACTGATCCGAGTCCTCCGGTCTTCATCTCCACTCCGATCTCCTCGCGGGATTTCCGGTCGTCGCCTCCTCGCCGGAAGGGCACCACGTCGCCTGCATCTTTTACGGGCTCCCGCCTCTATACCGAGGCAACTCGGGCATGAAGCCGGCAAGTCGACATGCCCAAGACTTGCTGTAGGATGTGTAGAGTCTATGTCTCATTAGGGTTTTGGTATTGCCTTTTGAAGATGGAGGAATGGTATATAGAAAATTGGTGCTTTCAATTTTCTAGCAATGGAATGAGATGAAGAATGATATACACAAAATGAATCACTCTCATTTTTCTATTCTCAAAGATGAAGCTCTCATTTTCTTCTCTTTCTTTTTCTCATCTCCCTTCTAAAATGAAAACTATCATACTTAGAGAATGGTGGAGCAAGGATATGAAGCATGAAGGGAGGTGAGTGTAGGAGTGAAGAAAAGGTGACCACATCAAAAGACAAAGAAACATCAACCATGCTTCACACATTAATCAAACCCATACCCTCATAAATGCAAGTGATGGTGCAAAAGATAATGATGCTATCATAATCAATACTTTTGCAAATAAGTCCTCCACAAAGTGTTATTTGCAAACTTGCAAATAACACCCTCCATCAGAAAAGTCCGGCCGGGAAAGAACAAAGGAAAACCGGCCGGAACGGAAAGCAAACTGGCAACTCCAGAAAACTGGTCCCGTAATAAATTACAGGAAAACCCCCATACTGTGCATATACACCCGCATCTGTATTCCGTCCGGATACAAATGCAATGAGACAGAATCTACACTGTACTATACTAGGATCCGGCTTAAACCAAAGCCGGCTAGTAATATCCGTCTGATCCTGATCCGTGCAATACGGCACGTATCTGATCGAACGCTGCCATATAACCATACGGCCACTAGTACAAAACTGTCTGATCCTGATCCGTGCAATACCGCACGTATCTGATCGGACCCTGCCATATCTCCATACGGCCTCTACAGCGTTTCGCCCGAAAGCATGAGTAACTTAAAGTGTGGTGGACTCTAAAGACTCGTCAATACTATGGCTGTGGATTTAACCACTAGCACGTCAGAGGTATAAGCCAATACGTGACGGGCCACCAGCTATTGACTAAAAGGGACGTCGATGAGCGAACTCATCCTGACACCCTACTGTGCCTGTCAGTGACAATATCCGTACAGTCCGGTCCGTTCGTCTATGAGCATCGCATGTCGGGCCTAGGGGGTTGGTAAAAGTCAGACCCCCAAAAGCGGTACAAGTCGTGTCGGAGTGTAGCCCAGAACACCCTGAGATACTACTGGAATACCTACCAGTAAATCTCCTGCCTTGGCCAAGGTCTTCGTGTAATGGCTCTCCTAGACACAGCGCGACCTCACCCCCAATACCGGGAGAGACGAAACCCCCGAAGATCCGCTCACTGCCTCCATGTGGCTCGGGACTGTACCCAACTAAAACCTGTTTGCATGACTCCTTTGAGCCGTGGTAGGGTAGTAATCAAAGTACAGTGGGAACTCACACGAGACAAATGACGATCCCCAGGTCGATGAACTAACCTGTACACATGTCACTTGGGAACTGCTATCTGACGTCAGGTATAAGACCAACTAGCATGTTCCCAGCGAGTCCTGTCCGGTGTACTCATAACCCAATGAGCACCTGTATACATCTTAGGTGAACCAACTGACACCAGTGGCTTGTGAGACCGGCCACCGCCCCTCGTCGGGGTCTCGACTGTATACACTAGTCTACTCTGGAGAATCGATGCCCTGTCTCGAAACTCCCACGACTAGGGACCTTTTAAGGATGTGCTTGTAGACTACCAGCTCTCACTTATATGATCGCCCTCATACTGCTGGCAGTCAAGCAAGAATCCTAGGGGCTCTATCAACGTGCAATAGCGACATGTCATGTCACCTAAAGCAGTACACGATGATAAAAGTAAACCAGATAGCATACTATCATCTCGAGTAAGACTGTCTTACCGGGATATGTCCTCCCTCAATCATTGCAATCACGTGCCTGTGATCCAATAATTGACTCTGAGGGCATTATCTCCAACAATCTCCCACTTGCACTCAAGGCTAATTATTGCGATGTCGCATACTCACAGCCCATGTGATACCGAACACCCAACTCCTCTACTAGTCAGTCTCACAAAAATCGTTTGTGAAACTATTGCGTTTGAGGAATAGCCTCAGTGAGTGGATCCGCCTTGATGCTTCTTTCTATGTCTCTCTATATCTCAAGTTCGCGGAGAAAGCCATCTCCCGAAATGAGCAATACCTGTCTTAGAATGTCTGGATATCTGATGGGACCGAGCTCATAAATGAACTCCAAATCCAAACTTCTTAGACTGTATCGTCAACTGAACTTAATCAGTATCCTGCGCCATGCCTCCCTCAGTACTGCCTTGGACCATCTGTCCAAAATACTGCCCCTCGTCAGAAGGATAACTATAACTCTGACAACCTCCTTGTCGTCCATGTCGCCTTGGAAGCCTGGAATGATAACTGCCTCCTAAAGGAGGCAGTCGTTATCATATCCCTAGAACATCCACTTATGTTCTAAAACTGCTTCCTACTGTTTTTCCAGGATTGGATCAATATCAACTTATTGCATATAATGCAAGAACAACATCTGGTGTGGTACTTGACATCTCATGATTGACTCAATTGTCTAAGCAAGTGATCTGCCAATCATGAACATCCCTCTCCTCTTTAGTCTGTAAGACACCTTTAGAGAGGGTGACTCCATCACCTGCAGGTATATTACCGTGCCAGGAGTCGTCCATTCTGAATACTCTTAGAATGCTGTCAAAGTACCCTGATTGGGAAACCACCCAAATCTAGATCTAAAACCATAGATCTAGTAACCAGTATGTCTGATATAATGTCCAAGTCCTTTATGGAGAAACCACTGTGTGACGACCAAAGTATAACCGATCGTAGTATAGGAATATCACTTCCTACTACCTTCTCAACAGATCCATCCCTTATTCTGATGACGTCAAACCTATGACTGTCACATCAGAAATAGATGATCTATCTCCGCTACATCTGCTTTAGTCTATAAATAGACATAAGCCTGATGTCCACCAAAGCTTCCGCTGCTCCTACTGACTACGACAACCCTCTGCCAGAGTCATATAGACGTGCACTTCTAAAACTAGTTTAGAACGACGCTATACTCATCCTCCTGCCGGGTCTCGCATCCTGGAACAACAACAATGGCGAGTGTGGGTAAACAAGAACTTCCCTGTCACCGTCCTTGAGGCTACCGGAGTACCTCTCGGGTGCCTAAAGTTACCCACCTTATCTGCGGAGTGGCCAATGGAATGTCAAATCAGATTGAATCTTTAGGTTCCTATGAAATTTTCAGTAATCGTTTGTGGTTCTGGAATCACTTCCAGTTCTACCATACTCCCACTACTGTTTTTGAAAAAATCCATTTTTAATAAAACTGTGGCGAGTCTAGAACAATATTTCTATTGATCTGCCAGATGGTAGAAAATCAACCCTCGTCATAGCCTGGGTCAACCCACAAACAGCCATTACAGAAACGTGCCTCGAGTTGTCTAGTGTCTGGTTTTAATCATAAGCCGGACAACTCCCGTACCTTAACTACGTTAAGATATGAACTGTTCTATATCCAATATAGAACCAGAGGCACTGATTTAAATTAACCAGATTCAAATCATGCAGCTGTCTCCAGTGCATGTCAACTAAATGGAGAGAGGCCGATCAGCGTTACTCAACTTAGGAATGCTTCCAATTATGAGTAACCTGAAAGAGAAGCAATTTCTCTTTATCATTACTATCAACTGAATACCATACACAAGTATCTACATCTTCGATCACTTTGAAGAATCCCGATACTTGCTACACCTGGTTCTCTACTCTATTCAAATACCTATAACTCCTCAAAACTTAGACCCTGTGTTTCTACGAAACACATGTCTAAGAACTAGAGAAGTTAAAAGTAAACAGAATATAGTATGAGTACCAACCCCTGTGTCCTAATGGACACTGGACAACATACAATACTCTGTATAAGTCCGCTGAGTCTAACAACTCTTTCACTGTGTGTCGTAGGTTGAAAACTGTACTTATGGTTAAGAAAAATCACACCGCTGTTTAATGCTCCTTACCTAATCATCCACTGATATAGGTAAATGTCATCGACATAATATCAAAAGGTATATCTCACTCTATAAAAATAGACGTACAGATATATCAATTTGAAATTGGTGCACAACAGCGGATATTCAAAACCAAATATTTGCCGACCGGCAAACAGCCCAGGTGATCTCCTCAAATATCACTGATTACAACGAATCCCGATATAATGAGGATGATCATCCAATTCCCAATAACTTACTCCCACTCATCATCTGTAAAACCATACAGATGTGAGAATCATACCTGGCAAATACATACCCTGGAGTAAGTATCTAATCGGGAAAACAGTTTTCTTTTAACATTACACAGTGAAACTGAAACATTGAAATGTTTCGGTGGGGTATCATGGTATTCTTAGTAATGCCTCTTTCATTATCCAGATTCACAACTATGACCGTATAATTCTTTGCCACCTCTCCAAATCCCTTTATATGTCTTTAGTCATTACCTTCTGCACACCCCTTTAGGCCAATTGGTTTTCTTCCTTCCCTACCGTTCAGCACCAGCCTATGGTTTGGAAGAAGACTATCCAATAAGCATAATGGGTGTACTGTCCTAGTCCTAGGAGCACTCGCAATGCGAGAGAGGGTGAAGATAAAAGACAACCGAATAAACCTTATTCCTATTTCTCCTGGACCAGAATCCATCCCCGAACTGGAACAAGTTCCTTTCGAGTTCGTATATAACCATACGATGGAGTATCCAATAAACTGTGGATCTTCGTAGTGATACGGAGTGTCCTGGAGAAATACAAAGGTGATTTAGGATTGGCGAAGAAATACTTGGTTTGGTCGTGAATATCAGTCGCAATTTACTTTGCCCTCTTACTAATCCCTTGCTTTGTCTTAATCTTAATACCTTCTGTACACCGTTTAGGCTAACTGGTTTTCTTCATTCCCTACCGGTCGGCACCAGCCTATGGTTTGGAAGAAGACTATCCAATTTGCGTAATAGGTGTACTACTCCTAAACCAAGGAGTACTCGCAACCTGAGAGAGGGTGAAAAGAAAAGACAATTGAATAATCCTATCCGATTTCTCCAGAACCAGAAACCATCCTCGAATTCCTTCGAGTTCGTATCTAACCATACGATGGTTTTGTCCAATGGAAGTGGACGTTCGTAGTAATACGGGGTGTCCTGGAGAAAAGGGTAAAAGCAGGAGTGGCAATGAGGTCTGCAACTCTGATAATCCAAAAGCCAGTGTTAAGAAGGTTCGGTCAACTTTGTCACTGAGTCATGGTCTTAGGGTCGGGTCAATGGTCGCTGCCAGAGAGAGAGAAAAGAAACACTCAGCGTGCACTCTATCCTAGATCAGAATGGTTATCACTTAATCTAATCTGGAAACCTCCCACTGAAACTCAAATTCTCTTCCAAACCTGAAAGAAGAATTAGTCGGGGTCACCCGAGGAGTAAACCAACTCATCAGTGGGAATCGGGATCCAACTATCATCGCATGATAACGTGACGGAATCCGCTCACGCTATCACACTCCAGAAGGTATGCGCATATCTGGCAAGTTTCAGTTCTTTTGAAACTCCCGATATGATTTCTGCCCCATGCTCTTATGACCTTGACGAAGGTCAACAAATCATAAGTCACATGTCAAGTTCCACCCGTCATTGTCCAGGTTAATTTGAACCCACCCGTACAAGCCCTTGACGAAGGTCAACAAAGCTATACGACTGTCCCAAACCAACATATCTATCTATGTAGCAGAAAAGCAACAAGCAGCTACCATGCACTATGCCTTGACGAAGGTCAACAAACATAGCATGAATACTACGTGCTACCCGTCTGAAACGACGGAGGGCTACGAATGGTTTCTGGCGAAAACCTTTAACGTAATGAACTTGATCTCGTTGAAGGAACGGATAGCTTTTTAGAAAATATAGTGACGAAAACATTTACTAAAGAGGTCACTCCCGGTGAAGGGATCTCGGCTCTTTCCCCGTAGAATGGGGTGCAGGATATTCCAACTGAATACCACGATGCAAAGCAAAAGTAATCGGCTATAGTGAAGTTAATGCCCTGACGCAAACTTCTGTCCATGGGGTCACTCCCGGTGAAGGGATCTCGGCCCTTGCCTCGTCGACTGAGGAGCAGGATATTCCAAATGAATACCACGATGCAAAACAAAAGAGAACGTCCTTGCAATAACAGCTTTTAGAAAAGTGTTCCAACAACATCAGAAAAGGTTTGTTTAACTTGCATTGATCCGAATCAATGAAGTCCCATCATTGATCACACCACAAAGAACGAAAATATACTGACGTACGTATATGCCATCCGCATTCGCCACTGGGTCTCGTCATCACCCGTTAGGTTAGCTAACTAACGGCAGAGCGGGGACTGGACTAGCGCGGATGTAAAACATATACAACATCTACTAATATATATACCAATATATATTATATTTCGCTCAAGGCGTGAAAAGAAATGCAACATCACAGAAATGTACAGCATCACAGAACAATACAGATATCTGGGATCCTCGGGTTTCACAGAGCCACTACTGAAACCCGACGTTCCCCTGGTCGTGTGGATAGCCTGTGCAATGAAATCCTAGACCCCTACGGGCGCGGCAAGTTACCCACCAAAACCTGAAGCGAGGCAGCCCCCTTCAGCTCCGTGAATGGACCACCCAGCACTCCACGGAATCCGGCAACTTGGGCACCCCTCCTGGGTCAACCTGTACCCCCTACGAGTGCGACGAATAGCCCGCCAATTCTAGAGTGAAGCCCCCTCCGTCCCAATGCCATGAGATGCGGGCTTGTTGCCCTCCAGAACCCGGCTATCCGTGCACCCCTCCGCGGGGTAATCCTAGTACAGAAAGTAAAATATACATACACCGGGTACATCGACCGCAACCAGGTCGTGCCCCAAAAGAATAATACAAATAGGCAGTGACGGCAGTCCACATGTCGGACGCTCGCCCCGCAATATCAAATGTACATAATACCACAACACAGTACTAGCATTGCATCCAGGCTATCCCCCACGACCGATCCGCAACATCACAGCAAATACATAGAACATCAACGTGAAAATCACGTTCGCAAATCCGTCTAACCGGGCTATAGCAGTTAGACCGGATTTACCGATCGAGTGACATTCACGGTCGCAGATATAATGTAAATACTGTGAAAAATGTGTTTAAAATTTTCCGATTGACCAAAAATTAACAAGTGGGCCCCAAATCAAAACTGTAGCACTCACAGAAACACTGGGCCCAATTTTAATATCCCAGAAACCACATTTCTCACTCAGGAACATTCTGCAAAATTTTGGGGGGGTGAACAGTAAACATTGCGGCGGAAGAGCGGCCAAAGCAGGGGTTTGGCCGCCCTTCCGCGGCGGAACAGTGAGATCATTTTACCAAATTTTTACAGTATGCTTCTATTTCCCTGCACATCACTCTGAGACAACCTGAAAAAATTTTGGACTCAAAAAAAAATTCGACAGAAACTGATGTGGTTGAAATACGTGTTTTCGGGATTTTGTTCGATCGGAAACGTAAAACACATCAAACGAAAACTAGACGAAGTTAATGGCGAGGCTCTGATACCACTGTAAGTGCACGGCGGCGCCCCGGCCGTCAATCCGACGGCCAAACACGGAAACGGTGATAAACTTTAATTTTTGCGGACTTAGCAAACCGGCACCACCGCGCACTAAACCTCGGATCGTGCCATTAAACTAATTCTAGCATACAAGAAGAAGGGTTAGAGATATACCGACTGATCCGAGTCCTCCGGTCTTCATCTCCACTCCGATCTCCTCGCGGGATTTCCGGTCGTCGCCTCCTCGCCGGAAGGGCACCACGTCGCCTGCATCTTTTACGGGCTCCCGCCTCTATACCGAGGCAACTCGGGCATGAAGCCGGCAAGTCGACATGCCCAAGACTTGCTGTAGGATGTGTAGAGTCTATGTCTCATTAGGGTTTTGGTATTGCCTTTTGAAGATGGAGGAATGGTATATAGAAAATTGGTGCTTTCAATTTTCTAGCAATGGAATGAGATGAAGAATGATATACACAAAATGAATCACTCTCATTTTTCTCCTCTCAAAGATGAAGCTCTCATTTTCTTCTCTTTCTTTTTCTCATCTCCCTTCTAAAATGAAAACTATCATACTTAGAGAATGGTGGAGCAAGGATATGAAGCATGAAGGGAGGTGAGTGTAGGAGTGAAGAAAAGGTGACCACATCAAAAGACAAAGAAACATCAACCATGCTTCACACATTAATCAAACCCATACCCTCATAAATGCAAGTGATGGTGCAAAAGATAATGATGCTATCATAATCAATACTTTTGCAAATAAGTCCTCCACAAAGTGTTATTTGCAAACTTGCAAATAACACCCTCCATCAGAAAAGTCCGGCCGGGAAAGAACAAAGGAAAACCGGCCGGAACGGAAAGCAAACTGGCAACTCCAGAAAAATGGTCCCGTAATAAATTACAGGAAAACCCCCATACTGTGCATATACACCCGCATCTGTATTCCGTCCGGATACAAATGCAATGAGACAGAATCTACACTGTACTATACTAGGATCCGGCTTAAACCAAAGCCGGCTAGTAATATCCGTCTGATCCTGATCCGTGCAATACGGCACGTATCTGATCGAACGCTGCCATATAACCATACGGCCACTAGTACAAAACTGTCTGATCCTGATCCGTGCAATACCGCACGTATCTGATCGGACCCTGCCATATCTCCATACGGCCTCTACAGCGTTTCACCCGAAAGCTTGAGTAACTTAAAGTGTGGTGGACTCTAAAGACTCGTCAATACTATGGCTGTGGATTTAACCACTAGCACGTCAGAGGTATAAGCCAATACGTGACGGGCCACCAGCTATTGACTAAAAGGGACGTCGATGAGCGAACTCATCCTGACACCCTACTGTGCCTGTCAGTGACAATATCCGTACAGTCCGGTCCGTTCGTCTATGAGCATCGCATGTCGGGCCTAGGGGGTTGGTAAAAGTCAGACCCCCAAAAGCGGTACAAGTCGTGTCGGAGTGTAGCCCAGAACACCCTGAGATACTACTGGAATACCTACCAGTAAATCTCCTGCCTTGGCCAAGGTCTTCATGTAATGGCTCTCCTAGACACAGCGCGACCTTACCCCCAATACCGGGAGAGACGAAACCCCCGAAGATCCGCTCACTGCCTCCATGTGGCTCGGGACTGTACCCAACTAAAACCTGTTTGCACGACTCCTTTGAGCCGTGGTAGGGTAGTAATCAAAGTACAGTGGGAACTCACACGAGACAAATGACGATCCCCAGGTCGATGAACTAACCTGTACACATGTCACTTGGGAACTGCTATCTGACGTCAGGTATAAGACCAACTAGCATGTTCCCAGCGAGTCCTGTCCGGTGTACTCATAACCCAATGAGCACCTGTATACATCTTAGGTGAACCAACTGACACCAGTGGCTTGTGAGACAGGCCACCGCCCCTCGTCGGGGTCTCGACTGTATACACTAGTCTACTCTGGAGAATCGATGCCCTGTCTCGAAACTCCCACGACTAGGGACCTTTTAAGGATGTGCTTGTAGACTACCAGCTCTCACTTATATGATCGCCCTCATACTGCTGGCAGTCAAGCAAGAATCCTAGGGGCTCTATCAACGTGCAATAGCGACATGTCATGTCACCTAAAGCAGTACGCGATGATAAAAGTAAACCAGATAGCATACTATCATCTCGAGTAAGACTGTCTTACCGGGATATGTCCTCCCTCAATCATTGCAATCACGTGCCTGTGATCCAATAATTGACTCTGAGGGCATTATCTCCAACAGCAATAGAACTGGAAGAAATTCCTGAACCATAAGCTATTACTTAAAGTATGGTAGAACCAGAAGTTTCAAAAGAACCAGACATCCTCGTGCCACTCCGTAGGACTAGTAGGTAGTCTCATCCGACCGAGACATACTACAGTTTTCTCATAGACAGGGATAGAGTGGATTGCATCATCGACGATGATGAGCCAACCAGTTTCCAGCAAGCCAGAGGATTGCATCATCGATGATGATGAGCCAATTAGTTTCTAGTAAGCCATTCAGAGCAGAGACTCGGTAAAATGATTGGATGCAATGCAGACTGAAATGGAGTCCATGTGCACCAACAAAGTATGGACTTTGGACATTGCTCCAGAAGGGGTAAAACCCGTTGGCTGCAAATGGATCTTCAGAAAGAAGATTGGTGTAGATGGACAGGTTGAAACCTATAAGGCTAGACTTATTGCAAACGGATTTCGTCAAAGACCTGGTTTGGACTATGATGAAACCTTTTCTCCAGTGGCTATGCTCAAATCCATTCGGATCCTTCTTGCCATTGCTTCCTTCAACGATTATGAGATTTGGCAGATGGACGTAAAGACCACTTTTCTAAATGGAAATTTGGAAGAGTGCGTCTATATGGATCAACCAGAAGGTTCATTCAGAGTGGGAGAAGCGGGAAATTGTGCAAGTTTCTTAAGTCCATTTATTGACTAAAGCAGGCATCGCGGAGTTGAAACATCTGTTTTGATGAGCCGGTCAAAAAATTCGACTTTTTCAAAAATACAGATGAACCATGCATTTGTAGTAAGATTGTAGCAAGAACGGTAGTATTCCTCGTCTTGTACATGGATGACATTCTACTGATAGGAAATGCCATTCCTATGCTACAATCAGTCAAAGGATTCTTGTCACAAAGGTTCCCTATGAAAGACCTGTGTGATGCTTCCTACATTCAGGAGATCCATATCTATCGTGATAGATCTAAGAGGATGTTGGGACTTTCAAAGTCCAGCTACATCGAGACCATACTGAAAAGATTCAGTATGGAAGATTCTAAGCGCGGTAATCTACCGGCTTGTCACGAAATCACCCTCTCCAAAGAGATGTCTCCAAAGACTGATTTGGAAAAGGATCGGATGTCTATTATACCCTACGCTTCTGCGGTAGGTTCTATAATATATGCGATGTTGTGTTCCAGACCAGATGTTACTTACGCACTAAGCGTGGTAAGCCGGTATCAGTCGAACCGTGGGGAGAAGCACCGGATAGCAGTAAAGAATATTTTCAAGTACCTGAGAAGGACTAAGGAGATGTTCTTGGTGTATAGTGGAAAAGACCTACAGATCAAGGCCTTTGCTGACACCAGCTTCCAGAGTGACAAGATGACTACGAGTCCATGTCGGGTTGTGTCTTTACCCTCAATAGAGGGGCGGTCTGTTGGAAGAGTTCCAAGAAGGACACTGTTGCTGACTCGACGATGGAAGCGGAGTATATTGCTTCTTGTGACGCCGCAAAAGAAGCAGTCTGGATGAGGAAGTTCTTAACAGAACTTTAGGTGGTTCTGTCCATTGTTGATCCAATACCGCTGTATTGTGACAACAGCGGGGCTATAGCTTTAGAAAAGGAACCCAGGTCCCATCAGAAATCCAGACATATCTTGAGGCGGTATCACCTGATCAGGGAAATCGTGGATCGCCGAGAGATCGAGGTGCGGAGAGTTCACACAGAGAACAACACTGCAGATCCACTTACACAGGCCATCCCTCAGACGCAGTTCGAGAGGCTATTCGAGATGATAGGTATATGATATGCCAACACATGGCCTTAGTACAAGTGGGAGATTGTTAGAGATATATGCCCTAGAGGCCATTATTGTTTAATACTAGTTTGTATATTACATTTTGGAAGCTTAGGATATACACGGATATTATAACAGTCTTGCTCAATATAATAGTATGCTACTTCGTTTGTTTATCATAATATGTGTATATGTTTCTTTTAACTATCACTAATACATATTGGTAGAGCCCTTAGGATTATTGCTTGACTACCAGAGTTATGATGGCAGTCACACTAGTGGGGTCTGGGTAGTCTATAAGCACATCCTTATATAGGTCTCTAGTCGTAGGATTATCGAGACAGAGCATCGATACTTCAGAGTAGACTAGTGTTTACGCTTTTCATCCCAGCAGGGGAGATGGTCTGTCCCACAGCCATTAGTATGTCGTACTGGAGATAGTATGTAGGTGCTCTTTAGATTATGAGTATACTGGACAGGACTCATGGGGAACTGCTGGTTGGTACTATACCTATCGTCAGGTAGCAGTTCCCAGGTGACATGAGTACAACATAGTCCGTTGACTTGACATCGCTACTTCGCCTCGAGTGTGTTCCCATTGTTCTTAGATTACTACCTTACCACGACTCATAGGAGTCATGCAAACAGGTAGTAGTTGGGTGCAGTCTCGAAGCACATGGAGGCAGTAATGGTTAGATAGGATTCGTCTCTCCCGGTATCGGGGGTTGATATCGCGCTGTGTACGGAAAGCCATTACACAAAGTCCCTTGCCAGGGCAAGCGAGATTTGCTGGTAGGTATTCCAGTAGTTTCTAGAAGAGGACACCTCATTTCTTGTATAATTTCATTTTGATTAATGGATTAATGAGGTGGAGGTTTGAGGTGTGGGATGTCATTAAATGAAGCATGGCTACTTGGGGTGACTCATGGGGTGACTCATCTAGTGACTATTGAAGCATGCTTGATATTTCCATTTGTGAATTATTGTATGCTTCATAATACACTAGACCTAGCAATATTCATTTCATAATATCTCACACTCTCTCTCTCCCCAAGAGCTCCCTTCTTCCTCCTCAAACCCTAATTGTCTCATGTGTTGATAAACCTAGGGTTCTTGAGACTAAACTATCCATAATCATTGTTTACATCCCCTAGGCTACTTGGATTAGCGAACCATTTACCCTAGTTACCTCAAGTTAGAGGTTGGAGCTCAAAGCACATTCTCTCGGGTGGATCGTCTTTGACGTGAGGAGGCTGACCACACAAGCTAGATCCGATCTTCGAGGAGCCAAGGAGAGGAGGACAAGAAGACCCGAATGACTCGATACTTTGAGGTATAACACTCTTGCATAGTAGTTAACCTCTAGTAGTTTAGTTAGTTAGGGTTTAGTAACGATCCTGGGGTTTAGTCGGTGTTGCGAAGCATATAAAAATTAGTTTTTTGCAAACTCCGCCTCCCCACAAGTTCATGTGGTGCGCGACATCGACTTACAAGTGCCGCTAACGTGCGTGTGGTTTTCGGATTTATCCAGTAAATCACTGCCAGCGTATTGTCGAGTCTTTAGAGTCTCACACAGAGGGTTTTCCCGGTTCAGGCGATATGATGTAAATGACGTATATTGATGCATATAGGGTATCCGATTAAATACGTGTACAGGCTACACGGATTTTAATCGGACGGTTGATAATACTAGCGGCTTAGGATTAAGCCGGATTATTAAATCAGGTTTTGATTATATATATATATATATATATAATATGTATATTCTAGTATTATTGTTCATTATTCATTTTCTCTCTTTTGGCTATTTGTATTTTTTGAACGAATACGTGTATATGTATTTCAATACGTATACCGGGTTGTATTTCGTATTTATACGGAATTTGTTCTAGAAGAAGGACACTTAATTTATTGATTTTCTTTTATAAGGAAATCATGATTGAGGTGGAGGATGAGGTGTGAAGATATTTGTAGAGAGGTATGGCTTGGTTATTATAATTTATTATCTTTAGTGACTCATTCTTTAGTGACTCCTACATTAGTGACTCATTGTTTTAGATGGTTGATAATAACCAAGCCATATTGTTTTTCTACACGATCTTTTTCTTTCCTACACAAAAGGACATAGCCATTTTCCATGGCTTCTTTTTCTTCACCTCCACCTCCTTCAAAGTAGCTCACTTGAGCTTAGAAAAGAGAGAAAAAGATAGTAAGAATATTTCTACATCCCCACTCTCCATCGTAGCGAGCATGGAGCGTCGGTCACTTCACTAGGTGAAGCCGGAGCTTGGATCTGTTTCCCTCAAGTGGATCTTACTCGACAAGGGAGGTCGCCACTCAAGCACGATCCGGACTTCCACGATTGGGTGGACACGCGTCGAAAGTACTATTTCGTATCTTTGCATGCTTGGTTTGCTAGTTTAGGCGTTTGGATTGATTCTAGGTTCAGGGTTCCGTCGTGTTTGCTTGAAATTTTTTTCGCCATCTGCGCCTTCGCTGCGCCACGGGCACTAGGGAACCCTACAGTGGTATCAGAGCCTCCCAAACACCTTAAACTAGCTAGTTACGACATTAGAAATCATGTTATTTCCGGCATTGAAAAAACAGTCCCGAAATTTTGAGTTTTGACAAGTTTGCAAACCCCACGGGCTTACGGTTTGAACAGAGAAGCCACGGGGTGGAGCGTAGGCAACACGGGGAGACCCCGGGGGGGCTGAAAGGCTGGGCCTACTCCCCAAGACCTCCGCGAGGTGGTCTTGGCGGTGGGTACCCGAAACTGCCCCCCATAGGCAGTTTCGGGTCTGCCTCACCCCCTGGCCACCTCATGGTTGGCTCGGGGGTGGGATACCCCCCTAGGCCCCTCGACTCGAAGTTAATTTCATGCTCTAACTTCCCACGAAGGTTCAGGCGCGTTTCGTTTTGATTCGGACTTCCGAATTGGCCCAAAGTTCGACTTTTTTTGGATGTTTAGTGGCCTTGGTTTTTGATCCTTGGTAAATTTGGGATGTGAGCTAATTGTGTTTTGGAATTTATTGTCGTGACTTTGTTTGCGTTCGTGGATGTGTTGTTAACATTGTCTAATTGCTATATGCTAAATTAGACGGAGTTACACACTTGTTTCGGTTACTTGTTTCTGTGGATATATATCATGATTATGGTTTAGTCGGATTGTCGTGTCGGATAGCCCCTCGTGCTTTGCTTGTACAATTTTGATTTACTTTGTTATATTCAGTTTTTTGGGACGATCTCCAACATGTGGCCACCATTTCCGTATTATGTATATTCTTTTATTAGGGCTCGACCAGGATGTGGTCGATATCACCATTGTATATATTTTATTTCTGTACTAGGATTAATCCAGGAGAAGTGCTCGAGTAGCCGGGTTCTAGAGTGTAGCAGGTGGCCATCTCATGAGGTTGAGACCGCGCTGCCTCGCTCTAGAATTTGCGGGTTGCTCGCCGCACTCGTAGGGGTTATAGGATTCAACCCATGGAGGGGTGCACAAATTACCGGAATTTAGAAAGCGGCGGTGATCGACTCATTTCATTGAGGGCGTGTTACCCAGCTTCTAGGATTAGCAGGTGGCTTGCCGCACTCGTAGGGGTCTAGGATCGACTATGTACAGGTTATCCACATGACCGGGGAACGTCGTGTTTCATTTACGACTCAGATAAAACGTGGGGCTCCAAGTTTATCTGCTATTCCATATTGTTGTTCGCATGCCTGTGATGATTCTTATCTGCCTGCGATGTTGATATATATATATATATATATATATATATATATTAGTAGATACTTCTATATGTTTTGTATCCGCGCTAGCCCTAACCCCGCCCTGTCGTAAGTTAAGTAACCTTACGGTGAAGACCCGGGACTCCGTGGCAAATGCAGATGTTAAATAAAATCATGCTATTTTGGTTGTTTCTGTTGTGGCTTAGAAACTAGATTTGATGGGACTGCATTATATCTTTAATGCAAAGGAAAACAAACCTATTTGATTCGGAACCAATTTTTTAAAACTACTCGATTTTGTTAAAAACAACTATCATATTCTTTTGCTTTTTATAGAGGTATTCGGTTAAGAATATCTAGCATCTCATTCTATGAGGGAAGAGCCTTGTTCCCTTCAGGGGGAGTTCGCTCTTAAGCAAAAATTTATGTTACTAGTTTTAAAATGCGGAGCCGAAACCACTCCATTTAAAAGCCACTAGAGTTCATTCAACGATATCAAGTTCATTACGTTAAAGGTTTTTTGCCAAAACCAGCCATAGCCCTCCGTCGTTTCAGATGAGTATCAACTAGTATTCATGATATGTGTTTTGACCTTCGCCAAGGCATAATGTTTGGTAGCTAGGGGATACTTGTCTGTAGCATAGGTAGATGCATTAATTTAGGACATGCATACAGCTGTTTTGACCTTCGTCAAGGGCTTATACTAATGGGTCTACATTAATCAGGACAATGATGGGTTGAACTTGACTTACGACTTATTATGTTTTGACCTTCGTTAAGGTCATAAGCGCTTGGGGCAAAAACCATATCGGGAGTTTCAAATATAAAGGAAACTTGCTAGGCATACGCATACCTTTCGGAGTGAGGTGACTTGAGTGGATTCTGTCAGGTTATCACACAATGATAGTTGGATCCTGATTCCCACTGATGAGTAAGTATTACTCCTCGGGAGATTTTTCACTTCATAATTAGCGAACTTATTAGGTGTCTAGAAAGTGTTAACAAGGTTACGTCTCTGCGGGAACGGAGTTATTAATTGGTTCCGTGCGAAAGCACCGGGGACCTCCCTCGGAGTACCAACACTGACCTGGCTGAACGGCTAGCGAACTAGTAAGGTGTATATGATCCCGATTAGTTCTCCTCTTGGGGTTTGAAGGAGAATTCGAGGAAACGGTGGGAGCCATCCTGATTAGATAAAGTGATAACCAATTTTATCTTGATAGAGTGCACGCTGAGTGTTTCTTTTCTCTCTGATACAGCGACCCATGACTTTACACACGTTGGTTTTCGATTGTCTTGATTCACGACAAAGTCGCAAATATCCCTGCTACTCCTACTTCCCCTTTGCATTTCTCCAGAACACTCCATATCACTGCAATGGTCCATATTGCTTGGAAATGGCCATCGTATAGTTACATACAAACTCAAAGAAATTATTTCTATCGAGAATGGTCACTGGTTCTGGAGAATTTAGATTGTATTATTCTGTTGACTCTTCTTTTACCTTCTCTCAGGTTGTGAGAGCTCCTTGTATTAGGAGAGTACACCTATTGCGCTTATTGAATAGTCTTCTTCCAAACCTAAGGTAGGTGCCGAAGGGTAGAAAAAGTAGAAAACCAGTTAACATAAGTACAATGTACATAAAGTAAGATATAGAGACATATAAAGGGATTGAAGTGAGGGCAAAGCAAATTGCGAATACTGTCATGAATCTGGATAATGGAAAGGGCATTACCAGGAATACCCGACCACCCCCTTGAAACATTTATGTTTCAGATTTTCTGTGTACTTGTAAATGAAAACTGTTTTCCCAATTAATTCTCACTCCAGGTTATGTATTTACCGGATTTTGATCTCATATTTGTACGGCATTACAGATGCTGAGAAGGAGTAGAATATTGGGAAATGGGCGATCTGATCCTCAATATCAGAATTCGTTGTAATTGGTGATATTGGATTGAATCGCCTGGCTTTGCCTAACGGCAATTATTTGGTTTCGAATAATCGTTATTATGCACCAATTTTTAAAAGAGAATAATGTAGTAAAGAGACCATAGGAGGGGATTTCCTCCTATGGCGTCGAAAAAATACAACCGCCACCATTTTTTCCGACGATCGACATCCATCATCATCATCGTTATCATCTAAGATGTGCATACACCAAATTTCATGTGATTCCACCACTTTTTCACCTTTGAATTAGCAATGTAAAAAGTTCTATTGTCGGTAAACCATTGATTTTGCACCAATAAATCAACGGTGAAAAAATGATATAATCACATGAAATTTGGTGTATCCACATCTTAGATGGTAAAGATGGAGATAATGTATGCCGATCGTCGAAAAAAATCATAGATGGTGCATTTTTCCGACGCCATAGGAGGAAATTCCCTCCTATGGCACCTTTCCTCCATTAACCAATTTTTAAAATGATATATCTGTATCTTTATTTTATAAAGTGAGATATAAATTTTGAAAATTGTATTCCAAACATTTGCCTTTATCAATTGAGGATAAGGTAAGGTACATTGAATAACGGTGTAAGACATTCTCGACCAAAATACAGTTTTCAACTCACAACACATGGAATTTGAGTTAGTATACTCTTAGGACTTATACATGAAAATGTATGTTGTCCAGTGTCCATTTGGACAAGGGGTTGGTACTCTTACTTCATTCAGGTTTACCTATGAGTTTTCTCATTTTAGACACACATTCGTTGTAATGTAAGGTCCAAAAATTTTGAGAAGTTTATAGGTATAAAAATAAAGTAGAGAACCATACGTTGGAAGTACCAGGATTCTTTGAAGTGATCGAAGATATAGATACTTATGCTAGGTATTCCATCATAGTAATATTGAGAACTTGATTCTCTCTTTGGTTACTCATCTGCGGGTTCGCTCCTTGATGATGCTGTATCGGCCTTTTTCTATTTAGGTGATATGCACTGGAAACAGCTGCATGATATTTGAATCCGGTTCTATCTAAATTAGTGCATTTGATTCTTTATGGATATAGATTGGTTGCATATCTTGAGGTTATTAAGATATGGAGTTATCCGGTTCCTATTTAAAAGCAGAATCCGGACAAACTCAAGGCATGCTTCGGTAATGGCTGTTTGTGGATTATCCCAAGCATTCTCTAGGGTTTTATTTCTACCATTTTCAAGATCAATAGTTATATTGTTCTTGACTCGCCATTTTTTTTATAAAAGGAATCTTTTTGCAAAAGAAACTAGTGAGAGTACAGTAGAACTGGAAGTAATTCTAGAAC
Organism: Agapanthus africanus; assembly: GCA_030015575.1. Lineage (NCBI taxonomy): Eukaryota > Viridiplantae > Streptophyta > Magnoliopsida > Asparagales > Amaryllidaceae > Agapanthus > Agapanthus africanus. Next base: position 174,836,049 of record JASDDO010000010.1, read on the forward strand.
CACAAACGATTATTGAAAATTTAGTAGAACCTAAGAATTCAATTGGAATTGATAATCCATTAGCCACTCCGTAGATTTTAGTAGGTGACCTCTGCCACCCGAGAGATACTTCGGTTTTCTTGGTGACGGTGACAGGGAGGTCGACATCATGGTTATGATGGCTCTACTAGTTATCTGTAGGTCATAAGAATAGGTAACTTCTAGGTGACCGGATACTTTATATCCAAGTTGGACTCACGCACTTCAGCAAATTATGGATTTTGGAATATGTTGGGTGCTCTTGAAGGGCTAAAACCCATTAGGAGCAAGTAGATCTTTCCAGATCTGTGCAAGTAGAAAGGTATTAACCTAATAAGGCTAGACTTATGTAAGTCAACATTAGACACCCCACATGATGCGGGGAGGCGGAATAGGTAAAACAATCATTTTGTTTAAAAAAACATCGACTAACTTTACGGATCTTTGCTAAACCTTAACTAACAACAACATAGAAGGGATAAGCTACTATGAAAGATGATTATACCTAATGAATCAAGTCCTTCTTGTTCTCGTAGACCACATCCTCGTCGGCCTCCTCGTTGTGAAAGAAGATCCACCTGAGAGCTAGTTCTCCAAGCTTTAACCTCTCACTTGAGGTAACTAGGTAATTATGAGTGCTAATCAAAGCAACCTAGAGAATATAGAAGAGGATTAGGGATTATTAGTCTTGCTAACCCTTGGATCTCAACACATGAGAGGTTAGGGTTAGTTCTTGAAGAGAGAGAGCTTGAGGAGAGAGAAGGTGAGAGTGGGAATGATCATGAATACTATCTCATTTGTGAATATATATGAAGCATAATAATTATTAAATGAATAACAAATAATAATATCAACCATGCTTCATTAACTCACTTTGTGTGATTCATCTCATGAGTCATTAAGCAATAAATGCATCATTAACTCGTTTGGAAGAATCACACCATGAGTCATTAATCCATTTAATGCAAATTCCACCTTAGCCTCCAACTCATCAATCTTCTAGAAGCTTCTCGACTAATTACGAGAATGCCCCTCCCATCCGTGAAAACACGGAAATACTGAGACTGTATAAATCCAATAATCCAATACTAGAATCTGGCTTAAACCAAAGCCTGCTAGTATAAACTGTCCGAACATCGTACGTGTGTAAAAACACGTATGTGTCCGAACCCTGTCGTAAAACCATACGACCTCTATATCGTTTCGCCTGAAGCAGGGAAACTCTCTGTGTGGGACTATAAAGACTCAACACTTACGCTGGCAGTGGGTTTAACCACAAACCGCAAGCGGCACTAGCAGTACGTAACGATCCCCAGGTAGATGTCGATAAGAAGGCCGATGAGAAAACCCATCCGAACTCCTACTGAGCCTGATGTGACAATCTTCGTATAGTCCGGTCCGTTCGTTTAAGACTATCGCATATCGGGCCTAGGGGCGGGAAGCGTCAGTATCCTAAAAGCGGTATAAGTCGTGTCGGAGCGAAGCCCATTACACCTTGAGAAGCTACTGGAAATCCTACCAGTAAATCTCGTTTGCCCTGGCTAGGGACTTTGCGTAATGGCTCTCTAAACACAGCGCGATATCAATTCCCAATACCGGGAGAGAAGAATCCTATCTAACCGCCACTGCCTCCAAGTGCTTCAGGACTGCACCCAACTGCTACCTGTTTGCACGACTCCTTTGAGCCGTGGTAGGGTAGCAATCTAAGACCAGTGGGAACACACTCGAGACGAAGCAGCAGTGTCAAGTCTGCGGACTATGCTGTACTCATGTCACCTGGGAACTGTTAACTGACGACGGGTATAGTACCAACCAACATCCCTGCGAGTCCTGTCCGGTGTACCCGTAACCCAACGAGCACCTGTATACTATCTCCAGTACAACGTACTAATGGCTGTGGGACAGACTATCTCCCCAACTGGGATGAGAAGCGTACACACTAGTCTACTCCGGAGTATCGATGCCCTGTCTCGATAATCCTACGAGTAGGGACCTGAAAAAGGATGTGCTTGTAGACTACCCAGCCCCCACTAGTATGACTGCTATCACAACCCTGGTAGTCAAGCAAGATCCTAAGGGCTCTATCAATATGTATTCTCGATATGCTAACATATACACATATTAAAATAGAAATAAACAAAGTAGCGTATTACCTTGTTTAGCAAGACTGGTAATATAAATGTGAATATCCCAAGCTTCCATTAAGTAATATACAAGCTAGTATGATACAATAATGGCCCCTAGGGCATATACACTAACAATTTCCAACTTGCACTAGGGCCATGTACTGGCGTATCGAAGACCTATCATCTCTGATAGTCTCTCGAACTGCGTCTGAGGTAAGGCCTTTGTGAATGGATCTGCAGTGTTCTCCTCTGTAGCAACTCTCCGGACCTCAATCTCCTGGCGATCTATGATCTCCCTAATCAGGTGATACCGCCTTAAGATGTGTCTGGACTTCTGATGGGACCGGGGTTCCTTTGTTAAAGCTATAGCCCCGTTGTTGTCACAATACAGAGGAATTGGATCAACAATGGATGGAACCACCTGAAGTTCTGTGAGGAACTTCTTCATCCAAACCGCTTCTTTTGTGGCATCGCAAGCAGCGATATACTCCGCTTCCATCGTCGAGTCAGCAACGGTGTCATCCTTGTCACTCTGGAAGCTGTAATTAGCAAAGGCCTCGATCTTGAGGTCTTTTCCGCCGTAAACCAAGAACATCTCCTTAGTCCTTCTTAGGTACTTGAGAATGTTCTTTACTGCTATCCAGTGCTTCTCCCGTTGGTCTGACTGATACCTGCTTACCACGCTCAGTGCATAAGCTACATCTGGTCTGGTGCACAGCATCGCATACATTATAGAGCTTACTGCAGAAGCATAGGGTATAATAGACAAGCGATCCCTTTCCAAATCAGTCTTGGGAGATATCTCTTTGGAGAGGGTGATTCCGTGACAAGCCGGGAAACTATCGCGCTTAGAATCATCCATACCAAATCTTTTCAGTATAGTGTTGATATACCTGGACTGCGAAAGTCCCAACATCCTCTTGGATCTATCATGATAGATCCGGATCCCAGAATGTAAGAGGCATCACCCAGGTCTTTCATGGAGAACCTGTGTGGCAAGAATCCTTTGACAGATTGTAGCATAGGGATGTCATTTCCTATCAAGAGAATGTCATCCACGTACAAGACGAGGAATACGACAGTTCGTGCTACAATTTTACTATATATACATGGTTCATCTGGATTTTTGATAAAGTCATATTCTTTGACCATTTCATCAAAACAGATGTTCCAACTTCGCGATGCCTGCTTCAGTCCATAAATGGACTTAAGCAACTTGCATACTTTCCCGCTGCTCCCACTCTGATTGAAACCTTCTGGCCGATCCATATAGACGCACTCTTTTAAATTACCATTTAGAAAAGCCGTCTATACGTCCATCTGCCAGATCTCATAATCATGGAAGGCAGCAATGGCAAGAAGGATCCGAATGGATTTGAGCATAGCAACTGGAGAAAAAGTTTCGTCATAGTCCAAACCAGGTCTTTGATCAAAACTCTTTGCAACAAGTCTAGCCTTATAGGTTTCCACCTGTCCATCTACACTAATATTTTTCTTGAAGATCCATTTGCATCCTATGGGTTTTACCCCATCTGGAGCAAAGCCCAAAGTCCATACTTTGTTGGTGTACATGGACTCCATCTCGGTCCGCATTGCATCCAGCCATCTTACCGAGTCACCGCTCTGGATGGCCTGCTGGAAGCTAGTGGGTTCTTCATTATCAATGACGCAATCCTCTCTATTCCCATTTATGAGAAAACCGTAGAATCTCTCAAGCGGATGAGACGGCCTACTACTCCTGCGGAGGGGTGCGGGAATGTCCTGTTCTTCTTGAACTACTGGTTCTACCAAACTTTCGGTAGTAGTTTGTGGTTCTGGAATTTCTTCCAGTTCTATTTTGCTCCTAATTGTTTCCTTTACTATAAACTGCTGTTCCAGAAAATGGGAATTACGAGAAACAAAAACCTTTTGTTTCTCTGCGTAAATAGAAGAAATACCCCTTGGAGTTCTTTGGATATCCCACAAACTTACACTGTACTGATCGTGCCTCGAGTTTGTCCGCATGCTGCATTTTAACAAAAGCTGGACATCCCCATATCTTCAGATACTGAAGATAGGGTTTCTTCCCACTCCACATTTGATATGGCGTGGTAGGCACAGTCTTGGTAGGAGCCCTGTTCAAAAGATATGCTGCTGATTCTAGCGCATAACCCCAGAAAGATCACGGTAACTCAGCATTACTCATCATGGAACTAACCATATCCAATAGGGTTCGGTTCCGTCTCTCCGATACACCGTTATGCTGTGGAGTGTATGGACGAGTAAGCTGAGAGAGAATTCCTTTCTCTTTTAGGTTACCCAGGAACTCGGCACTTAAGTATTCACCACCTCGATCAGATCTCAGTGTCTTTATACTTTTGCCGGTTTGGTTTTCTACTTCATTCTTATATTCTTGGAATTTCTCAAAAGCCTCGGATTTATGTTTTATTAAGAAAATGAATCCGTACCTAGAGTAATCATCCGTAAAAGTAATGAAATATGAAAAACAACCTCTTGCATGTGTAGACATTGGACCACATACATCACCGTGTATGAGTCCTAAGAGCTCGCTCGCTCTTACTCCATGTTCAGTGAATGGAGTCTTTGTCATCTTTCCTTTGAGACAAGATTGACAAGTGGCATAAGATTGATATTCGAACGGATCCAAATATCCTTCTCTATGTAACTTAGTTAACCTTATCTCATTGATGTGACCTAGTCTACAATGCCATAAGAAAGCCTGATTTATATCTGGAGACTTTCATTTTAGTGTGTTCTGGACATTGAAAATCTGTAATTGGTTTAACACATACATACCATTATCTAGTGTACCGGACCAAATCAAACCATGATTAAGCTGGATGTTAACAACATCGCTTATAAACGTGAAATTATAACCTTATTTTGATAACAACGATACTGATATGATATTACACGTTAAACTAGGTACATAAAAACAGTTGCGCAAAACCAAAATATGTCCACTCGTCAATCCTAGGTGATAATCCCCTACGGACACAGCACCCACGCTAGCTCCGTTAGCAACCTGGAGGGTCATATCACTAACCTTCAGCACTCTACGGTTTCTCAGTGCCTGCAATGAATTGCATATATGAGATCCTGATCCGGTATCCAATACCCAGGAAGTAGAGTTGATTGACATACAATTTTCAATTACAAACCACCTGAAGTCGAAGCCACAGCTTGCTTCGGGTCCTGGTTCTTGGCAATCCAAGCTTTGCAATCTTTCTTCCAATGGCCTTTCCTACGACATTGGAAGCACTCGTCCTTTGCCACTACTGGCACCGCAAGCTTTGCCTTTCCTTTAGCTCCCACCTTACCAACACCTCCTCTTGGTTTGGTAGCGGCCTTCTTCTTCCTTCCTTTGGCTTTAGCCTTGGACCCGGAAGAAGAAGCACCGCCAACAAATATAGTGGGTGTTTCCTTTGCTTTCTGCAAGGTGCCCTCTGTACTACTCAACATGTTAAGGAGTTCTGGAAGTTCAACTTCTTTTCCTTGAATGTTGAAATTCAGAATAAACTGGGCGTAGGTGGAAGGAAGGGACTGAAGAACCAAGTCTGTATACAGCTCGCTCTCTAAAGTCGTCCAGAGGTCCGCGAGCTCTTCTATATAGCCAATCATCTTAAGGACATGTTCTCTAACAGATGATCCGACGGCCAGCCTCGACTGAAACAAGTTCTTCGAGGTCTCGTATCTAGCTATATGAGATTGCTCTCCATACAGTTCCTTGGTGCATAGAAATATGGATTCAAGATCCATATTCCCGTGCCTCCTCTGATGTTCATTATTCATAGAGGCAAGCACGATGCATTTGGCCTTCACGCAATCTAACTCCCAGGTCTTATGGATTTCCTTATCCGCAATACTGGATTCTGGACCAGGGACAGCAGGTGCCTTAGCAGTAAGGACATACCCCAATTTGTCATAAGTCAAAGCCATCTTAACATTCCAGAACCAATCTTTATAGTTTGGCCCTGTCAATTTATTTTTATCTAATAGTAACTTAAGGCCTGTCATGTTCTGGGTCGCTGCAATGAGAGAGAGAGGGAACACTTTAGCATGATTCTCTTGCAAGTTTAGAGTGGTTTTTAGTTTATCTAAACAGGATGGCTCCCACTGTTTCTCGAATCCCTCCTCAAACCAAAAAGGAAGAACTAGTCAGGACTTATTCTCACCGTACAATACTTGCTTAACCGTTCAGCCAGGCCGGTGTCGGTACTTCGAGGGAGGTTTTACGACGCTTTCGTGAAGTTCCTTAATTAAATAACCTCTTTTCTCTGGGGGCATAGCCCCGCCGACACCTTTCTCGACACCTACTTGGTTTATAGCATTGATCGTTAAGTGACGAATCTCCCGATAAGTAGCGTATACTCACAATAGGATCGGGGTCCAAATATCATCGTGTGATAATGCTGAAGTTATCCAACCAACATTATCGCACTCCAAATGGTATGCAACACTAGCAAGTTTCAGTTTCTTTAGAAACTCCCGATGTGGATTTTTGCCCCATGCTCTTATGACCTTGACTAAGAGCCAACAAATCATAAGTCACATGTCAAGTTCTACCCATCATTATCTTGTTAATTTGAACCCACCCGTATATACTCTTAACTAAAGGCCAAACAAAGTAATACGACTGTCCCAAACCAACGCATCTATCTATGCTACATGTGAACACCCCAGCAGCTACCAATCACTATGTCTTGACTAAGGGCCAAACAAACATAGCTTGAATACTACTGACCATTCATATGAAATAACGGAGGGCTACGAATGGTTTTGGCGAAACCGTGAACGTAGTGAACTTGATATAACCGAAGGAACCTAATAGCTTTTTAAAAGGAGTGGTTAAAGCTCCGCAATTAAAAATTCTGCTCTTTTTAAATGAACCAAGTGGTTTCTTTTAAACTGTACCAATGATTCAACTTTGGTTTATTTTCTTTGCATTAATAAAATGCGTTCCATCATTAACCTATCATTGCAGAAAACAACGAAAATACAACGTCCTCTTATACCATCCGCATTTGCCACTGGGTCCCGTCATTCACCCGTTAGGTTACTTAACTAACGACAGAGCGGGGGCTGGGCTAGCGCGGGTGTAAAACATAAGTGACGCCTAATAGATATTATATATAGATATTGTACATTCGTCAGACGCAATAATAGACATTCCAGATCACAGATGAACATATTGGATTTTCTACGAATCCGCATTCCTTTTGAGCCTGCAATGAAAAACGGATTACACAGTCGCGATGAATAGCCAAAACCCCAACGAGTACGGCAAACTACCCGCCTAGTACCCGAAGTGAAGCGGTCTCCCTCAACAACGTGAGTAGGTCACTAAACACTTCAAAGTACCCGGTAGTTTGTGTACCCCACCTTGGGTCTATTTTAGGAGCAGAAAATAGTAAATGAAATAATACAACAGTGGCTACAACCTCAACCCGGATGTGCCCCGCAAAAGAATATTACAAAAATTTACAAATTACATTTGAATGAAAGAAACACTCGTCTCACATCCCCGGCAATCCAATCACGACAATCCAACAAGTTCACAAACACAAACCAGTAAAAACCATTACAGAAATGTGCAACCCCCTTCTAACCAACATACTAGCAGTTAGGGAAGGTTTACGAACACATTAAACACATCACAGATATAATCAAGTTAGCCAAATATCTTAGAATTTCGATCAAGCAAACACAAATGATTCTACTCCAAATACTTCTCTGTGCACCTGAAAACTGAGCAGAAACAAAACATCCCAGAAAATACAAAATCAACTCAGAAGAATTACTGGGCAAATTTGGACTGACTCGGCTTCAACTCGGCCGCGGATCCGCGGTGGATTGTTTGGATCGGTCGCGGTTCCGCGGCGGTATAGCCGAGTCACGATCCCAAATTTCTCCAGTAATCTTATAATTCCCTGCATGTATTTTTAAGGGTCCCTGAAAAAATTTTAGACCCCGTTTTAAAATCGGCAGAAACTTAGTGAAAATGATGTTTTTTCGGGATCGTTTTGCGATCGAATTTCTAACGACTTTGCTAACAAATTAGTTATGATTTAGCGAGGCTCTGATACCACTGTAAGTCGATGTTAGACACCCCACATGATGCGGGGAGGCAGAATAGCTAAAACAATCATTTTGTTTAAACTAATATCGACTAACTTTACGGATCTTTGCTGAACCCTAACTAACAACAACATAGAAGGGATAAGCTACCATGAAAGATGATTATACCTAATGAATCAAGTCCTTCTTTTTCTCGTAGACCACCTCCTCGTCGGCCTCCTCGTTGTGATAGAAGATCCACCCGAGAGCTACTTCTCCAAGCTTTAACCTCTCACTTGAGGTAACTAGGTGACTATGAGTGCTAATCAAAGCAACCTAGAGGATATAGAAGAGGATTAGGGATCTAATAGTCTTGCTAACCCTTGGATCTCAACACATGAGAGGTTAGGGTTAGTTCTTGAAGAGAGAGAGCTTGAGGAGGGAGAAGGTGAGAGTGAGAATGATCATGAATAATATCTCATTTGTGAATATATATGAAGCATAATAATTATTAAATGAATAAAAAATAATAATATCAACCATGCTTCATTAACTCACTTTGTGTGATTCATCTCATGAGTCATTAAGCAATAAATGCATCATTAACACCTTTGGATGAATCACATCATGAGTCATTAATCCATTTAATGCAAATTCCACCAAAGCCTCCAACTTATCAATCTTCTAGAAGCTTCTCGACTAATTATGAGAATGCCCCTCCCATCCGTGAAAACACGGAAATATTGAGACTGTATAAATCCAATAATCCAATTCTAGAATCTGGCTTAAACCAAAGCCTGCTAGTATAAACTGTCCGAATATCGTACGTGCGTAAAAACATGTATGTGTCCAAACCCTGTCGTAAAACCATACGACCTCTATATCGTTGCGCCTGAACTAGGGAAACTCTCTGTGTGGGACTCTAAATACTCGACACTTACGCTGGCAGTGGGTTTAACCACAGACCGCAAGCGGCACTAGCTATACGTAACGGTCCCCGGGTAGATGTCGATAAGAAGGCCGATGAGGAAACCCATCCGAACTCCTACTGAGCCTGATGTAACAATCTCCGTACAGTCCGGTCCGTTCGGCTAAGACTATCGCATATCGGGCCTAGGGGACGTCAAGCGTCAGTCCCCTAAAAGCGGTATAAGTCGTGTCGAAGTGAAGCCCATTACACCTTGAGAAGCTACTGGAAATCCTACCAGTAAATCTCGTTTACCCTGGCCATGGACTTGCGTAATGGCTCTCCAAACACAGCGCGATATCAACTCCCAATACCGGGAGAGACGAATCCTATCTAACCGCCACTGCCTCCAAGTGCTTCGGGACTGCACCCAACTGCTACCTGTTTGCACGACTCCTTTGAGCCGTGGTAGGGTAGCAATTTAAGAACAGTGGGAACACACTCGAGACGAAGCAGTAGTGTCAAGTCTGCGGACTATGCTGTACTCATGTCACCTGGGAACTGTTAACTGACGACGGGTATAGTACCAACCAACAGTTCTCTGCGAGTCCTGTCCGGTGTACCCGTAACCCAACGAGCACCTGTATACTATTTCCAGTACAACATACTAATGGCTGTGGGACAGACCATTTCCCCTGCTGGGATGAGAAACGTACACACTAGTCTACTCCGGAGTATCGATGCCCTGTCTCGATAATCCTACGACTAGGGACCTGAAAAAGGATGTGCTTGTAGACTACCCAGCCCCCACTAATGTGACTGCCATCACAATGCTGGGAGTCAAGCAAGATCCTAAGGGCTCTATCAATATGTATTCTCGATATGCTAAATATACACATATTAAGATAGAAATAAACCAAGTAGCGTACTACCATGTTTAGCAAGACTATTAATATAACTGTGAATATCCCAAGCTTCCATTAAGTAATATACAAGCTAGTATGATACAATAATGGCCCCTAGGACGTATACACTAACAACTTATTGTAATTATTTTCATCAAATATCCATTGTGGATTGTGATGAGACTTTTACTTCAGTGTCTACGGTAAACTCCATACGGATATGACTTAGCACTGCTGCTGCTCTAGACTATGATATCTGACAAGAGGATGACTATAACGTCTTTCAAAATGGGAAATTGGAAGTGCACGTGTATATGACTCTACCAGAGGGTTATCGTAGTCAGTGGGAGCAGCGGAAGGTGTGCAAGTCGCATATGTCTATTCGTAGACTAAAGCATATATAGCGGAGATGGATCATCTGTTTTTGATATGACAGTCAAGGTGATTGCTTCATCAAAACAATAGATGAACCTAGTAAGAATGGTGCAAAGAGTATTGTCCTGTAATTTGGATGACATAATCCAGATAGGAAGTGTTGTTCCTATACTACAATCAGTCAAACTTTGGTTGTCACATATTGTTTTCTCTACATTGGCTATGTATAATATATCAGGGATTCTGGTGACTAAATCTATTGTTTTAGATCTAGATTTGGGAAGTTTCCCAATCGGGTACATAAACAGCATTCTAAAAGTGTTTTAGAATGGATGACTCCTGGAATAGTGGTGTACCCGCAGGTGATGGAGTCACCCTCTCTAAAGAAATGTCTTTTTGACTGATGAGGAGAGGGACTGGCATGAATGACATATCATTTGCTTAGGCAATTGAGTCAATTATGCAATGTCTTGTAAAAAAACCAGATATTGCTTATGCACTTGCTGTAGTAAGAAGATATTAATCCAATCCTGGAGAAAGAAAGGGAAGCAGTTATGAACATTAGAGGATGTTCTTGGTATATGATAACGACAGCCTCCTCCGGGAAGCGGTTATCGGTTTAGGCTTTCAAGGTGACCTGGATGACAGAGATGCTGTCAGAGTTTTGAGTTTTGCCTCTTTTGAGGATCAGTATATTGGATAGTGTTCCTATAGGGATACCGAGGTAGGTATGGTTCAGGATGGACTCAACAGAGGATACAACCCAAGAAGTTTGTTGGATAAGGTTGTTCATTTATGAACTTGGTCCCATCATGTAACTAGACAAAATTCCTGAGGCGGGGTATCGCTCAGTCTGGGAAATTGTTCATCTCCGTGAAGTTGAGATATAGAGAGAGGAAGTTGAAACATTATAGCGGATCCACTCACTGATGCTATTTCTCGAACATGGATGTTCCTCAAACGAGATTTGAGAAATTGATTAATAGAGAAATTGGGTATTCGATATCACACAGGATGTGGGTATGCGATACCGCAATAATTAGCCTTAAGTGCAAGTGGGAGATTGTTGTATATAGTGCCTTTAAGGCCATTATTGTAATTGCAGGAACGCGATTATGATAATTGATGTAGGACCTATACAGATAGAACAATCTTACTCAAAATTGTTAGTGTAATATGCCCTAGAGACCATTATTGTATAGTACTAGTTTGTATATTACATTTTGGAAGCTTAGGATATATACACGGATTTATGACAGTCTTGCTCAATATGGTAGTATGCAACTTGGTTTGTATCTATCTTAATATGTGTGTATGTTTCTTTTAACGTATCGCTAATACATCTTGGTAGAGCTCTTAGGATCTTTGCATGACTACCAGCGTTGTGATGACAGCCACACTAGTGGGGGCTGGGTAGTCTACAAGCACATCCTTATATAGGTCCCTAGTCGTAGGATTATCGAGACAGGGCATCGATACTCCAGAGTAGACTAGTGTATACGCTTCTCATCCCAGCAGGGGAGATAGTCTGTCCCACAGCCAGCAGTATGTCGTATTGGAGATAGTATGCAGGTGCTCATTGGGTTATGAGTTACACCGAACAGACTCGTGGGGTACTGCTGGTTGGTACTATATCAATCATCAGGTAGCAGTTCCTAGGTGGCATGAGTACAACAAAGTCCGTTGACTTGACACTGCTATTTCGCATCAAATGTGTTCCCACTGTTCTTAGATTACTACCCCACCACGGCTCTATTGAGTCGTGCAAACAGGTAGTAGTTAGGTGTAGTCCCGAAGCACTTGGTGGCAGCGGCGGTTAAATAGGATTAGTCTCTCCCGGTATTGGAGGTTGATGTCGCGCTGTGTTCGGAAAGACATTACACAATGTCCCTGGCCATGGCAAGTGAGATTTACTGGTAGGTACTCCAGTAGTTTCTCATGGTATTTTGGGTTGCACTCCGACACGACTTATTGCGCTATTAGGGGTCTGACGTTTACCGCCCCCTATTCTTCGCCGGAAGACGCGACCGGGACGTTGGGACGTCCGGCCTAAGTTCTGGGGGCAGATGCTATTTGGTGCTATCCATCCACCTATCCGAAGATGCCAAGTTGATTTATGACACTATGTATCGAAGGTTTAAACGGATGCGACCGATGTAGCAGATTTTGTCAGATTCCTCCTCATTATGAGGGGGTTTTGATTGTGGGGACGCTCTTCCCTGCAGGTGCAAGCCCCTGAAGTTAATTACACTACCGCATCGCGGTAACCACTTTATCCTGCTCTAGAAGGTCACTTCGTGTCGTGTGTGTTTGTTTTGTTTTTGTTTGTCCGTGGATTGTATACGGAGACTAATTTATGTTGTCGCCCGTAGGGCGGGGATTAGTCCAAATCCATATTTTCGTAGTTTGGGTTATGGATTGGGTTTAAGGATTGTTATTCTCATTTGAGACTAAGATCAACTTAAACGTTTGTTAAGGATACGTTAGTCTAATTTTAGACTAAGATCAACTTAACCATTCGTTATGGATACGTTAGTCTAATTTTAGACTAAGATTTAGTTAACAGGATCATTTAGATCCAACAAAAGAGGATTTGGGCTCTATTGTTTTAGTTTAGGGACTTTGCGGTCCATTAGTTTAAGGACATTACGGTCCATCTTTAGTTTAAGGACATTACGGTCCATGGGTTTAAGGACCCCACAGTCCGAGGTTAAGGACATCATATTCTATGGGTTTAAGGACCCCACAGTCCGAGGTTAAGGACATCATAGTCTATGGGTTTAAGGACCCCACAGTCCGAGGTTAAGGACATCATAGTCCATAGGCTTAAGGACCCCACAGTCCATAAAAGTTTAAGGACATCTTAGTCCGTGGGTTTAAGGACCCTACAGTCCATGAGATGTCTGGTTGTCGGGACCCGTCACCTCTCTAAAGACGTTGAAGGATTACAACGACATATATCAGAGGAGTGCAGAGATGTACCCTTGAACCAATTTTGGTTGGGAGATCTGTAGTCCAATTTAGGACTAATATCAAAGATTTTTGAGCATATGGGCTCAATTAATCTGAGTTGGGGTTCTGTGACCACTTTGGGCTCAGCCCATTTAGTTAAAATGTTAAACATTTAACAATGCTGAGCATTGGTCTGGGTTCTGACAATCTTTTTGTCTTTTATTGAATGTTGAGCACTCATCATAGCTCTAAGGCTTTATTTAAAGAACAATATATATTCTATCAGCGCACACGTGAGGAACACGTGGCGCGCTTAGCACTAGAGCCAGTTAATGAGCGCAAAGCACTTCTGTGATATAGCGCACACGTGAGGAGCACATGGCGCGCTTGGCTCTGAGCGCCAGTCTATGAGCGCAAAGCGCCAGTTTATGAGCACAAAGCGCTATTTGTTCAGTGGCGCACACGTGAGGAGCACGTGGTTGGCTTGGCGCTGAGCGCTAGTCCATGAGCGCAAAGCGCCATTTTTTAAGTGGCGCACACGTGGTGCACTTGAAGCTGAGCGCCAGTCTATGAGCGCAAAGCGCTATTTGTTAAGTGGCTTACACGTGAGGAGCACGTGGTGCGCTTGGCGCTGTGCGCCAGTCAATGAGCGCAGAAGCGTTTCTGATCAGTTTTATGATCTGAAAAATAATTTCTCGTTTATAAGAGACTTTGTCTCAAGGTTCTAAGAACAAAGTTCTTATTTTATAGGAGATATTTCAATCTCTTATTCTGGTGAAAGGCTTTGTCTTTATGGATCTGTGATCCTAAGAGAATTGAATTATTCTCCCCCCTTTTTATAATGAGATGTTCATGATCTCTTTTTGTAAAAGACTTTAGTCTTATAGATCTATGATCTGTGAGAAGAATTATGTTCTTCTTCTTTAATGAGATTTTTCTTATCTCTTTTTTTTTACCTTGAAGAAAAGTTCTTCTTCTACCGAGAGCTTGCTCTTCTTTCTGAGATTTCTCAAATTTTATAGGGGGGTTCCTCTATCTGAGACTTGAAGTCTTGTTGCCTTTATATAGTGAAGGCCGATTTGTTCAATTGGTTAAAGAGATCTTGTCTCTAATTGATTTAGGGATGTCTCCCGCGTTGGATCTTTGATCTAAGGGCTTCTGTTTTACAGAAGACAATCTTCTTGTTTTTTAACAAGATTGGGAAATCTTTTCCCATACAGAATTTATTCTGTATTTTGGTGATTTTTAAACGCCATTGGATCATTGATCCAATGGTGCTCTGATTTTCAGAGCACAATCTTTCCTGTTTGGAAAGATTCTGAGGAATGTTTTCTCAACAGAATTTTATTCTGGTCAATTAGTGATTTTTAATCATGTTCGTTGGATCTTTGATCCAACGGTAGAGAACATTTTGTTCTAGCGCTTGCGCACTCATGCTTTGCACGTGGTGCGCTGCTTAGAGTGCAGCGCACTTAGCGCCAGCGCACACGTGCCTTGCATGCGGTGCGCTGCTTAGAGTGCAGCGCTCTTAGCGCTAGCGCTCACGTGCTTTGCGCGTGGTGCGCTCCATGGGATGCAGCGCACTTGGCGCTGTTATGAAGCGCTGGTTCATTTCAAATTTTGAAATTTGAACAGAGCTTTGCTCTGATTGGGGGGAAACAAATGCCCCCCACCGTTGCTCTCACGTGGCCTATACGTGCGTGCAGCGGTGGCAGCATCTCTGCCATTGGATCAACTCAGAAGTTGAAACGGCATCTCGGTGCCTATAAATAGGGCCTTTCGCCCTTGAGATGATCTATGCTCATCTCCTTCCTTGTTTTTTCTGAGAATTAATTCTCTTTTAGAGCATAGCTCTCTGTTTTAAGAACTTTCTTAAGGACAGAACTCTGTCAAAATTTAGGTAAAGATTAAATCTTTTAAAGGATTATTTAATAATCTAGGGTTTCACCCATTAACAGAGCTTTGCTCTCCATAGATCTTCGATCTAAAGAAAACCTTTTTTAGGGTTTTATTAACAGAGATTTGCTCTCTTGAAATCATAGATCTAAAGAGATCTTTCTTAGGCTTTCTTAACCTATTAACAGAGCTTTGCTCTTTTCAAATCATATAGATTTGTTAATCTCTTATGAAGAACTCTTAGAGTTTGTTCATAGATCTTGAAGATCTCAGAATTTTAATTCATTAAAAACTTTAGTTCAAGTTTTCTGATGGGTTATTCCATCATTTTACAGAGCATGGCTCTTCAGGATATTTCTTGAGGAATTTTATTCCTTTCATCATCAGAGCTGACAGATGTCATTCTGTTGTAGAGCGCTGCTCTCAATGGAAGATTTACTCCTAGGCCTGAGGGGTTCTCATTAAATGCGAAATCCTTTTTAGGATTCTCTTCTTAATTGCACAGAATTACATTCATGGGTGATTTAATCAGTACTTGTTTAAATCCCCTTGTTTGTTTCGATAAGCTTTTTCTTAATCAGCCTGTCTACTAACTCTCATTGATCTTTTTTTTAGACGTTATGGCCTCTCATTTGTATGATCTCGATGAGATTATTTCTTACGGAGACGTCCTCTCACTCGGCCGTTCCCAAAACCAAGAGTTCACAAACGCCCAGTGCGCTGAAATTATGGGTCGCTTCGGTGCGTATAATGGACGACTGCTTCCTCGTCGTTCCTCTCTATTGAAGCTTATCGTGAGAGCGATCTGGGAAGCGCTACCTTTATTTTATCAAGGCATGCCGCTTAAGGCATTGGATGACGCCAAAGATAAGGTGCACTCGGTGTATCTGATGGGCCTAATTTCAAAGAAAAGGCGAGACAATCTTGTTGATATTCTGCATCAAACTTTTCAACAAGCGACGATAATTGCTGCCTATCGAAAGGTGGAGGACATCAGCGAGGACCCTGACGCTTGTGAGCGTGAGAGAAAGCATACGAGAATGGTCAGAGAGGCCAGAAACATTTTAGATGGCCTTAATTTTGAATTTCTTAATCCATGTCTTGGATTTGATGTTTTACCATTGTAAAAATTTTAATGATGCTTTTGTTTACTGTTTCCATCAATGTAAGAATTTTCTGAAGTATGAATAGCAAATTTGCGTTTCCGTTCTTTTATTTTCTGCATTGAACAGTAGATAATAGGTAGCTGTCCATCTTGGATTCTTTGCAGGGTAGCGATGGCTTAGGAAACAGGTTCAGGTCTGCTGCCTAAGATTTTGCAATTTTATGAGCCGTGAGGGTCTCATAAAGACTTTTCTCCCTACGAGTCGAGAGGATCTCGTAGGCGTATTTTTTTCCTTAGGAATCGTGAGGATTCCTAAGTGTGTTTTCTCTTGAGAGTCGTAAGGATCTCACAAAAGAATTTTCTCCTTACAAGTCGAGAGGACTCGTAAGTGATTGATGAGTTGATCTGCTCCTGAGTCAAAGCATTGTTTTGACGGGGAGTTCGAGGGTTTACTCTGGCCGTTTCCCACGGGGTCAGGATTGACTTTAGCCGTGTTCTATGGGGCCAGGATTTGCTCTGGCCGTTTCCCACGGGGTCAGGATTGACTTTAGCCGTTTCCCACGGGGTCAGGATTTGCTCTGGCCGTTTCCCACAGGGCCAGGATTGACTCTAGCCGTGTTCTACGGGGCCAGGATTTGCTCTGGCCGTTTCCCACGGGACCAGGATTGACTCTAGCCGTGTTCTACGGGGCCAGGAGTTGCTCTGGCTGTTTCCCACGGGGCCAGGATTGACTTTAGCCGTGTTCTACGGAGCCAGGATTTGCTCTGGCCGTTTCCCACGGGGTCAGGATTGATTTTAGCCGTGTTCTACGGGGCCAGGATTTGCTCTGGCCGTTTCCCACAGGGACAGGATTGACTTTAGCCGTGTTCTATAGGGCCAGGAGGGGTTGACTTTGGCCATACGGAGTCAGGTTTGACTATAGTCGTCCAGGGTCAGGGGTGACTCTCGGTTGTATGTGCACCGCCGAGTCATGGAACTGGGAACTTTGCCGCGCCTCCGATTTGTTGATGTTGCGTCTGTTGTAATGAGATGAATGTCGAGGTGATCTCTAGGTTGTCTGTGAACCGTAGAGTCTTGGAACTAGGGACTTTGCAATGGCTCCGAGATTGATTCTTGCGTCTGAATCCTGCTGGAATGAGGAGGAACGCGGTCGTAGTTCTCTAGACTGTAGATGTGGCCGTCGAGACTTAGCTCTCTTTTTTATGGAGCCTGGTGGGAAGGTATGGTTCCCTCTTTTTTTGTGCTCCTGGATTGTATACAGGGATCGATGTGATCTCACCTGTAGGGCTAAAAGTTTCATTTTATACATTTTTCTTTCCGCGATGCTATATCATTTCAGCTCTTATATCGCGAAAGTCGTGATTGCCCAATCATTTCGGCTATTTTTCGCGGTGCCAATTCATTTCGGCTATTTGTTTTATTTACTCGATGCTTTTTATTGCGAGTTGCCCAATCATTTCGGCTATTTGTTTTATTTACTCGCTGCTTTTTATTGCGAGTTGCCCAATCATTTCGGCTATTTTTTAATGCATATATTTTACATGCTGATTTTGTTGCAAGTCGCCCTATCATTTCGGCTATTTTATATGCATTTATGGCTAGCTGATCTTTGCTGCGAGTAAAAGACTTGGGATCTGATACTGATTTAGGCATCAGCATCGCTACAACTGGGATATTGCAAGGAGCGAATCATCATTTGCCTTTGTCAGTTCGAACAAAGGTGGCTTAGTAATCAGGGTTAGGATCCTGTCGACTAAGGCTTTTAACTTCATGAGCCGTAAGGGTCTCATGAAGGTATCTCTCCCTACGAGTCGTGAGGATCTCGTAAGTGCATTTTCTCCTTAAGAATCGTGAGGATTCCCATGTGTATGGTTTCTCGTAAGTCGTAAGGATGTTACAAGAGTGTTTTCTCCTCATAAGTCGAGAGGACTTACATGGATCGTTCGTCGTGTGAGCATATCCCTAGTCACTGATGGAACTCTGTTAAGGAAATGTTTATTCGTGTCCATGGATTGTATACAAGGGTCGATATTGAGATGCTTGTAGGGCAATCTAGGAAAGGTGATGGCTTAAGAACAGGTTCAGATTCCTGTAGCTTAAGGCTTTTGAATCTTATGAGCCGTGAGGGTCTCATAAGAGGGTTCTCCCTACGAGTCATGAGGATCTCACAAGTGTAATTTCTCCTTAGGAATCGTGGGGATTCATAAGTGTGTTGCTCCCTTGTGAGTCGTAAGGATCCCACGCAGGTATTTTCTCCTTACAGAGTCGAGAGGACCTTGCAAGTGTCTTTTAACGAGATTGCGCCCTTTCGGGATTTCACAAACTCGCCGGTAGCCCTGCTTTTTTTACACACGGAGCCCTTTCGGGTTTTCATCCGTGCCCATCTTGCTTATGGACGTACCGGTTTTTTTACTACGTCAGCCTGAGGATGCCGCGGGTTTGTAGTAGTTTAATGACGTTTCGGTCAAGCGTAGTATTTCTTCAAGAAACGGTCGTTTATTACCTTTTGCCATGCATATCCGTGATCAAGTAAGCCCCACCCTGATAAACTTTGTTTATGATGTACGGGCCTTCATTGTTCGGCTCGAATTTCCCCCGTTCGGCACGATTGGGGATCATAGGTCTTTTGACCACTAGCACGAGTTCAACTTGGCGGAATGTTCTTGGCTTAGTCAATCTCTCGTATGAGCGCATCATCTTTGCTTTATAAGCCTCCAGGTTTTGTTGCGCCATGAGCCGGGTTTCATCAAGGGCGTCGAGCTCCTCAAGCCGAAGGTGAGCATATTCTTCGTGTTAGTTATATGTATGCCCTAGAGGCCATTACTGTACATACGATGTATATTGTAGTGGATGCTAGGACATATATAGGGAGGACTTTCTTGCTCGACATGATAGTATGCTATCTGGTTGTACTTTATCTTAACATGTACTCTGATTGTGTAACGTTTTGAAAATCGTTTCGGTGAAATTTCGAAAAAAATCGGTAAAATAAGGGGGTTTTCTGTAAAAAGCAAAATACAAATATCTTATTATAAAAATTACATATACATATTCTAGCTATGTAATTGCTATTATTTGGTGTTTATTGAGCCGCTGGTGAAATTTCAAATTTTCTGAAAAAAATATTATTTTATTATTATTTTAAGCCGTCACTAATACATTTAATTAGGGAAAATTACAAATTGGAATGAGTTGAAACAAATTTTGTGCATCATAAAACATTAAATAAAATTTTATCATGTGGTTTTTGGAACGAAAGCATTTGCCAAAACGGTTTAGAAATAATTGAGGAAAAAAGGCTTTTTTAGCGTAAATGGATGTTTGAGGTATTGTATTTATCATTTTTCATCACCACACACCCGTACCCACACCCACACACCCTCATTTACTTCTCCCCTTGGCTGAATTCAGTAGCCACCATCTTTTTCCCCACTTGAATTTCAAAGGAAAAGAAATGAAAGAAAAGAAAAGAAAATGAAGAAATGAGGTGGACCTTTGACCTTGAATTGACTTTGACTTCTCCCCCCACTTTCTCTACCTCCCTCTCTCTCCTCTCCCACTCCTATTACATCCAACCCCCCTCCTCCTACAGCAGCAGTAGCCCCCCCCCCCCCATTTCCCTTCTCTTTTCTCTTCAAACTTCATCAAAAATTGCCTCAAATCCATCAAAAAAACTCCCAAAACCCAAATCCGACTACTACCCATTTTAGCTTAGCACGTATAGCATGGATCTTTGTGAAAAGAGAGCATTTTGGAGGGCCATGGATGCTTGTGGATCTTCAAATGTTTTTCGGTATAATTCTAAAACATTTTTGCTTAATTTGTTACAAATTTCTTAAAGCTAAACTACTTAAGTGTTAATTAGGCTTAAATTGCAAGTTTTGGAATTCAAGTTAGGAATTTGAATGCAAGTTAGGGTTTTATAAAATTGGTGCATGGTTGTGTGTTATATTTAGGCTTTTTGTCATGTTAATACAAGATTAGTAGCTTGTGCTAATGGTTAGTTTAAAAATTGTGTTAATTTGCTAATTTGCTTACTAGGTTTTTGAAATTGGTTAAATACTTGGGATTAAAAATGTGTTTAGGTTTTTCATGACTTCATTAACTTTATTAAGTGTGGTTTAATGCTTTAGATCATGCAAATCCAACCTAAATTGTAGTTTGTGCATTTTTGGCTATGAAATTGTTAAAAAGGGTATTTTGTAAACTAGAATATTAGGGTTTTTGGAATTTAATAAGATTAAATTCCGGAAATTGTTTCTATGACTTATTTAAGATATTTAATAAGTATATTGGCCGCTACATTCATTTAAACGTCATGTTTTGTACAAAAACGGCGAATTGTGCTTGCTAGATTTTCGGAAAAATGACTTTTTAAGTGAAATTGGGGTTTTTGTGAGTTTTAACCTAGTTTATATTAAAATTAGTGTTTGTGAATGTGCAAATGAGTGTGATCGGATTTTTCTCGATGGTTTGACGTTTGTACATCGACATCGAGGGTTGGTTTGACTATTCTTGCATGCGTAGGCGATAGGTTTGGACCTATGCGTGATATGCGTGCCGATTTGATTTTCGTATGCCGTTTCGATTTTGAATTTAGTTTTAATGCGATACGGTGCATTATGATATGTAGGTACCCTATGTGGACTTCAAGACGACAAGCAAGCGCGTGGCGGCGTCGGCACCGGCAAGCGAGGACCAGGTGAGTAGATTTATATTTACGGGGAGAAGTCGGGTGGATGGCGTATAGCACCCCCGCAGTCCGTGGTGGTGTATACGGATGCGTTTACACACCAACAATCTTTATATGTTATTTGGGATTAATAACGATGCTTAGGATGGATATTGGTGTGTTGGATTACTTTAGTGTTGCGAACCCTAGGGTAGTGTTGCACCACATACACACACACACCCATATTTGCATACATTCTTCTTTCATATGTGCGTACATGGGATTATATATAGATGTGTATATTTACATATGGGTATAGGACTATGTGTTTATATACTGGATTTGAGGATAGTAATTGGGATTTGAGATGAGTCGATGATATTGGGCTTGAGGCCAGAAGATCCGTGATGTGTTTTGGTTCGTATTGAGATACGACATGATGTTTTAGCGGGTCTTTTGACGTAGTGATTCTTATACATGCATGCATACATAGATGGTATCAATATTGTACTAGACGTAGATCAGTACCCCGATCATGATATTTGATAAAGAGGATATCAGATGAATAGTATGATGAAAGTGATATTGACCCGTACCCAGATTTGGGATGCCGTACGACGGATTTACGTACGAGCTATATTTTGATGATTGATCCGCACTTTTGACTTGGGATGTCTGATTATAGATATGATATCGGATATGATATTATTGAGGCGGGATCACCGACTAATATATATACAGGTATGTATATGTATCGACTCAGATGTTAGGCGGTTTCCTTACCTGTAGCTTAGCTTGTTAGTTTAGCCGTATAGTTTAGTGTAGTTGTTAGATTAGATTAGACTCCCGCCTATTTCAAACTAGCGGATCGTGGGTATTTTAAAAGACAGGTCAAAGGATCTACGGATATTTCAAAAGACGTATCCTTTCTTAAAAACCACCGTAGCCCTATTTTCTTAACCCCGCGGTTCGTGTTATTTCAAATGGCACCATTTGTAGGACTTATATTAGATTAATGCAGATTAGTTATAGTTGCGTCTAGTTTTTAGCTCCAGCTCATTTTGGTTGCTCGCTCCGCATCGCATATTTACATTGTTATTTCATATTGCATTGTTGACATTATGCTGTTAGGACACCTGCACCATTACCGATGATGCGTATGTACCACATACACTTACTTGCCGGCTCACACACATCTTCATCGGTAATTACCATGTCACGTACACCTTAGAAAATATTGTTGCTTAACTTATCCTGATAGCCAGTAGTTTGACATAATATTAGTGTACATACCTTATATGCCAGCTTAGATATTGCAGTTATTACTTGTCGCTTCATGCATACTATTATTCATTCTCATGCTTATATTCATGGTTCTACATGCTATTGATGATTCAGATTTCCATGATATTTTCTGGATTTGGAGGAAAACCGCAAAACATATATAAACTGATTTCTCTCTTTTTAAATAAAAGTGCGGTTTTTTTCCCATGATGTATGAGTCGTCCACCATGAGTTTGCTGATGGATTTCGAGACCCGATTCGAGGAGACGGATGAACCGTTTCGGGTACATGGTGGACCCGGTGCGGTACCCCGGGGCAAGAGGAATGTGTTGTTGACGTTGAGCCTGGCAGGGGAGCACTACCGACCGGTGATATTACCGATGCGTCGGATATCCGGAGGATACCGTCGTGGTCTTGAGATGGATGGTAGGGGCCGGTCTGGATTGACGGCACCCTAGATATTGATTTTGAGATATTGAGGTACAGAGATTGTGATACAGAGATATCGAGATATTTGGACACTTGTTTTGTGTCGATGCTGGGCACTGTTTTATGCTGATTTCATTTATGGTACATCACTTTAAAAATACAGAAATCTCACTGATTAATGAAAGAAGTTTTCGTCAGTACATGCATTCTGTTCCGTGCATTCATACCTCATTCATATGATATATTGCTACCTGAGGCACTGACACAGGCACATGAGATTACACTCGTGTTAGATATTTACCCTAGCCTTGTTATAGGCTGCTGGTTATATATTTGAGGATATATTATGATCGTATGACCTAGGATTGCGTCATACATGCGATTTTTATTCGTAGATGTTTTTCTATTCACGAGTTGGCAACTCACCCCCGTTGTGCCCCAATTTCTTGCAGGTTTGCCGTATAGGTTTCATTACGGCTTTGCGGGCTCAGTTTCATTCGGGTGACTTGCTAGTAGGTGGGTTTTTCTTGTATCGTACCCATCATATTACCTTGTATAATATTATTCCGTTGTATCTAGTAAATTCCATCAACCAAACATGTATTTATTGAGATAGAGACCAGTGTTGTTTATTCTTTCGACCTTAGAGTCGCTCGTTATATTTCTGGTGGTTTTGAGTTTCCTTTTGAGTTTTGATCCTCGCCGTTGGCGTTGTATATTAAATTGCTTGTGTGGTTGTGACCGTCGATTGACGAAGAGCTAGCTCCCGCTTGGGGATGCCTTTTTCTTGATTTCGTATACTATTCATGTTGTATCCCGTTTGGGGGCCAGTATTTACAAAGGAGACTCTGCCGAAATTTTCAGTAAATTTTTGATGTTTTAAAAACCGCATAATTCGGCTTATGCTATTGAAATTACTTGCTTTAAGTTGGTTTTTCCTGCACTCTACTACTTTTCTTCGTTTGGATTTCTGGGTTTTCGGTTTACTTAGATTACGTACGCCTCGAGACGTTCGTAGTTTAAGTGCCGGTCATGTTCCGTACTTTCGGGTCGTGACAAAGTTGGTATCAAAGCGTTAGGTTTTAACCTACGGAGCGTAGGATGACCCTTGGTTGATGGAATAGGTGACTAAAGTAGAGTGACGTATCGTTGGTATGTTCCGCGGCATATTTACGACACGCCACTCCACTTATGAAGCCTTAGGATGTACATTTCCTTGTTCAGTATTATATTCCTTCCTGATCTAGCCTCATCGGTACCAGTTTGGTTTTGCTGCTACGGTTACAGGCAGGGAGAGTTACGGCTAGAGTTGCGGTCAGCACAAGCTCGTCACGAACGAGGACTGACCAGGGCGAAATTCCGGCAACACACGTTTGCAGAGATGTGTCTTTTTACTGTGTTTCCGCGCCACGAGGGTTTGGCGGATCGCCTTTATGAGGTTACTCGGAGGTGATGATCGACACTAGAGAATTCAGCCAATGATGGAGGCCAGCCAGATTTTGATGACCGTTGGTGTGTTGCTTACTCATGATGTTTGAGGCACTGTTCAGCGTGCAGACGAGTGAGCTAGTTATTGCTGCGAACGACGAGATATCGCCCCAGATGTTGGAGCTATTACAGTACGAGTTGTACTAAGAGATGATAGAAGGTCGCTAGTCACCCGATGATGAATGACTAGGACAGGTGGTTCGTTCGCTACCCCGATGCGAGGTCATCAGATAGATTGATTCCAGCTAGAGACGACTTCACGCGGAGACGTTGGGAGTCGACAGAGACGATCGAATGTCAGAAACCTACTATTTCAAGTTTAAAGTATTCGGAAAGACATGCAGGAAATTCTATGGTCGCTCTAGAAGAATGAAACCTTAACTCGACTTAATGACTGTATGAAAGCCTTTGAACCTTAGGGTTTGCGGCAGTTCTGCGGCGCCATTAGTGAGGCTTGGGTTTGCCCTTCTACGGCTGGACCACCGATGCTGTGGTATGTACTCGATACTATTAAACTATGCCCAAGATGTTGAGCCCTTGGGGGATTATAAGGTTTTGACAATCGATTGGATGGTTTGACTTAATTCGGATGTTAGGTGGTGAGATGCATTTCTTGGGAGACTCCAGATACGAGGATAGTCGTTGGAGCCCAATCCATGCAGCCACGACGAGACGAGTCCAAAGCAAACGACATTAGAGAAAAGTGAAGTAGGAGGTTCGTACCAGATCTGGTTGAGATGACGTTCCACTCCGCCGACATCAGAGATGCGATGCGCATGCCGAGGCATGGTACTTGGATATACCTTCCAGAAGAGTCGTGATGAGAATGCAGTCGTTCCAGAGCAAGACGCAGATATAGTAAAGGACGATGACTTTCGGACAGTTGGCAGAGACAAAACATGGAAGAGACCGTGAGCAGGATTCCTTCCTGGACACTGCTGCAATGATACTTGCACCAGGATCAGAGGTGTCACGTACATTCAGAGAACCAGAGGCCGACGCCAGTGATATGCTGTCTTACGAGTGGTCGCGATGATGGACCGAGAGATTGGTAATTCACAGTGAAGACCTTGACCCAGGAGTGGTTATGGTTACGCACATCAGCAGGACAGAGTTCATGATCATCGACGAGACGTCCCACTAGTGACCGTGACAGTTGGCCGAGATTCTTAGAGGATGCGCTTAAGCGGTACTGTTCCGCCATTATTGATCACGATGTTTTGGGTGATTTATTCGTATGATTTGATTTTGATGATTGAGGATTTACGATCTTTGCACAGTGTTGCACTTGATATCGTTTTCGTGCTTTAGTTTCACGTGTTTGTGATTTTACGGTTTTAAACAGTTGAGTTGGTTTTATGCGTATGCATGCACGCGATTTCGTTCCTGACTCTGTATAGTTTATATATGCTTGCAGTGCAGTGATACGCCTTTTGTGCACTTAGATGCACTGGACTTCGATTTCGATTGTGATACTCGATATTTGTTTTGTGCACCTTGTGCACCTGATTGATTTTGCGCACGTTCGGCGCTTGATATTGGATTTCATGATTTCGTGCACGATGGATGCCCCTGGTTTTGGGTTTTCGCGCATGTTGAGCGCATGTCTTGAGATGCGATTTTGGTGCACACCAGATGCACTAAATTGAGATTTTTTTTTCTTTCGTGCATGTGAGATGCACCTGATTTTGCTGTCAGGCACACACGTTGCCTACGACAGATGTTTCGTGCACACCCGATGCACTTAGATGTTGTTTCCGAGCACACCAGACGCACGTAGCATTCATGTGCATATTTTGGGATTGATTTCGTATAGAGCAGTATGTTTTAATGATATTGCTATGTGTTTTCGTACTGAGCAGGACTAGTCAGAGGACAGTACCTGAATATATTTTTGCATGTATTGGTAGTTATTGAAGGGATTTCCAAAAAGCGAGCTATAGCCTCAGTATTTACCTACGTGTCTGATATGACATGAAATGTTTAAAACAAGGAGACCCTTCTAAATTGTTTCCAAAACGGTGGAACGTACATTTCAAATAAAGGTATATATGTATATAGTTATATTTTTATGATAGACGTCCGCCACTGTGCAGTGTTATACGCGTTGCACAGCGACTTAAAGAGATTTGGCATGCATTTCCTTCAGATACTTACAGATATAGATTCGAAATTTACATGTATAGTTTCGAGTTATGTCATATTGGTTTTGATTTGGATTTGGCATTGATGTCTTCTCCATGACTACGATGATTGCGGGATGCTTGACGGAGTTTTGATTTGAGTTATATGCTCATTTTTCAAGCTCATGCGCTGCGCTACGATTTGTTTTATGTATTTACAATTTCGGAGCCCCGACAACTTGATGGTTTTCTTAGATGTATTAGTATTTGGGGGAGTTTGAATTTAAATTCGGGGACCGAATTTCTTTAAGGGGGGAAGATTGTAACGTTTTGAAAATCGTTTCGGTGAAATTTCGAAAAAAATCGGTAAAATAAGGGGGTTTTCTGTAAAAACCAAAAATACAAATATCTTATTATAAAAATTAAATATACATATTCTAGCTATGTAATTGCTATTATTTGGTGTTTATTGAGCCGCTGGTGAAATTTCAAATTTTCTGAAAAAAATATTATTTTATTATTATTTTAAGCCGTCACTAATACATTTAATTAGGGAAAATTACAAATTGGAATGAGTTGAAACAAATTTTGTGCATCATAAAACATTAAATAAAATTTTATCATGTGGTTTTTGGAACGAAAACATTTGCCATAACGGTTTAGAAATTATTGAGGAAAAAAAATTTTTTTTAGCGTAAATGAATGTTTGGGGTATTGTATTTATCATTTTTCATCACCCCACACCCGTACCCACACCCACACACCCCCATTTACTTCTCCCCTTGGTTGAATTCAGTAGCCACCATCTTTTTCCCCACTTGAATTTCAAAGGAAAAGAAATGAAAGAAAAGAAAAGAAAATGGAGAAATGAGGTGGACCTTTGACCTTGAATTGACTTTGACTTCTCCCCCCACTTTCTCTACCTCCCTCTCTCTCCTCTCCCACTCCCATTCTAGCCAACCCCCCTCCTCCTACAGCAGCAGTAGCCCCCCCCATTTCCCTTCTCTTTTCTCTTCAAACTTCATCAAAAATTGCCTCAAATCCATCAAAAAAAATCCCAAAACCCAAATCCGACTCCTACCCATTTTAGCTTAGCCCGTATAGCATGGATCTTTGTGAAAAGAGAGCATTTTGGAGGGCCATGGATGCCATTTTTGCTTAATTTGTTACAAATTTCTTAAAGCTAAACTACTTAAGTGTTAATTAGGCTTAAGTTGCAAGTTTTGGAATTCAAGTTAGGAATTTGAATGCAAGTTAGGGTTTCATAAAATTGGTGTATGGTTGTGTGTTATATTTAGGCTTTTTGTCAAGTTAATACAAGATTAGTAGCTTGTGCTAATGGTTAGTTTAAAAATTGTGTTAATTTGCTAATTTGCTTACTAGGTTTTTGAAATTGGTTAAATACTTGGGATTAAAAATGTGTTTAGGTTTTTCATGACTTCATTAACTTTATTAAGTGTGGTTTAATGCTTTAGATCATGCAAATCCAACCTAAATTGTAGTTTGTGCATTTTTGGCTATGAAATTGTTAAAAAGGGTATTTTGTAAACTAGAATATTAGGGTTTTTGGAATTTAATGAGATTAAATTCCGGAAATTGTTTCTATGACTTATTTAAGATATTTAATAAGTATATTGGCCGCTACATTCATTTAAACGTCATGTTTTGTACAAAAACGGCGAATTGTGCTTGCTAGATTTTCGGAAAAATGACTTTTTAAGTGAAATTGGGGTTTTTGTGAGTTTTAACCTAGTTTATATTAAAATTAGTGTTCGTGAATGTGCAAATGAGTGTGATCGGATTTTCCTCGATGGTTTGACGTTTGTACAACGACATCGAGGGTTGGTTTGACTATTCTTGCATGCGTAGGCGATAGGTTTGGACCTATGCGTATACGCGTGCCGATTTGATTTTCGTATGCCGTTTCGATTTCGAATTTAGTTTTAATGCGATACGGTGCGTTATGATATGTAGGTACCCTATGTGGACTTCGAGATGACAAGCATGCGCGTGGCGGCGTCGGCACCGGCAAGCGAGGACCAGGTGAGTAGATTTATATCTACGGGGAGAAGTCGGGTGGATGGCGTATAGCACCCCCGCAGTCCGTGGTGGTGTATACGGATGCGTATACACACCAACAATCTTTATATGTTATTTGGGACTAATAACGATGCTTAGGATGGATATTGGTGTGTTGGATTACTTTAGTGTTGCGAACCCTAGGGTAGTGTTGCACCACATACACACACACCCATATTTGCATACATTCTTCTTTCATATGTACGTACATGGGATTATATATTGATGTGTATATTTACACATGGGTATGGGACTATGTGTTTATATACTGGATTTGAGGATAGTAATTGGGATTTGAGATGAGTCGATGATATTGGGCTTGAGGCCAGAAGATACGTGATGTGTTTTGGTTCGTATTGAGATACGACATGATGTTTTAGCGGGTCTTTTGACGTAGTGATTCTTATAATGCATGCATACATAGATGGTATCAATATTGTACTAGACGTAGATCAGTACCCCGATCATGATATCAGATAAAGAGGATATCAGATAAAAAGTATGATGAAAGTGATATTGACCCGTACCCAGATTTGGGATGCCGTACGACGGATTTACGTACGAGCTATATTTTGATGATTGATCCGCACTCTTGACTTGGGATGTCTGATTATAGATATGATATCGGATATGATATTATTGAGGCGGGATCACCGACTAATATATATACAGGTATGTATATGTATCGACTCAGATGTTAGGCGGTTTCCTTACCTGTAGCTTAGCTTGTTAGTTCAGCCGTATAGTTTACTGTAGTTGTTAGATTAGATTAGACTCCCACCTATTTGAAACTAGCGGATCGTGGGTATTTTAAAAGACAGGTCAAGGGATCTACGGATATTTCAAAAGACGTATCCTTTCTTAAAAACCACCGTAGCCCTATTTTCTTAACCCCGCGGTTCGTGTTATTTCAAATGGCACCATTTGTAGGACTTATATTAAATTAATGCAGATTAGTTATAGTTGCGTCTAGTTTTTAGCTCCAGCTCATTTTGGTTGCTCGCTCCGCATCGCATATTTACATTGTTATTTCATATTGCATTATTGACATTATGCTGTTAGGACACCTGCACCATTAACGATGATGCGTATGTACCACATACACTTACTTGCCGGCTCACACACATCTTCATCGGTAATTGCCATGTCACGTACACCTTAGAAAATATTGTTGCTTAACTTATCCTGATAGCCAGTAGTTTGACATAATATTAGTGTACATACCTTATATGCCAGCTTAGATATTGCAGTTATTACTTGTCACTTCATGCATACTATTATTCATTCTCATGCTTATATTCATGGTTCTACATGCTATTGATGATTCAGATTTCCATGATATTTTCTGGATTTGGAGGAAAACCGCAAAACATATATAAACTGATTTCTCTCTTTTTAAATAAAAGTGCGGTTTTTTCCCATGATGTATGAGTCGTCCACCATGAGTTTTCTGATGGATTTCGAGACCCGATTCGAGGAGATGGATGAACCGTTTCGGGTACATGGTGGACCCGGTGCGGTACCCCGGGGCAAGAGGAATGTGTTGTTGACATTGAGCCTGGCAGGGGAGCACTACCGACCGGTGATATTACCGACGCGTTGGATATCCGGAGGATACCGTCGTGGTCTTGAGATGGATGGTAGGGGCCGGTCTGGATTGACGGCACCCTAGATATTGATTTTGAGATATTGAGATACAGAGATTGTGATACAGAGATATCGAGATATTTGGACACTTGTTTTGTGTCGATGCTGGGCACTGTTTTATACTGATTTCATTTATGGTACATCACTTTAAAAATACAGAAATCTCACTGATTTATGAAAGAAGTTTTTGTCAGTACATGCATTCTGTTCCGTGCATTCATACCTCATTCATATGATATATTGCTACCTGAGGCACTGACACAGGCACATGAGATTACACTCGGGTTAGATATTTACCCTAGCCTTGTTATAGGCTGCTGGTTATATATTTGAGGATATATTATGATCGTATGACCTAGGATTGCGTCATACATGCGATTTTTATTCTTAGATGTTTTTCTATTCATGAGTTGGCAACTCACCCCCGTTGTGCCCCAGTTTCTTGCAGGTTTGCCGTATAGGTTTCTGTTAGTGTATATGCCCTAGAGGCCATTACTGTATCATACTAGTTTGTATATTATTTAATGGAAGCTTGGGATATTCACCTTGTATATACAATCTTGCTCAAAATAGTAGTATGCTACTTGGTTTGTTTCTACTTCAATGTGTACATGTGTTTATCTTTGTATATCGCCTATACACATTAGTGGAGCCCTTAGGATCTTTGCTTGATTACCAGCGATGTGATGGCCGTCACACTAGTGGGGCTGGGTAATCTATAAGCACATCCTTATGCAGGTCCCTGTTCGCAGGACTATCGAGACAGGGCATCGATACTCCGGAGTAGACCAGCGCATGCGCTTCTCATCCTAGTGTGGGAGACGGTCTGTCCCACAGCCGTCAGTACGTCGTACTTGAGATAGTATGCGGGTGCTCGTTGGGTTACGGGTACACTGGACAGGACTCGTCGGGAACTGATTAGTTGGTGACATGAGTACAGCTTAGTCCGCTGACTTGACACTGTCACTTCGCCTCGAGTGTGTTCCCACTGTACTTTGATCACTACCCTACCACGGCTCAAAGGAGTCGTGCATACAGGTGGTGGTTGGGTGCAGTCCCGAAGCACTTGGAGGCAGTGACGGTTAGACAGGATTCGTCTCTCCCGGTATTGGGGGTTGACATCGCGCTGTGTCTAGGAGAGCCATTACACGATTTGTCCCTGGCCAGGGCAAACGAGATATACTGGTGGGTTTCCAGTGTTATCTCAGGGTGTTTTGGGCTTCGCTCCGGCACGACTTGTACCGCTATTGGGGGACTGACGTTTACCGCCCCCTAGGCCCGCCATGCGATGTATCAGACGAACAGACCGGACTGTACGGAGAATGTCACACTCAGGCTCAGTAGGAGTTCAGATGGGTTTCGCCTCGTTGGTCTTCTTATCGGCATTACCTGGGGACCGTTACGCACAGCTAGTGCCGCTTGCGGTCTGTGGTTTAACCCACTGCCACCGTAGTGTCGAGTCTTTAGAGTCCCACACAGAAAGCTTTTCGCCTTTAGGCAAAAGAGTAGAGGTCGCATGGTATTGCGACAGGTCGCATGGTTTTGCGACAGGGTTCGGTCACATCCGGCACTTGTGCACGTACAGTGTCCGGACAGTTTACACTAGCGGGCTTTGGTTTAAGCCAGATCCTAGTGTACCTTATGGGATTGGATTTATCCAGTTTGCATTCGTGTTCCTCGGAACGCGGATGCGGGTGTGTATGCACAGTTGACAGGGAGGCACAGACAGTGGATTCTCATTAGGGTTGTTGACAGTTGACCGTTGACTTTTTGACTTTTTGCTCAACCCTAATGAGAATATGATATGTGATTAACTATTATATTAATTAAGTATTATGGTGACTTGGTTGTTGACTTTGTTGACTCGTTGACTTTTGTTGACTCGTTGACTTTGTTGACCGGTTGACTAGGCTTGACTAGTTGACCATCATGATAACCATGGCTATCATTTCATACCAAAGACTTTTACTTGCTTGCTCATTTGTGTAAAATGAGTGCATGATATGATTTGGTTATGGTTGCTTCAACCATCACATAAGACTTTTTTGATATGATGAGTTATCATGACTTTGGATTATGAGAGGGTGAAAGATAAAAGAGAGCCTCATTCTTTCTTGGTCATTCTCTCTCTTGTTCTTGAGCTCTCCACTTTGCTCTCACCATCATCCTCTTGCTCCCTCTCTTGACTCTATGGTTCATATCTCTCATGTGTTGAGAATCAAGAACCATAGATAAAATCCCATTCTAAATCTTCTCTTCTCATTCTAGTTCACTAGGTTTAGCAAACCAAGTGAACTAGTTTCTTCAAAGAACGAAGAAGGAGCTAAAGGTTGGAGCTTTCAAGTGGATCTATCTTCGGCGTACGGAGATGACGAGAAGGAGCCATCGGACCACCACCGGAACTTGAAGACGAAGGAGTTCAAGACAAGCTAGGTATAACCCCCTAACCGAGTAGCTAGAAACTCTTAGTTAGGATGTTAGATAGAAGTTTAACCAAGATCCGGGTTATAGGTCCATGTTACCACCTCCGTAAAAATTGTTATTTACCAAATTCCGCATTCCCGAAAGTACCGGGAGAGATAGCATGGACTTACAGTTTCATTACGGCTTTGCGGGCTCAGTTTTATTCGGATGACTTGCTAGTAGGTGGGTTTTTCTTGTATCGTACCCATCATATTACCTTGTATAATATTATTCCGTTGTATCTAGTAAATTCCATCAACCAAACATGTATTTATTGAGATAGAGACCAGTGTTGTTTATTTTTTCGACCTTAGAGTCGCTCGTTATATTTCTGGTGGTTTTGAGTTTCCTTTTGAGTTTTTATCCTCGCCGTTGGCGTTGTATATTATATTGCTTGTGTGGTTGTGACCGTCGATTGACGAAGAGCTAGCTCCCGCTTGGGGATGCCTTTTTCTTGATTTCGTATACTATTCATGTTGTATCCCGTTTGGGGGCCAGTATTTACAAAGGAGACTCTGCTGAAATTTTCAGTAAATTTTTGATGTTTTAAAAACCGCATAATTCGGCTTATGCTATTGAAATTACTTGCTTTAAGTTGGTTTTTCCTGCACTCTACTACTTTTCTTCGTTTGGATTTCTGGGTTTTCGGTTTACTTAGATTACGTACGCCTCGAGACGTTCGTAGTTTAAGTGCCGGTCATGTTCCGTACTTTCGGGTCGTGACAGATTGTCTCTATTGTTACATGTTGATAAAGCCCTTAGGATATGTACTCGACTACTGGGACTATGATGAGATCATACTAGTCGGGCCACGGTAGTCGACGAGTACATCCTATAACTGTTCCTAGTCGAGGGTGTATCGAGACAGGGCATCGATGCACCAGAGTAGACTAGCGTATACGCATCTTGACCCATATGATGGGCGGTGGATGATCCTATATCCATCGGTGTTTGACATCAAGGATGGTGTACGGGTGCTCAGTGGAGACTGGGTACACTGGACGGACTTGCCGAGAACTCCCAGATGGTATTATACCATACGTCAGATGGCAGTTCTCCGGTGACACTGGTACAGAGTAGTCTGTTGACCCGAGATCGTCATAGAGTCTTGTGTGGTTCCCACTGTGCTTTGATTTCCATCATACCACGTCCAAGAGGGCGTGCAAAAAGGTGGCTTTTGGGTACAGTCCCGAATCACATGGAGGCAATGAGCGATAGGAGGGGATTCGTCTTTCCCGGTATAGGGAGTTGATGTTGTGCTGTGTTCGATTGGCTATAACCGGAAATCCCTGGCCAGGGTTGCTGAGATTTACTGGTAAGTGTTATCAGTAGTTTCTCGAACTGTTATAGACCTTATATCGACACGACTTATCGAGCTACTGGGGTCTGACGTTTACTACCCCTAGGCGAGATATGCAACATATCAGACGACGAGACCGGACTGTACGGGAGCGTTACTGTTTGGATTCACAGGAGAATGTACAGGCTTGCTTGTTGATCTTCTGAGTGCTCAATAACTGGGTAGCTGTTACGTTTATCTGACCGCTTGCAGCTTGTGGGTGTTTGATATGATAATCACCTGCTGCCGGCGTATTGACGATTCTTTAGAGTCCTACACAGAGGTTCCTTGACTCAGGCAAAACGGAGTAAGAGCACATATGTGATATGTGCGGGACCGAGGATAATGCGATATGTGATACCGTATTCTATTCTCGCGATATTTGATATCAGCCGGGTCATCGGATCAAGTGTTGATTCGGTGAATCGGTACGGATAAATAATTGTCGGTTATATGCGATATAGCCGGATTGTCGGATCAAGTGTTGATTCGATAATTTAATGTATAATAATATATATGATATATTAAATTACATTAACTAATATTTGCTCACTAAAAGATTCTTTTTCTCACTCGGGTAATACATTGATATATATGCGATATATGTTAATTGTATTATTTTATTTGGTTACAATAAATATTATATATGTGATATATAATATTGGAACAAGATATGATAACTAATGCAACTTGTTTAGTAAAGATTAAT
Source organism: Agapanthus africanus (assembly GCA_030015575.1). Lineage (NCBI taxonomy): Eukaryota > Viridiplantae > Streptophyta > Magnoliopsida > Asparagales > Amaryllidaceae > Agapanthus > Agapanthus africanus. The sequence continues at coordinate 174,870,623 of JASDDO010000010.1, forward strand.
CATGATTAGGGTTTGGATTAGGGTTAAACTTTCTAGATGTTTCTAGAAGGTTTTCTTTTTGTTTTGTGAAAGATATTTGTGTGTGACTCATTCTTAACTCAACCCAAACCCTAACCCTTGGTTAATTCTCTACAATGGTTAAGTGAACCATGGTTGCATAATTGATCATTATCTTCAATTCCTATTTATCACAAAAGGATTCAACAATATTGTTCATCTTCTTCCTTCAATTCATTCATGAAAAAGCTTACTTGTTTTTCAAAAGGTGATGAATAAATATGAGAAAAAGATAAATAAAGAGAGCAAACTTCCTACTTCATCATCCTCATCTTCCCTTGCCATTTAGATGAGGGTGTTCACATCATTTCATGAGTGTTAGCTTGTGTTAAAGAAACTTCAAGGTAGATCATCTTAGTATCGAAGATCGGAAGCAAAGGTTGCATCTTTCTCTTCGTGGAACCTCTCGAGAGTCCGGAACCCGATGATCGCAGCGAAGGGACCACAACACGGAGAATATGAAGTGAAGGACCGGATCTACAAAGGTTGTAATCCCTCTCACTTAGTGTTAAGTTGTTAACTTGCTTGTTTTCGCCTAATCTCTAGTTTAAAGTTCCGTATTCGGGTTGTTCGGCACGGCTAATTTTTTAATCGGGCATGGTTGATGCTTCGTAGACCCTTGTGCGCGTGCATAGCAACCCTTCATTGGTATCAGAGACAAGCTAGAGCTTTAGGCGAAGTCTAGACGGAGTTTGAAGTCCGATCGAACCAAAAACCTAACCCGAAACATGCTCTCTGGAAATTTTCTAAAAACTTGGATTTTTCCACATTAAAAATGCTTAAAAAATTCAGCAGGGAATTCTAAGAATTACGGTACAAAAATTAATTGATGAACAGTACAACACGCGGTGAAACCACGGCATAATCATGCCTTCGGCGGCGGTTCCGCGGCGCAATGATGACGTCATCAATTTTTGTTTGCACAGTAACTCCTATTTTATTATGCTGGATTTTCTGGGAATTTTTAATATTTATTCAAGAGTTGAATTTTCTGGGGTTGTTTTGGGGATTCGATGATTCGATCGGATTATCAGATTTTGTTTATGTGTGTTTTCCGGATAAATTTTAGAAACTGTTAAAAAGTTCGAACGAATATCAATAACTCACTTTTTCCCCTGTCGGAAAATTTTTCAAAAGTTGGATTTTTTCTCATGTTTAAGAATGTTCTAAGTCATGCAAGTAACTCGGTGGACCCTCTAGAAGACAACAAACCATAACTCGATTATGTGACCGTCTTGAACTGCCTTTTGAACCTTAGGGTTTGGGGCAGTACGGCGTGCCACATGTGAGGCGTTGGCTTGACCCTTCTACGGCTGGACCATTGGTACTGTGGCATGTAATGGATGTTTTTAAACTTATTTCAAGTGTTGAGATATATTGGGGAAATCTTGGGTGCCTGATGATTCGATCGGAAAGTTTAACTTTTTCTATTTATTTGGAATGTGATACAATATTTGGAATCCACAGGTAGTTATGAGATAACTGATTTGAATATTATAAACATAGCAGTTTAGTCTCAGTTGATCGGTTGCTACGGAATTTTGATGTGATCAAAAGTCCGTCGCAATCACGTAGCGTACGCGGATACTCGCCGGGTAAACTTAATAGACAGCTATGCCCCATAGCCCCGACCAAGTGACTGTAGGAGAACCCCATCGCCGAAAGCATCCGTTTGGGTGCTCGCGGCAGCGGTGTTCCGCCTTAGTGCACTTCGTCGACGGCATCTGGGGTGCGGCCGTCTACTAAAGTTTGCGACGAGCATTCGATCAGGACGTCGGGAATCTAGTTGAATTGCCCGACTTGATATTGAAAAGAGTTTTCGATAAAGAGACTAAAATGCGGGGTTTATAATTGTTAGGCATGCGATGTCTAAGGAATTCATTTGGTTAGGCATGCGATGTCTAAGGAGGTTGCGGATTCCAACTGTTGTAGTTTTACACTTTCTTTTCTGTGACCGTAAGCGTAGTATGTGGTGTATCGCCGGCTTCGTTGCTATACATCAACGACAATCGGGATACGCATACTTGCTTACGTTGATGATATGAGATATTATGTGTTGCTGTGATATGTTATATTGGATCGTCGCGTTTGAATAGCCGGGGTTTTTATGTGAGATGAGAGTTTTTCTTTTTCACTAATGTAAAATTCATTTGTATGTAATATTATTTTATTGGGGCACTTCCAGGTAGCGGAAGATGTCACCGTTGTATATTATTTACTTTTCCGCATTAGGTAGACCCAAGGAGGGGAGTACAAGTAACCGGGTTCTAGGGTCCAGTGGGAGACCATCTCGAGGAGTCGAGACCGGGTCTCCTAACCCTAGAATTGGCAGTGTTACATGCGGCTCTCGTATGGGTCTAGGGATGTGGGTTTGGCTATTCATCGCGACCGTGGAATCCGTGTTTTATACAGGCTCGTATTGAAAACACGGACGTCCTAGTATATCCAATATTTCATATATATTCTTCTGCTGCAATGTTCTGTAATGAGATTATATTACTGCCTTAGTCGAATGTTTATATTATATATATGAGATATATGTTATATTGCAGATTTCGTTTCACATGAGATGCTTGCGAAGCATAATTAAAATAGGACTTCATTAATGAGATTAATGAAAATAAAAGAAACCTAAGATGTTGTAGAAACTTGTTTAAAAACTGGTAGCTACAGTTCTTGCTTTGCATCGCGATATTCCTTGTAGAACATCCAGCACCTTATTCGATAAGGAAATGACCGAGATCCCTTCACCGGGAGTGACTCCTTTAGCAATAACTGGCAGATGCTACAAACTCGGTTTGTCTTTTGATTGCTTCTATAGTTTCTGCTTTGCACAGCGGTATATATGATATATCCCGCACCTCATTCGACGAGGAAAGGGCCGACGATCCCTTCACCGGGAGTGACCCCTTTAGCAAAACTAGAAAAGCCTCAAAAACACTCCATTTAAAATCACTCGATTCTACAACGATATCAAGTTCATTACGCAAAGGGTTTTCTGAAAAACCCGTCGTAGCCCTCCGTCATTTCAGATAAGTACTTCATAGTATTCGTGCTGCGTTTGTTGACCTTGTCAAGGCGTAGTGTGCGGTAGCTATTTATGGTTATCTGTATAAGCATATGATGCGATTAGATTAGGGTAGTCGTGCGACTTTGTTGACCTTGTCAAGGGTCATGCGGGTGGGTTTAATTCAATCAGGAAATGACGGGTTGAACTTGACTTGCGGTCTATGGTTTGTTGACCTTGTCAAGGTCATAGATCGCTTGGGGCAAAATATTATTGGGAATTTCAAGTGTTGAAATTTGCAATGAGATTGCATACCTTCTATAAGATAGTTGGATCCCGATACCCGCTGCGAGTAAGAGTTACTCCTGGGAGTGTTTTACACATTACAATTAGCCGATCAAGTAGGTGTCTAGAAAGGTGTTAACGGGGTTACGCCTCTGGGAAAACGAGGTTTACTTTAATTAGGTTCGTGCGAAAGCACGGGGGACCTCCCTCAAAGTACCGACACTGGCCTGGCTGAAAGATTGGCGAACTTGTAGCGCGTAATTAATCCCGGCTAGTCTTTCCTTTTAGGGTTTGAAGGAAGATTTGACTAAAACAGTGGGAGACATCCTGATTAGATATATTAGATAACCAATCTAATCTTGCAAGAGCATACGTTGAGTGTTTTCTTCTCTCTCTCTCCAGGTTGCGACCATATCACGCCTTAATCAAGATAATAATACGGATATATTGACCGAACCCGCTTGTTATACTGAGCTGGGGAACGTTGGTCCCGCTCCAACTTATAATTGTTATAAGACAGAGCAGGAAATTGGGGAATACCAGATTTCCCGTGCCGCCCAAACGAAGAAAGTGCATGTTGATGCATCATCTTCGGGTGTGTTCATTACACAGAACTGTTTCTCAGTATCCTTTACATCCTGGGTATGTGATACCGGATCGGGATCCCGCAGATGTAATCTGTTACATGGGCTACAGAAAGGTAGAGAACTGAGAACGGGTGATAAGTTTCATGAGACAGAAAACGGTGCAAGTGTTGCAGCCAAGTCTGTTGGTCACTATCACCCTGTATTACCTGAATACATTGATTCTGAACGAATGTTATTAGATACCGAACCTGATATACAAAATCATATCAGTTTCTTTATCAGTAAAGAAGTGATATAATTTTGTATTGTTGGATAATGTTTTGAACATTTCCTATATCAAGAGTTGATCGGTTCAGGCACGTTATCTAAAAGCATTGTCGTTCTAAATCAAACTACAGTTCTTAGTATACGGAACACACACAAGAGGAAGAGTTCAGAAATGAACGAATCCATCTTGAGGTATTGTAGACTAGGTCATATCAATGCGACCCGACTAGATAAGTTACATATAGATGCATATTTAAATCAGTTTGAATTTACATCTTGTGAAACTTGCCGGTCATGTCACAAAGTTAAGATGACCACAGCTCTGTTTATTGGAAACAGAGAAAAAGTTAGTGAACTCTTGGGATTGATACATGTTGATGTATGTTAGGTCCCCTGTCTACACATGCCAAGATCGGTTCTTTCTACTTCATTACATTCTCTGATAATCTCTCAAGATTCAGACATATGTTTCTGTTGAAACACAGGTCCGAAGCTTTTGAGATATTCACAGAATATAAGTTAGAAGTAGAGAACCAAAAATATGGGTATAAGTATTATGTCTTTTGATGAAATCAAGGAGGAGAATACTTAAGCACGGAATTCCTAGACTATTCTAAAGGAGAATGAGATTCTCTCTCAGCATTACTCCTCCGTATACACCACAGCACGTCGGTGTATCGGGGCGGAGAAATAGCACCATATGTGATATGGTGTGCTCTATGATGAGTACTACTGAGTTTCCTATTTCCATTTGGGAGTTATGCACTTGTGAAGTTGCATACCTATTGAATAGGGTTCAAATCAAATCAGTTGCCTACCACTTCATATGTGATATGGAAAGGGAAGAGCCCATATCTTAAGTTTGTTAAGATTTGGGGTTGTCCGGCCTATGTCTAAAAGCAAAATCCGGACAAGCTCGAGGCAAGGTCTGTTATTTAGAACTGGAAATGTTCCAGCTATACAAACTGCAGCTGATGATTTGGTAGAACCAAAGAATTCAATATTTTCCAACAAACCTCAGCCTCTCCGTCGATCTAGTAGGGTTCCTCACCCACCTGAGAGATACTTCGGTTTCTCTGTGACAGTGGGAGCGAGGATTGCATCATGAGATGATGACCCAACTAGTTTCGAGCTGGCCATCAGGAGTGGGACTCTGTAAGAATGGCTGTATGCTTAGCGATCTGAGATGGAATCCTTATACACCAACAAAGTATGAACTTTGGTTGCTTTATCTGAAGGGTTAAATCCCCATCAGGAGCGAGTATATCTTGAGAAGATTACTTGGTGTACATGGAAAAGTTGAGACTTTCAAAGCTATGCTTAAGTCCATCCAGATCCTGCTTGCCACGGCTATATACCATGACTACGATATCTGGTGGTTGGGTGTCATGACTGCTTTTCTAAATGATGTTTTAGAAAAGAGCGTCTATAAGTACACAGCCAGAGGGCTTCGTAGACAGTGGGAGCAGCGGAAACGTGTGCAAGATGTTTTATATGATAAAACAGGCATCGCGGAGTTGGAACATCTGTTTTGATGTGGTAGTCAAAGAGTTTGACTTCATCAAAATGGTAGATGAACCTTGTATATACGAAAAGGTAGTAGAGAGTATGGTGGTGATCCTCATAGAGTACGTGGATGACATACTCTTGATAGGGAAGGAGTTTCCTATGCTACGCTCGGTCAATCTCCGCTTATCACAAGGATTCTCCATATAGGATCAATGTGATACCTCCTAAATCCTGGGTTTTGGATATATGAGATAGATCTAATTGGATGTTAGGATACTCACTAGTTGTAGTGAGATGGTATCAATCGATCCTGGGGAGAATCACTGGAAGGGTTCCAGGGTAATAAGGACGACTGAATGTCAGTCGCAGGCTTGTCTATACCCTCATTGGAGGGACGGTATGTTGGAAGAGTTCCAAGCTAGATACCGTGACATACTAGACGATTAAAGGCAAGATACTTCGTTACCAAGGATGCTACCAAAGAGGCAGTCTGGATATTTATAAGTTCATAAGATGAACTTCGTTCCTACCATTGTGTGACAATGGAGTTGTGGCTTCAGCCAAGGAACTACCGTCCCATCAGAAATCCAGATATAATTCTTAGGCAGTATCACCTGTTCATGGAGATGGTTGATCTCCAGGGAGATCGAGGTTAGGAGAGTAGACACAGAGGACAACAGCGCGGATCCACTCACAAAGGCCTTTTTCCCAGTAGAGACTTTTATAGGATGGTTGAGTATGAGATACTTCAACCGCAGCTAATTGTTGGGTATGCGATACCATAACAGATGGCCCTAGTGCAAGTGGGAGATTGTTAGTTATATGTATGCCCCAGAGGCCATTACTGTACATACGATATATATTGTAGTGGATGCTAGGACATATATAGGGAGGACTTTCTTGCTCGACATGATAGTATGCTATCTGGTTGTACTTTATCTTAACATGTACTCTGATTGTCTCTATTGTTACAAGTTGATAAAGCCCTTAGGATATGTACTCGACTACTGGGACTATGATGAGATCATACTAGTGGGGCCACGGTAGTCGACGAGTACATCCTATAACCGTTCCTAGTCGAGGGTGTATCGAGACAGGGCATCGATGCACCAGAGTAGACTAGCGTATACGCATCTTGACCCATATGATGGGCGATGGATGATCCCATATCCATCGGTGTTTGACATCAAGGATGGTGTATGGGTGCTCAGTGGAGACTGGGTACACTGGACGGACTCGCCGAGAACTCCCTGATGGTATTATACCATACGTCAGATGGCAGTTCTCTGGTGACACTGGTACAGAGTAGTCTGTTGACCCGAGATCGTCATAGAGTCTTGTGTGGTTCCCACTGTTCTTTGATTTCCATCATACCACGTCCAAGAGGGCGTGCAAAAAGGTGGCTTTTGGGTACAGTCCCGAATCACAGGAGGCAATGAGCGATAGGAGGGGATTCGTCTCTCCCGGTATAGGGAGTTGATGTTGTGCTGTGTTCGATTGGCTATAACCGGAAATCCCTGGCAAGGGTTGCTGAGATTTACTGGTAATTGTTATCAGTAGTTTCTCGAATTGTTATAGACCTTATATCGACATGACTTATCGAGCTACTAGGGTCTGACGTTTACCACCCCTAGGCGAGATATGCAACATATCAGACGACGAGACCGGACTGTACGGGAGTGTTACTGTTTGGATTCACAGGAGAATGTACAGGCTTGCTTGTTGATCTTCTGAGTGCTCAATACCTGGGTAGCTGTTACGTTTAGCTGACCGCTTTCAGCTTGTGGGTGTTTGATATGATCATCATCTACTGCCGGCGTATTGACGATTCTTTAGAGTCCTACACAGAGGTTCCTTGACTCAGGCAAAACGGAATAGGAGCACATATGTGATATGTGCGGGACCGAGGATAATGCGATATGTGATACCGTATTCTATTCTCGCGATATTTGATATCAGCCGGGTCATCGGATCAAGTGTTGATTCGGTGAATCGGTACGGATAAATATTAGTCGGTTATATGCGATATAGCCGGATTGTCGGATCAAGTGTTGATTCGATAATTTAATGTATAATAATATATATGATATATTAAATTACATTAACTAATATTTGCTCACTAAAAGATTCTTTTTCTCACTCGGGTAATACATTGATATATATGCGATATATGTTAATTGTATTATTTTATTTGGTTACAATAAATATTATATATGTGATATATAATATTGTAACATGATATGATAACTAATGCAACATGTTTAGTAAAGATTAATCATGATTAGGGTTTGGATTAGGGTTAAACTTTCTAGATGTTTCTAGAAGGTTTTCTTTTTGTTTTGTGAAAGATATTTGTGTGTGACTCATTCTTAACTCAACCCAAACCCTAACCCTTGGTTAATTCTCTACAATGGTTAAGTGAACCATGGTTGCATAATTGATCATTATCTTCATTTCCTATTTATCACAAAAGGATTCAACAATATTGTTCATCTTCTTCCTTCAATTCTTTCATGAAAAAGCTTACTTGTTTTTCAAAAGGTGATGAATAAATATGAGAAAAAGATAAATAAAGAGAGCAAAATTCCTACTTCATCATCCTCATCTTCCCTTGCCATTTAGATGAGGGTGTTCACATCATTTCATGAGTGTTAGCTTGTGTTAAAGAAACTTCAAGGTAGATCATCTTAGTATCGAAGATCGGAAGCAAAGGTTGCATCTTTCTCTTCGTGGAACCTCTCGAGAGTCCGGAACCCGATGATCGCAGCGAAGGGACCACAACACGGAGCATATGAAGTGAAGGACCGGATCTACAAAGGTTGTAATCCCTCTCACTTAGTGTTAAGTTGTTAACTTGCTTATTTTCGCCTAATCTCTAGTTTAAAGTTCCGTATTCGGGTTGTTCGGCACGGCTAATTTTTTAATCGGGCATGGTTGATGCCTCGTAGACCCTTGTGCGCGTGCATAGCAACCCTTCACTTCGTCTGTTAGCTCATAGTGAACCACCACTCGTAGAGAGGGTAACTCTATCTCGAGGGGGAGTACCGCTTCTGTGCCGAATACCAATGCATACGGCGTTGTGTTTGTGGCCGTTTTGAACGTAGTTCGATACGCGCAGAGAGCTTCATGCAGTCTTTCGTGCCAGTCCTTCTTATTTTTGGACACCGCCTTTTTCACGATCTTCGTCAAGGTCTTGTTGAAAGTCTCTGCTAGATCGTTAGCTCGGAGATTATAGACCAAAGAGTATCTCCAGTCTATATTATGCTGTTGTGCGAAGCGGCTGATCTTGTGGCTTCTGTAGGCTGGCCCGTTATCGGAGATAATCCATCGCGGAGTGCCGAACCGATAAATGACGTGTGTCTTGAAGAAATGGAGTATATTCTCCGTCTTCACTTCTCTTAGCGGTATTGCTTCCGCCCACTTAGAGAAATAATCAGTTGTCGCCAATATGAACCGATGTCCTCTGGATGATGCCGGTTCGATGGGTCCGATTATGTTAGTTCCCCACATTTCGAATGGCTAGATAGCCACTGTTGGATGTAGCGGATTTGGATGCTGGTGGATAAAGTCCCCGTGAATCTGGCACGAGTGGCACTGCTTCGCGTATTCGAGGAAGTCTTGGATCATCGTGGGCCAATAATAGCGCACCTTTTGATCTTCAGTTCCATCTTTTGCCCGGCTTGATGAGAACCGCAGAGTCCGTCATGAGTTTCTTGGACGACTCTCCTTGCCTCTTCAGGTCCCAGGCATCTTAACCATAGAGAATCAAATGATCTCTTATATAAAGTGTCATTGACGAAGGTGAAGGATAGAGCTCGTTTCATGAGCTGATGTCTTGAGGACGCATCTTCAGGTGTTCGACAGGATTTGAAGTAGTCTATAAAGACTTCTCTCCAATCCTTAGCCTTTTCCTGGTCTTTTATTTGTAGGGTCGTTTGCTCGGTCGCCCCCTTTTCTTCAAACGACTCCGGAGATATTTCCACCGGTGCAAGAACCCGACGGCTTTGCATAACGATCCTCACGTCATCGAGGTATTCGTCAGCCAGCTCTTTAGCGAGTTTGGCCAATGCATCCGCTTTGCTATTTTCCTCACGCGGTATGCTTTCTATGGTGTAGGAAATAATTTGAGTCAGCAGTTGCTGCACTCTCTCGCCGTACTTCACCAACTCTGGCTTGCACATTTGATAGTCGCCGTTTACTTGAATAACGATCAGTTGGGAGTCTCCGTATATAAGGAAGCTTTCGATTCCTATGTCGACAGCGATCTCAAAACCTGCTATCAAAGCTTCATACTCGGCTTCATTGTTTGTCATTGGCTCTGTCAAGGAAAAGGCAAAGCGCATTATCCTTCCTTGTGGAGTCACGAAGATGAGGCCTACCCCTGATTTGATTATGGAGGTACTTTGTTTGCGCTTCTTCATGGAAGATGCTCCATCGAAGTAGAGTTCCCACCGGGTATCATTCTCTTCTCTCCCCGCCGATCATGTCAAACGCGTGCTCGTCGGGCAATTCACAGTTCAAAGGAGAATCGACAGGTATCGGATGCTCATTGAGGAAGTCAGCGATTGCCTGGCCTTTCACTGCCTTGAGGGGTCGGTATGTCACCGAGAATTCCATTAAGAGTAGGGCCCATTTAGCGAGCCGTCCCGTTAATATGTCCTTCGACATCAAATATTTGAGGGGATCCACCTTTGATATGAGAAGGACCTCATGTGCCAACGCATAGTGTCTGAGCTTCGTTATCGCGAAGATCAATGCCAGGCAGTGTTTTTCGATGGGGGAGTAATTGCTTTCTGCACCCAGGAGAACTCGACCCAAGTAGTAGAGGGTTCTCTCTTTCCCTTGGTCGTTTTCTTGTGCCCACAACGCGCCTAAAGAACCTTCGAGGGCTGTTGTGTACAGGACGAGAGGTTTTCCTTTAACGGGAGCGGCCAGTACTGGCGGATTCTGCAGGTATTGGTTGATTTCGTCCAGTGCGCTTTGGCATTTGCGATCCTAGACGAACGGGGTCCCCTTCTTCATTAGGTGACTGTAAGTATGGCACATGCCGGAGAGATTGGCTATGAATCGCCGGATATACGCGAGCTTTCCTTAGAGAGACCGCAGCTGCTTGAGAGTTCTTAGCGGAGGCATTTCCATGATCGCCTTGATCTTCGACGGGTCTATCTCGATGCCTCGGTGTCAGACGACGAATCCTTGAAACTTGCTCGAGGAAACTCCGAATGCTCATTTGAGAGGGTTCATCTTCATGTTGTATTTCCGAAGGCGTTGAAACACGATCTTCAGATGCTCTAAATGTTCCTCGTATGATTTGCTTTTAACTACGAGGTCGTCAATATAGCATTCGACGATTTCATGTATGAGGTCATCAAAAATCTTGATCATGGCCTTCTAATAGGTGGCATCGGCGTTCATTAGACCGAAGGGCATCACCTTGTAGCAGAATAGGCCCAAAGGGGTCCGGAAAGCTGTATGCTTCTGGTCCTCGGGATGCATCTTTATCTGATTGTACCCTGATGAGCCGTCCATGAAGGAGAAAACTTCGTGAGTGGACGTATTATCTATCATCAGCTCAGTGACCGGTACTGGAAAGTCGTCCTTCGGGCAAGCTTTGTTGAGATCCCGAAAGTCCACACATATGCGCACCGTCCCATTTTTCTTCATCACTGGGACGATGTTGGCGATCCAGTCAGGATACTGAACCTCTTGGATGAAGCCGGAGTCGATTAACTTCTTGACCTCAGTGTTGATGCTCATTTCAAGTTCGAGCCGGATTCTTCTCGGTGCTTATTTGATTGGCTTGACGTCCGGAGAAATCGCCAATTTGTGGACGGCTATTTCTGGATCTAATCCGGGTATCTCGGAATAGTTCCATGCGAAATAGTCTTTATATTGCATAAGCACGTCTTTCAGCGTAGCCGCCTTTTCTTCAGACAACAGCTCACTGACAAACGTCGGCCGTGGGTCGTTTTTCGTCCCCAAGTTGATTTTTCTTAGGTTATCTGCAGTAGTATGTATCCCATCTTCCAGCTCTTTTGGTGCCGGTGGAAACTCTGAGATCAACTCATCTTCATCCTCGTTTTCGAAGCACCGAGGAAGGTCAACCATATCTTCGCGTACTCCTTCTCCTGACAGCGTTATCACGTGACAGGTACGAGATCGCTTCCAAGACCGATGTTGATCCGGTTCTACTTTCGCTGTATACATGGCTTTTGGTTCATGCTTCTGCGGCGGGGTTACCCTCCAACTGTTGGATAAAGCGAACCTGCCTTGCTGATACTGGTCTTCTACCCAGTCTTTGAATGTGAAGCAGTCTTCGAGAGGATGTCCTATCGCTCGGTGATAGGAGCAATAGTCCGGGTGAGAGACCTCGCCTGCTTGCTCGGCGTGCTTAGACTCCGGGAGGGTAATCATCTGATGTTTTATGATGAGATCGAATATCTTCCTTGTCTTGTCGTGGGGAAAAGAATATTCTCAACCCATCTTCTTTACAAGAGACGGATCCCGGCTGCTCAATTCTCGATCGCGTGGCTTTTTGGACCCGCTTTGCCATCATCGAACGTTTTTTTCCGTTCTTTAGTTTGTTTTTACCTCTGCGTCGTGTCTTCTGAATGACGGGCTAGCGACGAAAAGCATTATCATTCTCCGCAGCCTGCTGAAAGAGGCGCTGCGTTCTGGTTTTCTCGTAGATGGCCATTTCGCGGCTATGGTCATCCCGGACCTTTTGACCCGCTTCCCTTATTAGCTTGTCCATCTGTTCTTCGAACGACGGACTTGTAACTTGCATGGCGGGACCTCATTTTGGTTCAGGGTTAGCATCTTCTAACAGAGCATCTCCTTCTTCATCAAAGTCATATATAACGTGGCAGCCATGGAATCGCTCCCGTTTCTTGGATTGAACATATCCAAGCCCGATCGTTTCCATTCTCCCGTTGGGAAATTTTCGCTGAGTTCCGGGGACGTTCCAGATCCTGTTGTAGAATTGAGCTTGTCGAGCAGTCTGTTTGAAGGGTACGCCTTGACGCCTCAACAGCCTTTTTAATCCTCCTGTGTAGTATCTGGGCAGACAGATGGGCTGGAGCCTGTCAAACATAAAATCGACGCCATGCTTGATTTCTTTCTCCACATCGGTTTCCGCGGATCGATAAAAGAGGATCTCCTTTTCATCTTTACGCCTGGGAGGGACGTAGAATGTTTGCAGTTCCTGCACACTATAGGTATCAAGTGTGTCGAGCTCTTTGTAATTCTTTCGCGGAACCATGGCGATTTGCAAACTCCGATCATCGCCAGCGAAGGCTTGTATTGATGGCCGAACAGAAAATACTGCATTGACCTCATCTTCTGAGTCGCTGCCGAAGACCAAAATAGGGGTGGACGGTCCCGACTTGTTGCATTGGGGCGGTCCTGAATAAACTATTTCTTCTTCCTCCTCGGTATCACTCCCAAAGAACGGAATAGTGGTGGTAGCTTTGTTCTTCGGTTTATGGTATCTTTCCGTGTCTTTGAAATCTGGTAAGAAGTATTTTACATCTTCGTACTTTCAGACTTCATTCACGGAGAATGGGTTCAACTCCTCTGTCACGGTATACTCGAGACCATCCTTGAAATACTTCATACACTGATGTTGTGTAGAAGGGATGATGTTGTACTCGTGTAACCAAGGCCCGCCGAACAAAGCATTGTAACATGTCTTGGCGTCAATGACGTGGAACTTGATATCAGCGACGAGCAGCCCAAAATGTAGCGTCTGTGACGAGTGGGAGTCGAACCCGGAGATGGTGATTTTATCCCTAACGAGATGTTGAATGCTCATGCAGATTTTTTTTAGCATCCTCACATTCGGAGATTGACAGAGGACCCATTGTCGACTAGAATCTTCCCTATCTTGATGTCATGGCAGTATCCGGTGACATACAGGGGGTGGTTGTGCTCGCACGTCCCGAGGAGGAGGTCTTCATCACCGAAAGAGATGTCAGCGGTGTGTACTTCTTCCAGCTCGTCCTTCATCTTTTCTTCGGTAAGGAAAGCTTGTAAATGCTCTGGCTCTTGTAGCGCCTTGATCAGAGAATCCCTAGCCTCTTTAGAGAGCAAAAGGGTATCGAGAATGCTGAGCTATGAGTGTATCTTCCTCAGGTGTGCCAGATCGTTGTAATCCACCTTGTTTTTCTTGGGCGGGTCCTTGGATGCTAGCTCTTCGATGACTCGGTCATTGAGGGCGATATCTTCAGGGACTTTTTCCTTCCCCTTATCCTTTTTGTTCAATCCCTTGTTTGCGGGTCCGAGATTCTTTTCAGGTAGCGTGCGATTGCGCAGCTGAATGTTCTCGCAGCTCTTCGTTTCTTCCTCTTTTCCTGAGGTGGATTCTTTGAAGAGAGGTCCGAGAGCCATTTCTTCTTCAGAATCGCTCCCGAAGGTGAGAACTTGTGATCCCCTCAACCATATGACAGCTGCTGGCAGCTCCAGCTCTTTCTCGTTCGTCTGTCGCATTTTTTTGCTGTCGACGAGCTTTACGCTTCATCCTCTTGAAGTGTTTCCTGTGAGCGACATACCCTTGCCACCAATTTTTAAAGGTGTTGCATTCTTCAATAGGGTGTGCAATTCTCTGATGATATAAGCAGAAGTTAGGATGTACGTCCTCTTCGTTAAGTTGTATCCCATCAGGAGTATTTCCTTTGGAAGGTAGCAGCTTCATTCCCATCGATATGGCTTTGGCGAACCTTTTCCTTGTCTTGAACCTACTTTTATTTGCGGTGGATGTGCTTTGATATGGTGGGAGTGTTTTAACACTTTCGTCCAATCGCCGGTGTTTGGCTTTTTCAAATATGGCCATTTCGCGCTCTCGATCAGCTTTGCTTTTCAGAAGAGCTTTGTTCAGGAATGCGTCAATCATCTCGTCTGACGGTCCTAGGAGTTCTGGTTCAGGATCTGCCCCCAGTTTCTCTGCGTCAGGAGCTTCTTCACCGTCTATCCACGAGTGAGAGATCACATGGCAGCTTGCCACATAATCCTCGGGTTCATCCGACGAGTCTTCTCTATTGTCATCATCTCCATCCTCAAGGACGTGGCTGAGAAATTCTTAGAGTGTGACTGGGGTCCACACTTTCTGGTTATATTCTTCCAGCGCGTCAATATGTTTTTGCAGGTCCGTGCGCTTGTCATCAGGCTTCACGGGCTTTTTGGTCTTTTTCTTCTTCTTTGAAGACTTTGACGGCTGGGTATGGGCACTTTGACTATCACCACCAATTTTTGGAGTTAGGCGCGGCTTCAGCATTCCCTTGATGACTTCGGGTTCCAGCGGACTTTTCCATTTGATTGCCGGGCATATTTGGAGATCATTCAGCATTCTTTTCGTTTTGGCTGAAAGAACGACCTCCCATGAAGCTACTTCTATAAAAGAGCATGCCCCCGGAGTGTCTGCCTTTTTCAGAGCGTGTGGCTGGGACGGGTTTACTTTCCAATTCTCGGACAGTGCGAATTTGCCCTGTTGGTATCGGTTCTCAATCCACCTTTTGAAGACGAAGCAATCTTTGATTGGATGGCCTATCGCTTGGTGATAGGGGCAATAATTAGGATTATTAGCCTCACCGGGTTGCAATGGGCAATTTGGATCCGGCAAGTTGATGAGCCTGTTGCGCACCGCCAGCTCGAACAATCTCCACATTTTGTCCCGGGGAACCTAATAAGGGCGCTTCATTTTCTTATTAAAGAAACGTCGTCTCTCGTCTTGGCGATCAGTTAGTTTTGTACCACTGGGCTGCAATTGAGCATTAGCGACGAAGGTTGCTTTTCCTTAACCCTTTTCGTTTTGAGGCTCTAACTTCAAAGAAGATGGTCTATGACCCATCTGATCAATCAAGGCCTGGAAAGTAGTTGGCTTGAAGAACATCATGAATTGGGAAATGGTCGCCTGAGGGTCGAGAGTACCCATGAACATGCCTACCGCCGATGCTTCTTCAATGCGCTGCTCGCACCTCGACCATAGATTCCGCCACCGTATCGCGTACTGCACCCATGTTTCGCCTGGCAGCACTCTGGCGTTAATTAATGCGGTGATCGGGGTGCGCTCCCGAGCGCTTGCGAACCTCTGCGTGAACAGTAACTCCATTTCTGCAAATGTCTTAATGGAGTCGTTCGGGAGCTCGGAGTACCATTCAAACGCTGTCTCCGACAAACTGCCAACAAACCGGCGAAGCAATAGTTTGTCATCCCCTCCAGTGTTGCCACACAGAGCCCTGAATTGAGCAACGTGCTGGTGTGGATTCCACTTCTTCTTATATACGTGGAATTTGGGGATCGTGTATCCCGGCTTTGGTCGTACCAACCCAGATAGGGTCGTCCAGTCTTAACAATTTGCCCGACCGCTTCGCTCGCTTGATGAGCTCGTATCTGCTGAGCGATGTAATCATCCAGGGTAGCTTTTGAGATGGTCTCCTCTTTGGCAGCTGAACAAGTCGGAAGAGGGTTTGACGTCTCCCGTCGGTCGTCTTCGAGGATAATCGGAGGATCTTCAGCTGGAGGATTCGGCTGTAACATCATCCCGACCATGTCTTGGAATAAGAACGCCATTTGTTTTATGTTGGCAGCTTGTTCCGCTGCCTCTTTGTCCTTCTTTTCGAAAATTCTGCGGAGGAACTTAGCATCGATTTCTTGTTCTTGACGTTGCTCCGAAGATGTTTTCGGGCTTTCTTTTGGCCCTGTGAGTACGACCATTTGCGTCAACATTTCCTGGAGCTTCTGAGCCTTTGTTACGGATCTGGTGAGTGGTCGATGGCCCATAGAGATACGGCTATCCTCTTTTCCGGATGCCATACATACAGTATGTACCACCATTCCCCCAGACTTGGGGCGTTTAGATTCAGTGTTCTTGTGATTCATCCCAGACACCAGGATTTTCTCCAGCCTTCTCCTCTTGTGAGCCGTCGAAGTTGAGGGGGCCGTTGTAGTGGGTACCCAAGTGGCTGTCGCCTTCTGTGGCTTGACAGGGTGGTCCTCTTCTTGCCGAACCTTCATCTTTTTCTGTCGGCGGAGATAGTATTGATCTATCACGGAGTCCTGGACCGTTCTAGGTAGTTCAAAGTTGTTCCCAGTTGGAACAGCAGCATCAATTTCCACCGTTGGAGCCGGCGGAGTCAAACCAGAAGGGAGATTGCCTCTAGCCTTCCTTACTCGGCGCCAGTGGCGACGTCGAGCGCATCGAGCCTATGGTATAGCTCAGCTATGGGGGTGGCTTCATCATGCCTCTGTTCTTGTCAAGTGTCGCCGGTATCAGCCTCTTGAAGGCTGATGTCCGTTGAGTGGGGACGACCAACCTATCAAAAGACGACTTTCGCGCAGGAGGAGCAGTTTTGATGAGTTCGTTTGGAGCGGGGGCTGAAACAGTCAGTCTTGCAAAGACCGACTCCTTAGCAGGGGATGCCGCTTTGGCGACTTCAAGAGCAGGAATAGCTATACTCTTCGGGATAAAACCTTCCGGTATCGCGGGCTTCTTCACAGGCCCATTAGAACTTCGGCCCAATCTGTTAAAGACTGGGGCTCTTGGTTTGGGCGACCCGTTGAAAGGGGTCGCAGTAGTTGTGAGCCGATCAAAGACCAACTTCTTCTGAGCTTCTTGTGATGGCAGTGGTGTGTTGAAGCTTATAGGTGGTAGCATGGTCCAAAGAATAGCCCTGTAGTGGGTTGCATCACCTGGTCTATCGGCATTGTAAAAACAGAGGCCGCCTGAGGCCCGTAGGTCACTCCTCCAGCAGGGACGGAGTGAGAGTTATTGTCGTTGTTGTAGCTTGTGCAGTTGAAAGCCATTTGATCTTCTGTTTTTCTGCACGGAGCAAGATACCAAATCTTAGTACTTCACATCCAAAGGCAACCTTGTCAAACCACGACTTGTTCACGAAACACGACACACGAAGTGTGGAGTGGAAAGAGGAAAAGGTCCTACCGGGCGTGCCAGAATCTGTTCTCGACCGGAAGACGCGACCGGGACGTTGGGACGTCCGGCCTAAGTTCTGGGGGCAGATGCTATTTGGTACTATCCATCCACCTCTCCGAAGATGCCAAGTTGATTTATGACACCATGTATCGAAGGTTTAAACGGATGCGACCGATGTAGCAGACTTCGTCAGATTCCCCCTCATTGTGAGGGTTTTTTTTATTGTGGGGACGCTCTTCCCTGCAGGCGCAATGCCCTGCAGTTAATTACGCTACCGCATCGTGGTAACCACTTTCTCCTGCTCCAGAAGCTCACTTCGTGTCGTGTGTGTTTGTTTTGTTTTTGGTTGCCCGTGGATTGTATATGGAGACTAATTTATGTTGTCGCCCGTAGGGCGGGGATTAGTCCAAATCCGTATTTTCTTAGATTTAGGTTTTGAGTTGGGTTTAAGGATTGATAATCTCATTTGAGACTAAGATCAACTTAAACGTTTGTTAAGGATACATTAGTCTAATTTTAGACTAAGATCAACTTAACCATTCGTTAAGGATACGTTAGTCTAATTTTTGACTAAGATCTACTTAACAGGATCATTTAGATCCAACAAAAGAGCATTTGGGCTCAATTGTTTTAGTTTAGGGACTTTGCGATCCATTAGTTTAAGAACATTACGGTCCATTAGTTTAAGGACATTACGGTCCATTGGTTTAAGGGCCCCACAGTCCGAGGTTAAGGACATCATAGTATATGGGTTTAAGGACCCCACAGTCTGAGGTTAAGGACATCATAGTCTATGGGCTTAAGGACCCCACAGTCCATAAAAGTTTAAGGACATCTTAGTCCAAGGGTTTAAGGACCCCACAGTCCATGAGATGTCTGGTTGTCGGGACCCGTCACCTCTCTGAACACGTTGAAGGATTACAACGACATATATCAGCGGAGTGCAGAGATGTACCCTTGAACCAATTTTGGTTGGGAGATCTGTAGTCCAATTTGGGACTAAGATCAAAGATTTATGAGCATATAGGCTCAATTAATTGAGTTAGGGTTCTGTGACCACTTTGGGCTCGGCCCATTTAGTTAAAATGTTAAACATTTAACAATACTGAGCATTAGTCTGGGTTCTGACAATCTTTTTGTCTTTTATTGAATGCTGTGCACTCATCATAGCTCTAGGGCTTTATTTAAAGAACAGTTTATGTTCTATCAGCGCACACATGAGGAACATGTGGCGCGCTTGGCGCTAGCGCCAGTTAATGAGCGCAAAGCGCTTCTGTAATATAGCGCACATGTAAGGAGCACGTGGCGCTCTTGGCGCTGAGCGCCAGTCTATGAGCGCAAAGAACCAGTTTATGAGGGCAAAGCGCTATTTGTTCAGTGGCGCACACGTGAGGAGCACGTGGTGCGCTTGGCGCTGAGCGCCAGTCCATGAGCGCAAAGCGCTATTTGTTAAGTGGCGCACACGTGAGGAGCACGTGGTGCGCTTGGCGCTGAGCGCCAGTTCATTAGCGAAAAGAGCTATTTGTTAAGTGGCGCACACGAGAGGAGCACGTGGTGCGCTTGGTGCTGTGCGCCAGTCAAAGAGCGCAAAAGCGCTTCTGATCAGTTTTATGATCTGAGAAATAAATTCTCGTTTATAAGAGACTTTGTCTCAAGGTTCTAAGAACAAAGTTCTTATTTTATAGGAGATGTTTCAATCTCTTATTCTGGTGAAAGGCTTTTCCTTTATAGATCTGTGATCCTAAGAGAATTGAATTATTCTCCCCCCTTTTTTGTAATGAGATGTTCATGATCTCTTTTTGTAAAAGACCTTAGTCTTATATATCTATGATCTGTGAGAAGAATTATGTTCTTCTTCTTTAATGAGATTTTTCTTATCTCAGTTTTTTTTACCTTGAAGAAAAGTTCTTCTTCTACCGAGAGCTTGCTCTTCTTTTTGAGATTTCTCAAAGTTTATAGGGGGTTCCTATCTGAGACTTGAAGTCTTGGAGCCTTTATAAAGTGAAGGCTGATTTGTTCAATCGGTTAAAAAGTTCTTGTCTCTAATTGATTTGGGGACGTCTCCCCCGTTGGATCTTTGATCCAAGGGCTTCTGTTTTACAGAAGGCAATCTTCTTGTTTTTTAACAAGATTGGGAAATCTTTTCCCATACAGAATTTATTCTGTATTTTGGTGATTTTTAATTGCCATTGGATCATTGATCCAACGGTGCTATGATTTTCAAAGCACAATCTTTCCTGTTTGGAAAGATTCTGAAGAAATTTTCCTCAACATAATTTTATTCTGGTCAATTGATGATTTTTAATCATGTTCGTTGGATCTTTGATCCAGCGGTGGAGAACATTTAGTTCTAGCGCCAGCGCACTCGTGCTTTGCACGTGGTGCGCTGCTCAGAGTGCAGCGCACTTAGCGCCAGAGCACTCGTGCTTTGCACGTGGTGCGCTGCTCCGAGTGGAGCGCACTTAGCTCCAGCGCACACGTGGTTTGCACGTGGTGCGCTGCTGGGAGTGCAGCGCTCTTAGCGCCAGCGCACACGTGCTTTGTAAGTGGTGCGCTCCTTGGGGTGCAGCGCACTTGACGCTGCTATGAAGCGTTGCTTCATTTCAAATTTTGAAATTTGAACCGAGCTTTGCTCTGATTGGGGGGAAACAGCCCTTAGGCCCGATATGCGATACTCTTAGACGAACAGACCGGACTGTACAGAGATTGCCACAGACATGCTCAGTAGGAGTTCGGATGAGTTTGCTCATCGGCCTTCTTATCGACAGATACATGGGTAGTCGTTACATGCGGCTAGTACCGCTGACATTCTTTTGGTTAAACCCACTGCCAGCGTACTGTCGAGTCTTTATAGTCCCACACAGAGGGTTTCCCTGCTTCAGGCGAAACGATGTAGAGGTCGTATGGTTTTACGACAGGGTTTGATCACATACATGACTTGTGCGCGTATGATGTTCGGGCGGACAATACTAGTGGGCTTTGGTTTAAGCCGGATCCTAGTATTTGATTATTGGATTGGTTTTGTCTTATTGTATTCGTGTTTCTCGGAATACGGATACGGGTATGTATATACGGATGAGAGGGGCATTCTTGTAATTACTCAAGTTTGTTTCTAGATGACTAAACCCCATTACCATTTAGGTTAAATGCTTAATGAGGTGGAGTTGTGAGGTGGAACTATGAGGTATTTTGGTGAAAATTGAGCATAGCTTCATGTTGACTTTCTTGGACTGTTTTGTGGCAAATGAAGACTTATATTTTGAGAGATTTTTGAGATATTTGTGTGAGATATTTTCATTTTCCATTTAGTCTTCACATGAGCCATTTTCTTCATTCATTATCACAAATAGATTCTCTTTCCTCAAGCTTCTTCATCTCCGTCTCAAGAACCCTAATTGTCTCATGAGTTGAGAATCCTAAGGTTCGTGAGATTACTAGATCAATAATCACTCTCTACTCACTCTAGGCTACTTAGTTTAGCACACCAAGTACCCTCGTTACCTCATCTTGGAGGTTAGAACTCAAGGTTGAGACTCTCGGGTGGATCTTCTTTGACTTGGAGAAGCCGACGAGGAGGCGCGATCCATTCTTACTTGGAGGAGCTCACGATGAGGAGAGGACAGCGAGGAGAAGAAGGACAAGTAGCTTGAGGTATAACTTTCTCACATAGTAGTTAAACCTCTTCATTTGTTTGTTAGTTACGGTTTAGTATCGATCCTAGAGTTTAGTCGATGTTACGAAGCATATAAAAATCGTTTTTTGCAAACTCCGCCTCCCCGCGATCACGTGGGTTGCATGGCATCGACTTACAGAAATGATAATATACTATCTAGTTTGTCATTATCATTGATGTGTACACATTTTACTTGTTATTACGTGTCGCTAATACATAATGATGAAGCCCGTAGGATTCTTGCTTGACTACCAGCATTATGATGGCGATCATATACGTGAGAGCTGGGTAGTCTATAAGCACATTCTTAAAATGTCCTTATTCATGGAAGTATCGAGACTGGGCATCGATATTCTGGAGTAGACTAGTGTATACATTTTGAGACCCCGACGAGGGGCGGTGGCCGGTCTTACAACCCATTGGTGTTATGTCACTTAAGATAGTATACAGGTGCTTACCGGAGGTGAGTACATTGGACGGACTCGCCGAGAACTTCTAGATGGTATTATATCTATCGTCAGATGGAAGTTTTCGAGTGTCATTAGTACAGGTTAGTCTTTTGACCCGAGATCGTCATTTGTCTCGCATGAGTTCCCATTGTACTTTGATTACTACCCTACCATGGCTCAAATGAGTCGTTCAAACAGGTTTTAGTTTGGTACAGTCCCGAGCCACATGGTGGCAGTGAGCGATTGTCGGGGATTCGTCTCTCCTGCTATTAGGAGTCGATATCGTTCTGCGTTCGGTTGGCTATCACCCTAAATCCGTGGCCACGGTAGATGAGATTTACTGATATGAGTTCAGTAGTTTCTCGGTTGGTGATGAGCTTGACTCTGACACGACTTATCAGGTTTTTAAGGGTCTGACGTTTCCACCCCCTAGACCCGGTATGCGATATTCTTAGACGAAGAGACCGGATTATACAGAGATTGTCACATTCAGAATCAGTAGGGTACGGACGGACTTGATTGTCGACCTCCCTTTCGACAGATACTTGGGTAGCCGTTACGTACAGCTAGTGCCGCTGATGTGCTTGTGGTTTTCGGATTTATCCAGTAAATCACTGCCAGCGTATTGTCAAGTCTTTAGAATCCCACATAGATGGTTTTCCCAGTTCAGGCAATATGATGTAAATGACGTATGTTGATGCATACAGGGTGTCCGATTAAATACGTGTGCAGGCTACACGGACTTTAATCGGACGGTTGATAATACTAGCAGCTTAGGATTAAGCCGTATTATTAAATCAGGTTTTGATTTAATAATTTATATATACATTTTTAATATGTATATTCTAGTATTATTTTTCACTATTCATTTTCTCCCTTTTGGCTATTCGTATTTTTTGAACGAATACGCGTATATGTATTTTGATACGTATACCGGGTTGTATTCCGTATTTATACGAAATCTGTTCTAGAAGATGGACACTTCATTTATTGATTTTCTTTTATAAGGAAATCATGAATGAGATGGAGGATGAGGTGTGAAGATATTTGTAGAGGTATGGCTTGGTTATTATAATGTATTATCTTTAGTGACTCATTCTTTAGTGACTCATACATTAGTGACTCATTATTTTGGATGGTTGATAATAACCAAGCCATATTGTTTTTCTACACTTGATCTCTTTCTTTCCTACACAAAAAGACTTATCCATTTTCCATGGCTTCTTCTTCTTCACCTCCTCCTCCTTCTTCAAGGTAGCTCACTTGAGCTTAGAAAAGAAAGAAAAAGATAGTGAGAATATTCCTACATCCCCACTCTCCATTCGTAGCGAGCTTCGAGCGTTGGTCGCTTTACTAGGTGAAGCTGGAACTTGGATCGGTTTCCCTCAGGTGGATCTTCTTCGGCAAGGGAGGTCGCTACTCAAGCACGATCCGAATAGCATACACGGAGCTTGGAAGGGTCTTCCACGATTGGGTGGACATGCGTCGAAGGTAGTAATCTGTATCTTTGCATGCTTGGTTTGCTAGTTTAGGCGTTTAGATCGATTCTAGGTTCAACGTTCCTTCGTGTTTGCTTGAAAAAAAATTCGCCATCTGCGCCTCCGCTGCGCCGCGGGCACTAGGGAACCCTACAAATACCTGTGTAGCCGTTACTTACAGCTAGTGCCACTGACGAGCTTATGGTTAAACCCACTGCCAGCATATTGTCGAGTCTTTAGAGTCCAACACATGGGGTTTACCGGCTTAGGCGAAACGATGTAGTGTGCGTATTTGATACGTATCGAGGTTCGATTAAATACGTGTTTTTAGTACACGTACTTTTATCGGACATATTGTTAATACTAGCCGGTTTGAAAGATAGCCATATTATCACATTTAGATGAAATGTGAGTTAGTATTATATCTCTTTTGGTATATCTCTTTTCGGTATTTGTATTTTGACACAAATAGAGTATTTATACGAATACGGATATTTGTATAAATATGGGTATTGTGTCTTGATATAAATACGGGTATTTGTATCTTAATACAAATATGAGTATTCGTATTTTATACAAATATGATTATATATATTTTGATATGAATACGAATGTATGTATTTGTAGCATATACTTATATAAATGTATGTATATGTGTGTGTGTGTACATGTGAGATGACTTCTTTTCTCTCTTCTCTTCTTGATCTTTGAAGAAGTGTGTGGACTTGTGACTCACACTTGTGAGTCACAAATCCATTCACTTGCTTTAAAAGAAAAGAAAAGAGAATAAAGTTTTTTGAGCTTTGCATGCTTCTTCTTCCTCTTCTCTTGAGTTTTTCTAAATTGAGAATAGAGATAGAAAAAGAGAGGAAACCTAGAGATTAACCTATACTACATCCTTATGATCAATTCTTATCAAGTTTTGTTCACAAGTTGCTTCACTTTGTGTTCTTGAGTGAAGCTATAGCTTGAGCTAGGGTTCACTCGGGTGGATTATCTTCGACAAGGAAGACCGACATCCAAGCTTGTTCCCGGTGGACTCAGGAGCTTAAGAAGTGGAATTAAAGACGAATGACATGACTAAAAATGTTGTAACACCTAACCGAGTTGTTAAAACTCTTTCTTGTTTGCTAGTTTATTGTTATGTATCGATCGCTAGGTCGTAGAAGCTTGTGCTCTAGTTTAAAATTTTCATTTTGCATTCCGCCTTGGCTGCAAGTTTGCGGCATGAGCACGAGCATCTAGTTACACTCATGTCACCAGAGAACTGCTATCTAACAGTAGGTATAATACCATCTAGAAGCTCTCAGTGACCGTTAAGTGAAACTCATTCTCTAATGAGCACCTGTATACAATTCTCGGTGTCAAACACCAATAGCTGTGGGACCAGCTATAGCCCTCCAACCGGGTCAGGAAACATATACACTAGTCTAATTTGGAGTATCGATGCCCAGTCTCGATACTCTTACGACTAGGAACATTTAAGGATGTGCTTATGAACTATCCAGGCCCCACAATCATGATCCCCATCATAAACCTCGTAATCCAACAAAGATCATGTGGGCTTTATCATCATGTATTAACGATACGTAATAACAAGTAAAGTATATACACATGAATGATAAAGACAAACCAGATAGCATACTATCATCTCGAGTAAGACTGCTCTATCCATATAGGTCCATATGCAATTACATTAATTTTCTTAAGGGCACCTATATCCAATAATCTCCCACTTGCACTTATAGCTAATTATTGCGGTATGTTATACCCACAATTACTGCGTTATCGTATACCCAACTTCTTTAATAGCAGCTTCACAAACCGTATTTAGAAACAGCCTCAGTAAGTGGATCCGCTACAATGTTTCTAACTTCTTCTCTCTTTTTTTCAATCTCATGGAGATCAACTTGTTCACTTCCGAAAACCGCCCACGGGATCGTTTCGACCCTCGTGGGATACTTAAGGGGTCAGATCGATGCAAATCCGCATGGCTCCTCAGCACGACACAACATATAGCTAAGGGTTCAAGCGGATATGACCGATTTAGCGTGACTTCTCAGATTCACCATTCGTAAAGGGTTTTGATTGTGGGGACTAGATTTCCTACAGGCACAAGCCCCTGTAGTTAATTACCCCACCGTATTAAATGGATGGAACTTTCTACAAGTGGTTTATTTCTAAGTACATTTAAATACGAGAGCAAAACATATAGAAATGGTATATATTCAACAACAAGACCATGTAGAGACAGCAATTGAGGCGTGCATTTCATAATCATCATATACAATGTTATACATCTCAATTTGCATAAATTTAGCCGCATCATACATTTCATATTATGCACATTTTATCACATAACAAAAATGATATATCTTCCACCATACATGTCACGGTCGTCGAGGAAACACGTATTCGCTACGTCGTTTACGCTTGTGAATTGTGGATGGATTGCTAATATAGAATAGCTTACTATGGAGCAAGTTTATATAATTTCTAGGGTAGAAATAGCCCTGCTAGGTGGGACAGTTGACTTCTGTGTCATGGATGGTTGCCCGTGGATAGTATATGAGAAGCTAATATAACATAGCCTGTCGTAGGGAAAATAGGATTGGCGTATGTATTTGTCGTTGTTTTGACTTCAATGTCATATATGATTGGCTTATATGCCATGATGGTAGCCCATGGATGGTATATGGAAGACGATTTTTGACTAGCCATAGGGCAATTTTGGTATTTCGGTATATGGTTAGGTGTATTTTGGGTTGTTGACTTCTGTGTCACGATAGACGTCCGTGGATCATGAATGACAAGCTATTTTACTTGCCATAGGGCAGCAGTTGGCTTCTATACCACGATGGTAGCCCGTGGATAGTATATAGTAGGTCAACATAAAAATAACTGACTGTAGGGAAAAATCTCAGTTCAGGGACGTAGTAGTCCATGGATCTAGTTTAGGGACTTGGGGGTCCGTTGACAGGGTAGGCTTTTGGTGTTTGCAAACTTATTTACTTCTGTGTCACGAAATTAGCCGGTGGATCGTGTATAGTAGGTTGACATCATATTAACCTACCATATCGCACAATTGGTTGCGTTTGGTATTAGTTTAAAGTCATTTCGGACATGAATTTTAGTTTAGGGTCATTTTAGACCAAACTATTAGTTAAAAGTCTTCTTGGACAACATTAGTTTAAGGTCGTCTCTGACCAATCATTAGTTCGTAGATGGTTTTAGATTTTCATATGAAAGATGTCAAAATAGGTTGGATGGTAAATGCAGGGATCTTTGCGGTGCCCAACATGGGTTTTATTGAGTGCGGGACCCGCTAGGGGGTGCCTCCATGGTTTGCACAGGGTTATAGAGGCTATTAGGGTTGTTGCCAATGGTTTTAATTGACGTGGGACCCTCTAGGTGTTGCCGCCATAGGTCTTAGTGGGTCGAGGAGGGTGTTAGGGTTGCCACCAAGGGTTTTGTAGATGGACGTGGGGCCCATTAGGGGTGCCGCCATGTATTTGGTAGGGTGTGGAGGTCTTTAAAGGGGTCTCTGCCAAGGATTTGATTGGTGTGGGACCCGCTAGGGGGTCTCTGCCATTGTTTTGATTGGTGCAGGACCCTCTAGGGGTCTCCGCTATAGATTTTAGATGCAGGGGGCCCGATGGGGGGTCTCCAACGAGGATTTAAGATGTGGGGCCCATTGAGGGGTCACCGCCATTGTCTGTTTGATAAGGAAGTGTTCGCCATACTTTTTTTTGTCAAGTTGTCATTATGCAGTTCACACCCAGTACGTATGTATGTGTATTTGTTCATTTTTCACCTATGTATACGTCCATAGAGTCCATTACGAGGAAAATCTCATGGAGGATAACTCGAACGAGCATCCATACACATGGGTATATCTCCGAAAAGCATCCAAAATAGGATAACTTTTGCAAGCATCCAATAATTTAGTTTTATAGCCGTCATGAGGCTTATTATGGAATTTCTAGTTCATCAAACAGGTCGAAATGAGGCATTTTAACTTCACATTTTAGGCATAACTCTTATCGAGCATCCCGCAGATCTCAAGTTTTCATATCATTTAAGATATGGTCTTTTTCCACTCCATATCTCATATGGTATTTTAGGCACAAATTTTGATGGAACTTGATTCAATAGGTATGCGGCTGTCTCAAGTGTATAACCCCAAAAAGAAATAGGTAACTCAGCAGTACTCAACATAGAGCGCACCATATCTAATAAGGTGTAATTCCTCCGCTCCGATACTCCGTTGTGTTGTGGTGTATATGGTGGAGTGATTCGTATGTCAAAAACTATTTCTAAACCGCAATCAAGAACGGCGTCGTATGAAGCTTGCCGGTGAGTACGGGTCGGTCCACAGGGATTTTGTGAATCTCCTAGTCGTGCTTACGAGTTAATTCCGAAAGGTGTTCGGATTAATTATTAAATCTAAAAACCTAATTAATCTAGGGCAATTATCTAGATCTACTCTTGCTAGGGCTAGGTTTAGGGATGGTTTGGAAATGTAATTAAATCTCAGCGCTTTCAAAACCCAATGAAGATCTGTGAGGAGTTATGGTAATTATCAATAAACGGGATTAGATCCGTTCGGGAAGGTGTTCCTTCCTCTAGGTTCTTGTCCTTCCTTTAGAGATCCTTACCCTAACCTCCATGGAAAACATCACAACCGGGCGTTTACACTACGGTGTCATCGCTACCTCGAGGGGTAAGATGCCGTATGGCGCGGTATGTGCGTGTATGCATGGAGTCCTATTGTAAATATTTGGTGGGTAAGAAAGGGATGAGAGATCTCATCTCTCAAAATCCTTCCTCAAAGCTAAACCCTAAACAAGTTCCTAGGGCATGAAATTAAATCTACCTAGGGCAAGGAATTGAAATCTACACTAGGGCAAGAAATTAAATTACTTACAGATGGCTCTCTCCAAACATCAACGCAGGGTTGTCAGATCTGAATTCATGAAGTGAAAAGAGGCAACGATGCTCTGCAAAAGATTTCTAAATTTTTATTAAAAGGAGGCATAAGAAAATATATTCTTTAGAGCTCCTATTTTTAGAAGATAGGAAACCCTAGGGTTACATTTGTTTCGCATGTCTACAATTACAAAAATAGCCCTAGAAAGACCCATTCAGCGCCGCCAAACATTTGGTAAAAATTATTTCCTCTGATCACACTACACTGCCCCTGAACCGCAGCCTGAGGCATGGTTTGGCCGCGGTTCCGCGGCCAAATGTTGGAGTTGGGCTGCACAATTTTGTGGTCAGGTTCTGGTTGTTTTGGGCTTCCTGTATCTATATATCTTTTTCCATTTGGGCTTCTAGGTTAGTTCCAGATCTTCAGTGAACATTTGTAGTGGTTTTTTAACCGTTGCTTTGTGTTGACGTCTTGAACCTTGCTTTGTGAACTGTTTCTCATATAGGCTTGATCAAGATCTTCTGTTCATTGGTTAAATTTCACTTTTTCATCGTCTTTACCTCGTTTTCACTGTTTTCTGTCCAAGAACCTGTAACCTGTAAAATGTAGCAGACATGCGTCAAAAGCACCTGTTTATTAATAAAAAGAATAAGAATGGGGAATATAATAATGCAATATTATGGTGTGAACAAATACCCCCAAACTTATCTTTTGCTCGTCCTCGAGCAAACTTGTTTTTATTCACTAAAATCCTAACCGCACTTTCGCAGGGAAACGCGATTGCACTGAGCTCGTGCAACAAGTCGTTAAACCTCTAGGTGTCCCTAGTAGGAGGAGTGTTGTCTCCTGAGTGTTTTCAGCGGATACTACCCACAAAATCCTATGAATTCAGCCAATTAACTTTTGTTCTCCAATTAAGTTTTCCCAACAAGGAATTCTATTATCTTCAACTCGTAAATTATCCACCCATATTCTTCACGCTTCCTCATTATTTAACTTAAGATTATATATATCTTGCAGACCTACTTAGCTTTCGTCATTTCCTAAGTTTTCTTTCTAGGGTTCCATCTCCACTTAGGAATTTCTGTCAACTCTACTAAAGATACAAGTTCTATTCTTCATTCCTCTCTCTTATCTAAATTCCAATCACATACCCCCACATGTGTGTATAAATCACCCCTACACTTGGAAATTCAAATCAAGCAATCATGCTCTCGTCCGTTGTCCAAAGCACTTATTAGTAGGTGAATTTTTAAATGAATTTGCTTACACATCCTTCATGCGACCATTAATACTTCTTGAGGTACCAACGACCGATTACAAAATGCGTTTGCACTTTAAAGCGTAATTCCTAGTTTTGCAACACCCAAGACTTTAGCAGTGACTCCCAAACCAGTTGGTCTAAGGCACTAGGTGATAAGGCACCCTTGCTAAATATTTTTCTATTTTTTACAGCCTTAAGTAATCACAAAAGCCAGTGTCCATTTTTATCTTTATTCACTTTTTTTTCCTTTTATTTTCATTGTACTAAGGACTTTAGACAAGATCATTTCAAGGTCACTTCTACTATTCCAAGTTTCAAGGTGGGTAATTGTGCAAATTTTAGGGTTTACGTTTTCAGAATCTAGATTTAAGCTAGGAACTATTTTTCAAACTTATACTCTAATAAGAACATCAATACTCTTCCCTCATTTTGACTTAGCCCAAGAAGTGAACCCGAAATTTGCCAATTTTTAAATAAACTACAAGGCATATACTTTCTACCGTTAAACTTTAAGAAAGGTTATTTTTAGGGTTTTTAATTGACTAAGTCTAAGATCTAGTTGTTCCTAGCTAGTTAACCAATCTGTCAAACTCAAATCAATTAGCCAAAATTGAATACATAAATTTTTATAATTTTTGAAATTTTTTAATTTTTATGGGTTTTCAAATAAGTTTGCAAATGCAAAAAATATGTACAAATGAATGCGAAACAAGAAGACGTACCGAGCATACCCCCAAACTTAAACTTGACAGTGTCCTCACTGTCATGCTAAACCAAAAGGGTCAAAAATGCCAGTACTCCCCTGTTTATTTATTTATAAATTTTTTTTTATATTTTAATGTTTTGAATTTTTTTTTATTTTATAGAAAAAGAAAACAAAAATATATATACATATATACAAAGGTTCCCCCAAACTTAAGCTTGGCCTTGCACAAGCCAAAAGTTAGCACCAACCATTCAAAAAACTTATCGTGGAAATGGTATAGTTGGTGCAAGAAAATGAGAAGCACGCGAGACCGTGTGGAAAGAAGAATGGTAGAATATGGTCTCGGTGGGGGAGAAGAATGGCGAAATGAAGAAGGAAGTGGAGTACGATCTTGAGGGTGTAAATTGAGTGAATAAATTAGCGCAGTTTGTGATGACCGATGTGTTAAAAGCGATTGCGCTAACCTATCAACTCGTCGTGAAATAGAGTCAAATCCCTTAAGATTCGCAAGAAAACATGGGTACACCGAACTTGGTATAGGAGATAAAAGCGTAACGGTCATTTGTTGGGTCGGAACAATGGGAGAGACGAAAGGGAGTGAATTAGGGATAGTATCTTTCTCACCGTAGTAAACTGTTTCGAACTTGAAAGATTCCATTAATGGTTCGAAACTACTATAATCAACCGAGTCTGATGGCTCATCTGAAAATGTAAAGGACTCAAACTCGGGCGGTGAGTCATCAGCATCGTCCGAAAAAGTGAAACACTCGTAAGTGTTATCGTCTGTGAGGACTGTGTCAGATTCAAAGGAAAAATTTTCAAGGTCACAGTCTTCAAGCGGGGTCGGAACAATGGGAAAGAGGGAGGGTGATATAACAGTCAAAGGTTCAGGAGGATGAATTGGAAAATCAGACACATCAAATAAAAATGATTCAATCTCAATATTATCCTCAAGACTCTCCTCAATACTATCCTCAATATTCAACTCATCCATGCCATTATCATCAAAATCTAGACGTATATGAGATTCGGGAGAAACATTTAATAACTCAGAATGATGATTTGAACATAAAATTTCAAGCAAATCGACAGGTTCATCATCCGAAATATTCCCGGCGTCTATATCCTCAATCAAGTGAAAATCAATTTCATTAGACACCTCATCAGCATGGATATGTATCGATTTAGGTTATAGAGTGGAGGTGTAAAGATCGAAAGGATTAGGTGCGGTTTCACTCGAAAGGGGTTCTTCACAATTTGGCAAATCAAACACTACAAAATCACACAACTCATTTTTATTTTCAACAGGTGAACTATTTAGGGCAATCGATGGATAACCGGAGTTGTGGGTTTCAATTGGGTAAGGGTAGGTTTGATTTGAAAATCCTCTCACATTCTCTCTCTGTCCAACCGCCTCCTCATACATTGGAAAATTTGGAGCTAGTTGGAAACTAGCTACCGGTTCACTCGGTTGAATAAGGGCGGCCATGGACGCTTCCACATTCCTCACCATTTTGTTTGCTGCAGCAATATAAGCCTCCAACGACTCTTCCAAACTAGACTTGGGTGGTGAGGGGGTTTCGGTAAAACATTCAAAATTGTTTGGATATGTGAAACTCCCAAAAGGCTGTGTCGAAACAGGGTTTAGTGACGGTGGGAAAGTCGGGTAGGACTGGTAAGAAGTGGGTGGTTGGACAGGGGTAGGGTCAACATGTGGATAAAAAGGCGAATAGTCGTGTGGATCCCTAGAACTAGATGAGTGGAGAGGGGTGAAAGATCGACTGCGAGATTGAGCAATAAGCTCAGCAATGGACATCTGCTTAGGAGTGACAGAAGGACTTAAAGAAGTGGTATCAACATATGTAGGTGGTAAAGGTTGACTCGGTTGACACAAAGTGGGTTGAAAAGTCAAACTATTTCTCCTAGACGCCTCTATTTGATCTTTCAAAGATATTTTTGGAAAGGAGGGATCGTCTTTAAATTTTCCGAACAAATTGACGTATGACGCAAAATTAGGTTCGGGATACCAAAGTTCGGCTAATGATTTATTGTGTGGGGTACCCATGTTAGAAGAAGAATGGTGATAAGAAGGAAGGTTGGGTGGTGCAAGGATTTATTTGGGGCTAAAAAATTTTGCGTGTTCTATAAAATATTTGTCCTTTTTATTTTCATTTTTAATTGATTTTTTCTTTCTCTTTATTTGGAAAAATTTTGTTGCAAAAAGATTTTAGAGAAAAGATATGCAACAGCAAAATATTTTATAGAAAAGATATGCAACAGCAAAATATTACTTGCAATCTATTTTATTTCAAGCGGGGCCCAAAAATCCTGCACAAGATCGTTATTTGGAAGGGAATATATTTTTAATGTGCACAAAATCCTGCAGGCATTTTTCAGAAAATATATTTCAAAAATTACAGAGGATGAACAGAAGATCTTACAGAGCAAAGTTGGTCTGATGATGTCACTATTCCACCGCCCTTCCGCGGAAAAACGTGGCTCCCACCGCGATTTCGCGGTCACATTAACTGCACAGTGCCCCAGAAATTTTTTGGTGCGACGAACCGACAAGATGGCCGCGGTTCCGCGGCCTAAGGTCGGTTTTGGCCGCGGAAACGCGGTCGGATGGGCGGTTCAAGACTCCAAATTTTTTTTGCTCTTTTGTTAGTTAAAATCCCTTCTGTTCCGATACCCCTTTTTCTGTTTCGCTTTCTAGAATTTTCCAGATCCGATTCTGTATATCCTGCAAAAATTCAACCACAAAGT
This sequence comes from Agapanthus africanus, assembly GCA_030015575.1. Lineage (NCBI taxonomy): Eukaryota > Viridiplantae > Streptophyta > Magnoliopsida > Asparagales > Amaryllidaceae > Agapanthus > Agapanthus africanus. The sequence continues at coordinate 174,903,527 of JASDDO010000010.1, forward strand.
ATCCCTTCCAAAAATAACAAATGATATATATTTTTATATTTTATGATTTTTTCAGATTTTTATGAATTTTTAAATTTTATGATTAACCCGAAATTGCGCAAAGAAAATTCTATGCCATCCCCGGCAACGGCGCCATTTGATTCGTATGTCAAAAACTATTTCTAAACCGCAATCAAGAACGGCGTCGCATGAAGCTAGCCGGTGAGTACGGGTCGGTCCACAGGGATTTTGTGAATCTCCTAGTCGCGCTTACGAGTTAATTCCGAAGGGTGTTCGGATTAATTATTAAATCTAAAAACCTAATTAACCTAGGGCAATTATCTAGATCTACTCTTGCTAGGGCTAGGTTTAGGGATGGTTTGGAAATGTAATTAAATCTCACCGCTTTCAATACCCGAATGAAGATCTGTGAGGAGTTATGGTAATTATCAATAAAGGGGAATAGATCCGTTCGGGAAGGTGTTCCTTCCTCTAGGTTCTTGTCCTTCCTTTAGAGATCCTTACCCTAACCTCCATGGAAAACATCACAACCAGGCGTTTACACTACGGTGTCATCACTACCTCGAGGGGTAAGATGCCATAGGGAGCGGTATGTGCGTGTATGCATGGAGTCCTATTGTAAATATTTGGTGGGTAAGAAAGGGATGAGAGATCTCATCTCTCAAAATCCTTCCTCAAAGCTAAACCCTAAACAAGTTCCTAGGGCATGAAATTAAATCTACCTAGGGCAAGGAATTGAAATCTACACTAGGGCAAGAAATCAAATTACTTACAAATGGCTCTCTCCAAACATCAACGCAGGGTTGTCAGATCTGAATTCATGAAGTGAAAAGAGGCACCGATGCTCTTCAAAAGATTTCTAAATTTTTATTAAAAGGAGGCATAAGAAAATACATTCTTTAGAGTTCCTATTTATAGAAGATAGGAAACCCTAGGGTTACATTTGTTTCGCATGTCCACAATTACAAAAATAGCCCTAGAAAGACCCATTCAGCGCCGCCAAACATTTGGTAAAATTTATTTCCTCTGATCACACTACACTGCCGCGGAACCGCGGCCTAAGGCATGGTTTGGCTGCGGTTCCGTGGCCAAATGTTGGAGTTGGGCTGCACAATTTTGTGGTCAGGTTCTGGTTGTTTTGGGCTTCCTGTATCTATATATCTTTTTCCATTTGGGCTTCTAGGTTGGTTCCAGATCTTCAGTGAACATTTGTAGTGGATTTTTAACCGTTGCTTTGTGTTGACGTCTTGAACCTTTCTTTGTGAACTGTTTCTCATATAGGCTTGATCAAGATCTTCTGTTCATTGGTTAAAGTTCACTTTTTCATCGCTTTTACATCGTTTTCACTTCGTTTTCACTGTTTTCTGTCCAAGAACCTGTAACCTGTAACATGTAGTAGACATGCGTCAAAAGTACCTGTTTATTAATAAAAAGAATAAGAATGGGGAATATAATAATGCAATATTATGGTGTGAACAAGGAGTAAGCTGAGAGAGAATCCCATTCTCTTTTAAATAGTCATGGAATTCCATGCTCAAGTATTCTCTTCCCCGATCAGATCGAAGGATTTTAATACTTTCACCCGTCTGGTTCTCAACTTCATACTTATATTCCTTGAATTTCTCCAATGATTCAGATTTGTGTTTCAATAAGAACACATGTCCGTATCTTGAGAGATCGTCGGTGAATGTAATAAAGTATGAGGAACCATTCCTGGCATGTGTAGACATAGGACCGCATACATCACTATGTATCGGTCCCAAGAATTTAGTAGCTCTTTCTCTGTGTCCAGTGAACGGAGATATGGTCATCTTTCCTTTGAGACATGACTGACAAGTTTCATAAGATGTAAATTCGAACGGATTCAAATATCCATCCTTATGCAACTTAGTCAGTCTTGTCGCACTGATATGACCTAGTCTACAATGCCACAAGAAGTCTTCGTTCATTTCTGAACTGTTCCTCTTGTGTGTGTTGTCTATACTTAGAACTGTTTTGTGATTTAGAACGTATATACCGTTATACAACGTACTATACCTAATAACACTTGATTTAGGAAAACATTTACAATATTTTTGGTACGAAATAACAGTCGCTCAGAATCATTGTGTTACCATTTGGTAATACAAGGTGATATTCGCCAACTGCTTTGGCTGCAACAATTGCACCATTCCCTTCTCTGAGGGACATATCACATTTTCCCAGTTCTCTACCTTTACTTAGCCCATGTAACAAATTACATACATGGGATCCTGATCCGGTATCCAATACCCAGGACGTAGAGCAAACTAAGAAACAATTCTCGGTTACGAACACACCCGAAGGCGATGCATCAACATGCTTATTCTTCGTATGGGTGGCGTGGGAATCATGATATTCCCCTATTCCTTGCTCAGACTTATGATAGTCATAAGATAGAGCGGAACCTAGACCAGTATAATAAGTGGCTTCGGTCAATACATCCATATTATTATCTTGATTAAGGCGTGTCATTGGTCGCTACCAGGAGAGAAAGAAGGACAATCACTTTTGCCTGAGCTCTTTGCAAGATTAGATTGGTTATTATTTTATCTATTCAGGATGGCTCCCACTGTTTTTATCAAATATTCCTTCAAACCGTAAAAGGTAAGATTAGCCGGGATTAATTACACCCTATAAATTTGCCAATCGTTTGGCCACGTAAGTATTAGTACTCCGAGGGAGTCTCCCCATGCTTTCATATGGAACTAATTAAATAACCTCATTTCCGCAGGGGCAGAACCCCGTTAACACCTTTCTTAGACAGCTACTTGATCAGCTAATTGCAAAGTGGAAAACTCTCCCAGGAGTAACTCTTGCTCGCAGTGGATATCGGGATCCAACTATCATATAGAAGGTATGCAATCTCATTGCAAATTCCAACACTTGAAATTCCCATTATTGTTTTTACCCCATGTGATTTATGACCTAGACAAGGTCAACAAACCATAAACCGCAAGTCAAGTTCAACCCGTTCATTTCGTTATTGAATTAAACCCACCGACATGACCCTAGACAAGGTCAACAAGGCCGCACGACTACCCTAATCCAATCGCATCACATGCGGCAGATAAGCACTAATCTGTTAGGAATATGTATGCCCTAGAGGCCATTATTGTTGATATAGTGGATGCTTGGACATATATATAGATGACTTTCTTGCTCAATATGATAGTATGCTATCGGGTTACCTTTATCTTAACATGTAGACTGATATTTATATTGTCTGTCTTTTACATGTTGATAAAGCCTTTATGATATGTACTTGAATACCAGGATTATGATGAGATCATACTAGTGGGGACAGGGTGGTCCAAAAGTACATCCTTTAATCAGTTCCTAGTCGAGGGAATATCGAGACTGGGGCATCGATATTCCAGAGTAGATTAGTGTTTACGTTTCTTGTCCCTTAGAGGGAGATGGTTGATCCCACAACCATTGGTGTGTGACATCAAAGATTGTACACAAGTGCTCATTAGAGAATGGGTATACCGAACAGGACTCGCTGAGGACTCCTATATGGGAGTATACGTATCGTCAGATAGCAGTCCTCTGGTGACACTGGTACAGGTTAGTCTGTAGACCCGAGATCGTCATAGAGTCTTAGGTGGCTCCCACTGTTCTTTGATTTCCTCCCTACCAGGTGGATTTTGGGTACAGTCCTGAGTTGTATGGAGGCAATGAGCGATAGGAGGGGTTTCGTCTCTCCCGGTATTGGGGGTTGATGTTGCGCTATGATCGATTGGCTATAACTGGAAGTCCCTAGCCAGGGCTGCTTATGAGATTTACTGATAAGTGTTATCAGTAGTTTCTCAACCTGTTATAGGACAGACATCGGCATGACTGATCACGTTACTGGGGTCTGACGTTTACCACCCTAGACATGATATGCGACAAATCAGACGAAGAGACCGGACTGTACGGTAGTGTTACTGATAGGCTTCATGGAGACTATGGACAGGCTTGCTTGTTGATCATCATATCGCTCAATACCCCGGTAGCCGTTATGTCCAACTAGTACCGCTGACGGCTTGTGGGTGATTCACCTACTGTTGGCGTATTGACGAGTCTTTAGAGTCCTACACAGAAGTTCCCCGGTTCAAGCGAAACGAAGTAAGACACATATGTGATATGTGTGTGGGCCTGATTAAATACGTGTATGTGATACCGTATTGTAATCTGGCTGTTATCTATTATCGGTTCGGTTATATGTGATATAACCAGATTGTCGAATCAAGTGTTGATTTGATAATGTGATATACAGATGAATGATATTAGTTGGTCATATGTGATGTAACCGGGTTATTAAATCAAGTGTTGATTTAATAATGCGATATATATTATATTTGGTATAATTATATCTTAACTAATATCATTTGCTCACTAAATATTTTCTTATATATATATATATATGATATATATATATATAAATATATATATGAAGCTTGTCATGATTTCTATTTTTGAGAAAAATAGAAAAGATGTGGAAAATGGAAGCATGGTTGCAAGCATAGGCTTTATTCATAGTTTATTCATCTTGACTTACTATTCAAGCATTGTTGCAATTTTATATTGCAAAATTCCATGCATGAATGAGTGGGGGTCAAGTGTTGCCATTCATTCTAGGCTCATTCTCAACACTTAGCCATTTTTCTTGAGTTGCTCCCGTAGTTTCTCTCTAGCTTCCTCTTCCTCCTCAATTGCTATAGTTCAAGCTTCAAACCTCACATGTGATTTGAACCATGAAGTTTGAACACAAACTTGTGAGCTTTTAACATCCCCTACTTCACCATCCTACACTTGACTAGCGATCAAGTGTAGTGTGTTTACTACGCTAAAGAGTTTAGTGTAGAGGTAGTTTGAGGTGGAGGGACTTCGCGTGGATCATCTTCGGCACGAAGGACATCGGAGGAAGCTCGTCCAAAAACTCAAGTGGAGCCTAGTGGAGTTGCGGGACTATAACACATATCATGTGAAGTGAAGGACTCGATCTATGTTGGTATAACCTCCTTTCACTTTCTCTAGTTGTTCACATCATGAAACCATAACCCTAATATTCTAGCAAAGATCTTGTTTAGTCTAGCTTAGCACTACTAAAAATTAAAATTGGGCATGCTTGATGCCACAAGAACCTCATGGTGGTGCTAGGGTCGACTTTCATGCTATCAAAGCCAAGCTAGAACATTAAGGTAACTTGTAGCGACGTTAGAAATCTGCCATTTTTGTCGCGTAAAAACTGCCGATAAAAACAGTTTCAAAATTGATGTTTTGAGTTGTTTGCATACCCCGTGGGCTCACGGTTTGAACCGAGAAGCCACGGGGTGGAGCGGGCGCACCCCGGGGACACCCCAGGTGGACCGAACGGCTGGACCCACTCCCTAAGACCACAACATGGTGGTCTTGGCGGTGGGGACCCGAAACTGCCCCACCTTAGCTAGTTTCGGGTCTGCCTCACCCCGTGGGCACCTCGTGGTGGCCTCGGGGGTGGGGTACCCCCTCTAGGCCCCCCATTCGACAGTTAATTTTGGTATCTTCGCCTATGCGAAGATTCGGACGGGTTTCGAGTTCGTTTCGACTCCCTAATTGGCTTAAAATGTTCGGTTTTGGAACTTTAGCTCACTGAATTTTTCATGTCTTGGAAAAATTGGTTAAGTTTGCTAATTACGTGTGGAATTCTAATATCGCGGTTACTTTATAAGCTTTGTAATATGTGTGATACAATTATTAGAATCCGGATTAATTAGTTTTATGAAAATTAGTTAGTATATTGTAAACCTAGTCGTTTAGTCTCAATTGATCGTTTGCCACGAAGTTTTGATTCGGATCAAAACTCCGTCGTAATTGCGTATTGTACGCGATCACTAAGTTGGGAATCTTGTTGAATTATCCGAAAACCAATTGAAAAGTATTTTCAATTTGAGACTAAAATGCAAGTTTTATAAGTTAGGCATGAAATTCGGAATATGAGATATTCCGGGTTTATGATGTCTAAGGATATTACGGATTCTAATTATTGTAGTTTTTCAAAAAAAATTCTGCGACCGTAAGTGTAATATGTGGGGTATCCCGATCTGGTTGCTATATGTCAACGAGTTTCGGGATAGGCATATTTACTTACGTTGATGACATTACATGTTATGTGTTGCTGTTGATATGTTTTATTAGATCATTGTGAAAGAATAACCGGGGGTTTTATGTGAGATGAGAGTTTTTCAATTTTCATTCATGTAAAATTTGTATGTAATATTCTTTTATTGGCGCACTTCCGGGTTGAGGATGATGTCACCACTGTTGTATATTATTTACTTTTCCGCATTAGAATAGACCCAAGGCGAGGAGCATAGGTAACCGGGTTCTAGGGTCTAGTGGGAGACCATCTCAAGGAGTTGAGACCGGATCTCCTAACTCTAGAATTTGTAGGGTTACTTGTCGCTCTAGTAGGGGTCTATGGGATGTGGGTTTGGCTATTCATCACGACCGTGGAATTCGTGTTTTACATTACTGGCTAAATTTAAAACACGGATATCTTAGTATATCAAATATTTCATATATTGTTTCTACTTCTTAATTCTGTGATGTTGATCATATAACTGCGTGAGACGAATGTAATATTATATATATGATATATAAATAACGTTGCTTATGTTTTGCACCCGCGCTAATCCAGCCCCCGCTCTGCCGGTAGTTAAGTAACCTAACAGTGCATGACGGGGCCCCGTGGCGAATGCAGATGGCATAAGCGTACGTTCTATTTTCGTTTCATTTTTTTGCAATATTTAGGAAACATTAATTGATGGGGCTTCATTAATGAGATTAATGAAAAGAAAGAAACCAAAAGATGTTGTAAAATCAAATTTTCAAAAAGGGTAGCTCTAGTTCTTGCTTTGCATAATGGTATTCCTTGATGAATATCCAGCACCTCATTCGATGAGGAAAGAGCCGAGATCCCTTCACCGGGAGTGATCTCTTTAGCGGAACTAGCAAATGCTATAACCCACTCGGTTTTGTTTTTGTTAGCTTCTCTAGTTCTTGTTTTGCATAGTGGTATTCATGAATATCCAGCACCTCATTCGATGAGGAAAGAGCCGAGATCCTCTCACCGCGAGTGACCTCTTTAGCGAAACTAGCAAAAGCCTAAAAAACACTCCTTTTCAAAATCACTAGATTCTATATCGATATCAAGTTTATTACGCTCATGGTTTTCTTAGAAACCTGCGTAGCCCTCCGTCATTTCAGATAAGTTCCATTTTAGTATTCGTGCTACGTTTGTTGGCCCGCGTCAAGACATAGTGTGCGGTAGCTGAATTAGTGCTTATCTGCAGCATGTAATGCCATTAGATTAGATTAGATTAGGGTAGTCGTGCGACTTTGTTGGCCTGCGTCAAGGGTCGTGCGGGTGGGTTTAATTCAATCAAGAAATGAAGGGATGAACTTGACTAACGACCTATGGTTTGTTGGCCTGCGTCAAGGTCATAGGATATTAGGGGTAAAAACCATTATCAGGAATTTCAAGTGTTGAAATTTGCAATGATATTGCATACCTTCTATATGATAGTTGAATCCTGATACCCACTGCGAGTAAGAGTTACTCCTGGGAGAGTTTTGGACTTTACAATTAGCTAATCAAGTAGGTGTCTAGAAAGGTGTCAACGGGGTTATGCCTCTAGGAAAACGAGGTTTATTTTAATTAGGTCCGTGCGAAAGCACGGGAAACCTCCCTCGGAGTACCGATACCTGCTTGGCCGAACGATTGGCGAAATTGTAGGGTGTAATTAATCCCGGCTAATCTTGTAAGGTTACGACAGCGCCCCGACCATCAATCCGTGGCCAAACGCGGAACAAAAATTTTCAAAACCCGGCTCTAACGGAACCCTAATTGACGGATCGTACCATTAACCCTATACTAGTTCTATAAAAAGGAGTTTAAAAGATTATACCGATCGATCCATGTCCTTCGGTCTTCAATCTCTGGCCCAAGCTTGTCGCGGCTGCCTCGAACAAGTTTGCTCTCCGGTCTCCCTCATCGAAGAGGATCCACATCGAGAATTAGCAATACGGGCTCCCGCTTCAAAACAGAAGCAACTCGAGCATCCAGTTTGCTAGCCTAGATGCACAAGATGAAGTAGAGAGAGTGTGTGATCATTTTATCTCAATACACCCAAACATTCTCAACACATGAGATAGAATGGGTGGAGGTGAAGAAGAAGCCATTGTGAAAAAAGTTGTGAGCTCAAGTCTTTTGCTAAAAGAAAAAACAACTAAAGAAAGTGTCTGTAGTTTTTTTCTTGTGTGTTGTGTGAGGTATTTGTGAGAGGCAGCTAAAGAAAATTCCTTGCACAAAAATGAGCAGCCACTTGCACAAATATCTCACCCTTGCACATAAATATCTCAACTCAAACAAAAAACAATGCAATCCCCAATACCATGAGTCACCAATGTGCACATGCCACCATCAATGCCCAAGCCAAAACTGATGCTCACAATTTCCATCATAACAAAACATTAACCCAAATGTTTAAACAAAGAAAAAATGGCAACTTCAAAAGTAAACTCGTAACGAATTACAAGAATACCCTTCATCTGTACATACATACCTGCATCTGTATTCCGACTGAATACGAATACAACGAGACGGAAATAATCCAACAATATAATTCTAGGATCTGACTTAAAGCAAAGCCCACTAGTATTATGCGTCCGATCATGATCCGTGCACAAGTGCATGTATATGATCAAACCCTTCCATAAACCATACGGCCTCTACAACATTTCGCCCAAACCAGGGAAACCCTCTGTGTGGGACACTAAAGACTCGTCAATATGCTGGCAGTGGGTTTAACCACAAGCACGTCAGCGACTCTAGATGTATGTAACGACTACCCAGGTATTGAGCGAAAGGAAGAACGATGAGCAAACTTATCCGAACCCCTACTAAGCTTATCCGTGACAATATCCGTACAGTCTGGTCCGTTCGTCTAAGAGTATCGCATATCGGGTCTAGGGGGTGGATCAAGTCAGACCCATAATAACGCGATATTTCGTGTCGGTATGAAACCCATCACCAACTGAGAAACTACCGATCCGAATCAGTAATTCTTGTCTACCCCGGCCGAGGATTTCTGGTGATGGCCACCCGTGCACACCGCGACATCAACCCCCAATATACCGGGAGATATGAATTCCCTGACGATCCACTCACTGCTTCCATGTGGCTCGGGACTATGCCCAACTAAAACCTGTTTCCATGACTCCTTTGAGCCGTGGTAGGGTAGTAATCAAAGCACAGTGGGAACTCACACGAGACAAATGACGATCTTAGGTCGATAGACTAACCTGTACACATGTCACCTGGGAACTGCTATCTAACAATAGGTATAATACCAACTAACATGTTCCCGGCGAGTCCGTCCGGTGTACTCATAACCCAATGAGCACCTGTATACATCTTAGGTGAACCAACTAACACCAATGGCTTGTGAGACCGGCCACCGCCCCTCGTCGTGGTCTCGATCCGTATACACTAGTATACTCTTAGAGTATCGATGCCCAGTCTCGAAACTCCCACGACTAGGGAAACTTTAAGGATGTGCTTATAGACAACCCAACTCTCACGTATATGATCGCCATCATATTGCTGGTAGTCAAGCAAGAATCCTATGAGCTCTAAAAACATGTAATAGTGATCTGTAATGTCACCTGAAGTATGTACATGATGATAAAAGCAAACTAGATAGCATGCTATCATCTCGAGTAAGACTGTTCTACCGGTATAGGTCCTTCCTCAATCATTGCAATCACGTGCCTGCGATCCAATAATTGACTTGAGGGCACTATAGCCAACAATTTCCCACTTGCACTTAAGGCTAATTATTGCGGTGTCGCATACTCACAGCCCGTGTGATACCGAACACCCAACTTCTCTACCAATCAGTTTCACAAAGCTCGTTTGTAAAACTTTTGCGTTCGAGAAATAGCCTCAGTGAGTGGATCCGCTCCAATGTTTCTTTCTATGTCTCTCTTTATCTCAAGTTCGCGGAGAAAGCCATCTTCCAAAATGAGCAATACCTGTCTCAGAATATGCCTGGATATCTGATGGGACCCAGTTTACAAATGAACTCCAAATCCAGTAAACTTCTTAGACTGTATCATCAACTGAATTTAATCAGTATCATGTGCCATGCCTCCTCAGTATCCGCTTGGACCACCTGTCCAAACTACTGCCCCTCGTTAAGAGGAAAAACTATAACTCTTGCAATCACTCTGTCATCCAAGTCACCTTGGAAGCCTGGAATGATAACCGTCTCCCAAAGGAGGCTGTCATTACCATATCCCTAGAACATCTACTTATATTCAAAAACTGCTTCCGAACGTTTCTCCAGGATTGGATTAATATATAAACTTATTGCAGCTAGTGCAAAAACAACATCTGGTGTGGTACTTGACATCTCATGATTGACTCAATTGCCTAAGCAAGTGATATGCCAATCATGCACATCCCTCTCCCCTTTAGTCTGTAAGACACCTTTAGAGAGGGTGACTCCATCACCTGCAGGTTCACCACCATGCCAGAAGTCGTCCATTCAAAAACACCTTTAGAATAGTGTCAAAGTACCCAGATTGGGAAACTACCCAAATCTAGATCTAAAACCATAGATCTAGTAACCAGAATGCTTGATATAATATCCAAATTTTATGTGGAGAAACCACTATGTGACAACCACAGTATAACCGATCGTAGTATAGGAATTTTACTTCCTATAAAGTGCATGTCTTCCATATACCAGGACATCACACCCTACTACCTTCTTAACATATCCATCTCCTATTCTGATGAAGTCAAAGCCTATGACTGTCACATCAAAAATTGATGATCTATTTCCGATATATCCGCTTTTGTCTATAAATAGACACAAGCTACTTGTCCACTATGCTTTCACTGCTCCCACTGACTACAACAACCTTCTGGCAGAGTCATATACACGTGCACTTCTAAAGCTAGTTTAGAACGACGCTATCTCATCCTCCTGTCGGGTCTCATAGTATGAAACAACAGTAGTGTCAAGTCTGGGTAAACAAGAACCTCCTTGTCACTGTCTTTGAGGATACCGAAGTACCTCTCGGGCACCTGAGGTTACCTACCATATCTGCGGAGTGGCTAATAGAATGTCAAACCCGATTAAATCTTTAGGTTCTATTAAATTTTCAGTAATCGTTTGTGGTTCTGGAATCACTTCCAGTTCTACCATACTCCCACTACTGTTTTCTGAAAAAGTCCATTTTACTAAAACTGTGGCGAGTCAAGAACAATATCACTATTGATCTTCCAGATGGTAGAAAGTTACCCCTCGTCATAGCCCGGGATAACCCACAAACTGCCATTACGGAAACGTGCCTTGAGTTATCCAGAGTCTGGTTTTAAGCATAAGCCGGACAACTCCATATACCTTAACATCGTTAAGATATGAACCATTCTATATACAATATAGAAACAGAGGCACTGATTTAATTGGAATCAGATTCAAATCATGCAGCTGTCTCCAGTGCATGTAAACTAAATGGAGAGAGGCCGATCAGCATTACTCAACAAGGAGTGAATCCAAAAATGAATAACCTGAAAGAGAAGCAAGTTTTCAAAACCATTACTATCAACTGAATACCAAACACAAGTATCTACATTTTCGATCACCTTGAAGAATCTCGATACTTGCAACACATGGTTCTCTACTTTATTCTTATACATATAACTTCTCAAAACTTGGACCTTGTATTTGTGTGAAACACTTGTCTAAAACTGGAGAAGTCACAAGTAAACAGAATATAGTACAAGGACCAACCCCTTTGTCCTAATGGACACTAGACAAAATACAATACTTTGTATAAGTCTTCTGAGTTGAATAACTCAAACCCTGTGCGTCGTAGGTTGAAAACTGTACTATGGTTAAGAAGAATTACATCGTTGTTTAATGCTCCTTACCGAATCATCAACTGATAGGTAAATGTCATGGACATAATTTCAAAAAGTTATATCTCACTTTATAAAATAAACGTACAGATATATCAGTTTGAAATTGGTGCATAACAACGGATATTCAAAACCAAATATTTTCCGTCATGCAAAATCCCAGGTGATTTCCTCAAATATCACCAATTACAACGAATTGCGATATAAGGAGGATGTAATCACCTAATTCCCAATAACTTACTCCCACTCATCATCTGTAAAACCATACAGATGTGAGAATCAAACTCGGTAAGGATCTAATTAGGAAATCAGTTTTCAATTAACAACACATAGTGAAACTGAAACATGAAAATGTTTCGAAGGGGTATCTGGGTATTCCTAGTAATGCCACTTCCACTATCCAGATTCATGACTGCAACCGTATATTTCTTTGCCATCTCTCCAAGTCCCTTTATTTGTTTTTACTCATCACCTTCTATACACCATCCTCAGGATAAATGGTTTTCTTCCTTCCCTACCGTTCGGCACCATCCAATGGTTTGGAAGAAGACTGTCCAATAAGCGTAAAAGGTGTACTCTCCTAATCCTAGGAGTACTCACAACTTGAGAGAAGGTAAAGATAAAAGACAACCTGAATAATCCTATTCAATTTCTCCTGAACCGAAGAAATGCAAAGGTGAAGTAGGAGTGGCGATGAAATACGTGGTTTGGTCGTGAATGATAGCAGTCGCAATTTACTTTTCCCTCTTTCTAATACCTTTATTTTGTCTTTACTTATAACCTTCTATACACCACATTTAGGCTAATTGGTTTTCTTCCTTCCCCACCTTTCGGCACCTTCTTATGGTTTGGAAGAAGACTATCCAATAAGCACAATTGGTGTACTCTCTCCTAATCCTAGGAGCCCTCACAACCTGAGAGAAGGTAAAAGGAAAAGTCAACTGAATAGTCCTATTCATTTTCTCCAGAACCGGAAACTAACCTCGAATCTGAAACAAGTTTCTTCGAGTTCGTATGTAACTATACGATGGTCATATCAAATAAATGTGGATCTTCGTAGTGATATGGAACGTTCCAAAGAAAAGCAAAAGGTAAAAGTAGGAGTGGCAATGAAGTATGCAACTCTGACAATCCAATAGTCAATATGTTTTAAGAAGGTTCGGTTAACTAGGTTTCTGAGTTATAGTCTAGGGTCGGGACATGGTCGCTGCCAAAGAGAGAGAGAAAAGAAACACTCTGCTTGCACTCTAACCTAGATCAGAATGGTTAATCACTCTATCTAATCAGGATGTCTCCCACTGTATCCTCAAATTCTCCTCCAAACCTGAAAGAAGAATTAGTCAGGATCATCTAAAATCACCCGAGGAGTAAACCAACTCATCAGTGGGTATCGGGATCCAACTATCATTGCATGATAACCTGATGGAATATACTCACGTTATCACACTGCAGAAGGTATGCGCAATCCTGGCAAGTTTTCTGTATGTTTGAAACTTCCGATGTGATTTTTACCCCATGCTCTTATGACCTTGATTGAGGCCAACAAATCATAAGTCACATGTCAAGTTCTATCCGTCATTGTCCAGGTTAATTTGAACCCACCTGTACTCGCCCTTAACTAAGGCCAACAAGGCTGTACGACTGTCCCAAACCAATACATCTATCTATGCAACAGAAAAGTAACAAATAGCTACCATACACTATGCCTTGACTAAGGCCAACAAACATAGCGTGAATACTAAGTGCTACCTATCTGAAATGACGGAGGGCTACGAATGGTTTTTGGCGAAAAACCTTTAACGTAATGAACTTGATATCGTTGAAGGAACCAGATAGCTTTTTACAAATATATAGTGGCGAAAACCTTTGTTAAAGAGGTAACTCCCGGTGAAGGGATCTCGACTCTTTCCTTGTAGAACGAGGTGCAAGATATTCTCACTGAATACCACGATGCAAAGCAAAAAGTAATCGACTATAGTGAAGCTATTACCCTGACGCAAACTTCTTCCCAAGAGGTCACTCCCGGTGAGGGGATCTCGGCTCTTGTCTCGTGGAATGAGGTGCTGGATATTCATAACCGAATACCGCTATGCAAAACAAAAGAAAACGTCCTTTTAAAAACAGCTTTTGAAAATTTATTCCAACAACATTGAATAGGTTTGTTTTGCTTGCATTGATCTGAATCAACGCAGTCCCATCAATTAATCACACCACAAAAGAACGAAAATATGATGTACATATATGCCATCCGCATTCGCTACTGGGTCCCGTCATCACCCGTTAGGTTACCTAACTAACGACAGAGCGGGGACTGGACTAGCGCGGGTGTAAAACATATACAACATCTACTAGTATATATATAATAATATATAATAATCGCTCCAGGCATGATAAGTGCAACAACACAGATAAGTAATAACCATTACAGAACAATATAGATAATCTGGGAGCCCCGGGTTTCCTTTGAGCCTCAAGTGAAACCCGAAGTTCCCCTGGTCGTGTGGATAGCATGTGCAATGAAAATCTAGACCCCTATGAGGGCGGCAAGTTACCTGCCAAAAACCAGAAGTGAGGCAGCCCTCTTCATCAAAGTGAATGGGCCACCCGACACTTTACGGAATCCGGTTACTTGAGCACCGCTCCTTGGGTCAACCTGTACCCCTTACGAGTGCGGTGAATAGCCCGCCAATTCTAGAGTGAGGCCCCCTCTGTCTCAACGCCATGAGATGCGGACCCGTTTCCCTCCAGAACCCGGCTATCCATGCACTCCATCGCGGAGTAATCCTAGTACAGAAAAGAAAATAAGTACAACGGTGGCATCGACCTCAACCCGGTCGTGCCACAAACAAATAATATACAAACAGGCAGTGACGGCAGTCCACATGTCGGACGCTCGCCCCGCGATATCAAATGTACAAATGAAACTAAACTGCACTATCATTGCAACCAAGCTATCCACCACGACAAATCCACAACAAACACAGTACAACACAGAACATCAACGTGAATGTCACGTTCCCAAATCCGTCTAAAAGAACTATAGCAATTAGACAAGTTGTACCGATCTAATGACATTCATGGTCGCAGATAGTAATGTAAGTACTGTAAAACTTTAAACAATGTTAGAAATATCGTATTCGAAATAACCCCGAATAGCCCCAAACAACAAGATAAAACCATATCAAAACTGGGCTAAACTAGCAATACCACTGAACCAATATTCCAGAGACTAAACAACAACCCAAATACGAAACCCAAACTTCTTCCTTTGGCCGGCCAGCTAGGAAAAATAGCACATGTGCTCGGCTCAATACAGGTAGAAGTGGCTCATATTTGGTGTGTGCTCTAGTGGTCGCCTAGGTAGTCTTCAGCAGTCGCGAAAAAATTTTAGAAGACTCACAAAAAAATGACAGAGAATGGAATATATCGGATATTGATTTGGAGTTATTTTGGTTTCGATAGTTTAAAATTGTCTAAACCAACTAGTATGCGATTAATGGGTTGGCTCAGATACCATGTAAGGTTACGGCAGCGCCCCGGCTATCAATCCGTGGCCAAACACGGAACAAAAACTTTAGAAACCCGGCGCTAACGGAACCCTAATCGACGGATCATACCATTAACCCTATACTAGTTCTATAAAAAGGAGTTTAAGAGATTATACTGATTGATCCATGTCCTTCGGTCTTCAATCTCTGTCCCAAGCTTTTCGCGGATGCCTCGAACAAGTTGGCTCTCCGGTCTCCCTCATCGAAGAGGATCCACTTCGAGGATTAGTAATACGGGCTCCCGCTTCAAAACTGAAGCAACTCGAGCATCTAGTTTGCTAGCCTAGATGCTCAAGATGAAGTAGAGAGAGTGTGTGATCATTTTGTCTCAATAAACCCAATGATTCTAAACACATGAGATGGAATGGGTGGAGGTGAAGAAGAAGCCATTGTGAAGAAAGTTGTGAGCTCAAGTCTTTTGCTAAAGGTAAAAAACAACTAAAGAAAGTGTCTGTAGTTTTTTTCTTGTGTGTTGTGTGAGGTATTTGTGAGAGGCAACTAAAGAAAATTCCTTGAACAAAAATGAGCACCCACTTGCACAAATATCTCACCCTTGCACAAAAATATCTCAACTCAAACAAAAAACAATCCAAGCCCCAATACCATGAGTCACCAATGTGCATGCCACCATCAATGCCCAAGCCAAAACTTATGCTCACAATTTCCATCATAATAAAACATTAACCCAAATGTTTAAACAAAGAAAAGAAATGGCAACTTCAAAAGTAAACTCGTAACGAATTACAAGAATACCCCTCATCTGTACATACATACCTGCATCCGTATTCCGACTGAATACGAATATAACGAGACGAAAATAATCCAACAATATAATACTAGGATCCGGCTTAAAGCAAAGCCCACTAGTATTATCCGTCCGATCATGATCTGTGCACAAGTGCACGTATATGATCAAACCCTTCCATAAAACCATACGGCCTCTCCAACGTTTCGCCCGAACCAGGGAAACTCTCTGTGTGGGACTCTAAAGACTCGTCAATACACTGGCAGTGGGTTTAACCATAAGCACGTCAGCGACACTAGCTGTATGTAACGGCTGCCCAGGTATTGAGCGAAAGGGAGGCCGACGAGAAAACTCATCCTGAAACTCTACTGAGCCCATCTGTGACAATATCCGTACATCCCGGTCCGTTCGTCTATGAGTATCGTATATCGAGTTTAGGGGGGTGGATAAAGTCAGACCCCTAATAACGTGACATTTAGTGTCGGTATGAAGCCTTTCACCAACTGAGAAACTACCGATCCGAATCAATAATTCTCGTCTACCCCGGCCGAGGATTTCTGGTGATGGCCACCCGTGCACACCGCGACATCAACCCCCAATATACCGGGAGAGACGAATCCACTAACGATCCGCTCACTGCCTCCATGTGACTCGGGACTATACCCAACTAAAACCTGTTTGCACGATTCCTTTGAGCCGTGGTAGGGTAGTAATCAAAACATAGTGGGACCTCACATGAGACAAATGACGATCTCAGGTCGATAGACTAACTTGTACCCATGCCACCTGGGAACTGCTATCTGACAATAGATATAATACCAACTAGCATGTTCCCCGCGAGTCCGTCCGGAGTACTCATAACCCAATGAGCACCTGTATACATCTTAGGTGAACCAACCAACACCAATGGCTTGTGAGACCGGCCACCGCCCCTCGTCGGGGTCTCGATCCGTATACACTAGTCTACTTTTGGAGTATCGATGCCCAATCTCGAAACTCCCACGACTAGAGACACTTTAAGGATGTGCTTATAGACTACCCAACTCTCACGTATATGATCGCCATCATACTGCCGGTAGTCAATCAAGAATCTTATGGGCTCTATCAAAATGTAATAGTGATCTGTAATGTCACCTGAAGCATGTACATGATGATAAAGACAAACCAGATAACATACTATCATCTCGAGTAAGACTGTTCTACCGGTATAGGTCCTCTCTCAATCATTGCAATCATGTGCCAGCGATCCAATAATTGACTTGAGGGCACTATAGCCAACAAATCTTACCTTTTAGGGTTTGAAGGAAGATTTGATAAAAACAGTGGGAACCATACTGATTAGATAAAATAACCAATCTAATCTTGCAAAGAGCGCACGCAAAGTGATTATCCTCCTCTCTCTCCTGGTAGCGACCAATGAAATGCCTTAATCAAGATAATAATATGGATGTATTGACCGAACGTACTTATTATACTGGGCTAGGTTCCCCGTTATCTTATGATTGTCATAAGTCTGAGCAAGGAGTAGGGAAATATCTGGATTCCCACGCCACCCAAACAAAGAATAAAGCAAGTTGATGCATTGTCTTCGGGTGTGTTCGTAACCAAGAACTGTTTCTCAGTTACCTCTACGTCCTGGGTATTGGATACCGGATCAGGATACTTTGTCACGACCCGAAGGTGTGGAACGTGACTGACACTTACATTACCAAACGTCTAGAGGCGTAACATAATCTAAGTAAGCCAAAGCCAATAAATCAAAACCATTTAAAAGCAACATAATATTTTCCCAAAAATTTCGGCAGAGTTTCCTTTGTAAATACTGGCCCCAAACGGTTACAAACATGCATATACATAAGTAATGAAAAAAGGCATCCCCAAGCGAGAGCTAGCTCTTCGCCAATTGGCGGAAACAACCACGCAAGCAATATAATATACAACGCCGAAGGGCGAGAATAAAAAATCAGAAAGAAAACCAGAGAAGAACCATAATAATACAAGCGCGCGACTCTAAGGTCGAAAGAATATACAACTGGTCTTCTAAGTCTATCAAATATATAGGTCTGGTTGATAGAGTTTACTAGATACAAATAAAATAAATAAAGGTACAACAGTGGTCACGATGCAAGTGAACCCACCTACTCAAGCAATCACCCGTAAGGAAGTAGTGTGCCAACAAAGCCGCCATGAAACTTGTACGGCCAAACATGCAAGAAACTGTGGCACAACGGGGGTGAGTTGTCAACTAGTGAGTAAAAAACATCACCGAGAAGAAATCTCATGTATGACGCTCTCCTAGGTCATATAATGAAAATACTCAATACTACAACAAGGGTAACAATATATCATAGGCGTGACGTCAAAGTACTCGTGTCTGTGTTAAGAATAATGATATATCGATTGTAACGTTTTGAAAATCCTTTAGGTGAAATTTCCGATTATCGTTAAAATAACTGGCGTTTTCCGTAAAAACCAGGAAATAATTATTTTTCCACATAAACATAAATATATCTATTCTAGCTATGTAATTGCTAGTAATTGGTATTTAATTGGTCGCTTGTAAATTTCTAGTTTACTAAAATATTTTCCGTAATTAATTATTTTAAATATTATTTTAAGCCTTCACTGATACATTTAATTAGTGATAGTTACAAATTGGAATGGGTTTATTAGGCTTTAGTGAACCATGACACATTAAACCAAAATGTAACATGTTGATTTTAAGTTGAAATGAAATTTTCAAGATGGTTCTAGAAAATTATAGAAGAAGAGTATAAAAATTAAAAAAAGGAATATTAAACAATGAAGCATGGTGTTAGATCATGGAGGTGTGGACTTTTCTTGACTTCACAAACTCACCCACACCCTCTCTCCTCCCCTCTAATGCTGCTGGCTGAGCCCTTGGCTGCCCCCACACCTCACACTTCAAGTTTAATTTGAATTGAAATTTAAAAAAGAAAAGAATAATAAAAGAGGCATGGGACTTTGTTGACTTGGAGGATCTTTCCTTTACTTGCTACACACACCCACACACTCATTTTCCTCTTCGCCTTTGCCATGGCCGAGTCTTCCCCCCTGCAGCAGCAGCAACCCTTTCTTTTTCACCACATCATTTCACACCAAAAATCTTTAAAAGATGCATAAAAAATCCAACTAAATTCCTACTAATTCCTAATTAAACCTTCACCCATCTTTCCCTTGGCCAAATTAGCATGGATCTTGGAGCTAGAAGCCATTTTGGGGGTTAAGTTTGCAAGGGTGATCTCTTGATTTGTGAGGTATAAATCTTAACCTATGGTTTAAGTGTTGATTGAATACTCCAAATTAAGTTATTTTGATGTTTAAATGTGGTCCTAAATTAAAGATTGGAAATTCAAGAGAAGGGTTTGAATGCAAGTTAGGGTTTTTATCACACCATTAAGGTTGCAATGTGTAGTTTAATACTTTAAGATATGCAAAATCTAAACTAGATGTTAAATTGCAAATTGTTACTTTTGAATTATCTTAATTCTATAAATTGCAAACTAGATTTTAGGATTAATGAAAATATATGAGATTAAAAATCTAGTTAATGGTTGTGTGACTTAATTATAATATTTTGTGTGCATTGTGGCCACTAGAATTGTTAAAACATCAAGTTTTGTAATAAAACCGTTAATTAATGCTTACTAGGTTTTTGAAATTAAATCATTTAAATGAAGTTGAGGTTTTGGTGGCTTATAACCTATTCCATATAATATTTAGTGTGTTGTGAACGCGCGATTAGTGCGATTGGGTTTTTGGTTTGGTGGTTTTCACGTATTTGTGACCCTAGTGGTGAATTGTGGCGTTGTCGCGAGCGCGTTTCGTGCACCAAGTGTGTGCGCGTCTAGTTAGTGCGCGTGGTTATCCTGTATCGTTTGTTTCCGCGACTATTATTTATTTATTCTTTTATTTCCTTGTGTACATTTTTAGGATCGGGTGCAGAGGCGTCGGATGTGGCGCAGAAATGACAGAGCTGAAATCGGATCAGATTAACCGAGGTGTCCAGGTGAGTAGATGAATATCTACGGGGGAAGTCGGGTGGATGGCGTATAGCACTCCCGCAATTTCGTAGGATATGATGTGACACACACACACACACACACGTATGTGATATTGTGGGACGTGAATATTTAGCATGAAATGCCTTATGAGACCATGCGTTGGATTTTGTGTAATTGAATGAAAGTGCTTTTAGTTTAGTTTCTTAGTCGCGAAACCCTAGAGTAAAGGTGTACACACACACATAAGCACACACGTGATTTGATTTTGGGTGTATATGTTTATATGTGTGTGTGTGTGTGTGTGTGTGTGTGTGTGTGTGTATGCGTTGGTATATATATATACATATACGTATACACGGATGATGAGCCCAGTATATGATATTTGGAGATGAGACGATATGATCGGGCATAATGCCGTGAGTTTGTGATATGTGATTTGGTCGTGATATGATACGACATGATATTATTGCGGATCGTTGGGCGATGTGTTTTCATACACACGAGTATATATGTTTGATGATATTGAGATGTGCTAGATTTTAGAAAGGTACCCCCTAATTCATGATTTTACGATGATGATACCATATGAATAATGAGGTATATATGATATTTGATTCGTACCCCGATTTTGGGATGCCGTACGATGGGTTTTACCATACGAGTTATAGATATGATGATTGATTCGCACTCATGACTCAAGGATGCCGTACTATATGTTTTACCGTACGTGACGCTATTGAGGCGGGATTGCCGACTACTAGATATATTGACTCGGACTTTAGGCGGATTTTCCCTTACCCTTTAGGCTGGGCTTGAGTCATACTTATTTTCAAAACTAACGAATTGTGAATATTTTAAAGACAGGCAGAGGGATACTACGGATTTTTCAAAAGACTTACCTTTCTCAAAGACCCCGTAGCCCATATTTTTCTAAAACCACGATTCATGCTATTTCAAACACCAAGAACTGTATGACTCGTATTTGGAAAGGTATATTCTTAAATGTTGCGGTTACTACATCTTTTCTGTTTATTCATGCTGTTCTCATCGCATTGTATGCTTATAAATGTGTTTCTTTAGTTATTATGAACACCTGTTGTCTAGACACCAGCACCATTACTGATGACATATGCTCCACGTACACTCGCTTGTCGGCTCACAAACAACATCATCGGTGATTTTCATGTCACGTATACATTAGAAAACATTAATTCATTGGTATAAGTTGCTAGCTGGTATTTCCAACTTAGTACTAGTACGCTTGCTTTCATATGCTAGTTCAGATATTGCATTTCTTACTTAGTTAATTCATGCATTTATACATTCATTCTGATATGCAATATCGTGGGGCTTTATGCCGATATTCACTGTTCACTGACTAGTGATTTTGAGATTTCAGATCTTTCATGAGATTTCTGGTTTTGGGAAACCGCATGTGAATGTTTATAAACATATGAAAATTTTAAAAGAGAAAGATGCGGTTTTCATTGATATGATGAGTAGCGTCCACCATGATATTTTCTCAGTTCTGAGTTGGTTTTCGAGACCTGATTCGAGGAGGAGGATGAACCGTCTGCGGGTACATAGTGGACCAGGTGAGGTACGCCGAGGCGAGAGTGATTTCATAGTGGACGATGAGCCTGGCAGGGGAGCACTACCTACTGGTGATTGTATTGGAAACTCGACGGATATCCGGAGGATACCGATCGGAGTTATGGGCCGATCCGGACTGACGGAGCCCGAGATTTGAGTATTATGTGTCGCTGTTGGACACAGACTTCGAGATGTTTTGAGTGCCGATGCTTGGTACTCGGGTTTTATCATGATTTGTGTGTTGTTGCTGGACACACGTTGGATGATGCATTAGTACATGTCATGCATCGATATATTATTACTCTTGACACGGACACAAGTACTTGATATCACACTTATGATATATTGTTACCCTTGTTATAGTATTGTATCGTTTTATTGTATGACTTAGGAGAGCGTCATACATGCGATTTCTTCTCGGTGATGTTTTCTACTTATGAGTTTGCAACTCACCCCCGTTGTGCCACGGTTTCTTGCAGATTTGGCCATACAGGTTTCGTTGCGGCTTGCTGGCACTCTGCTTCCTTCCGGGTGATTGCTTTGGTAGGTGGGTATACTTGTATCGTGACCACTGTTGTACTTTATTTATTTCAGCTGTATCTAGTAAACTCCATCAACCAGACTTGTATATGTGATAGACTTAGAAAACCAGTTGTATATCATTTCGACCTTAGTGTCGCGCGCTTGTATTATTATGATTCTTCTCTGGTCTTCTTGAGGATGTTGGTTTTACTTCTAAGTTTTTGATCCTCGCCCTTCGGCGTTGTATATTATATTGCTTGTGTGGTGGATTTCCACCATTGAGCGAAGAGCTAGCTCCCGCTTGGGGATCCCTTTATTCATTATTATGTATTTCATGTGTTGTACCCGATTGGGGGCCAGTATTTACAAAGGAGACTCTGCCGAAATTTTTGCGAAAATATGATGTTGCTTTAAAAATATTTATTGCCTTATTTTTTTAAAACCACTTGCTTAAAAACATGTTTTCCTTCACTTTTTTCTTTAAAAATGGTTTAGATTTCTGGGCTTTTGGCTTACTTGAATTAGGTGGGGTCATATAGACTTCACATGATTCAAGTGCTAGTCACGTGCCATTTCGGGCCGTGACAAAGTTGGTATCAGACTGCTAGATTTAACCTTGGTTCGAGTCTAGGTTTGACTATGCGGAGTCTTAGGGCGTATATATATATATTCCGAACGCAGGCTTGACCTTACAGAACTTAGACTTGGTCGAGGGGGTATTAGACCTGAACTTTCATTGTGTAGGTTGACCTTGGTTGATGGAGTAGGTGACTTAAGTAGAATGACGTACCGTGTGTATGTATAGCGGCATACTTATGATACGCTACTCCGCTTAAGAAGCCATATGATGTACATTTCTTTGCACCGTATTCTATTCGTTCCTTTTATCTCTCTTCATCGATGTCAGATGGTGGTTTCTGTTATCACGGTTGCACAGGCAGAGATAGCTGCGGCTAGAGTTGCGGTCAGCATAAGCTCTTCTTGGACGAGGACTGACCAGGGGGTAATTCCGGTGATACACGATTGTATAGATGTGTCGTTTATTTGTGTTTTTTGTGAAATGAGCATTTTGACGGATTGTTTTTACTAAGATTTCTCGAGCGTTCAGATCAGCACCAGAGAATTGGGCCACTGCTAGAGGCCGGCTAGAATGTGATGACCGTTAATGTATCGTCTATTCTTGAGGATTGAGGAATTGTTTAGCGTGCGGACGAATGAGCCAGTTGTTGCTGCTACTAACAAGATATCGCCCCAGATGTTTGAAGCGACTGCAGCACAAGTTTGTACTTAGGAATATGAAAGAAGATCGCTAGTCACCCATGGAGGAATGACTAGGACATGTGATTCGTTTGCATACCCCGATACGAGGTCGTCAGATTGATTGATTTCAGCTAGAGAAGACTTCACACAGGCACGTTGAAAGTCGATAGAAAAAAACGGACGAATGAAGAGTATTCCTTAGACGATTTGGAAGAGTTTCCGAGGGCATAGTTGACAAGATACCTACCACCAGATATTGATCTGTCGAGTTCGTAGTTTCGGAAGGGAGACTCCAGATATTAGCATAGTCGTTGTAGCGCAGTCCATACAGCTACGAAGAGACGAGTCCGAATCAGTCCACATTAGAGAAAAGTGGAGCAAGAGGTTCGTACGAGATTTTGAAGAGATGACGTTCCACTTCGTTGACATCAGAGATGCGATGCGCATGCAGAGACATTGAATATGGATATATTTTTTTGAAGAAGTCGTGATGTGTATGCAGCTGTTCCGGAACAAGAAATGTATTTAGTAAAGGGTGATAACTTCCGGGCAGTTCGGCAGAAACGATATTGGGAGAGACCCCGACAAGAATCTTCTGGGATAATACACGAGCAGACTTGGACCCAGGATCGGTCGTATCATGCACACCCAGTAGGCCAGAGTTTGGCATCGTCGACGATACATGATATGAGTGACCATGATAGTTGGCCAGAGATTTTAGAGGATGTGCCAGAGCGGAACTGTTTCCGTCATCATTCCATATTGGGCCATTGAGCCGAGAAGCTATGTAACTGAAAATCCGCAGTGAGAGACGAGAGCCTAAGGGCACAAGTCGCCAGACCATGAACAGGAGGTGAGTAGATATCTTGCTCTGCTGGGTTTGGATGCACCGACACCCTTCGACATTGGAGAAGGAGCATATCGACGACAATGTTTATGATTTGCGATTTGGTGATTCGAATATCACGTATCTGTCATTTTGGATTTCGGTATTTTGGGCGATTTATTTGCATGATTGAGATTTTGTGCACTACAGTTGCAGTTGATTTCGACTTGATGTCGTTCGAGATGTTTGATTTTGATTTCATGCCTATAGTATGCATGTGATTTGACTTGTGCTTTCGGTGTAGTTTTCATGCACTTTCAGTACTGTGATACGATTTTGTGCACGCTGATGCACGTGGTTGCTAGATTTTATACCACAGTATACCTGATTTGGATTGAGATATGTTGTATACCGTCGTTTTCAATTGTGATATTCGATATTTGTTTCGTGCACCTTGTTTACTTGATTTGGATTCCTACGCATGCTTGGCGCGCTTGATGCGATCTTGGTGCTCGCCAGATGCATCAGATCGGGATTCTTCGTGCATATCAGATGCACCTGATATTGTTGTCAAGCACACCCGTTGCCCTTGACTGGTGTTTTCGTGTACACCCGTAGCACTTAGATTTTGTTTCTGTGCATATGTATGGCACATTCAGTGATTTCGATTTCCGTGCACACCAGACGCACGTGGCATTTTTATACACATTTTGGGATTGATTTCTTTTGGAGCAGTATGTTTTATGATATTTACTATGTGGCATAGTACCTGAGCAGCACTAGTCTGAGGATAGTACATGAATCTGTTTTTGCATGCATCGATAGTTACCGAAAGGATTTCCAAAAAGGAGCTACAGTCTCTATATTTTCCTATGTGTCCGAGATGACACGAAACATTTTACAAGGAAGACCTTCTAAATTATTTTCAAAAATGGCGGGACGTGTATGATAAACAAAGGATATATATATATATATATAGTTATATAGTTATTTTTCTTCCAATAAACGTCCACTACTTGTGCTGTGATAGCGCATCGCACAGCGACTTGAAAAAGGTTTGGCATACATTTCTTTCCAGTTGTTTTGACTAGTTTACAACGATGCGTATTATGCACATGTTATAGTTTTGAGTATATCATGTTGGTTTTCGTATTGGACTTTGACATTGGTATCTTCACCATGACTCCGATGATTGCGTGATGCTTGACGGAGTTTCGATTTTGAGTTATATACTCATTTTCATGCGCATGCATTGTGCTAAGATGTGTTTTAAGTATTTAAGATTTTGGAGCCCCGCTGATTTGAGTGCCTTGCTGAAATGTTTTAGTATTTAGGGGAGTTTTAATTTAAATCCGGGGAGAGAATTTCTTTAAGAGGGGAAGATTGTAACGTTTTGAAAATCATTTAGGTGAAATTTCCGATTATCGGTAAAATAACGGGCGTTTTCCGTAAAAACCAGGAAATAATTATTTTTCCACATAAACTTAAATATATCTATTCTAGCTATGTAATTGCTAGTAATTGGTATTTAATTGGTCGCTTGTAAATTTCTAGTTTACTAAAATATTTTCCGTAATTAATTATTTTAAATATTATTTTAAGGCTTCACTAATACATTTAATTAGTGATAGTTACAAATTGGAATGGGTTAATTAGGCTTTAGTGAACCATGACACATTAAACCAAAATGTAACATGTTGATTTTAAGTTGAAATGAAATTTTCAAGATGGTTCTAGAAAATTATAGAAGAAGAGTTTAAAAATAAAAAAGGGAATATTAAACAATGAAGCATACTGTTAGATAATGGAGGTGTGGACTTTTCTTGACTTCACAAACTCACCCACACCCTCTCTCCTTCCCTGTAATCCTGCTGACCGAGCCCTAGGCTGCCCCCACACCTCACACTTTAAGTTTAATTTGAATTGAAATTTAAAAAAGTAATAAGAAACGAGGCATGTGACTTTTTTGACTTGGGGGATCTTTCCGTGACTTGCTACACTCACCCACACACACTCATTTTCCCTTTCTCCCTTGCCTTGGCTGAGCCTTCCCTCCCTGCAGCAGCAGCAGCCTCCTCTTTTCCCCACATCATTTCACACCAAAAATCTTAAAAAGATGCATCAAAAATCCAACTAATTCCTAATTAAACCTTCACCCATCTTTCCCTTCGCAAAATTAGCATGGATCTTGGAGCTCGAAGCCATTTTGGGGTTCAAGTTTACATATGTGATCTCTTGATTTGTGAGGTATAAATCATGACCTATGGTTTAAGTGTTGATTGATTACTCTAAATTAAGTTATTTTGATGTTTAAATGTGGTTCTAAATTCAATATTGGAAATTCAAGAGAAGGGTTTGAATGCATGTTAGGGTTTTTATCACACCATTAAGGTTGCAACATGTAGTTTAATACTTTAAGACATGCAAAATCTAAACTAGATGTTAAATTGCAAATAGTTACTTTTGAATTATCTTAATTCTATAAATTGCAAACTAGATTTTAGGATTAATGAAAATATGTGAGATTAAAAATCTAGTTAATGGTTGTGTGACTTAATTATAATATTTTGTGTGCACTGTGGCCACTAGAATTGTTAAAACATCAAGTTTTGTACTAAAACGGTTAATTGATGCTTACAAGTTTTTTGAAATTAAATCGTTTAAATGAAGTTGAGGTTTTTGTAGTTTATAACCTAATCCATATAATATTTAGTGTGTTGTGAACGTGCGATTAGTGCGATTGGGTTTTTGCACTAGTAAAATAATGGGTTGCCCCTACGGATAATATCATCCGTAGGGGCAATAAAAGTTTGGCCCTACGGATTAATACGTAGGGCAAAGTGGTTGCCCCTACGGTCGTTCAATATTTATTTAAAAATTATTAAATCTTAAAGTGTTTTTTGCCCCTACGGTGGCGCAAACCAAGTACCTACGGGTATATCCGTAGGGACAACTAAATAGCGATTTAAGTGATCGTTCCCTACGCTGATTATTTCTTATTTCCTTTAATTTACGCGCGAACCCAAATCCCTAAACCTTGACGTTCCCGCCGATCGCCGTTCTCGTCATCGCCAGCGCCGGCCGAATCGTCGTCGCAACCGCCTGCAGTGATCTCGTCGTCGCCACCGCCGGCAGAATCGTCGTCGCCACCGCCTGCAGTGATCTCGTCGTCGCCACCGCCCTCGTCGTCGCCGATTGCGTCTCCGTCGTCTCCTCCACCGCCTAGCCTACAGGTTAGTTAAACATTATTTTAATGATGTTAGGGTAGCGATGAGGGTTATGGTTAGGTATCGGTTGGGGTTAGGGTTAGGATTAGGGTTAGGGTACGGGTTCGATCGGTTGGGGTTCGACTGGTGTTGGGGTTAGGGTTAGGGTTAGGGTTCGGTTGGGGTTTGGTGTTGGGGTTGGGGTTCGGCTGGGGCTGGGTTGGGGTTAGGGTTTGGTGTTGGGTTGGGGTTCGGCTGCGGCTGGGTTGGGGTTAGGGTTTGGTGTTGGGTTGGGGTTCGGCTGGGGCTGGGTTGGGGTTAGGGTTAGGCCGGGTTAGGGTTTGGTGTTGGGTTGGGGTTCGGCTGGGGCTGGGTTAGGCTTAAAAAGGTGAAATTTTAGGGGATTGATCTGGAAAATAGTGAAAGTCGATACTGTTTATTTGTGAATAACACAGTCCATGATTTTTATATGAGAAAATGGTCCATGAAAGTCTATGGGATTTATCTAAAAAACACTGAAAGTTCATGTATTTATTTGTAAACAACAAAATTCATGGTATTTATCTGGAAAACGTTGGAGGTCAATGGTATGTATTTGTAAACAACAAAATCTATGAAAATTATGTGAAACGTTAAAACTTCATGGTATTTATTTGTAACAAACAAAGTCTATGGTATTTGTTTGATAAATATTGAAAGACCATGACATTTATATGTAATGGGTCAAAGTCATTTGGGTTATGTCAATCTTATTGGCGATACTTTCTTTTTGTGCATATCCAAAAACTTTGAAAGTTCTTGGTACCTATTAGAAAATATAAAGGGTTTTGTAGTGAAAGGAAAGAATTGGATTTAGAAAAACCGTGTGTAACTTTTAGAAATTCTATACACTCAAGTATATAGAAAAGGGTTAATTGCGGATACAGCCTATGTACTATGGGGATCAAGCACTTATAACCTCTGAAGTATAATAATAAGCACTTTTGTTTGTTTTTCATTAGTGATTAATTTTTAGTTTGCTATTTATTCTTTTTCAGTATGGATACTTGATAGAATTATAATTGCTTTATTATTGTTTGCCTTTTTCCTTTTGTGTAGAAAATATATCCATTGTGTCATATGGACACTATTAATTTCACATCGATTCAAGGGAAAAATTGAGGAAGATTGTGTTTGTTATATCAAAAACCTTTCTGTTGAACCCAACAGGTGAAACTTTAGAGTTGTTATAGATAGCTCTACATGTTTAATGCATGTACCATTGTTAAGAGAGTGCAAGGTGGAGAACAATAATTTGTTTCAACGGCACGTTTTTCAAGTTATAACCAATATATGATACTCGATGATAATATGAAACCTTCATATTCCCATCGATACCCATATATGAAACTAAAAGCGCCACTTAGTTCCCGTCTATCGGTTAACATACGTGCGATGCTCGTCGTGACCTAGAACTATACGAAGGTTGTTAAATATCGGACAGTATAGCTCGATACTAACAACCGTCGTATAGTCTACGCGACGAGAAAATTCAATCGTATGGTAACCCATAGATTTGTCCCGTGTGGACAAGTTAAGAATGTATAAAGTAAACGCCTTCATTCACTTGTGTTTTCATCCGTTTCGAGATATTTCGTCGGTACCTTTCCGCTGGTTCTCCGTGTACAAAGATAGATTAGATGTTCATTTCAACGTTGTTTCACAGCTTTGAAATGATTATCTATTCTATTACAGTGTACTCGGAGAACAGCGGGGAGGTGCTGCCGAAATTTACTCGAAACGGTTGAAAGCACAAGTGATGGGCGTTCGCTCTATACACTCTTAATGGGATAGAAGCCTACCCCCGACAGCCGGAACACATACATACAAACGCATAATCAGAGAGCGACTCGAGATGTTCGGGTTAAAACCAATATATGATAC
Organism: Agapanthus africanus; assembly: GCA_030015575.1. Classification (NCBI taxonomy): domain Eukaryota; kingdom Viridiplantae; phylum Streptophyta; class Magnoliopsida; order Asparagales; family Amaryllidaceae; genus Agapanthus; species Agapanthus africanus. Next base: position 174,933,155 of record JASDDO010000010.1, read on the forward strand.
TCGATGATGATATGAAACCTTCATATTCCCATCGATACCCGTATATGAAACTAAAAGCGCCACTTAGTCCCCGTCTATCGGTTAACATACGTGCGATGCTCGTCGTGACCTAGAACTATACGAAGGTTGTTAAATATCGGACAGTATAGCTCGATACTAACAACCGTCGTATAGTCTACGCGACGAGAAAATTCAATCGTATGGTAACCCATAGATTTGTCCCGTGTGGACAAGTTAAGAATGTATAAAGCAAACGCCTTCATTCACTTGTGTTTTCATCCGTTTCGAGATATTTCGTCGGTACCTTTCCGCTGGTTCTCCGTGTACAAAGATAGATTAGATGTTCATTTCAACGTTGTTTCTCAGCTTTGAAATGATTATCTATTCTATTACAGTGTACTCGGAGAACAGCGGGGAGGTGCTGCCGAAATTTACTCGAAACGGTTGAAAGCACAAGTGATGGGCGTTCGCTCTATACATTCTTAATGGGATAGAAGCCTACCCCCGACAGCCGGAACACATACATACAAACGCATAATCAGAGAGCGACTCGAAATGTTCGGGTTAAAACCAATATATGATAATATGAAACCTTCATATTCCCATCGATACCCATATATGAAACTAAAAGCGCCACTTAGTCCCCGTCTATCGGTCAACATAACGTGCGATAATTTATTCTTTTCAACGACAAACGCACACACAAAGCATATACATGAATTTTCTTCTTTGTCAGTAACTATCCCGTTCTTATATTTCTCAATATAGTCAGCATAACCTACAATTTATATGTTATTCAGTCTAACATGGCCCATGAGTACGTCAGAGTTAAGGACTGGATGTATGTGGATTGGAAACAACGTATGCAATCTAAGTTTGTCGCAGGAGTTGCTGCTTTCCTTGAATTTGCACGAGCACATAATAAGATCATAATAGAGAAGATTCTTTGTCCGTGTGATAGATGTGGCAATAAGTACTGGCGGAAGGTAGAATTGGCAGAGCTTCATATTGTAAAATATGGGTTTACTAGACTTTATTCAATTTGGAAATATCACGGGGAAGGAGAAGAATGCAGTACTGCGGTAGAAGAAGGAGAACACGATAATGCGGCAGGAGAAGAAGAAGAATTCGGTAATACGGCAGGATACGGAAATTTATTTCCATCAGAAGAAATGGAGGATATGGTAGAGGCTGCCCTAGGTGAATCTATTCGTACCGAAGATGACATTCCTTCCGGTCAAGGACCGCGTGCGGATAAATATGAAAATTTCATGAATGATGCTAGGAAACCAATTTATGAGAATGCGAAGTATTCCACCCTCTCATGGTTCGTCCAACTTTTCCAAATTAAGTGCCTAAATGGATGGAGCAACAAGTCATTCACAATGCTTCTTTCGTTCTTGAAAGATTCTATGCCTCCGGGAAATAATGTGCCCGAAAGCTGGTACGAAGCCCAGAAAATGATGTCTGATTTGGGTCTAAAGTGCGAGAAGATTCAAGCATGTCCTAAAAATTGCGTGTTGTACCGGAAAGAGAATTCAGATTTGAAAGAGTGTCCAACATGCGGAGAGGCCAGGTATAAGCCGAAAGATTCTGATAAGAAGCCTGATATACCTGTGAAGATAGCACGATATTTTCCCATAACACAGAGGCTACAGAGGCTATTTAGGTGCAAGAAAACAGCCGAGGCAATGATTTGGCATCACCGTGCTCCTCCAAGCGAAAATGGAAAAATGAGCCATCCAAGAGATTCACCGGCATGGAAGGATTTCGATAGGAGGCACGCAATATTCAGTAGCGATCCTCGCAATGTCCGGCTCGGACTGGCTGCCGATGGCTTCTGCCCATTCAACTATATGGCTGGAAGTCACAGTACATGGCCCGTTGTAATGATAATTTATAATCTGTCGCCTTGGTTGGCTATGGACCAATCATACTTTATGATGCCTCTTCTTATCGACGGACCAAACTCACCGGGGAACAATATCGACGTCTATCTCCGACCTCTGATTGAGGAGCTGAAAACTTTGTTCATTGATGGTGTAGAGACATATGATTCAAACACAAATACAACCTTCATACTGCGTGCGGCTTTAATGTGGACAATTAATGACTTTCCTGCGTATGGAATGCTTTCAGGTTGGTCCGTACATGGTCACAAAGCATGTCCTCATTGCCATGAACACACAACATCAAAATTTTTGAATTTTAGCAGGAAGGTTTGTTATTGCGGCCATCGACGTTTTCTGCCTCCAGACCATCCCTATAGGTTAGACACGGTTCACTTTGATGGTCATCAGGAGCTTCTTGGGCCTCCATCCCCATTGTCCGGAGAGGACGTGACTGCTAAATGGGATGGTTACAATAACGTGACCTTCGGGATGGATCCGACGAGACAGGTCAAACCACAATATTGGAACAAGTTAAGCATTTTCTTCGAGCTTCCGTACTGGTCTACAAATTCAGTGCGTCATTGTCTGGACGTCATGCATATAGAGAAGGGAGTATCAGAGCACATACTTAACTTGCTTCTGTGTAAAGACGGGAAATCGAAAGACAACATGAATGCCCGGATGGATCTACAAGAGTGGGGAATAAGAAGTGAACTGCACCCTAAACCGGTAGCGGGTAAACCGGGCAAGTTTGTACTTCCCAATGCCGCTTATCATATGTCACAACCGGAGAAGAAAAGATTCCTGCAGGTGTTGCATGATTTGAAAGTCCCCACAGGCTTCTCAGGATCATTCAGCAAGAAAATAAAAATTGTGAAGGGCAAGATCGATGGGCTGAAAAGTCATGACCACCATGTTATCGTGGAGCACCTTCTTCCATTAGCCCTCAGGACTTCTCTCCCCGACTCGGTTGGTCTGGTAATCAACGACCTATGTTGTTTTTTCAGGGAGTTGTGTGCTAAAACGCTGGAGGTTGCGACGCTGGATAAACTAGAAAATTCTATTGCGTTGATACTTTGCAAGTTTGAGCGTATTTTCCCACCGTCATTCTTCGATATCATAATACACTTAACGGTTCATCTTGCAACTGAGGCGAAATTAGCCGGACCGGTACAATATCGATGGATGTATCCCGTCGAGAGGTACGTTAAATTTTTCGTTTCGCGCAATTTATAAATTTATTTTTGTCATGTATGCCCGTGTTTATTTATTCAACATATTCTCATTAGGTACCTTTACACTCTTAAGAAGTATATACGCAATAAAAATCGACCAGAGGGTTCTATCATGCAAGGTTATCTTCTTGATGAAGCAACCACATTTTGTTCCCGCTATCTGGACGAGAACATTGAGACAAGGCTTAACCGACCACGAAGAATTCAAGACGGGCCATATGGTAAAGCCGAGTATAAGAGGGTAGACACTATGTTTATCAACAAGATATACCGGTTTATCTTGCTTAATTGCGTATGTCTTGAACAAATTAGAGAGTAAGTTCTTTTGGATTAATTGTTATATCTGTGTTTGTGTATGAAATGACATAATATTAATGTCACAATTATTTGTCGAAAACAGAACTCATTTTAACGAGGTACGTGAGGGGCATCCTGATTGGAACGAAGAGCGTTTGGAAAAATACCATCAGGATAATTTTTGTGATTGGGTCACAGAGCATGTAAGTTATTCGAATTACATTTTATTGCTATCGGTTTTAATCTAAACTTGTATCGTTATGTATTTATCGTAAAATTTGTTTTGTTAGATCCACGATCCGAACTTGTCTGCATCATTTGAGAGTGATTCAAGATGTTTAGCTCAATTTCCTAGTATGGAAGTTGCACATTACAAAGGATTTGGTGTCCTTGGATACAAATTCGAAGTTAAGGACATAGAAACATCTAGAATCACTCAGAACAGTGGGATTGCGACGGTAGGATCGGACGGTGTGATTTACTATGGGTACTTAAATTGTATACTCGGCATCCACTATCCCGGACGATCAGAACCCTTTTATATATTCCACTGTACTTGGTACGATCCGCGAACCGATACAGACAAGTGGAGAAGCAGTCTTGGGACCTGGAAAGATGAATATGGATTGACAAGTGTGAACACACTTCGATTTTACGGTCAGGACGATCCGTTTATCTTTCCGAACCAAGCGTTCCAAGTATACTACTCACAGTGCTTGAAGCATCCGGGGTGGAGTGTTGTATGTCGATGGAAACCTAGAGATGTCTACGATGTCCCAGAATACGAGGACAGCGATGAGGACGAAGAAGAGAGAAGGCTTAAAGTGCTCCGACCGTCTGTTTCGAAGGACGGGTTGTCTTCGACCGATCATGAAGTTACGTGGGTTAGAAATGACATCGACGATGAAATCCAAGTAGATATGTATGATGCGCCCACGAAACGAAAAAGGTTATCAGTAATGTTATATTATTACTTCACATTTTACGCTCTAGATCATATATAGTCAATACTTTTAATGATTGTCTAATGCGTCCACGAACCGTTTATCTAGATTTGATGACGATGTCGGGAGCAGCGAGGGGCGGCAGGAGCTCCAGCCGCCGCAGAGGCAGAGGCAGAGCGGTTCTGCCGCCCGGAGAGCTCCGTAGGGAGCTTCAGAGGGCCGGTCTTGCACCCAGATCGGAGACCCCTTCGGATGCCTCCTTCCGTGTTGATTTGGCCACACCTCCAGGTATACTGCACGCATATCCATTTTGAATGTAATATTACAGATATTCATGCATGTTTATGTAAAAATTACTTATATTGTCAATATTTGATTGTCTAGTTGTTGGTGATGCGTCCACATCTGGGACAGAGGCCACCCCCGCTCCTCCAGGTATGTTTATATATCATATAGTGTATGTATATTGATTTAGAATGCTATATCATAAATATACACATTCCTTTTGCTCTTACTTAGCAATTTTTATTATTGTCTAGCTGTAGGTGGTGACACCACCGCACCTGCGGGTATGTTTATATGTCCTATAGTGCATGCATATTGATTTAGAACGTTATATTATTGATCTACACATTCTTTTTGCAATTACTTATAAAATCTATTTTTAATTGTCTAATTATAGGTGGTGCGTCCACACCTTCCACAGGGGCCACTCCTGCCGCTTCCATACCCTCCGCATCGTCTGCAGGTTAGTATGAATAAATTTAAAATATTTATTTATTTTACATATGCTCTATAGAATAAATATGAACTTCATGGAGATTTAGCGTCGATGTTTATTTTACAGTTGGAGGGGATGCGTCCGGGACCCCGGTTGTTCCTCACCGGAGGAACTATCGTCCCGCTCGTGCTGCTGCTCGGGCCCAGGCTCGTGCGCTATTCACCGGAGGTATATATCACACTTGAATTCTTAATACAACTTTGTCTTATTATTGATTGTCTTGATATTTCGTGCAGACGCAGGGCCTCTCCACCCCCAGAGGGGGACTCGAGGCCCGAATCAGTCCCATAGGCTGAGGCCTGATAGAGCTAGGGGGGAGGCAGCATTCCCCCTATTTTTTACCCTTGACTATCGCTATACCGGTCCTCATGCCGAGAGGTTCGGCCGGTATTTGGGGGACGAGAGCCGGATCGTGAAGAACTATCCACTTCACGTTGAGTGGGGCGAGCAGCACCAGCGCTCATTCGCCCTCTTCTTTGAACAGGCTCAGGTATGTATTAATATATATTTTCATTTGATCTATCCAATATATTTATTATTAACACTTGCAATCTAATAACAATGTTTTTTTGTATTTTCAGTTGGATTACGATTTTCAGCCTGTAGCCGACCCTGATCACCCGGGGAGGGTGCTCGACCTTCATGCTCTGTACAATGGCCTGATGAAGAACATGCAGGCCAAGATCCGATACAACAGGAATGAGCTGAAGGCCGACTGCTACTCCCTGTGGATAGCGACCCCCGAGGCAGAGAGAGCGGCCCTCCTATCTACTCCGGCGTTTGCGAGAGTCGACGTAGAGACATGGCCTATATTGTGCGCTTATTTCGACTCCGAACGCAAACGAGTATGTATTTTAAATTTAATTCATTATTTATGATATAATTTATTTCTTTGTGTTTCTTAATTAGAAAACTAAATGTTAATGCGTTGTGCAGAAACAGGCCGCTCAGAATACGGAGAACAGGAAGTCGGCGAAGAGGGGTCGCCCCACTTACACAGGTGGCTCGAGGAACATTACTCGAGCCATGGAGTTATCGGTAAATTAAGAGTTATTCTCTAATATTCTGCAATATTAAGAGTTATTCTCTAACATTTCTAATATTAAGAGTTACTTTCTAATATTGCAGACAGCTCGGACCGTGGCGTCAGGTGGTACACCGAGCGTGCTGTCCGCATATCTTGCCGTCCACGGCACCTCGACAGATCCCGCCACGGGCGAGCTTCGATGTCCCGACGTCGCTACCCAGGAGTACTGCGTAAGTGTTAATATTTTTTCTACCCAAATTTGAAATTTTAGTTTTGGAAGGTTCAAGTTTAAATTTTATACTTATACTTTACTGCTTAATGTGGGTGTAGGAGCGGGTGGTTGAGCAGGCCCAGGCCTCGGGGATCGATTTTACCGGACAGAACGATCCGAGGCTGCTGACCCCAGTTCTGGACGCCGCACACGGAGGGCACCACGGAGGTTGGGAGAGAGGCCGGGGATTGGGCCCCAGCAGGGCCCATATGAGGTTGGACTCCACCCCGGCGGTTACTTCCTCCGTCTCCAGTGGCCGGCATGTCCATCAGGAACTGGATAGCTTGAGGGCCACCGTTCAGGAGTTGAAGGAGATGCTGGTATGTATACTACTTTATAGTAAAATATCATTTCATATTATATACATATCAACATATCCATAATTAGTACGTAGCTTGAGCTTATTTGGTTTTAGAATTAAGTTTGATTAATCATACATACATATGTAATTAAAATAAACAACGCTTTTCCAAACTAGATATCCAAACAGGGTTTCGAAATAACTTAATAATGAAACGAATTCGAATAATACACAGTTCTTACACGTTTCTTACACACGTTATGTCCAGACGCGACAGGGTAGATCGGCCGAGCCTCCACATGCATCTCCTTCGGCTGCGGCTCCGCAAGCCACTACATCGGCTGCGGTACCGCAGACAGCTCCTGTAGCTCCACCGCCCACTCAGACTCCCGCAGCCGCGGCTCCGCAAGCGACTACCTCGACGGCGGCTGCGCAGACCACAACGCCAGCTCCACATGCCGCTCAGACTCCCTTATCTGTAGCATTGGAGAGTGTATTTACCGAGGAGCAGGCGCGCGTTATTTTAACGTTATTCGGAGGTGGAGCTGGACCGAACTAGGGTAGATTTTTGGTTTTTATTTTTTGAAACATGTATTTATTTATATCACATTGTACTACATTTTGAAACGATATTGATATTGGTTTGAATTTATATCATATTCAGTTTTGGGTTTCTTTTGTATATTATATATATGCGTGGGATGTGATTATGAATACTGCAATATATGATTTGATTGATGTATATAGTATTGTGCACAGGGCGGGAAAAAATCTAGCAGCCCTTTTTTAAAAAAAAATACAGACAAACTGTACCTACGGATTAATCCGTAGGTATATATGTTGCCCCTACGGCGTTAGCCGTAGGGGCAAACTATCAGGAAACCTGATATTTTCCCACCTGATATCAGTGCAGGGTGTTGGGGGTGCCCCTACGGACATATAGGTAGGGGCCACTGTTTATCCCCTACGTATATAACCGTAGGGGCAAAATATCAGGTTCCCCTGATATTTTCCCCCGATCTCAGTGCAGTGTGTTGGGAGTGGCCCCTACGGATATATTTGTAGGGGCTACTTTATATCCCCTACGGCTATCGCCGTAGGGGACGTAATAGGACCTACGGAGTTATCCGTAGGTACATTCAATATATTCAAAAAAAAAAATTAAATATATGATTTTATTACCCCTACGGGGTACTCCGTAGGGGCTATAGCACCTACTGTGTTATCCGTAGGGGCATAAATTTATCCGTAGGGGCATGTTCGGGACCTCAACTTGCACCTGCGGCCTTTGCACCTGCGGGGTATTTTTTCGCCCCTACGTATATATCCGTAGGGGCAGTGGGTTGCCCCTACGGATAAATCCGTAGGAGCAACCCATATTTGTAGTAGTGTTGGTTTGGCGGTTTTCACGTATTTGCGACCCCAGTGGTGAATTGTGGCGTTGTCGCGAGCGCGTTTCGTGCACCAAGTATGTGCGCGTCTAGTTAGTGCACGTGGTTATCCTGTATCGTTTGTTTCCACGAGTATCATTTATTTATTCTCTTATTTACTTGTGTACATTTTTAGGATCGGGTGCAGAGGCGTCGGATGTGGCGCGGAAATGACAGAGCTGAAATCGGATCAGATTAGCCGAGGCGTCCAGGTGAGTAGATGTATATCTACGGGGGAAATCGGGTGGATGGCGTATAGTACCCTCGTAATTTCGTTATATATATATATACGTATGTGATATTGTGAGACGTGAATATTTAGCAAGAAAGGCCTTAGGAGACCATGGGTTGGATTTTTTGTAATTGAATGAAAGTGCTTTTAGTTTAGTTTCTTAGTCGCGAAACCCTAGAGTAAAGGTGGACACACACACACATGCATACACGTGATTTGATTTTGGGTGTATATGTTTATATGTATATATATATGTGTGTGTGTGTGTGTGTACACACACACATACGTATACACAGATGATGAGCCCAGTATATGATACTTGGAGGTGAGACGATATGATCGGGCATGATGCCGTGAGTTTGTGATATATGATTTGGTCTCGATATAATATGACATGATATTATAGAGGATCGTTGGGCTATGTGTTTTCATACACACGGGTATATATGTTTGATGATATTGAGATGTGCTAGATTTTAGAAAGGTACCCCTAATTCATGATTTTACGATGATGATACCATATGAATAATGAGGTATATGTGATATTTGACCCGTACCACGATTTTGGGATGCCGTACGATGGGTTTTACCGTACGAGTTATAGATATGATGATTGATCCGCACTCATGACTCGAGGATGTCGTACTATATATGTTACCGTACGCGACGCTATTGAGGCAGGATCGCCGACTACTAGATATATCGACTCGGACTTTAGGCGGATTTTCCCTTACCCTTTAGACTGGGCTCAAGTCATACTTATTTTCAAAACTAACGAATTGTGAATATTTTAAAGACAGGCCGTGGGATACTACGGATTTTTCAAAAGACTTACCTTTCTCAAAGGCCAAGGAGCCCCTATTTTTCTAAAACCATGATTCGTGCTATTTCAAACACCAAGAACTGTATGACTCGTATTTGGAAAGGTATATTCTTAAATGTTGCGGTTACTACATCTTTTCTGTATATTCATGTTGTTCTCATCATATTGCATGCTTATAAATGTGTTTCTTTAGTTATTATGAACACTTGTTGTCAGGACACCAGCACAATTACCGATGATGCGTATGCTTCACGTACACTCGCTTGCCGGCTCACACACATCATCATCGGTGATTTTCATGTCACGTACAGGTTAGAAAACATTATTTCATTGGTATAAGTTGCTAGCTGGTATTTCCAACTAAGTACTAGTATGCTTGCTTTCATATGCTATTTCAGATATTGCATTTCTTACTTAGTTAATTCGTGCATTTATACATTCATTCTGATATGCAATATCGTGGGGCTTTATGCCCATATTCACTGTTTACTGACTAGTGATTTTGAGATTTCGGATCTTTCATGAGATTTCTGGTTTTGGGAAACCGCATGTGAATATTTATAAACTTATGAAAATTTTAAAAGAGAAAGATGCAGTTTTCCTTGATATGATGAGTAGCGTCCACCATGATGTTTTTTCGGTTCTGAGTTGGTTTTCGAGACCCGATTCGAGGAGGAGGATGAAACATCTGCGGGTACATGGTGGACCCGTTGAGGTACCCCGGGGCGAAAGTGATTTCATAGTGGACGATGAGCCTGGCAGGGGAGCACGACCTACCGGTGATTGTATTGGAAACTCGACGGATATCCGGAGGATATCGTTCGGAGTTTTGGGCCGATCCGGACTGACGGAGCCCATTGGCCCACCAGGACTGATTAGAGTATTATGTGTCGCTGTTGGACACGGACTTCGAGATGTTTTGAGTGCCGATGCTTGGCACTCGCGTTTTATCATGATTTATGTGTCGTTGCTGGACACACGTTGGATGATGCATTAGTACATGTCATGCATCTATATATTATTACTCTTAACACGATACGAGTACTTGATATCACACTCATGATATACTGTTACCCTTGTTGTTGTATTGTATAGTTTTATTGTATGACCTAGGAGAGAGTCATACATTCAATTTCTTCTCGGTGATGTTTTTTACTAACGAGTTGGCAACTCACCCCAGTTGTGCCACAGTTTCTTGCAGGTTTGGCCGTACAAGTTTCATTGTGGCTTACTGGCACACTGCTTCCTTCCAGGTGATTGCTTTGGTAGGTAGGTTCACTTGTATCGTGACCACTGTTGTACTTTATTTATTTCAGTTGTATCTAGTAAACTCCATCAACCAGACTTGTATATTTGATAGACTTAGAAGACCAGTTGTATATTATTTCGACCTTAGAATCACGCGCTTGTATTATTATGATTCTTCTCTGGTCTTCTTGAGGATGTTGGTTTTCTTCTGAGTTTTTGATCCTCGTCCTTCGCCGTTGTATAATATATTGCTTGTGTGGTGGATTTTCACCAAATTGCCCTTCGCCGATATTCACTGCTTGGGGATGCCTTTATTCATTATTATGTATTTCATATGGTGTACCCGTTTGGGGGTCAGTATTTACAAAGGAGACTCTGCCGAAATTTTTGGGAAAATATGATGTTGCTTTTAAAATATTTAATGTGTTATTTTGTTAAAACCACTTACTTAAAAACAAGTTTTCCTTCACTTTTTTTCTTTAAAAATGGTTTAGTTTTCTGGGCTTTTGGCTCACTTGAATTAGGTGGGGTTCTATAGACTTCACATGATTCAAGTGCCAGTCACGTGCCATTTCGGGTCGTGACAGATGCGTGACATGTACTAATGCACCATCCAACGTGTGTCCAGCAAGGACACACAAATCATGATAAAACCCGAGTGGCCAACACCGACACTCAAAACATCACAAAGTTCGTGTCTGACAGCGACACATAATACTCAAATCTCGGGCTCCGTCAGTCTGGATTGACCCATATACATATCTCTCATAACTCTGAACGGTATCCCCTGGATATCCGTCGAGTTTCCATACAATCACCGGTAGGTAGTGCTCCCTAGCCAGGCTCATCATCATCCCCACAAAACCACTCTCGCCCCGGGGTACTTAACCGGGTCCACCATGTACCCACAGACGGTTCATCCACTCCTCGAATCGGGTCTCGAAACCAACTCAGAACCGAGAAAATATCATGGTGGACACTACTCATCATATCAAGGAAAACTGCATCTTTCTCTTTTAAAATAATCATAGGTTTATAAATTTTCACATGCGGTTTCCCGAATCAAGAAATCTCATGAAAGATCCGAAATCTCAAAATCGCGAGTCAGTGAACAGTGAATATCGGCATAAAGCCCTACGATATTGCATATCAGAATGAATGTATAAATGCATGAAATATCTAAGTAAGAAATGCAATATCTAAACCAGCATATGAAAGCAAGCGTACTGGTACTATGTTGAAACTACCCGCTAGCAATTTGTACCAATGAAGTAATATTATCTAATGTGTACGTGACATGGAAATTACCGACGATGATGTGTGTGAGCCGGCAAACAAGTGTACGTAGAGCATACACATCATCGGTAATGGTGCTGGTGTCCTGACAACAGGGGTTCATAATAACTAATGAAAGCACAGGTATAAGCATGCAATCCGATGAGAACAACATGAATATACGGAAAATGATGTAGTAACCGTGGCATTGAAGAATATACCTTTCTATATGCGAGTCATACAGTTTTTGGTGTTTGAAATAGCATGAATCGTGGTTTTAGAAAAATAGGGGATACGAGGTCTTTAAGAAAAGGTACGTCTTTCGGAAAAATCTATAGTATCCCTCGGCCTGTCTTTAAAAATACTCACGATTTGTTAGTTTTGAAAATAAGTATAATTCGAGCCCAGTCGAAAGGTAAGGAAATCCACCTAAAGTCCGAGTCGATATATCTAGCAGTCGGCGATCCCGTCTCAATAGCGTCACGTACGGTAAAATACATAGTACGGCATCCTCAAGTTAAGAGTGTGGATCAATCATTATATCTATACCTCCTACGGAAAAATCCATTCTACAGCATATCCCAAAATCGGGGTACGGGTCAATTATCACATATACCGCATTATTCATATGGTATCCTTATCATAATATCCTGAATTAGAGGTACCGTTCTAAAGTTTAGTACATTATAATATTATCAAACATATATTCTCGTGTGTATGAAAACACATCGCCCATCAATCCACTATAATATCATGCCGTATCTCATATCACGACCCAATCACAAATCACAATCTCACGGCATCATGCCCGATCATATCGGCTCATCTCCAAGTATAATATTTTACTCTAGGGTTTCGCGACTAAGAAACTAACTAAAAGCACTTTCTTCCAATTACACTAAATCCAACCCATGGTCACCTAAAACTTTTCTTGCTATGTATTCACATCTCACAATAACACATATCTATATATATCATAACGCATCATGCCTTACGAAAATGCGGGGGTGCTATACGCCATCCACCCGACATCCCCCGTAGATATACATCTACTCACCTTGATCCTTGCTTGTCGAAGTCGATGTCGCCATGCTCTTCCTTGTTATCCGAAGTCTACGTGAAGGTGCCTACATATATAAACACATAGTATCGTAAACAGAATTGCGTACGAAAACCAAAACGGCACTCGAATCACACATATGTCAAAACCTATGGTCTACGCATGCAAGAATAACCAAACAACTCCCGATATCGACGTAAAAACATCAAGTGACCGAGACGAAACACAAAATACAATGTTTCATGTCATTAAAAGTCACACCACAAAACAACAACTCAAGAAAATGGTTCCAGATTTAGTCTCAGGTAAAATTAGGCTAAACAAGCAATACAGTAGGGTAGTATATGGGGTATGTAAGCTACAGAACCAATTCTAACACCAATACCCACAAATGACCTGGCGACATACTCCCAAAATCCAGCCTGGCCGGCCCTAGTTGCTTTGTTTAGGTTTGTCTTCTCAGGGTTGTCTTCTAGTGTTAGATCTAGGTCAATAGGGTTGCTAGTTTTTCTTGTAAAGGTTCCAGGTCATTCCAGATTTCCTGTAGACTCAAGATACTCACAAAACCGACATTGAAAGTTTCTAACTCAAGTTTTCATGGCCTAAGCTCTGGTTTTTAACACTAAGGGGTTTTAGTCACCAATTACACATCACTTGCACCATCACAACTCAAGAATCCCCTAAACTTCATCTTGGAATTTTCCAAGATCACTAAACTACACTTAAAAAATTCTAAACTAAAATAAAAGATAAAGGAAACCAATTACTACACTAATGGTGAAAGAAATACCTCATTTACCAACTCAAGAATTTTCTTGGGTTGCCCCAAGTGCTCAAAATCTCTACTTGCTTAGTCCACCATGCTTGTAGTGAGCTTGTGCACAATTTTAATGAAGAGAATGCAAGGTTTTGATGTGGATTTGGGGGTGTAGTGAGGAGGTAGAGGACGTGGAGGGAGAGGGTAGCCATGGTGAGGGGAAGGAGAAGAACAAGGAAGAAAATGAAGGGAAGAACAAATGAGCTAAGGTCATAAAAGACCCCTCACCCTCTCTCTTGCCCATACCTCCATTCTTTATTCTTTTCTTTTTCCTTTTTCAAATAAAAACCAAACCCATATACATAAAAGAAAAACAAGATGTCATGTTTCACAGAATGAAAAAAATGGGTTTTGAAACATGACATGGTGCATGTCATATGGCTAACTAAGTTTAATGCATGATTAGTAGATATTAATCAAGCTTAGCCGTAAACTTGAATATAATTAATTGTATAAAATTTATAAAGTGTCTAAATCATATAATATTCTTTTAATATCAATATTCAAATGTAATTTTCCAATATTTTCCAACCTATCGGTATATAATTATACCCTTTCATCAAAACAAATTATCATATTTTTATACAATTTATGAAGTTAATTATTTTATTTATTTAAATTTCCAAAATAATATTTTATTTTCCTGAAATGTTACAGTCTTCCCCCCTTAAATAAATTCGGTCCCCGAATTTAAATTTAATCCCCCCAAATACTAAAACATTTCAGCAAAACAATCAAGTCGTCGGGGCTCTGAAATCATCAATACTTAAAACACATCTTAGCGCCATGCATGCGCATGAAAAACGAGTATATAGCTCAAAATCAAAACTCCGTCAAGCATCACGCAATCATCGGAGTTATGGTGAAGATACCAATATCAAAGTCCTGTTAGTGTATATGCCCTAGAGGCCATTACTATATCATACTAGTTTGTATATTACTTAATGGAAGCTTGGGATATTCACCTTGTATATACAATCTTGCACAAAATAGTAGCATGCTACTTGGTTTGTTTCTACTTCAAATGTGTACATGTTTTTATTTTAGTATATCACCTATACACATTAGTGGAGCCCTTAGGATCTTTGCTTGATTACCGGCGATGTGATGGCAGTCATACTAGTGGGGCTGGATAATCTATAAGCACATCCTTATGCAGGTCCCCAGTCGCAGGACTATCGAGACAGGACATCGATACTCCGGAGTAGACTAGCGCATGCACTTCTCATCCCAGTGCGTGAGACGGTCTGTCCCACAGCCGTCAGTACGTCGTACTTGAGATAGTATGCGGGTGCTTGTTAGGTTACGGGTACACTGGACAGGACTCGTCGGGAACTGACTAGTTGGTATTATGCCTATCGTCAGTTATCAGTTCCCAGGTGACATGAGTACAGCTTAGTCCGCTGACTTGACACTGTCACTTCGCCTCGAGTGTGTTCCCACTGCACTTTGATTACTACCCTACCACGGCTCAAAGGAGTCGTGCAAACAGGTAGTAGTTGGGTGCAGTCCCGAGGCACTTGGAGGCAGTGACGGTTAGACAGGATTCGTCTCTCCCGGTATTGGGGGTTGACATCGCGCTGTGTCTAGGAGAGCCATTACACGAGTAGTCCCTGGCCAGGGCAAACGGGATATACTGGTAGGCTTCCAGTGTTATCTCAGGGTGTTTTGGGCTTCACTCCGACACGACTTGTACCGCTATTAGGGGACTGACGTTTACCGCCCCCTAGGCCCGCCATGCGATGTATCAGACGAACAGACCGGATTGTACGGAGAATGTCGTATTCAGGCTCAGTAGGAGATCAGATGGGTTTCACCTCGTCAGTCTTCTTGTCGGCATCTACCTGGGGACCGTTACGCACAGCTAGTGCTGCTTGCGGTCTGTGGTTAAACCCACTGCCAGCGTAGTGTCGAGTCTTTAGAGTCCCACACAGAAAGCTATTCGCCTTTAGGCAAAAGAGTAGAGGTCGCATGGTTTTGCGGCAGGGTTCGGTCACATCCGTGCACTTGTGCACGTACAGTGTCCGGACAGTTTACACTAGCGGGCTTTGGTTTAAGCCAGATCCTAGTGTACCTTTTGGGATTGGTTTTATCCAGTATGCATTCGTGTTCCTCGGAACACGGATGCGGGTGTGTATGCACAGTTGACGGAGAGACAGAGGCAGAGGATTCTCATTAGGGTTGTTGACCGTTGACTGTTGACTATTGACTTTTTGCTCAACCCTAATGAGAATATGATATGTGATTAACAATTATATTAATTAAGTATTATGGTGACATGGTTGTTGAGGGATTGACTTTGTTGACTTGTTGACTTGTTGACTTTGTGGACCGGTTGACTAGGCTTGACTAGTTGACCATCATGATAACTATAGCTATCATTTCATGGCAAAGACTTTTGCTTGCTTGCTCTTTTATGCAAAATGAGTGCATGAAATGATATGGCTATGGTTGCTTAAACCATCACATAATACTTGATTGATATGAGGTGTTATGATTGTTTTGGATTATGAGAGCCAAATGAGAAAATTCCTCTCTCATTCTTTCATGCTCATTCTCTCTCTTGTTCTTGAGCTCTCATCTCCTCCTCTTGCTCTCCCTCTCTTGACTCTATGGTTCACTTGTCTCATTAGTTGAGAACCAAGAACCATAGATAAAATCCCATACAAACTCTTCTCTACTCACTCTAGTTCACAAGGTTTAGCAAACCGAGTGAACTAGTTTCTTCAAAGTTCGAAGAAGGAGCCAAAGGTTGAAGCTTTCAGGTGGATCTATCTTCGGCGCAAGGAGACGACGGGGAGAAGCCGATTCGGACGACCATCGAAGCTTGAAGACGAAGGAGTTCGAGAAAAAGAAAGGTATAACCCCCTAACCGAGTAGTTAGCAACTCGTAGTTAGGTTGTTAGTTAGATGTTTAACAAAGATCCGGGTTTTAAGTCCATGTTACCACCTCTAAGAAAATCGTTTTTTATCAAATTCCGCATGCCCGAAAGTACCGAGAGAGGTAGCATGGACTTACAGTGGTATCAGAGCCTAGTTAAACTCTATCTAACATGTTAGCAAAGTAGCTAGATGATCGATCAAAGAAAAGTCGCAAAACGAACCCAAAACTGTCAAGTTTCTGCCGAATTTTATTCTGTTCAAAAGTTGATAAATTTCATCTTAAAAATCGGCTCAGGCTTTTTATAGAATAACCACCAAATTTGGTCCCACGATCGATTCAAAGAGCCGCGGAAACGCGGCGGGAGCACGCTTCCGCCGCGGTTCCGCGGCCGAGTTGACTCGGCCAGGGTCCATCTTTGGTGCAGTGTTTTTCTGGGGTTGTTTTGGGACTTTTGGAATATGTGTTTTCAGCCCAGATTTTCCAGAACGAAAATTTTGTGTTTGGGGCCTATAAATCCGTATTTTTGATCGAGCTTCTAAAAGACTTAAGCTGACGGGTTTTTCTGTGATGTGATATTTGTATTGAACGTCAACTAATCGCTATATGTCGATTAGTGGGGGTTATACAAATCTGTGATCTGTAATGTCATTGGAATGTGTATATGAATTCATTGGATTGTCGCGGGTGAATAGCCGGGGGTTGTGAAACGAGAGTTTTCTTTTCTTTCAATTCATGTAAATTTTTAAATTGATGTAATAATTATTTGTATGGCCGCACAACCGGGTCGGGGTTGTAGCCGTCATTGTATAATTTCTTTTTACTGTTTTTGCTCCTAGGATAGACCCATGGAGGGGGTGCACAAACTACCGGGTATGCCGAAGTGCCGAGTGGCCTACTCACGGGGATGAGGGAGGTTGCTTCGCTTCGGGTACTTGGCGGGTAGTTTGCCGCACCCGTAGGGGTCTTGGATGGGGTTTTGGCTATTCACCGCGACCGTGTAATCTGCTTTTCGTTACAGGCTCGTACGAATTGCGGGTTCCTAGTATATCCAATGTGTTCATCTGTGATCTGAAATGTCTATCATTGCAATATATCTATATATGATATTATTTAGGTGTTGCTTATGTTTTACAGCCGCGCTAGCCCAGCCCCCGCTCTGTCGTTAGTTAAGTAACCTAACGGGTAATGACGGGGCCCCGTGGCGAATGCGAATGGCATAAGCGTACGTCATATTTTGGTTGTTTTCTGCAATGGTAAGATTAAATGATGGGACGTATTAAAAGAACTAATGCAAGAATATCACGCATTAAAAGAACTAATGCAAGAAAATAAACCAAGTAAAAGTCGTTGGAACACTTTCGAAAAACCACTCGGTTCTTTTCAAAACTAACTTTTAAATGCGGAGTTTGAGCCACTCCTTTTAAAAGCTATCTCGTTCCATCGATCATATCAAGTTCACTACGTTCACGGTTTTGCCAAAACCATCCGTAGCCCTCCATCATTTCAGTTAAATGTTCGGTAGTATTCAAGCTATGTATTTTGACCTCACGCCAAGGCATAGTGATTGGTAGCTGCCGGATATTTATCTGTTGCATAGATAGAATGCGTTGGTTTGAGACAGTCGTACTGCCATTTTGGCCTACGTCAAGGGTATGTACGGGTGGGTTCAAATTAACCTGGATAATGATGGGAAGAACTTGACATGTGACTTATGACATTTTGACCTCACGCCAAGGTCATAAGAGCATGGGGCAAAAATCCACATCGGGAGTTTCATAAGTACTGAAACTTGCTAGCATAGCATACCATTTGGAGTGTGATGATTCTGGTAAGATTCCTTCAGTTTCGTCACGCGATGATATTTGGATCCCGATCCTACTGTGAGTATATGCTACTCCTCGGGAAATTTCTCACTTAACGATCAATGCTATAAACCTAGTAGGTGTCTAGAAAGGTGTTAGCGGGGCTACGCCCCCAGGGAAAAGAGGTTCTTAAATTAAGGAACTTCACGAAAGCGTTGGAAAACCTCCCTCGAAGTACCGACACCAGCCTGGCCGAACGGTTAAGCAAGTATTGTACGGTGAGATTGATCCTGACTAATTCTTCCTTTATGGTTTGAGGAGGGATTCGAGAAACAGTGGGAGCCATCCTGTTTAGACAAATTAAAAACCACTCTAAACTTGCAAGAGCATCATGCTGAGTGTTTCTTCTTCTTTCTCCTAATTGCAGCGACCAATCGACATGACTGGACTTAAGTTACTTCTAGATAAAAACATACTGACAGGGCCAAACTATAAAGATTGGCTCAGGAATGTCAAAATGGCAATCACTTACGACAAGCTGGGGTATCTTCTTTCCACCAAAGCTCCCCCTGTCCCTGGTCTCACTTCCAGCGTCGCGGATAAGGAAATCCGTAAGACTTGGGAGATTGATAGAGCAAAGGCCAAATGCCTCGTGCTTGCCTCTATGGACAATGAACATCAGAGGAGGCACAAGAATATGGACCTGGAATCCATATTTCTTCATACAAAAGAACTGTATGGAGAGCAGTCTCGTATCGCAAGATACGAAGCGTCGAAAAAGTTATTTTCGGAAAGGATGGCCGTCGGATCATCAGTAGCAGAACACGTGCTTAAGATGATCGGCTACATTGAGGAGCTTGCGGACCTAGGGACCACATTGGAGAGTGAGCTCTATACGGACTTAGTTCTCCAGTCCCTTCCTTCCACTTACGCCCAGTTTATACTGAACTTCAACTTACAAGAAAAAGAAGTTTAACTTTCAGAGCTCCTCAACATTCTGAGGAGCGCAGAGGGAACCCTACAGAAAGGTAGGGAAACATCCACTTTGTTTGTAGGAGGATCATCTTCTTCTAAGTCCAAGACGAAAGCCAAAGGAAAGAAGAAGAAAGCCCCCGCCAAACCAAGGGGCGATGTTAGTAAAGTGGATACGAAGGGAAAGGCAAAAGCAACAAAGAAAGCGGGGAAGCTTGTGGATAAGGAAGAATGCTTCTATTGTCATAAGAAAGGACACTGGAAGAATGATTGCAGGGCCTGGAAGGCCAGACCACAGGAATTGAAGCAGGTTGCAGCTTCAGCTTCAGGTGTGTATGTTATTGAAAATTGTCTTTCAATAAACTCTACTTCCTGGATATTGGATACCGGATCAGGATCTCATATCTGTAATTCTTTGCAGGCGTTGAGAAACCGTAGGGTTTTGAAGGCAGGTGACATGACCCTCAGAGTTGCAAACGGAGCTAGCATGGATGCTAAAGCCGTGGGGGACTATCAGCTGGGAATGTCAGATGGACATGTTTTGGTTTTGCGTAATTGCTTTTTTGTACCCAACGCAACTTGTAATATCATTTCTGTATCTTTAGTTTCTAAAGAAGGTTATGAATTTGCGTTTGTAAGCAATGTTGTAAACATTCACCTTAATCAAGTTCTGATTGGGTCAGGTACATTGAGTAATGGTATATACGTATTAAACCAACCACAGATTTTCAATGTCCAGAATACACACAAAAGAAAGTCTCCAGAAATCAATCAGGCTTTCTTATGGCATTGTAGACTGGGTCACATCAATGAGAGAAGGTTGACGAAGTTACATACAGAAGGATATTTGAATCCGTTCGAATATCAATCGTATGCCACTTGTCAATCCTGTCTCAAAGGAAAGATGACAAAGTCTCCGTTCACTGGACACGGAGTAAGAGCGAGCGAGCTCTTGGGACTGGTACACAGCGACGTGTGCGGTCCAATGTCTATACATGCGCGAAGCGGTTATTCTTACTTCATTACTTTTACGGATGACTTTTCGAGGTACGGTTATGTCTTCTTAATGAAACATAAGTCCGAAGCCTTTGGAAAGTTCCAGGAATATAAGAATGAAGTATAAAAACAAACCGGCAAAAGTATTAAGATTCTAAGATCGGATCGAGGTGGAGAATACTTGAGTGCCGAGTTCCTGGATTATTTAAAAGAGAACGGAATTCTCTCTCAGCTTACTCCTCCATACACTCCGCAACATAACGGTGTATCGGAGAGACGGAACCGAACCCTATTGGATATGGTACGGTCCATGATGAATAACGCTGAGTTACCGCGATCATTCTGGGGGTATGCGCTAGAATCAGCTGCATACCTTTTGAACCGAGTTCCAACTAGGACTGTGCCTACCACACCATATGAGATATGGAGTGGGAAGAAACCCTATGTTCAATATCTGAAGATCTGGGGATGTCCGGCTTTTGTCAAAAAGCAGCATGCGGACAAGCTCGAGGCACGCTCAGTACTGTGCAAGTTTGTGGGATACCCAAAGAACACCAGGGGGTATCTTTTCTACCACGCAGAGGAACAAAAAGTCCTTGTTTCTCGTAATGCCCACTTTCTAGAACACCAGTTCTTGGAAAAGGAAATTAGTAGGAGCGCAGTAGAACTGGAAGAAATTCCAGAACCACAGACTATTACTGAAAGCTTAGTGGAACTAGAGGGTTCAAAAGAACAGGACATTCCTACGCCGCTCCGCAGAAGTAGTAGGCAGTCTCATCCACCCGAGAGATACTACGGTTTTCTCATAGACGGGGATAGAGAGGATTGCATCATAGATTATGATGAGCCTACTAGCTTCCAGCTAGCCGTTCAGAGCGTCGACTCGGTAAAATGGCTGGATGCAATGCGGACCGAAATGGAGTCCATGTACACCAACAAAGTATGGACGATGGACGTTGCTCCAGACGGGGTAAAACCCGTAGGATGCAAGTGGATCTTCAAAAGGAAGATTGGTGTAGATGGACAGGTTGAGACCTATAAAGCTAGACTAGTTGCAAAGGGTTTTCGTCAGACCTGGTTTGGACTATGACGAGACCTTTTCTCCAGTAGCTATGCTGAAATCCATTCGGATCCTTCTTGCCATTGCTTCCTTCCACGATTATGAGATTTGGCAGATGGATGAAAAGACAGCTTTTCTAAATGGAAAGTTAGAGGAGTGTGTCTATATGGACCAGCCAGAGGGTTTCATTCAGAGTGGGAGCAGCGGAAAGGTGTGCAAGTTGCTTAAGTCCATTTACGGACTAAAGCAGGCATCGCGGAGTTGGAACATCTGTTTTGATGAGACGGTCAAGGAATTTGGCTTTATCAAAAATCCAGATGAACCATGCATCTATAGTAGATTTGTAGCGAGAACTGTAGTATTCCTCGTTTTATACGTGGATGACATTCCCTTAATAGGAAATGACATTCCTATGCTACAATCTGTCAAGGGGTTCTTGTCACACAGGTTCTCCATGAAAGACCTGGGTGATGCCTCATACATCCTGGGGATCCGGATCCATCGTGATAGATCCAAGAGGATATTAGGACTTTCACAGTCCAGGTACATCGACACCATACTGAAAAGATTCAGTATGGAAGATTCCAAGCGCGGTAACCTACCGGCTTGTCACTGGATCACCCTCTCTAAAGAGATGTCTCCCAAGACTGATTTGGAGAGGGATCGCATGTCTATTATACCCTACGCTTCTGCGGTAGGCTCTATAATGTATGCGATGTTGTGTACCAGACCGGATGTAGCTTATGCACTGAGTGTAGTAAGCCGGTATCAGTCAAACCCTGGGGAGAAACACTGGATAGCGGTAAAGAACATTCTCAAGTACCTGAGAAGGACTAAGGAGATGTTCTTGGTGTATGGCGGAAAAGACCTCCAGATCGAGGCCTTTGCTGACTCCAGCTTCCAAAGTGACAAGGATGATTCCAAGTCCATGTCGGGTTTTGTCTTTACCCTCAATGGAGGGGCGGTGTGTTGGAAGAGTTCCAAACAGGAAACCGTTGCAGACTCGACGATGGAAGCGGAATACATCGCTGCATCTGATGCCGCAAAAGAAGCTGTCTGGATAAGGAAGTTCTTGAAAGAACTTCAGGTGGTTCCGTCCATTGTTGATCCAATACCTCTGTATTGCGACAACAACGGGGCTATAGCTTTAGAGAAGGAACCCAGGTCCCATCAGAGATCCAGACACATCTTGAGGCGGTATCGCCTGATCAGGGAGATCGTGGATCGCCAGGAGATCGAGGTTCGGAGGGTCGCTTCAGAAGATAACACTGCAGATCCATTCACCAAGGCCTTGCCCCAGACTCAGTTCGAGCGGCTGATCGAGATGATAGGTCTTCGATACGCCAGTACATGGCCTTAGTGCAAGTGGGAGATTGTTAGTGTATATGCCCTAGAGGCCATTATTGTATCATACTAGTTTGTATATTACTTAATGGAAGCTTGGGATATTCACCTTGTATATACAATCTTGCTCAAAATAGTAGTATGCTACTTGGTTTGTTTCTACTTCAAATGTGTACATGTGTTTATTTTAGCATATCACCTATACACATTAGTGGAGCCCTTAGGAACTTTGCTTGATTACCGGCGATGTGATGGCAGTCACACTAGTGGGGCTGGATAATCTATAAGCACATCCTTATGCAGGTCCCTAGTCGCAGGACTATCGAGACAGGGCATCGATACTCCAGAGTAGACTAGCGCATGCGCTTCTCATCCCAGTGTGGGAGACGGTCTGTCCCACAGCCGTCAGTACGTCGTACTTGAGATAGTATGCGGGTGCTCGTTAGGTTAGGGTACACTGGACAGGACTCGTCGGGAACTGACTAGTTGGTATTATGCCTATCGTCAGTTATCAGTTCCCAGGTGACATGAGTACAGCTTAGTCCGCTGACTTGACACTATCACTTCGCCTCGAGTGTGTTCCCACTGCACTTTGATTACTACCCTACCACGGCTCAAAGGAGTCGTGCAAACAGGTAGTAGTTGGGTGCAGTCCCGAGGCACTTGGAGGCAGTGACGGTTAGACAGGATTCGTCTCTCCCGGTATTGGGGTTGACATCGCGCTGTGTCTAGGAGAGCCATTACACGAGTAGTCCCTGGCCAGGGAAAACGAGATATATACTGGTAGGCTTCCAGTGTTATCTCAGGGTGTTTTGGGCTTCACTCCGACACGACATGTACCGCTATTGGGGAACTGACGTTTACCGCCCCCTAGGCCCGCCATGCGATGTATCAGACGAACAGACCGGACTGTACGGAGAATGTCACATTCAGGCTCAGTAGGAGTTCAGATGGGTTTCACCTCGTCAGTCTTCATGTCGGCATCTACCTGGGGACCGTTACGCCCAGCTAGTGCCGCTTGCGGTCTGTGGTTAAACCCCCTGCCAGCATAGTGTCGAGTCTTTAGAGTCCCACACAGAAAGCTATTCGCCTTTAGGCAAAAGAGTAGAGGTCGCATGGTTTTGCGACAGGTCGCATGGTTTTGCGGCAGGGTTCGGTCACATCCGTGCACTTGTGCACGTACAGTGTCCGGACAGTTTACACTAGCGGGCTTTGGTTTAATCCAGATCCTATTGTACCTTTTGGGATTGGTTTTATCCAGTATGCATTCGTGTTCCTCGGAACACGGATGCGGGTGTGTATGCACAGTTGACGGAGAGACAGAGGCAGAGGATTCTCATTAGGGTTGTTGACCGTTGACAGTTGACTATTGACTTTTTGCTCAACCCTAATGAGAATATGATATGTGATTAACAATTATATTAATTAAGTATTATGGTGACATGGTTGTTGAGGGATTGACTTTGTTGACTTTTGTTGACTTGTTGACTTTGTTGACCGGTTGACTAGGCTTGACTAGTTGACCATCATGATAACTATAGCTATCATTTCATGGCAAAGACTTTTGCTTGCTTGCTCTTTTGTGCAAAATGAGTGCATGAAATGATATGGCTATGGTTGCTTAAACCATCACATAATACTTGATTGATATGAGGTGTTATGATTGTTTTGGATTATGAGAGCCAAATGAGAAAAGTCCTCCCTCATTCTTTCATGCTCATTCTCTCTCTTGTTCTTGAGCTCTCATCTCCTCCTCTTGCTCTCCCTCTCTTGACTCTATGGTTCCCTTGTCTCATGAGTTGAGAACCAAGAACCATAGATAAAATCCCATACAAACTCTTCTCTACTCACTCTAGTTCACAAGGTTTAGCAAACCGAGTGAACTAGTTTCTTCAAAGTTCGAAGAAGGAGCCAAAGGTTGAAGCTTTCAGGTGGATCTATCTTCGGCGCAAGGAGACGACGGGGAGAAGCCGATTCGGACGACCATCGAAGCTTGAAGACGAAGGAGTTCGAGAAAAAGAAAGGTATAACCCCCTAACCCAGTAGTTAGCAACTTGTAGTTAGGTTGTTAGTTAGATGTTCAACAAAGATCCGGGTTTTAAGTCCATGTTACCACCTCTAAGAAAATCGTTTTTTATCAAATTCCGCATGCCCGAAAGTACCGGGAGAGGTAGCATGGACTTACAAGTCCAATACGAAAACCAACATGATATACTCAAAACTATAACATGTACATAGTACGCATCGTTGTAAACTCGTCAAAACATCTGAAAAGAAATGCATGCCAAACCTTTTTCAAGTCGCTGTGTGATGCGCGTATCACGGCACAAGTAGCGGACGTTTATTGTAAGAAAATAACTATATATATATCCGTTGTTTAACAAACAGGTCCTTCCTTTTGAAAATAATTTAGAAGCGTTTCCTTTGTAAAATGTTTCGTGTCATCTTGGACACATAGGAAAAATATTGAGACTATAGCTCCTTTTGGAAATCCCTTCGATAACTATCAATACATGCTAAAACACCTAGGTACTGTTCTCAGAACAGTCCTGCTCGATTATTAAACCCAATAGTAAATATCAAAAAAACGTACTGCTCAAAGGAAATCATACTCAATAGTACATGTAATAATGCCACGTGCGTCTTGTGCGCACAGAAATCAAAATCAATGAATGTGCCATACATGTGCACAGAAACAAATTCTAAGTGCAACGGTTGTGCACGAAAACACCTGTCAAGGGCAATGGGTGTGCCTGACAACAATATCAGGTGCATCTGATATGCACGAAGAATTTCGATTTAGTGCATCTGGTGTGCTCCAAAATCACATCAAGCGCGCCAAGTATGCGCAGGAATCCAAATCAAGTGCACAAGGTGCACGAAAACAAATATCGAATATCATGATCGAAATTGACGGTATACAACATACCTCAATCCAAATCAGGTATACCGTGGTATATAATCTCACAACCACGTTCATCAGCGTGCACAAAATCGAATCAAAGTATTAAAATTGCATGAAAACTACACCGAAGGCACAAATCAAATCACATACATACCATAGGCATGAAATCAAAATCAAACATCTCGAACGACATCAAATCGAAATCGAGTGCAACTGTGGTGTACGAAAACTCAATCATGTAAATAAATAGCCCAAAACAACGAAATCCAAAATGATGGACACGTGATATTCGAATCACAAAATCATAAATTGTAAACACTGTCGTCGATATGTTCTTCCTTCAATGTCGAGAAGGTGTCGGTGCATCCAAAGCTAGCAGAGCAAGATATCTACTTGCCTCCTGTTCATGGTCTGGCGCCTTATGCCCATAGACTCTCGTCTCTCACTGCGGATTGCCAGTTACATAACTCCTCGGCTCTACGGCCCAATATGGAATGATGAGGGAAACAGTTCCGCTCTGGCACATTCTCTAAAGATCTCTGGCCAACTATCATGGTCACTCATAACATGTCTCGTCGATGATGTCGAACTCTGGCCTACTGGGTGTGCGTGATACGACCGATCCTGGGTCCAAGTCTTCTCGTGTAGTATTCCAGAAAGATTATATCGGGGTCTCTCCCAATCTCGTTTCTGCCGAATTGCCCGAAAGTTATCACTCTTTACTAAATCCATTTCTTGTTCCGGAACAGCTGCATACTCATCACGACTTCTTCTAAAAGATATATCCATATTCAACGCCTCTGCATGCGTGTCACATCTCTGCTGTCAACGGAGTGGAGTGTCATCTCGTCAAAATCTCGTACGAACCTCGTACTCCACTTTTCTCTAACGTGGACTGATTCGGACTCGTCTCTTCGTAGCTGTATGGACTGCGCTACAAACGGCTATACTCATATCTGGAGTCTCCCTTTCGAAACTACGAACTCGACAGCTCAATATCTTATGGTAGGTATCTGGCTAACTACGCCCTCGGAAACTCTTCCAAATCGTCGGAGGAATACTCTTTATTCGTCCGCTTTCTATCGACTCTCAACATACCTGTGTGAGGTCCTTTTCTAGCTAAAACTAGCAAGTCCAGCGATCTCGCATTGGGGTATCCAAACGAACCACATGTCCTAGTCATTCCTCCATGGGTGACTAGTGACCTTTTATCATATCCCTAAGTACAAACTCGTTGCTGCAATAGCTTCAATATCTGGGACGATATCTTGTCAGTCGCAGCAACAACTGGCGCATTCGTCTGCACGCTAAACAATACCTCAATCCTCAAGAATAGACGATACATTAACGGTCATCACATTCTAGCCGGCCTCTAGTAGTGGCCCAATCCTCTGGTGTTGATCTGAACGTTCGAGAAATCTTAGTAAAAACAATCCATCAAAACGCTCGTGTCACGAAAAACACAATAGAACGATATATCTATGCAATTGTGTCACCGGAATTACGCCCTAATCAGTTCTCGTCCAAGACGAGCTCATGCTGACCGCAACTTTAGCCGCATCTATCTCTGCCCATGTAACCGTGGTAACAGAAACCACCATCCGACATCGATGAGGATAGATCAAAGGAACGAATAGAATACGATGCAAAGAAATGTACATTCTAAGGCTTCTTAAACGGAGTAGCGTATCGAAAGTATGCCGCGGAACATACACACGGTACGTCACTCTACTTAAGTCACATACTCTATCAACCAAAGTCAACCTACACAGCGAAAGCTCGGGTCTAATACCCCCTCGACCAAGTCTAAGTTCCATAAGATCAAGCCTAGGTTCCGAATATATATATACGCCATAGACTCCGCATAGTCAAACCTAGACTCGAACCTAGGTTAAACCTAGCGCTCTGATACCAACTTTGTTACGACCCGAAGGTATAGAATGTGACTGGCACTTACATTACGAAACGTCTAGAGGCGTAACATAATCTAGGTAAGCCGAAGCCCAGAAATCTAAACCATTTAAAAGCAGCATCATATTTTCCCGAAAATTTTGGCAGAGTTTCCTTTGTAAACACTATCCCCAAACGGGTACAAACAGTCATATACATAAGTAATGAAAAAAGGAATCCCCAAGCAAGAGCTAGCTCTTCACCAATTGGCGGAAACAACCACGTAAGCAATATAATATACAGCACCGAAGGGCGAGGATCAAAACTCAGAAAGAAAACCAATATCCTCAAGAAAACCAGAGAAGAACCATAATAATACAAGCGCACGACTCTAAGGTCGAAAGAATATACAACTGGTCTTCTAAGTCTATCAAATATACAGGTCGGGTTGATGGAGTTTACTAGATACAACTGAAATAAATAAAGGTACAACGGTGGTCACGATGCAAGTGAACCCACCTACCCAAGCAATCACCTGGAAGGAAGTAGTGTGCCAAAGAAGCCGCCATGGAACCTGTACGGCTAAACCTGCAAGAAACTGTGGCACGACGGGGGTGAGTTTCCAACTCGTGAGTAGAAAACATCACCGAGAACAAATCGCATGTATGACGCTCTCCTAAGTCATACAATGAAAATACTCAATACTACAACAAGGGTAATAGTATATCATAGGTATGATGTCAAAGTACTCATGTCTGTGTCAAGAATAATGATATATCGATGCGTAACATGTACTAATGCACCATCCAACGTGTGTCCAGCAAGGACACATAAATTATGATAAAACCCGAGTGCCCAATACCGACACTCAAAACATCACGAAGTCCGTGTCCGACAGCGACACATAATACTCAAATCTCGGGCTCTGTCATTCCGGATCGGCCCATGGGCTCCGTCTGTCCGGATCGGCTCATATACATATCTCTCATAACTCTGAACGGTATCCCCTTGATATCCGTCGAGTTTCCATACAATCACCGGTAGGTAGTGCTCCCCAGCCAGGCTCATCGTCATCCTCACAAAACCACTCTCGCCCTGGGGTACCCCACCGGGTCCACCATGTACCCGCAGACGGTTCCTCCACTCCTCGAATCGGGCCTCGAAACCAACTCAGAACCGAAACATGGTGGACGCTACTCATCATATCAAGGAAAACTGCATGTTTCTCTTTTAAAATAATCATAGGTTTATAAAAATTCACATGCGGTTTCCCAAATCCAGAAATATCATGAAAAATCCGAAATCTCAAAATCGCGAGTCAGTGAACAGTGAATATGGGCATAAAGCACCACGATATTGCATATCAGAATGAATATATAAATGCATGAAATATCTAAGTAAGAAATGCAATATCTAAATTAGCATATGAAAGCAAGCGTACTAGTACTATGTTGAAACTACCCGCTAGCAATTTGTACCAATGAAGTAATATTATCTAATTTGTACGTGACATAGAAATTACCGATGATGATGTGTCTGAGCCGGCAAGCAAGTGTACGTAGAGCATACGCATCATCGGTAATGGTGCTGGTGTCCTGACAACAGGGGTTCATAATAACTAATGAAAGCACAGGTATAAGCATGCAATACGATGAGAACAACATGAATATATGGAAAATGATGTAGTAACCATGACATTGAAGAGTATACCTTTCTATATACGAGTCATACAGTTTTTAGTGTTTAAAATAGCACGAATCGTGATTTTAGAAAAATAGGGGCTACGGGGTCTTTAAGAAAAGGTACGTCTTTTGGAAAAATCCGTAGTATCCCTCGGCCTGTCTTTAAAAATACTCACAATTCATTAGTTTTGAAAATAAGTTTGATTCGAGCCCAGACGAAAGGGTATGGAAATCCACCTAAAGTCCGAGTCGATATATCTAGTAGTCGGCGATCCCGCCTCAATAGTGTCACGTACGGTAAAATACATAGTACGACATTCTAAAGTCAAGAGAGCAGATCAATTATTATATTTATACCTCGTACGGTAAAATCCATCGTACAACATCCCAAAATCGGGGTACAGGTCAAATATCAAATATACCGCATTATTCATATGGTATCATTATCATAATATCCTGAATTAGGGGTACCGTTCTAAAGTTTAGTACATTCTAATATTATCAAACATATATCCTCGTGTGTATGAAAACACATTGCCCATCGATCCACTATAATATCATGTCGTATCTCATATCACGACCCAATCACATATCATAATCTCACGGCATCATGCCTGATCATATTGGCTCAACTCCAAGTATCATATACTGAGCTCATCATCCGTGTATACGTATACGTATACACACACACACACACACCCCAACGCATCTACATATATAAATAAATAAATATATATATATATAAAGATATACACCCAAAATCATATCACGTGTGTGCATGTGTGTGTGTGTCAGCCTTTACTCTAGGGTTTCGCGACTAAGAAACTAACTAAAAGCACTTTCTTCCAATTACACTAAATCCAACACATGGTCACCTAAAGCCTTTCTTGCTATGTATTCCCATCTCACAATAACACATATCTATATATATCATAACGCATCATGCCCTATGAAAATGCGGGGGTGCTATACGCCGTCCACCCGACTTCCCCCGTTGATATACATCTACTCACTTTGATCCTTGCTTGCTGTCACGACCCGAAATATTAGCTCGTGACCAGCACTTGAATCACACAACGTCTAAAGGCGTAACGTAATTCAAGTAAACTGAAACCCAGAAATCTAAACCTTTTAAGAAAAATAAAGGAGGTGAGGTTTTGAAATAAAGGTATAATGAAATCAAATTTTCTTAATACATAAAAAGAACATGAATGATGCAAGTGAAATTTACTTGTTTGAAAACATGTTTCGTCTTTTCAAAATTTCGGCAGCACCTCCTTTGTATATTTTGATCCAAAACCATAAATACATAATAATGATAAAGGCATCCCCAAGCAGGAGCTAGCTCTTCGCCAAACGGCGGATCACAACCACGCAATACAGTATAAATAAGTATACGACGCCCAACGGCGAAGTTCACCACAGAAAGATTAATAAAAAGAAAGACAACAAAACCACAACTAGCGAAAACAAAACCCTCGCTCTAAGTCTCGCATCCACAATCTCACTAAGTCTCATTACTTATACAATTTACTAATTTTGATTGATGGAGTTAACTAGATACAATAATGAAATATAGATACAAGAGTGGGTACGATACAAATATCCCACCTACCAATGCAAAACACCCGAATGCAAATGTGTGCCAGCAAAACTACTACTGATCCAAGCGGTCAACCTGCAAGAACTGTGGCACAACGGGGGTGAGTTGCCAACTTGTGAGTAGAAAAATATCAACAGATAGAAATCGAATAAACAACGACTCCTAAGTCAACTATATAATAAAGGTAATACTATGATATCTAGAGTGACCGGGTTGGTATATGTGCCAACAAGGTAGTCAATACCTATATGCATGTGGGTAACATCCAATAGTAATAATCAATGCATGTATGCATGTGGATCTCGTCCAACCATATAATTAATGTATGTATGCATGTGGGTCTCGTCCACCCATATAATCAAGGTATGTATGCATGTGGATCTTGTCTACCCATATAATTAATGTATGTATGCATGTGGATCTCGTCCACCTATATAATCAAGGTATGTATGCATGTGGATCTCGTCTACCCATATAATCAATGTCTGTATGCACGTAAATATCATAACAGAGTGTGCATGAAGGTATGAGGATATATGTCAACGGTGTCCCTCACGACACATCAAAATCATGGAACCTGAGTGCCTAGCATCGATACTCAAAAACATCATGAAAACCGTGCCCAGCATCGGCACGTAAATCCTCATATATCGGGCTCCGTCAGTCCGGATCGGCCCCTGTCATCTCTCGACTCCGGATGGTATCCTCCGGATATCCGCCGACTCAAATACTATCAGCGGTAGGTAGTAGTCTCTCTGCCTGGCTCACCGTCTGTATACACAGCATCCCTTTCTTGCCCCGGGGTACCATACCGGGTCTACCATTTACCCGCAATCGGCCTCATCCGCCTCCTCGAATCGGGTTTCACATGCCGCTCTCAGAACCGAGAAAACACATGGTAGACGCACTGAAATATCATATCAAGAGAAACCGGGTTTTTAAAATAACACATAATCTCTTTTGAAATGTCCACGGTTCTAAAATTCAGAAATCTCATAAAAACAGCATATCTCAATGCGTAAAATAATAGAGCATGATATATGCAACATATAAGAGAAATGCGAGCATATCTGTGTATCATGCAACATAGAACAATGATATGATATATTAAGGGAAAACAGCTCTTTTAAAATAATTCCAGTTTTTAAAATATATCCTACGGTTCCCAATCTCCCAATAAAAACCAGTTCTTTATGTAGGTACAATATGTATATACGCAAGTATAGATGTACCAATGTATATGTGCACTAATATGGATATACAATATATATGTGCGCAAATATGGATGTATCAATGTATATGTACACGAATATGAATATACAATGTGTATGTGCGCAAATATTGATGTATCAATGTATATGTGCACTAATATGAATATACAATGTGTATGTGCGCAAATAAGGATGTATCAATATATATGTGCACCAATATGAATATACAATGTGTATGTGCGCAAATATGGATGTACCAATGTATATGTGCACCAATATGAATATACAATGTAATATGGATGTATCAATGTATATGTGCACCAATATGAATATACAATGTGTATGTGCGTAAATAAGGATGTATCAATGTATATATGCAAGCAGGTTATGCGAAGAGTCATATCATGATACAGCAATCCTACTGTGTAGTGACATGGCAATTATCGATGATGAAGCGTGTGAGCCTACAGTCTGTTTGCGTATAGCATACGCATCATCGATATATCTAATCTAACATACACACCCGAACCATACAATCAGATTTTTAAAAAGCGAGTCGTAGTTTTGAAAACAGGGGTTACGGTGTTTTTAAGGAAAAGATATCATTTGCAATTCTATAACGTCCCTCAAGATATCTGTTTAAAAGATACATACGATTCTTCGGTTTAGAAAAAAGTATGGTTCGGATGACACATCTATATCGACTATCTAGTCCTACAGTACCCTAAACGGCAATATCGTTAAACGTCATCCTCAATTTCCATCGTCCTATGATAGTCGTAACATATCACTTTTAACTATCCTCGAGTTTCTAATATGGTTTCATAGCTATCATCATTCTAACCCTAGTTTCCTAATCTAAGTTAGCTTAACCATATTCTAGAATTAGTTTTCCATCAAAACTTTGCGGGGGTGCTATACGCCATCCACCCGACTTCCCCCGTGGATATAGAACCACTCACCTGGTCTTCGCTTGCCGAAATCGATGACGCCACGCTCCGTCTCCTCGGAATCCACGCGAAGGTACCTACAATAATAAATAATCGCAATGCGTATTAAAATCGAGGCTGAAAAACCAGAACGGCATGCACATTGCTCATAGGTTAGAACCTATAGCTTACGCGTACAAAATCAACCAAACAACCCTTGTTGTTGATATACGAACATCAAACAACCAAGTACAAATCTAAATATAAAGAATTAACATTTCAAAATACGGAAATCATAGCCAAAAACACTCCAATGTGCTCCCAGATTTTACCCTAGGCCAAATTGGTCAATTCTGCATATATGTAGGGTCTAATATACTGATGATAAAGCCCTGGAACCAAAATGAACCAAATCCACCCTACTCTGGCCGTAATTTGCGGCCATAATGATTAAATCTGCGGCCTGGTCTTTGGGTTAGCGGCTCGGGTCTCAGTTGTAAGTCGATGTAGTACACCCCAGTACTTATGGGGAGGCGGAATTTACAAAAACTTATCAAGTTTAAACAACGAATATCGACTAACCGCTTGAATCGAAGCTAAACCCTAAAAAACCGTATTCTAAAGTTTCATCTCACTAAAGAGATTAGGGATTATACCTAATGAACCGGTCCTTCTTCTTTACGTCCTCCTTGGTTCTCCTCGGCCTTCTCTAGGTAGTAGACGATCCACCCGAGAGCGAAACTCCAAGCTAAACCTCTAACTTGAGGTAACTAATCAACTTTGATTGCTAATCAAAGATGAGAGGATGATATAGAGTGAGGGTTATGGATTGTTTAGTCTAACTAATCCTTTGATCTCAACACATGAGGATTAAGGATTAGGGTTTGAAGATGAGAGCTTGAGGAGAGAGAATGTGTGATATGATAATGAGAGAAGAGAGAGAGTGTATCATAATATTATGAAGCATTCTTATTTTCAACAAATGAATAAAAGAAATGAATAAGCATGCTTCACAAAATATCTTGTGATGATTCATTAACATGAGTCATTAAGCAATAAATGTGCATTAATGAAGTGAATGAATCACCACTATGACTCACTCTCTTTCCAAAACAAACCTCCTTAGTCACATCTTCTAGAAGCTTCTCGAGGAATTACGAGAACGCCCCTCCGATCCGTAAAAATACGGAAAAACTTTAGACTGTATAAATCCAATAACCGGATACCAGTAACTGGCTTAAACCAAAGCCGACTGGTAAAATCTGTCCGAAAGTCGTACGCGCGTAAACGCACGTATGCGTCCGAACCCTTTGTCGCAAAACCATGCAACCTCTATATCGTTTCGCCTGGAGTAGGAAACTCTCTGTGTGGGACTCTATAGACTCGACTACTACGCTGGCAGTGGGTTTAACCACAGACCGCAAGCGGCACTAGCTGTACGTAACGGTCCCCAGGTAGTTGTCGATAAGAAGGCCGATGAGTAAACCCATCCGAACTCCTACTGAGTCTGATGTGACAATCTCCATACAGTCCGGTCCGTTCGTCCATGACTATCGCATATCGGGCCTAGGGGGGCGGCAAGCGTCAGTCCCCTAATAGCGGTATAAGTCGTGTCGGAGTGAAGCCCATTACACCTTGAGAAACTGCTGGAACCTACCAGCAAATCTCGCTTGCCCTGGCCAGGGACTTTGCGTAATGGCTCTCTGACACAGCACGATATCTACTCCCAATACCGGGAGGGACGAATCCTGTCTAACCGCCACTGCCTCCAAGTGCTCGGGACTGCACCCAACTGCTACCTGTTTGCACGACTCCTTTGAGCCGTGGTAGGGTAGCAATCTAAGAACAGTGGGACACACTCGAGGCGAAGTAGCAGTGTCAAGTCTGCGGACTACGCTGTACTCATGTCACCTGGGAACTGTTTACTGACGACTGGTATCAAACCAACCAACAGTTCCCTGTGAGTCCTGTCCGGTGTACCCGTAACCTAACGAGCACCTGTATACTATCTCGAGTACGACGTACTGATGGCTGTGGGACAGACCATCTCCCCAACTGGGATGAGAAGCGTACACACTAGTCTACTCCGGAGTATCGATGCTCTGTTTCGATAATCCATCGACCAGGGACCTGAATAAGGATGTGCTTGTAGACTACCCAGCCCCCACTAGTGTGACTGCCATCACAACGCTGGTAGCCAAGCAAGATCCTAAGAGCTCTATCAATACGTATACTCACATATTAAGATAGAAAAAACCAAGTAGCATACTACCATGTTTAGCAAGACTGTTATATACATTTGAATATCCCAAGCTTCCATTAAGTAATATACAAGCTAGTATGATACAGTAATGGCCTTCTAGGGCATAAACACTAACAATCTCCCACTTGCACTAGGGCCATGTACTGGCATATCGCAGACCAATGATCTCGAGTAGCCTCTCGAACTGAATCTGAGGAAGGGCCTTCGTGAATGGATCAGCAATGTTCTCTTCTGAAGCAACTCTCCGAACCTCGATCTCCTGACGATCAATGATCTCCCTGATCAGGTGATACCGCCTTAAGATGTGTCTGGACTTCTGATGGGACCTTGGTTCCTTCGCTAAAGCTATAGCTCCGTTGTTGTCGCAATACAGAGGTATTGGATCAACTATGGTAGGAACCACCTGAAGTTCTGTTAGGAACTTCTTCATCCAGACTGCTTCTTTTGCGGCATCGCAAGCAGCTATATACTCTGCTTCCATCGTCGAGTCAGCAACGGTGTCCTGCTTGGAGCTCTTCCAGCACACCGCCCCTCCATTGAGGGTAAAGACATAACCCGACATGGACTTGGAATCGTCCTTATCACTCTGGAAGCCGGAATCAGCAAAGGCCTCCAACCTGAGGTCTTTTCCGCCGTAAACCAAGAACATCTCCTTAGTCCTCCTCAGGTACTTGAGAATGTTCTTTACTGCTATCCAGTGCTTCTCCCCTGGGTCTGACTGATACCGGCTTACCACGCTTAGTGCGTAAGCTACATCTGGTCTGGTACACAACATCGCATACATTATAGAGCCTACCGCAGAAGCGTAGGGTATAATGGACATGCGTTCCCTTTCCAAATCAGTCTTGGGAGACATCTCTTTGGAGAGGGTGATTCCGTGACAAGCCGGTAGATTACCGCGCTTTGAATCTTCCATACTGAATCTTTTCAGTACAGTGTCGATATACCTGGACTGCGAAAGTCCCAACATCCTCTTGGATCTATCACGATAGATCCGGATCCCCAGAATGTAAGAGGCATCACCCAGGTCTTTCATGGAGAACCTGTGTGACAAGAATCCTTTGACAGATTGTAGCATAGGAATGTCATTTCCTATCAATAGAATGTCATCCACGTACAAGACGAGGAATACGACACTTCTGGCCACAACTTTACTATATATGCACGGTTCATCTGGATTTTTGATAAAGTCATATTCTTTGACTGTCTCATCAAAACAGATGTTCCAACTTCGCGATGCCTGCTTTAGTCCATAAATGGACTTAAGCAGCTTGCATACTTTCCCGCTGCTCCCACTCTGATTGAAACCCTCTGGCTGATCCATATAGACGCTCTCTTCTAAATTTCCATTCAGAAAAGCCGTCTTTACGTCCATCTGCCAGATTTCATAATCATGGAAGGCAGCAATAGCAAGAAGGACCCGAATGGATTTGAGCATAGCCACTGGAGAAAAAGTTTCGTCATAGTCCAAACCAGGTCTTTGACGAAAACCCTTTGCAACAAGTCTAGCCTTATAGGTTTCCACCTGTCCATCTACACCAATCTTTTTCTTGAAGATCCATTTGCATCCTATGGGTTTTACCCCATCTGGAGCAAAGTCCAAAGTCCATACTTTGTTGGTGTACATGGACTCCATTTTGGTCCGCATTGCATCTAGCCATCGTACCGAGTCGCCGCTCTGGATGGCCTGCCTGAAGTCAGTAGGTTCATCATCATCTATGATGCAATCCTCTCTATCCCCATCTATGAGAAAACCGTAGTATCTCTCAGGCGGATGAGACGGCCTACTACTCCTGCGGAGGGGTGCGGGAATGTTCTGTTCTTCTTGAACCTCTGGTTCTACCAAAATTTCAGTAGCAGCTTGTGGTTCTGGAATTTCTTCCAGTTCTATTTCGCTCCCATTTGTATCCTTTTCTAAAACTTGTTGTTCTAAAAAATGGGCATTACGAGAAACAAAAACCTTTTGTTCCTCTGCGTAATAGAAGCAATATCCCTTGGAGTTCTTTGGATATCCTACAAGCTTACATAGTACTGATCGTGCCTCGAGCTTGTCCACATGCTGCTTTTTTACAAAAGCTGGACATCCCCAAATCCTTACATACTGAAGATAGGGTTTCTTCCCACTCCACAGCTGATATGGTGTGGTAGGCACAGTTTTGGTTGGAACTCTGTTCAAAATATATGCCGCTGATTCTAGCGCATATCCCCAGAAAGATCGCGGTAACTCAGTACTACTCATCATGGATCGTACCATATCCAATAGGGTTCGATTCCGTCTCTCCGATACACCGTTGTGCTGTGGAGTGTATGGAGGAGTAAGCTGAGAGAGAATTCCTTTCTCTTTTAGGTAACCTAGGAACTCGGCACTTAAGTATTCTCCACCTCGATCAGATCTTAGTGTCTTAATACTTTTGCCTGTTTGGTTTTCCGCTTCACTCTTGAATTCCAGGAATTTCTCAAAGGCCTCTGATTTATGCTTCATTAAGAAAACATATCCATACCTAAAGAAATCATCTGTAAAAGTAATGAAGTAGGAATAACCACCTCTTGCATGTGTAGACATTGGACCGCATACATCACTGTGTATGAGTCCTAAGAGCTCGCTCGCTCTTTCTCCTTGTCCAGTGAATGGAGTCTTTGTCATCTTTCCTTTGAGACAAGATTGACAAGTGTCATAAGTTTGATATTCGAACGTGTCCAAATATCCTTCTCTATGCAACTTAGTCAACCTTCTCTCATTGATGTGACCCAGTCTACAATGCCATAAGAAAGCTTTATTTAAATCTGGAGACTTTCTTTTTAGTGTGTTCTGGACATTGAAAATTTGGAGTTGATTTAACACATATATGCCGTTATTTAGAGTACCGGACCCAATCAAACCATGATTAAGGTGGATGTTGACAACATCTCTTACAAACGTGAAATCATAACCTTTATTTGATAACAAGGAAACAGATATGATATTACACGTTAAGCTGGGTACAAAATAACAGTTATGTAAAACCAAAATGTGTCCACTCGTCAATCCTAGGTGATAATCCCCGACGGACGCAGCTCCCACGCTAGCTCCGTTAGCAACCCTGAGGATCATATCACCTTCCTTCAGCACTCTACGGTTTCTCAGTGCCTGCAATGAATTGCAAATATGAGATCCTGACCCGGTATCCAATACCCAGGAAGTAGAGTTGATCGACAGACAATTCTCAATTACAAACACACCTGAAGTCGAAGCCACAGCTTGCTTCGGTTCCTGGTTCTTGGCGTTCCACGCCTTGCAATCCTTCTTCCAGTGCCCTTTCCTGTGACAATGGAAGCACTCATCCAGGCCAACTACCGGTGCTGTAAACTTTTTCTTTCCCTTCTTTCCCACCTTACTAACACCTCCTCTAGGTCTGGGTGCGGCCTTCTTCTTCCTTCCTTTGGCCCTAGCCTTGGACCCGGAAGAAGATGAACCGCCAACAAACATAGCGGGTGTTTCCCTTGCCTTCTGCAAGGTGCCCTCTGCACTCCTTAACATGTTTAGGAGTTCCGCAAGTTCAACTTCTTTTCCTTGAAGATTGAAGTTGAGGATAAACTGGGCGTAGGTGGGAGGAAGGGACTGGAGAACAAGGTCTGTATAGAGCTCATTATCCAAAGTCGTTCCAAGGTCCGCGAGCTCTTCAATATAGCCGATCATCTGTAGGACATGTTCACCTACCGATGACCCGACAGCCAACCTCGCTCGAAAAAGTTTCTTAGAGGTCTCGTATCTTGCTATACGAGATTGCTCTCCATAAAGTTCCTTTGTATGGAGAAATATGCCATCTAAGGACATATCCTCGTGCCTCCTCTGATGTTCATTATTCATCGAGGCAAGCACGATGCACTTGGCTCTCGCGCAATCTAAATCCCAGGTTTTGCGGATTTCCTTATCCGCATTGCTGGATTTGGGACCAGGGACAGCAGGTGCCGTAGCGGTGAGGACGTACCCCAGTTTGTCATAGGTCAAAGCCATCTTGACATTCCGCAGCCAATCTTTATAGTTTGGCCCCGTCAGTATATTTTTCTCTAAAAGTAACTTAAGTCCAGTCATTTTCAGGGTCGCTGCAATTAGGAGAGAGAGAAGAAAACTCTTTAGCATGATGCTCTTGCAAGTTTAGAGTGGTTTTTAGTTTATCTAAACTGGATGGCTCCCACTGTTTCTCGAATCCTTCCTCAAACCATAAAAGAAGAATTAGCCAAGACTATTCTCACCGTACAATACTTGCTTAACCGTTCAGCCAGGCCGGTGTCGATACTTCGAGGGAGGTTTTCCAACGCTTTCGCGAAGTTCCTTAATTAAATAACCTCTTTTCTCTGGGGGCGTAACCCCGCTGACACT
This sequence comes from Agapanthus africanus, assembly GCA_030015575.1. Taxonomy (NCBI): domain Eukaryota; kingdom Viridiplantae; phylum Streptophyta; class Magnoliopsida; order Asparagales; family Amaryllidaceae; genus Agapanthus; species Agapanthus africanus. The sequence goes on from JASDDO010000010.1 coordinate 174,972,689, forward strand.
TTTCTGGACACCTACTAGGTTTATAGCATTGATCGTTAAGCGACGAATATCCTGATAAGTAGCATATACTCACAGTAGGATCGGGATCCAAATATCATCGTATGATAATGTTGAAGGAATCCTACCAACATTCATCAAACTCCAAATGGTATGCATCTCTTTGCAAATTTCAGTTTCTTTAGAAATTCCCGATATAAGTTTTTGCCCCATGCTCTTATGACCTTGACGAAAGCCAACAAATCATAAGTCACATGTCAAGTTCTGCCCATCATTATCTTGTTAATTTGAACCCACCCGTATATACCCTTGACGAAAGCCAACAAGGTAATGCGACTGTCCCAAACCAACACATCTATCTATGTAACAAATGAATACCCCAGCAGCTACCAAACACTATGTCTTGACGAAAGCCAACAAACATAGCTTGAATACTACTGACTATCCATAAGAAATGACGGAGGGCTACGAATGGTTTTGGCGAAACCGTGAACGTAGTGAACTTGATATAACCGGAGGAACCTGATAGCTTTTAAAAGGAGTGGTTAAATCTCCGCATTTAAAATTATCTGTTTTAAAAATAACCGAGTGGTTTCTTTTAAATTGTTCCAACGATTTAAACTTTGGTTTGTTTTACTTTGCATTATAGATAATGCGTCCCATCATTAACCTATCATTGCAGAAAACAACGAAAATATAACGTCCTCTTATGCCATCCGCATTCGCCACGGGGTCCCGTCATCACCCGTTAGGTTACTTAACTAACGACAGAGCGGGGGCTGGGCTAGCGCGGGTGTAAAACATAAGTGACGTCTAAATAGCTATAATAAATATAGATATTTTACATTCGTCTGACGCAATGATATTCATTCCAGAACACAGATAAACAATATTGGATTTGCAAGCAATCTGTATTTCTTTCGATCCTGCAAGAAAAGACAGATTACACAGTTGTGATGAATAGCCGTTTACCCCACCCTCGACCCCTACGGGTACGGCAAACTACCCACCCGGCAGTCTGTGTACCCCACCTTGGGTCAGTCCTAGGAGCAAAAACAGTAAAATGAAATAATACAACGGTGGCTACAACCGCAACCTGGAAGTGCCCCGCGAAAATAATATTACAACAAATTACATTTACAACAAATGAATAAATCAATAAACCATTGTTAACCCCGGCTATACACCACAACAGTCCAATACAGTTTATATGCACAAACAGATATAACCATTTCAGAAATGTGCAACCCCCTGCCAACCGACATACTAGCAGTTGGGGGAGGTTTACGAACACATCAAACAATCACAGATATAATCCAATACGCAAATACTGTATTTTTCGATCGAATAAACAACTTCAAAATTGCTCCAAAATCTGCTCTGTTAAACAGTAACCTGAGCAATAATTAAATATTCCAGAAAACCCCAAATATCACAGGGGACCCACCCAAAAAAATTGAGCCCATGACTCGGCAACTCGGCCGCGGAAGCGCGGCGGATCGGTGGGATCCGCGGCGCTTCCGTGGCGCTTTAGTCGAATCATGGGTTCGAATTTCTTGGGTGTTCTCCTGTACTCATGTCAAGCTCTCTGAACACACCAAAAAAATTTTAGGACTTCATTTTCACTTCGACAGAAACTTAACAGAACTAGGGTTTTCCGGGTTCGTTTTTTCGTTCGAAATTCGTACAAATTTGCGATTAAGTTATTTAGTGTTTAGCGAGGCTCTGATACCACTGTAAGTCGATGTAGTACACCCCAGTACTTATGGGGAGGCGGAATTTACAAAAACTTATCAAGTTTAAACAACGAACATCGACTAACCGCTTGAATCGAAGCTAAACCCTAAAAAACCGTATTCTAAAGTTTCATCTCACTAAAGAGATTAGGGATTATACCTAATGAACCGGTCCTTCTTCTTTACGTCCTCCTTGGTTCTCCTCGGCCTTCTCTAGGTAGTAGACGATCCACCCGAGAGCGAAACTCCAAGCTAAACCTCTAACTTGAGGTAACTAATCAACTTTGATTGCTAATCAAAGATGAGAGGATGATATAGAGTGAGGGTTATGGATTGTTTAGTCTAACTAATCTTTTGATCTCAACACATGAGGATTAAGGATTAGGGTTTGAAGATGAGAGCTTGAGGAGAGAGAATGTGTGATATGATAATGAGAGAAGAGAGAGAGTGTATCATAATATTATGAAGCATTCTTATTTTCAACAAATGAATAAAAGAAATGAATAAGCATGCTTCACAAAATATCTTGTGATGATTCATTAACATGAGTTATTAAGCAATAAATGTGCATTAATGAAGTGAATGAATCACCACTATGACTCACTCTCTTTCCAAAACAAACCTCCTTAGTCACATCTTCTAGAAGCTTCTCGAGGAATTACGAGAACGCCCCTCCGATCCGTAAAAATACGGAAAAACTTTAGACTGTATAAATCCAATAACCGGATACCAGTAACTGGCTTAAACCAAAGCCGACTGGTAAAATCTGTCCGAAAGTCGTACGCGCGTAAACGCACGTATGCGTCCGAACCCTTTGTCGCAAAACCATGCAACCTCTATATCGTTTCGCCTGGAGTAGGAAACTCTCTGTGTGGGACTCTAGAGACTCGACTACTACGCTGGCAGTGGGTTTAACCACAGACCGCAAGCGGCACTAGCTGTACGTAACGGTCCCCAGGTAGTTGTCGATAAGAAGGCCGATGAGTAAACCCATCCGAACTCCTACTGAGTCTGATGTGACAATCTCCATACAGTCCGGTCCGTTCGTCCATGACTATCGCATATCGGGCCTAGGGGGGCGGCAAGCGTCAGTCCCCTAATAGCGGTATAAGTCGTGTCGGAGTGAAGCCCATTACACCTTGAGAAACTGCTGGAACCTACCAGCAAATCTCGCTTGCCCTGGCCAGGGACTTTGCGTAATGGCTCTCTGACACAGCACGATATCTACTCCCAATACCGGGAGGGACGAATCCTGTCTAACCGCCACTGCCTCCAAGTGCTCGGGACTGCACCCAACTGCTACCTGTTTGCACGACTCCTTTGAGCCGTGGTAGGGTAGCAATCTAAGAACAGTGGGACACACTCGAGGCGAAGTAGCAGTGTCAAGTCTGCGGACTACGCTGTACTCATGTCACCTGGGAACTGTTTACTGACGACTGGTATCAAACCAACCAACAGTTCCCTGTGAGTCCTGTCCGGTGTACCCGTAACCTAACGAGCACCTGTATACTATCTCGAGTACGACGTACTGATGGCTGTGGGACAGACCATCTCCCCAACTGGGATGAGAAGCGTACACACTAGTCTACTCCGGAGTATCGATGCTCTGTTTCGATAATCCATCGACCAGGGACCTGAATAAGGATGTGCTTGTAGACTACCCAGCCCCCACTAGTGTGACTGCCATCACAACGCTGGTAGCCAAGCAAGATCCTAAGAGCTCTATCAATACGTATACTCACATATTAAGATAGAAAAAACCAAGTAGCATACTACCATGTTTAGCAAGACTGTTATATACATGTGAATATCCCAAGCTTCCATTAAGTAATATACAAGCTAGTATGATACAGTAATGGCCTTCTAGGGCATAAACACTAACATCAGTGGTAGCTTCCTAGGTACTTGCACGACTCCCAGTATTCGCTAAATTATTTTTAGTTCCCCCGAGTTACTCCAGATTCCAAAATACACTCACAATTCACACATTTATCCGATATCGGAGTTTATAAATCCGTGTTTTGGGTTTCTAAGCTCTGGTCCAGGTCATGAATCATCTCAAAAGTCTTATTGACAGCCACCAATTTCCCAAACCCTTCTCTTGGGATTTTCTAACCTCACTAAACATCACAATACCACCTATAAACTTGCATGAAAGCTAAAGCGAATGAAATACTATGCTGAGGGTGATGAAATTACCTCACTTGGGCAACCCATGAAAAACCCTAGCTCCTCAAGGTTGACAAAATCTCACTTTTCTTGGTCCAATGTGTAGAGGAGAAGGAGGTGATCAATTTTAGTGAAGGGGGTTTAGGGTTTTGGTGGATATTTTTAGATGATCTCTAGGGGTAAAGTGGAGGGAGATGAAGATGAAGAGGAGAAGAAGAAATGAAATGGGGAGGGGCATGGGGCTGCTGCCCTCTCTCTCTCTCTCTCTCTTTTATTCGAACCCTCTCACTCTATTATTACCCTTTTGCCCTTTTTCACCCTTTTCTTTTAAACTTTAAAACCAAAACACAAAATACCCATAAAACAACACAAATGATATAACATGCAACCAAATGCAATATGACATGGTGCACTAGCCATGAAAAGCTGTAGAAACAAGGATTTGGCTTAATCGCGATTAGCAGTGCACTAATCGGGTTTTTATCAAAACTGCATATAATAAATTTTAAAATTCCCAAACCCTTTAAATATATTTTTAATTGAATAAATCATTTTAATTTCCTTTTATTTCACAGTTATTGGTATATATTTATACCCTTTTTCGAAAACCCCAATTTCGCAAATCGGGCAGTTTTCTGGAAAAATATTATTTTAATATTAAATTCCAAAAATAATATTTTATATTTTCTGAAATGTTACAATCTTCCCCCCTTAAATAAATTCGATCCCCAAATTTAAATTTAAACCCCCAAAATCTAAAACATTTCAATAATCAGCTCAAATTAACGGGGCTCCGAAATCACAGAAGCTGCAGAAATAACACAGCGCGTCCAGTGCGTATAAAAACGAGTACAAAACTCAAAATCAAACTCCGTCAAGCATCATGCTAATCATAGGATTTGCACACATATCCTCGAAGTTACAATAGAGATGCAGATCTCGAAATTCACTACTGAAATCCAATATACATTAGTCAAATACTATAATACGTGTATAGTACGCATCTTTGAAAACTCCAAAATCTGAATAAAATATATGCAAAATCTTTTCTAAATCGCTGCGGGAATGCGTAACTCACGGCATAACTGATGGACGCTCATTTTAAAATAATAATATATATCCATATATCAACAACAGCAACTGAGCCTTTTATCCCAAGCATATGGGGTAGGCTACATGAACCAACATGAGAATCACGCCGGGTCCAGCACATGAATCCTCTGCCTCCACTCACTCCTATCGAACAATATACTTTCATTGAGTCCTTTGGCAACCATATCATTTTGTATCACCTCCATCCATGTTTTCTACGGTCTCCCTTTTGCCCTTTTGCCATTGCCCATATCGAGAGTATCTATTCGTCTAACTAGTGCTTCCATAGGTCCGCGTCGCACATGACCAAACCATCTTAGCCGGTTTTCCCGCATCTTCTCCTCCACAGGTGCGACCCCAACTTTTGTATGAATATCCTCATTTCGCACCTTATCTTTTCTAGTATTACCGCACATCCAACGAAGCATGCGCATCTCCGCTACATGCATCTTCTGTGTATGATGCTTCTTAGGAGCCCAGTATTCTGTACCATATAATAAGGCAGGCCGAATAGCGCTCCGATAAAACTTCCCTTTCAATTTTAACGGAAAGTTACGATCACACAAAATCCCTGTTACACTCCTCCATTTCAACCAACCAGCTTAGATCCTTTGATTAACATCACTATCAATCTCCCCATTCTTTTGGATGATGGAACCGAGATATCTAAACTGTTCGCTCAGTGATATCTCTTGCCCTTCCAATGTTATACCAATATGGTTTTGACTTCTCTGGTTACTAAATTTGCAATGCATATATGCTGTCTTAGACCTGCTCAATCTGAGTCCCCGAGATTCCAATGTTTGCCTCCATAATTCTAATTTGGCATTAACCCCTGCTTTCGTCTCATTTACTAGAACAATATCATCGGCGAATAGCATACACCAAGATACCTCATCTTGGATAGTTCTAGTAAGCTCATCCATCACGATGGTTAACAGGAATGGACTTAATGCAGATCCTTGATGTAAACCAATAGTAATCGGAAAATCACTCATTAAGCCGCCGCAAGTTCTGACATTTGCCACTACTCCATCGTACATATCCTTGATTATGTCAATATACTTGATAGGGACCCCCTTCTTCATCATTGTCCGCCATAATACCTCTCTAGGTACCTTGTCGTACGCTTTTTCTAAATCAATAAATATCATATGCAAATCTCTTCTCCTCTCTCGAAAACGCTCGACAAGTTGACGAAGCAAATGAATAGCCTCTGTCGTCGATCGTCCAGGCATGAACCCAAACTGGTTCTCTATTATCTTAATATCCTTCCTTAGCATATGTTCAATCACTCTCTCCCAAAGTTTCATGGTGTGACACATAAGTTTTATTCCCCGGTAGTTTGAGCAACTTTGAATGTCACCCTTGTTCTAGTAGATAGGTACTAGGATACTTTTCCTCCATTCATTTGGCATCTTTTTTGTCTTCCAAATTTTATTAAACAGATCTGTCAGCCATTTAACGCCTATTTCTCCTAAGCATCTCCAAATCTCGATAGGAATCCCTTCAGGACCAACCGCTTTTCTTAAACTCATTCTGTTCAAAGCTTCTTTAACCTCCGGTAGTCTTATTTTACGCATGAAATAACGGTTTATAACTTGAGATTGAATGACAAGTCCATCCAAATTCTTAGTAAAGCTCTCATTGAACAATTTGTCAAAATAATCTTTCCATCTTTCCTTGATATCCTCATCTCGAACTAAAACCTTCTGATTTTCATTTTTGGCACACTTCACCGCACATAAGTCTCTAGTCTTCTTTTCCCGCATCTGAGCAATCCGGTATATATCATTTGCAGCCTCTTTAGTGTCTAATTTCTCGTACACCTCCTTGTAGACCTTAAATTTAGCTTCCCGAACAGCTTTCTTAACTTTCTTTTTAGCCATTTTGTACTTCTTAAATCTCTCCACATCTCTACTTTTCTTTAAATCTTTATAAGAATCCCTTTTAATTTTAATAGCAGCCTTTACATCTTCATTCCACCATGATATGCCCTTACATGGTGGAGCACCACCTCTTGACTCACCAAGTAGATCTCTAGCTACCTTCTTGATACAACTAGCCATTTTGTTCCATGTTTTGTCTGGATCATCTCCCGACTGCCAATCCGCTTCTTGGACTACACGATCTATAAAAGCCTTTTGGTTACCTTCTTTCAATCGCCACCATTTAATTCTAGGCTCTACCTTACGTCTAATCTTCCTAGGTTCTCTTCTAAATCGAAAATCTAGAACTAAAAGTCTATATTGAGTGGTTACACTCTTACCTGGCACTACCTTACAGTCGATACAACAACCTCTATCTATTCTTCTCATCAGAAAAAAGTCTATTTGACTAACACTTGATCCCCTCCTAAAAGTGATAAGGTGGGACTCTCTTTTCCTAAACCGGGTGTTTGCTAAGATCAAGTCATAAGATAAGGCAAAATCTAGAATCGAGTCACCTACTTCATTCCTTTGTCCGAAACCAAAACCTCCATGGATAGTATCAAACCCACTACGACTAGTACCTACATGTCCATTAAGATCACCACCAATAAATAACTTCTCTCCACTAGGTATACTTTGCACCACTTCGTCTAAATCCTCCCAGAATAGACGCTAACGTCATTAAGACCTATCTGTGGTGCATAAGCACTAATAACATTAAGGATCTCTCCACCTAGAATATGCTTAATCAGTAAAATTCTATCACCTTTTCTCCTAATCTCAACTACATCCTCAAGCAACCGTCTATCTAAGATTATACCTACCCCATTACGATTTTTATCTCTATCCGTATACCAAACCTTATAACCCCAAGGCTCTATGACTCTACTCTTTTCACCTACCCATTTAGTTTCTTGCAAACACATAATACCAACTCTCCTCCTAATCATCACCTCCACTAATTCTATTAGTCTACCCGTAAGGGAACCTATGTTCCAGGAAGCTAGATGGATCCTATGAAACCCTTGCTTATTTGTCACTACACCCGGGGTCCGATGTAGCGCGCCGTTTCTGGATGACGACACTTGCTTATTTGTCACTACACCCAGGGTCCGATGTAGCACGCCGTTTCTTGACGACGACCCTTGCTTATTTGTCACTACACCCAGGGTCCGATGTAGCACGCCGTTTCTGGACGACGACCCTTGCTTATTTGTCACTACACCCGGGGTCCAATGTAGCGCGCCGCATCTGGACGACGACCTAGAAGCCCTTGCATACTTAACACTACACCCGGGATCCGATGTAGCGCGTCGCTGAGTAGGGGACGCCCCAACGATATTCTTATTATGGTTCATGTCATAGAATGCGACAAAGTTTTACGTTGGCTGTCACAGGCCTAGCACAACCCTCCACCCTTTCTCATCCTGTAATACCCCAGGTATTATCCGATATACCCATTTATACCAGATAAGCATGGGGACCCACTATTAAACAATGGGGAATCTTCGGAATACATTCCGAAAGAGGTCAGATCTGTACTATAAATGGAATGATACCGCTCTTCAATACAGAGGCGTCTTTTAAGTGAACTGGCACTACAGGAGTTTGAGAACTCCGTAGTTAAGCGTGCTCGGGCCAGGGAAGTCCTGTGATGGGTGACCTCCTGGGAAGTGGCCCCTGGTCAGGTCCGGTTCGCTCAGAAGGACAAAACCGTGCGGTTTCGACCAGAGCAGACAATACTCTCTGTATTGGGGGTGGGGCATGACAGAATCGTATTAGAGCTGGTTCCTCAATAGTATGTCTGTGGTTCGAGGACGAACGATTGTTCTATGTGGGGGAGAATGTAATACCCCAGGTATTATCCGGTATACCCATTTATACCAGATAAGCTTGGGGACCCACTATAAAACAATAGGGAATCTTCGGAATACATTCCGAAAGAGGTCAGATCTGTACTATAAATGGAATGATACCGCTATTCAATACAGAGGCGCCATTTGAGTGAACTGGCACTACAGGAGTTTGAGAACTCCGTAGTTAAGCGTGCTCAGGCCAGGGAAGTCCTGGGATGGGTGACTACCTGGGAAGTGGCCCCTGGTCAGGTCCGGTTCGCTCAGAAGGACAAAACCGTGCGGTTTCGACAAGAGCGGACAATACTCTCTGTATTGGGGGTGGGCGTGACACATCCGGACTTGGGACCGGCAACGGTGGGTTTAATATATGTCCATATATTATTTCTTAAATACACATTCCGTCGTTCTCAAAATATCCCAAAATGTTTTCCTTTATAACGTTCGTGTCGCTCACGGACATGTAGGAAATAGCGAGACTATAGCTCCTCTTGAAAACCCTTTTTGTAATCTATTAATGCATGCAGAGTACTCAGGTACTGTCCCCAGATCAGTTCTATTTGGCTACTACACAATATAGTGCCCAACATGAAAACAAAGTGCTCAAAAGCAAAATCAGCCTCAAAAGGCGTATCCAATAATCACATGCGTCTGGTGTGTATGGAAATCAAATCCAATTACAGGTGCCACAATACGCACAAAGCGAAACTAAGTGCAACGGGTGTGCACAAAAGCATCTGTCCACTGCAACGGTGTGCATGACAACAATATCTGGTGCACCTATTGTGCACGAAAATAACATCTGGTGCATCAAATGCACGAAATACATTCAATAACTCAACGCATAAAAAGAAACACCGAGTACACCAAGGTGTATGAATCAATATCGTGTGCAACTGCGTGCACAAAATACATGTCAATGCACTGCAAGCACATATAAGCTATACCGAGTGCAAAAATCACCTTATCCACATGAAATCCATGAAATCATAAACATGTGCGGCCAAGGCATAAAACCGAATCTCAAGTGTAATAGATATGCACAAATCGCAAATCAACACAACGGTGTATAAAATATATATAAGGTGTGATAACTATGCGCAAAAATGTAAATACTCAGTAGATGCAGCCATGGTGCACGAAATCGATATCAGGAAACTCATCATCAAAACTCAAATCCATGCGATATAAGCGTGATACTCGGATCACAAACGCAAATCACAATAAATGACATCGAGGTACAACTCCTACAATGTCGGAAAAATTCGGTGCGCCCAAAACGGGCAGACAGGGCAAGAACATCCGCTCGCTTTTTGCTCACGGCCTGGCGTCCTCTGTCTCTGGGTCCTTATCTTCTCTGTGGATTACCAATCCCACAATCCATCGGCTCATCGGCCCTGTCAGGTGTGCTAACAGGAACGATTCCGCTCTAGCACTTCTCTGGTCATCTCTCGGTCAATCATCACGACCACTCGCAAAGTAGCATGTTGCCGGTATCAACCTCCGGTCCTCTGAATAAACATGACACATCTGATCCTGGGTGCAAACCTTATTGCAGCAGTGTCCTGGAAGGAATCCTGCTGAAGGTCTCTTCCGATCTCGCCTATGCCGAACTGTTCGGAGGCTGGTACTCTCATATAATCTCTTCTCGTTTTCTGGACATCTGTGTGTTCCGGACACATTTCCTCGGAAATTGGCTGTATCCCAACGCCTATGTAAGCATATCAGGTCTCTGATCTCGACGGGGAGTAATAACAGCTCGTCAGCGTCTCGCACGAACCTCTGGTTCCACTCGTCTTTATCATCTTCCACTATGACGTCACGCCATGCTATCTGCGCACTGCAACTGTTCTCGGCCACGGTCAATCCGAAGTCTCTCGCACGGACTCAAAATCGCGTACTCTGTATCTTCATCACGCCGAACACGTCCTCGGGAACTCGACCCAACCATCGGAGGGATACTCAATACTCGTCCGTCCTCGATCAACTCCCAACGCATCTCGGTGAGGTCCTCTATCCGAAGCTGGTCAGCTTACTGATCTCTTATCACATGATATCCGGACGACGTCAAACTTTTCGATCGAGCCATCAAGGTCCCAAAATTTCTAGAAGGCTCAGCACCTGAGCACAGTCTAAAAATATCTGGTACATACCACAGTACCTCTGGACTAGCCGTAGAAGGGCAAACCCAAGCCTTACTGATGGCACCGCTAAACTGCCACAAACCCTAAGGTTCAAAGCGGTTCCATGGTCATCATGTCGAGTTAGGGTTTCATTCTTCTAGAGGGTCCACAGAATTACCTGCATGTTCCTCCGAACACTTTAAACTTAGGAAAATGGGTTTCTGACACTCACTCGAACTTTTTAGCTTCGCCTATACAACATGTGAATATTTTTCGCCCGCATGCTAAACAATGCCTCAATCATCCAGGAAAGGCGATACATCGGCGGTCATCTCTGGATCAGTCTGCTCTAGATCTGAGAAAGACTATCCACGATGGAAATCTTCAACTCAACTGAGCCTGCGTCGGTGCATCAATCTGCCGAATCACCTTTGTCTCTCAAATCGGGGTAGACTAGCTATCATCTGTCGCATTTCTTCCTGGAAGCTCCGGCGATCTTAGCTCGTAAGCTCTAGAAGCGACATCCCATCATTTCAGCAACCGCTGGGTCACCTGTCTGCACGGTAGGGGACATCAAAATCTCTGAGGTATGCTTTACATCTACAGTCCTCTCACAACTGGCAGCTCTAACAATGGCCCGATTGTTGGATATATGTATGCCCTTGAGGCTATTAAATGATAGTGTATGTATTGATGTGTGTGTGTGTATTCAGAGGACAATCTTGCTCGACATGATAGTATGCTATCTGGTTTCTCTTTATCATATGTTCACTTGATCATGTTTATATTCATTTTGGTACATGTTGATAAAGCCTTAAGGATATTGGCTTGACTATTGGGATTATGATGTGGATCATACTAGTGGGACACCTGTAGTTTATAAGCATATCCTTGAAATGTTCCTAGTCGTAGGTATATCAAAACAGGGCATCGATATTCCAGTGTAGACTAGCGTATACTATTCTTGTTCCATATGATGGGCGATGGATGATCCCATATCCATTTGGTGTGCTGACACCGAAGATTGTATACGGGTGCTCAGTGAGACTGGGTACACTGAACGGACTCACCGAGAACTCCTATGTGCTATTATATCATAGGTCGGATAGCAGTTCTTAGGTGACCCTGGTACAGGTTAGTCTATAGACCTGAGATCGCCATAGAGTCTTGTGTGTCCTCCCACTGTACTTTGATCTCCACCCTACTGCGGCTCTACTGATTCGAACAAACAGGTGGATTTTGGGTATAGTCCTGAGGCATATGGAGGCAATGAGCGATAGGAGGGGTTTCGTCTCTCCCGGTATTGGGGGTTGATGCTGTGCTGTGCACGATTGGCTATAACGGGAAGTCCCTGGCCAGGGCTGCTAAGATATTACTGATAAGTGTTATCAGTAAGTTTCTCGATCTGTTATAAACCATATACCGGCATGACTTATTGAGTTATTGGGGTCGACGATTCCATCCCTAGACTCGATATGCAGCATATCTGACGAAGAGACCGGACTGTACGGTAAGTGTTGCCAGTTGGATTGATGGGAGTTTTGACAGGTTCGCTTGTTCTTCTTCTGATCGCTCAATACACGGGTGGCTGTTACGTTTAGCTGACCGCTTGCGGCTTGTAGGTGTTTGATATGATCGTCACCTACTGCTGGCGTATTGACGAGTCTTAGAGTCCCACATAGAAGTTTCTTGGCTCGGGCGAAACGAAGTGGTGCGCATATAAAAATATGTGCGGAAGCTCGATTAAATACGAGTATATGATACTGTATTTTAATCGGGCGTTTTATATTAGTCGGGTCGTATGAGATATGACCGGTTTATTAAATCAAGTGTTGATTTAATATTGACTTTTATCTCATTTATTTAAACCCTTTTCTTTTGATGGATGCATGCATTTATATGTACATGATGATGTGCATACACACATACATACATGCATTTGTATCATGGTTGATGATACAGCTTAGATGGCAATATAAGAATCACATGGTTCATAATTTAATATATGGAGTTTTTTGAATTAAGTTAAAGATAAAGGAAAATAGATAATGACTCATTTCTTTTTTAGTGACTCATTTCTTCTACACTTTTCCATGGTTGACTTTGACTTAACCATGGTTTATTTTCCTTTGCCTTTTAACTCATGAGAAAATATTTAGATATTATATTTAACTATGGTTTCTATTATGATATTTATCTCTCTCTCTCTCTCATTTTCTTTTTGCATTAATCATCCAAAAGAAAAAATATCAAGCCGTCTTCTTCTTCCTTTCTCTTGATCTCTCTTGAGTTCTATGTTGAGTTAGATAAAAAGAAAGAAAGGGTATTAAGTGAGATTAACAACCATTTCATCATCCTACACAACCTTTGCTACTTTGTGTAGGGTGTTTTGCTTCAAGGATTTCAAAGTTCAAGTGAAGCAACAAGCTTTGAGCAAAGGACTTCGAGTGGATCGTCGTGGACTTAGAGATGATCTAGCGAGCCGTTCCAAAAAAAGGAGATCCAAGGAGTCACCCTAGGAGGTCTACAAAGGTTGTGGTCTCTCCACTTAGTGTAAATTATTAAAAAGTTGTGATACTTTTAATTGTTACTTCATAATTCTAGTTCAATTCCTAGTTTAGTTTACTTAGCACCTCATAAATTTAAAGTTATGGCATGTGTGATGCTTCCAAACCCTAAACGAGGTGTTAAGGAAACCCTACAGTGGTATCAGAGCGAAGCTAGAGGTTTGGAGTAACCTAGACGACGTTAAAAATCTCGAACGAACGAAACACGACTCCCGGGGGGTGCTCTTTGGAAATTTTTCAAAAACGTGGATATTTTCACATTAAAAATACTTAAAAAATTCAGCAGGGTATTTTATAGGCCGACAAGAAGTACGACGCCCTAACTCATCCGTACGACCGCGGAACCGCGGCCATAGTGGCCTTTCTGCGGCGGTTCCGCGACGCAGTAGGTGGGTCATAGGCCGTATATTCTTGCGCAGGCCCATATGTATTTTGTGCAGTCACTTGTATTTTTTAAAACTGCTCAAGTGTTGAGCTTTCTGAGAAGTCTGCGGGTGTTTAATCGTTCGATCGAATGTTTTAACTGCGCCTAGTTTATTAGTATGTGATACAATAATTGGAATCAACAAATTTGTTTGTTGCGTGTAAATCTAGTAGTTCGGTCTCGGGAATAAACGGAAATCTTGTTAAATTATCCGGTTTGTTTTGAAAAGGTGTTTTCTTGAATGAGATCCAAATGCGAGCTTTACATTGTTAGGCATGAATCTTGTATATGTGATATTCCGGGTTTGTGTTGTCTAAAGGCAGTTACGATTCCAATTGTTGTAGTTTTTCATTTTATTTCTCTATGACCGTAAGTGTAGTATGTAGTTGTATTGCCGGTTTTCGTTGCTATACATCAACGACGATCGGTGTATGCATACTTACTTACGTTGATGATATTTGATATTATGTGTCGATGAGATTTGATGTGCATGATTGTCGTGAATGAATAGCCGGGGGTTTTATGTGAGATGAGAGTTTTCTTTTCATTCATGTAAAATTAAATTGTATGTAATAATTTTTTATTTGGAGCACTTCCGGGATGAGGTTGATGTCACCAATATTGTATATTATTTACTTTTCCGCATTAGGATAGACCCAAGGAGGTGGGCACAAGTGACTGGGTTCTAGGGTTCAGTGGGAGGCCATCTCGAGGAGTCGAGACCGGGTCTCCTAAACTCCAGAATTGGTAGGGTCACTTTCCTCTCTCGTAGGGGTCTAGGGGTGTGGGCTTGGCTATTCATCGTGACCGTGGAATCCGTATTTTTATTGCTGGCTAAATACAAAATACGGACCTCCTAGATATCCTATATCATATGTGCTTCTGCTGCTTTTATTATCTGATGTAATCATTTAATATATATCTGAGACGAATGAGATATTATATATATGATATATAATAGACGTTACTTTTGTTTTGCACCCGCGCTAGCCCCGTCCTGGTATGCCGTTAGTTAAGTAACCTAACGGTGCATATCAGGACACTATGGCGAATGCGAGTGGCATATGTGTACGTTATATTTTCGTTTTCTTTCTGTAATGGCTTAGGTTTTAAATGATGGGACTGCATTAATGAGATTAATGTAAAGATAAATGAACTTAAAAAGATGTTGTAGAATCGGATTTGAAACGCACTTGGCCTTTTATGAAAAAGCAAGTTTCAAAATGCGGAGCTTAAGCCACTCCTTTTAAATCCATTGGATTCTACAACGATATCAAGTTCAAAGCGTTAAAAGTTTTCTTAAAAACTATCAGCAGTCCTCCGTCATTTTAGGAAGTAGAGTACTTAGTATCCGTGCTGTGTATTTTGACTTTAGTTAAGGCGCAGTGTATGGTAGCTGAGTAATGTCTTCCTACACTGCATATGATGCAGATTAGTTAGGACATTCATATGATTATGTTGACTTTAGTTAAGGGTCATATGGGTGGGTCTAGTTAATCACGAAATGACGGGAAGAACTTGACTAGTACTTATGACATGTTGACTATAGTTAAGGTCATGAGTACTAGGGGTAAAAATAATATCGGGAATTTCAAGAGTTGAAATTTACAATGAGATTGTATACCTTGTATATGATAGTAGGATCCCGATCCCACTGCGAGCAAAAGTTGCTCCCGGGAGAATTTTGCACTTTACAATTAGCTAACTCAGTAGGTGTCAAGAAAGGTGTCAAACGGGGCTACGCCTCTGGGAAGACGAGGTTTATTTTAATTAGGTCCGTGAGAAAGCATGGGGAACCTCCCTCAAGTACCGGCACCGGCCTGGCTGAACGGTTAGCGAAGTTGTAGAATGTAATAAATCCCGGCTAGATTTCTTTTTAAAAGGTTTTAAAGAAAATTTGATAAAAACAGTGGGAGACATCGATTAGACAAGATGATAACCAATCTAATCTTTGCAAGAGCTTTTTGCTGAGTGTATTCTTTTCTCTCTCTTAACAGCATATTCAAATGTCAGGACTTAAACTTCTATTAGATAAAAACAAGCTGAATGGGACCAATTATAATGATTGGCTGAGGAATCAAAACATTGCCTTGACCTATGATAAAGTATCATATGTCCTCACGGCTCCAACCCTGCCCACCCTAGGTCCTAAACCTTCAGTTGCGGAAAAGGAAATCCGCAAGACATGGGACGCTGACTGTGCCACAGCTAAATACCTCGCGCTAGCATCGATGGATAACACACATCAGAAGCAGCACGAGAATATGGACGTCAAAGCCATATTCCTCCATACAAAAGAGTTGTATGGAGAGCAATCTCGCGTATTACGATACGAAGCATCTAGAAAACTGTTTCAGATGCAACTGACCGCTGGCACAGCAGTAGGAGACCATGTTCTGGAAATGATAGCTCTCATAGAAGAGCTTAAGGACCTTGGGTAGACAATGGACAATGAACAATATACGGATATTATTCTGCAGTCTCTCCCCTCCACCTTTGCTCAGTTCATAGTTAACTTCAACATGCACAACATGAAGAAGGAACTAC
The DNA here is from genome assembly GCA_030015575.1 of Agapanthus africanus. Classification (NCBI taxonomy): domain Eukaryota; kingdom Viridiplantae; phylum Streptophyta; class Magnoliopsida; order Asparagales; family Amaryllidaceae; genus Agapanthus; species Agapanthus africanus. The sequence goes on from JASDDO010000010.1 coordinate 174,989,128, forward strand.
CTGAACTCCTTAATATGTTAAGGAGTGCAGAGAGCATGCTGAAATCAGTAAAGACTCATGTTTCGTATGTTAGGCCATCCTCCTCCTCTCGCCCAAAGGCTAAGGCCAAGGGAAAGATGAAGAAGAAACCCACCAAACCTAAGGGTGGAGTCAAAAAGGTTAAGGGGAAAGACAAGTCCAAGGTTGGGGAATCGGGGAAAGGAGAATGTTTCCACTGCAAAAATACGAGACACTGGAAGCGGAACTGTACTGAGTACCTTGAACTCAAGAAGAAGCATGGTGATGGTTCAGCTTCAGGTGTGTTCATAGTTGAGAACTGTTTTTCTAATAACTCTGCTTCCTGGGTATTAGATACCGGTTCAGGTTCTCATATTTGCAATTCTGTGCAGGTGTTGAGAAATAGCAAAGTTTTGAAGAAAGGTGGTCATACTCTCCAGGTTGGAAATGGTTCCAATGTAAATGCAGTTTCAGTGGTAGAGTATCACCTAGGGTTGCCGTTGGGTTGTATATAGGTTTTGAACCCATGTTATTTTGTGCCAAGTATGCTTTGTAATATTATATCCGTTTCCTTGTTCGACAATGAAGGGTATCATTTTGCTGTGCAACACAATGTTATGAACATTAGACTTAATCAAGAGTTGATTGGTTGTGGTACACTAAATAACGGGATATACGTCCTTAATCAACACACAGTTTTCAACGTTCAATACACAAACAAAAGAAAATTTTCTGATATAAATGAAGCTTTTCTTTGGCATTGTAGACTTGGTCATATTAATGAAACAAGACTAAACAAGCTTCATAAAGATGTATATTTAAATTCTTTTGAGTATAAATCTTATGCAACTTGGCAGTCTGGTATCAAAGGTAAAATGACCAAAACTCCGTTTACTGGACACGGAGAAAGAGCTACTGAGCTCCTAGGCCTCATACATAGTGATGTATGTGGGCCAATGTCTATACATGCAAGAGACGGTTTTTCATACTTCATAACTTTTACTGATGATTTCTCAAGATTTGGTCATGTGTTTTTGATAAAACATAAATCTGAAGCTTTCGAGAAATTCAAGGAGTACAAACTTGAAGTAGAAAACCAAACAGGAATGAGAATCAAGATACTTCGATCAGATCGAGGTGGAGAGTACTTAAGTACTGAGTTCTTGGACTTCCTAAAAGAGAATGGGATTCTCTCTCAGCTCACTCTCCTTTACACACTACAGCACAACGGTGTGTCAGAATGGCGGAATTGTACCATATTAGATATGGTATGATCCATGATGAGTGATTCTGAGTTACCTCTCTCATTTTGGGGGCATGCATTGGAAACAACAGCTTTTCTATTAAAAAAAGTTCCAACCAAAACCGTGTCTACCACTCCATATGAGATATGGCATGGGAAGAAACCATCTCTTAAAAGAGTTAGGATTAGGGGTTGTCCGGCTTTTGTCAAAAAGCAGAATCCAGACAAACTCAAGACACGATCAGTAAAATGTATATTTGTAGGATATCCAAAACATTCGTTTGGGTATCTATTCTACCACAAGGAGAAACAAAAGGTATTTGTTTCTCAATATGCCACATTTTTAGAAAATGAAATTTTTTCAAATGATTCAGATGGCAATGTGGTAGATCTAGAAGAGGTTCTAGAGACACAAGTTACAAATAACGTCTTGGTTGAACCTGATATTACAACCGAATCAAATGAACATCAGTCACTCCGTAGATCTGGTAGGACTTCTCGCCCACCGGAGAGATACTATGGTTTCCTTATTGATGGTGATAGAGAAGATTGCATCATGGATGATGATGATCCTGCCAGTTTTCATCAGGCTATCATGAGTGGTGACTCTGTGAAATGGCTGGATGCCATAAGATCCGAAATGGAGTCCATGTACACCAACAAAGTATAGACTTTGGAAGATGTACCCTCCGGGATAAAACCTGTGGGTTGCAGATGGATCTTTAAAAGAAAGATCGGTGTAGATGGACAGGTAGAGACCTATAAGGCAAGATTGGTAGTGAAAGGTTTTCGTCAAAGTCCAGGTTTGGACTATGACGAGGCTTTCTCTCCGGTAGCCATGCTTAAATCCATTCGGATCCTACTTGCTATTACTGCTCACTGCGACTATGAAATCTGGCAGATGGACGTTAAAACTGCATTCCTAAATGGTGATTTAGATGAAAGCGTTTATATGGATCAGCCAGAGGGCTTCATTGACAGTGGGAGAAGCGGAAAAGTATGTAAGTTGCTTAAATCCATTTATGGATTAAAGCAGGCCTCACAGAGTTAGAACATCCGTTTTGATGATGTTATCAAAGAGTTTGATTTCATCAAAAATCGAGATGAATCTTGTGTTTATAAGAAGACTGTAGAGAGAAATGTCGCATTCCTCGTATTGTACGTGGATGACATACTTCTGATAGGAAATGATATTCCTATGCTACAGTCGGTCAAATCATTCTTATCACAAAGGTTCTCCATGAAGGACTTGGGTGATGCCATATACATATTAAGCATACGGATCTATAAGGATAGATCCAAACGGTTATAGGGATTGTCCCAAACCAAGTACATTAACACCATCCTAAAGAGGTTTAGTATGGAAGACTCCAAGCGGGGTGCCTTACCCGCTTGCCACGGAGTCACTCTCTCAAAGGACGATTGCCCAAAGTCTGATATAGAAAGAGCTCGCATGAGCATTATTCCCAATGCTTCGGCAGTAGGATCTATAATGTATGCGATGTTATGTACACGCTCTGATGTTGCTTATGCACTTAGTGTAGTAAGCAGGTATCAGTCAAACCCAGGGGAGAATCACTGGATTGCTGTGAAGAACATTCTTAAGTACTTGCGAAGGACTAAAGAATTGTTCTTGGTGTATGGTAACGGGGATCTCCAAATGGAGGCCTTTACCGATTCGAGCTTCCAGAGTGACAAGGATGACAGCAAGTCTATCTCAGGGTTTGCATTTACCCTCAATGGAGGGATGGTGAGTTGGAAGAGTTCCAAACAGGATACCGTTGCAGACTCAACGATGGAAGCTGAATACATTGCTGCAAATGATGCTGCCAAGGAAGCCGTCTGGATGAGGAAGTTCATCTCGGAGCTAGGAGTAGTTCCAACTATTATTGATCCAATACCTTTGTATTGTGACAATAATGGGGCTATGGCCTTGGCCAAAGAGCCCAGGTCCCATCAGAAGTCCAGACACATCCTGAGGCGATATCATCTGATCCGGGAGATAGTTGATCGCCACGAGATCGAGATCAAGAGAGTAGATACAAAGGATAACACTGCGGATCCATTCACCAAGGCCTTCCCTCAGCCGCAGAATGAGCGACTTTTTTAGATGTTGGGTATGAGATACGCCAATAATTGGCCTTAGTGCAAGTGGGAGATTGTTGGATATATGTATGCCCTTGAGGCCATTATGTGATAGTGTATGTACTGATGTGTATGTGTGTGTGTCTATATATATATATATATATATATAGTCAGAGGACAGTCTTGCTCGACATGATAGTATGCTATCTGGTTTCTCTTTATCATATGTTCACTTGATCATGTTTATATTCATTTTGGTACATGTTGATAAAGCCCTAAGGATATTGGCTTGACTACTGGGATTATGATGTGGATCATACTAGTGGGACACCTGTAGTTTATAAGCATATCCTTGAAATGTTTCTAGTCGTAGGTATATCGAAACAGGGCATCGATATTCCAGTGTAGACTAGCGTATACTATTCTTGTTCCATATGTGGGCGATGGATGATCCCATATCCATCTGGTGTGCTGACACCGAAGGGTATATATGGGTGCTCAGTGAGACTAGGTACACTGAACGGACTCACCGAAAACTCCTTTGTGGTATTATATCATACGTCGGATAGCAGTTCTCAAGTGACGCTGGTACATGTTAGTCTGTAGACCAGAGATCGCCATAGAGTCTTGTCTGTCCTCCCACTGTACTTTGAACTCCACCCTACTTCGGCTCTACTGAGTCGAACAAACAGGTGGATTTTGGGTATAGTCCTGAGGCATATGGAGGCAATGAGCGATAGGAGGGGTTTCGTCTCTCCCGGTATTGGGGGTTGATGCTGTGCTGTGCACGATTGGCAATAACAGGATGTCCCTGGCCAGGGCTGCTGAGATATTGCTGATAAGTGTTATCAGTATGCTTCTCGATCTATTATAAACCATATACCGGCATGACTTATTGAGTTATTGGGGTCGACGATTCAATCCCTAGACTCGATATGCAGCATATCTGACGAAGTGACCGGACTGTACGGTAAGTGTTGCCAGTTGGATTGACGGGAGTTTTGACAGGTTCACTTGTTCTTCTTCTGATCGCTCAATACACGGGTGGCCGTTACGTTTAGCTGACCGCTTGCGGCTTGTAGGTGTTTGATATGATCGTCACCTACTGCTGGCGTATTGACGAGTCTTAGAGTCCCACATAGAAGTTTCTTGGCTCGGGCGAAACGAAGTGGTGCACATATAAAAATATGTGCGGAAGCTCGATTAAATATGAGTATATGATACTGTATTTTAATCGGGCATTTCATATTAGTCGGGTCGTATGAAATATGACTAGTTTATTAAATGAAGTGTTAATTTAATATTGACTCTTATCTCATTTATTTAAACCCTTTTCTTTTGATGGATGCATGCATGTATATGTACATGATGATGTGCATACACACATACATACATGCATTTGTATCATGGTTGATGATACAACTTAGATGGCAATACAAGAATCACATGGTTCATAATTTAATATATGGATATTTTTGAATTAAGTTAAAGCTAAAGGAAAATAGATAATGACTCATTTCTTTTTTAGTGACTCATTTCTTCTATACTTTTCCATGGTTGACTTTGACTTAACCATGGTTTATTTTCCTTTGCCTTTTAACTCAAGAGAAAATATCTAGATATTATATTTAAGTATGGTTTCTATTACGATATTTATCTCTCTCATCTTCTTCTTCCTTTCCCTTGATCTCTCTTGAGTTCTATATTGAGTTAGATAAAAAGAAAGAAAGGGTATTAAGTGAGATTACCAACCATTTCATCATCCTACACAACCCTTGCTACTTTGTGTAGGGTGTTTTGCTTCAAGGATTTCAAAGTTCAAGTGAAGCAACAAGCTTTGAGCAAAGAACTTCGGGTGGATCATCGTGGACTTGGAGGTGATCTTGCGAGCCGTTCCAAACCAAAGGAGATCCAAGGAGTCACCCTAGGAGCTCTACAAAGGTTGTAGTCTCTCCACTTAGTGTAAATTATTAAAAAGATGTGATACTTTTAATTGTTACTTCATAATTCTAGTTCGATTCTTAGTTTAGTTTACTTAGCACCTCATAAATTTAAAGTTATGGCATGTGTGATACTTCCAAACCCTAAATGAGGTGTTAAGAAAACCCTACACCGATCATCCGGTGCAAAACCAAACACTCGCCTCAACAGGAGGTCACAACACAACACTACATCGAGACGTTCCCATGTCACCAAGAAACACAATGATCGGCCCTCGTACCAGACGAGCTCGCCCTGACCGCAATACTAGCAGCAGCTCAACTGCGCTCAAACTATGGTGACAGGAACCTCAACCGATTATCGAAGAAAACCGATCAACGACAGGAGAGGAAACGACAGATCCAGAATGGATACATGATCATAAGAAGGAACATCATCAATGAAAGTATGATCACGAAACTAATAGAATCGAGGATCTCAAATGGATGTATAAGCATGGATACGAAGAGAATCACTGGTCTCAAAATATGTACATCCTAAGGTTTCTTAAGTGGAGTATCGTATTGTAAATATGCCATGGAACATACGTACGGTACGTCACTCTACTCAAGCTACCTACTCCATCAATCAGGGTCAGCCTACGAAACGAAAGTCCGGGTGTATTACCACCCCCCCTCCCCCGTTCAAGTCTAAGTTCCGTAAGGTCAAGCCTAGGTTCCGAAATACATATCCGCCCTAGACTCCGCATAGTCAAACGTAGACTCGAACAAAGGTTAAACCTAGCGCTTTGATACCAACTTTGTCACGACCCGAAATATTAGCTCATGACCAGCACTTGAATCACGCAACGTCTAAAGCCGTAACAGAATTCAAGTAAGCTGAAACCCAGAAATCTAAACCTTTTAAGAAAAATAAAGGAGGTGAGGTTTTGAAATAAAGGTATAATGAAATCAAGTTTTCTTAATGCATAAAAAGAACATGAATGATGCAAGTGAAATTTACTAGTTTGAAAACATGTTTCGTCTTTTAAAAATTTCGGCAGCACCTCCTTTGTATATTTTGATCCAAAACTACAAATACATAATAATGATAAAGGCATCCACAAGCGGGAGCTAGCTCTTCGCCAAACGGCGGATCACAACCACGCAATACAGTATAAAAAAGTATACGATGCCCAACGACGAAGTTCACCACAGTAAGATAAATAAAAAGCAAGACAACAAAACCACAAGTAGCGAAAACGTTAGTTATATGTATGCCCTAGAGGCCATTACTGTACACAGGATGTATATTGTAGTGGATGCTGGGACATATATTGGTAGAACTTTCTTGCTCGACATGATAGTACGCTATCCGGTTGCTCTTTATCTTAACATGTATACTTGCTGTCTCTCTATTACATGTTGATAAAGCACTTAGGATATATGCTCGACTTCCAGGACTGTGATGTAGATCATACTAGTGGGGCCTGAGTAGTCTATGAGTACATCCTTCAATGTTCCCAGTCGTGGGAATATCAAGACGGAGCATCGATATTCCAGAGTAGACTAGCGTATATCTTCTCGACCCATGTGATGGGCGATGGATGATCCCATAACCATTGGTGTTTGACATCAGAGATGGTATGCGGGTGCTCAATGGTGACTGGGTACACTGAACGAACTCGCCGAGAACTCCCAGATGGTATTATACCTCACGTCAGATGGCAGTTCTCTGGTGACACTGGTACAGCTTAGTCTGTTGACCCGAGATCGTCATAGAGTCTTGTGTGTCTCCCACTGTGCTTTGATTTTCACCCTACCACGGCTCTACTGAGTTGTGCAAACAGGTGGTTTTTGGGTACAGTCCCGATTCACATGGAGGCAATGAGCGATAGGAGGGGATTCGTCTCTCCCGGTATTGGGGGTTGATGTTGCGCTATGCTCGACTGGCCATAACTGGAAATCCCTGGCCAGGGTTGCAGTGATATACTGGTAAAGGTTATGAGTAGTTTCACTCTTGTTATGGACCTTACATCGGCATGACTTATCAAGCTACTGGGGTCTGACGTTTACCACCCCTAGGCGAGATATGCGACATATCAGACGAACAGACCGGACTGTACGGTAAGTGTTACTGGTTGGATTCACAGGAGTGCGAGTGGGCTTGCTCGATGATCTTCTGATCGCTCAATACCCGGGTGGCTGTTATGTTTAGCAGACCGCTTGCGGCTTGTGGGTGTTTGATATGATCATCACCTACTGCCGGCGTATTGACGAGTCTTTAGAGTCCTACACAGAGGCTTCCTGGCTCAAGCGAAACGAAATAAGAGCGCATATGAGATATGTGCGGGACCGAGAATAATACCAGTATGTGATACTGAATTCTATTCTCGCGATTTGTATCATCGGACGGTTATATATGATATAACTGGGTTACCGAATCAAATGTTGATTCGATATATTGATACACTTGATATTAGTCGGTTATATGCAGTATGACCGGATCATTAAATCAAGTGTTGATTTAATGATTTAATGTATAATTATATATTTGATATATTACTTTACATTAACTAATATTGGTTCATTTAAGATTGATTTTCTCACATGAATGTGCACATTGTTTATATGTGATATATGCAAGTGTACATGTTTGTATCATGCTTCATGATACATACAAGCTGTGTGTATGAGACTTAAACCAAATTGAGGTTAAATTAGGGTTTACTAATTTCCTAATAAATAACAAAAGAAATAAGACTTTAGTCAAAGTTATCAAGCTTCATGAAGCTTGAAGAAACTTTGAGAAAGTCAATTTCTTTTGTCATTTCCTTAGGATGCTAGTTAACCCAACCCTTAACCCAAGTCTTTGGTTAATTCTCTACACAAGTTAAGCATGAGGGCTTAACTTAACCATGGTACCATAATTAAAATGATAAGTTTCATTCTTTATTCAATTATTCTCATCATTATTCTTTCTTCTTCTTCTTCAAGAAGAAGAAAGCTTGCTACCTCTAATGGTGCCATGAGATTTAGAGTGAGAAATCCAAATCCAAAGTGAACCCACTTCCTATTTCTTCATCGTCTACCACTTTCCATGTAGTAGAGTGTGTTATCTTCATAAGTTTCATGACCTAGTGAAGATGGAGCTTGAGTTTGAGTCGCCTCGACGTAGATCATCTTCGGCATCGAAGTCAACGACCTAGCCCGGTCATTTCTCCGATGAAACTAATGCTAGAGTCCAGGATCCCGATGATCGCAGCGGAGGGACGTCATCATGGAGCTAAAGAAGTGGAGGACCGGATCTACAATGGTTGTAATCCCTTTCACTTGTAGTTAAATTGTTAACTTGCTTAGTTTCGCCTTACCTCTAGTTAACGATCTAGCATTAGGGTTCTTTGGCACATGAAAAATTTGATTTTGGAATGGTTGATCAGTTGTAGAACCTCATGAGTGTGCCTAGAAACCCTACAGTGGTATCAGAGCCTAGCTAGAGCTTTAGGCGATTGGTAGACGATGTTAGAAATCCGATCGAACCCCGAATCCCTAAATTATACCCCTCTCTGTACAATTTTTGAAACTGTGGCTTTTTCCTAATTAAAAATACTCAGAAAATAGTGCAGGGAAATATAAGAATAATGGCAGAAAACGAAACCCTAATTCTACTGTAGCGCAGCGGAACCGCGGCCTTAACCTACTATTTGCGGCGGCTCCGCGGCCGTATGTACTGATTAGGGTCTCTATTTTCTACAGTTATACCAGTATCTGTTTCCTGTGTTTTCTGGGAATTTTCAATTTATGCTAAAGAGTTGATTTTTCTGGGTTGTTTTGGGGACTCGATGATTCGAACGAATTGTCTAACTTTGTCTATGTGTTTTTTTTTCCGGGTAATTTTAGAATATGTTAAAAAGTTCGACCGGATATAAATACCCACTTTTTCCCCTGCCGGGAAATTTCCAAGTGCTGGATTTTTCCGAAGTTTAAGAATGTTCTAAGTAGTGCAAGTAACTCGATGGACCCTCTAGAAGACAACAAACCTTAACTCGATTATGTGACCGTCTTGAACTGCCCTTTGAACCTTAGGGTTTGGGGCAATACGGCGTGCCACATGTAAGGCGTTGGCTTGACCCTTCTATGGCTGGACCGTTGGTACTGTGGTATGAAGTGAATGTTTTTAAACTTATTTCATGTGTTGAGCTGTTTTGGGAAAACTTGGGTGTTTGATTGTTCGATTGGAAATTTTAACATTTTCTATTTATCTGGAATGTGATACAATATTTGGAATCCACAAGTAGTTATGAGATAACTGAATGAATGTTATAAACATAGCAGTCTAGTCTCATTTGATCGGTTGCCACGAAATTTTGATGCGATCAAAACTCCGTCGCAATCACGTTGCATACGCGGATACTCGCCGGGTAAACTTAATAGACAGCTACACCCCATAGCCCTGACCAAGTGACTATAGGAGAACCCCGTCGCCGAAAGCATCCGTTCGGGTGCTCGCGGCAGCGGTGTTCCGCCTTAATGCACTCGAACGCATCGGGGGTGTGGCCGTCTACTGAAGTTTGCGATGAGCATTCGATCTGGATGTCGGGAATCTTGTTGAATTGCCCGACTTGATATTGAAAACAGTTTTTGATTTTGAGACTGAAATGCGGGGTTTGTAATTGTTAGGCATGCGATGTCTAAGAAGGTTGCGGATTACAACTGTTGTAGTTTTACACTTTCTTTTCTGCGGCCGTAAGTATAATATGTGATGTCGCCGGTTTCGTTGCTATATGTCAACGACAATTGGGATGAGCATATTTACTTTTGTTGATGATATGTAATGTTATGTGTTGCTGGATATGTTATATTGGATCGTCGTGTTTGAATAGCCGGGGTTTTTTTTATGTGAGATGAGTGTTTTTCATTTTCATTCATGTAAAAACTTGTATGTAATATTCTTTTTTTGGGGCACTTCCAGGTTGCGGAAGATGTCACTGTTGATGTATATTATTTACTTTTCCGCATTAGGATAGACCCAAGGAGGGGAGCACAAGTAACCGGGTTCTAGGCTCCAGTGGGAGACCATCTCGAGGAGTCGAGTCCGGGTCTCCTAACTCTAGAATTGGTAGGGTTGCTTGCCGCTCTCGTAGGGGTCTAGGGGTGTGGGATTGACTATTCATCACGACCGTGGATTCCGTGTTTTATTCAGGCTCAAAATAAAACACGGACGTCCTAGTATATCCGATATTTCATATGATATTTTCTGCTGCGTTATCTGTGATGTGATCATGTGATATGTTCAGATATATATTATATAGTATATATGATATATTATATAGACGTTTCTTATGTTTTACACCCGCGCTAGCCCTGCCTCACTCTAGCATTAGTTACCTAACCTAACGGTGCAGACGGGACATCGAGGCGAATGCGGATGGCATAAGCCTACGTTATATTTATCTGTGATGTTTAGGTGGACTTAAATGATGGGACTTCATTAATGTGATTAAAGAAAGAAAATAAACCTAAAAGATGTTGTGGAATCGAATTCCAAAATCAAGGTAGCTACAGTTTTTGATTTGCATCGCGGTGTTCCTTGTAGAACATCCTGCACCTTATTCGATGAGGAAAGGGCCGAGATCTCCTCACCAGGAGTGACCCCTTTAGCAATAACTGGCAGATGCTACAACCCTCGGTTTGTCTTTTGATTGCTTCTATAGTTTTTGCTCTGCACAGCGGTATATATGATATATCCTGCACCTTATTCGATGAGGAAAGGGACGACGATCCCTTCAACGGGAGTGACCCCTTTAGAAAAACTAGAAAAGCCTAAAAAACACTCCATTTAAAAACCATTTGATTCCGTAACGAGATCAAGTTCAAAGCGTTAAAGGTTTTATTAAAAACCATCCGCAACCCTCCGCCATTTTAGGAAGTAGAGTACTTAGTATTCGTGTTGTGTTTGTTGACCATAGTCAAGGCACGGTGTACGGTAGCTAAGTGATGTCTTCCTACACCGCATATGATGCGATTAGTTAGGACAGTCATGTGGCTTTGTTGACCTTAGCCAAGGGTCATGTGGGTGGGTCTAATTAATCACGAAATGACGGGTAGAGCTTGACTAGTGCTTATGATTTGTTGACCATAGTTAAGGTCATAAGTGCTAGGGGTAAAAACCTTTATCGGGAGTTTCAAGTGTTGAAATTTGCAATGAGATTGCATACCTTCTATATGATAGTTGGATCCCGATACCCACTGCGAGTAATTGTTACTCCTAGGAGAGTTTTGCACTTTACAACTAGCCGATCAAGTAGGTGTCTAGAAAGGTGTCAACGGGGTTACGCCCCTGGGAAAATGAGGTTTACTTTAATTAGGTCCGTGCGAAAGCACGGGGAACCTCCCTCAAAGTACCGACACTGGCCTGGCTGAAAGATTGGCGAACTTGTAAAGTGTAATTAATCCCGGCTAGTCTTTCCTTTTAGGGTTTGAAGGAAGATTTGATAAAAAACAGTGGAGCCATCCTGATTAGATAAAATAAATAACCAATCTAATCTTACAAGAGCGCACGCAGAGTGATTTCTTCTCTCTCTCTCCAGGTAGCAACCATATCACGCCTTAATCAAGATAATAATATGGATGTATTGACCGAACCCGCTTGTTATACTGAGCTGGGGAACGTTGGTCCCGCTCCAACTTATAATTGTTATAAGACCGAGCAGGAAATAGGGGAATGCCAGGATTCCCATACCGCCCAAACGAAGAAAGTGCATGAGATGCATCTCCTTCGGGTGTGTTCATTACAAAGAACTGTTTCTCAGTATCCTCTACATCCTGGGTATTTGATACCGGATCAGGATCCCAAATATGTAATCTGTTACATGGGCTATAATAGGTAAAGAATTGAGAACGGGTGATAAGTTTCATGAGACAGAAAACGGTGCAAGTGTTGCAGCCAAGTCTGTTGGTCACTGTCACCCTGTATTACCAATACATGGACTCTGAACAAATGCTATTAGATACCGAACCTGATATACAAAATCATATCAATCTCTTTATTTATTAAAGAAAGATATAATTTTGTATTGTTGAACATTGTTTTGAACATTTCAAAAGTTGATCGGTTCAGGCACGTTATCTAAAAGCATTGACGTTCTAAATCAAACTACAGTTCCCAGTATACAGAACACACACAAGAGGAAGAGTTCAGAAATGAACGAATCCTTCTTGAGGCATTGTAGACTAGGTTATATCATTAAGACCCGACTAGCTTAAGTTACATTTTAGATGCATATTTAAATCAGTTTGAATTTACATCTTGTGAAACTTGCCAGTCATGTCACAAAGATAAGATGATCATAGCTCCGTTTATTGGAAAAAGAGAAAGAGTTAGTAAACCCTTGGGACTGATACATGATGATGTATGTAAGGTCTCCTGTCTACATATGCCAGGACTGGTTCTTTGTACTTCATTACATTCTCTGATAATCTCTCAAGATTCAGACATATGTTCCTGTTGAAACACAAGTCCAAAACTTTTGAGATATTCACGGAATATAAGTTAGAAATAGAGAACCAAAATACAGGTATAAGTATTATGTCCTATGATGAGATCAGGGAGAAGAATACTTGTGCATGGAATTCTTGGACTATTCTAAAGGAGAATGAGATTCTCTCTCGGTGTTACTCCTCTGAATACACCACGGCACAACATGTATCAGGGCGGAGTAATCACACCCTACATGATATGGTGCACTTTATGATGAGTACTACTGGGTTACCTATTTCCTTTTGGGGGTTGTGCACTTAAGAAGCTGCATACCTATTGAATTAGGTTCGAATCAGATCACTGCCTACCACTCCATATGAGATATGGTATGGGAAGAGCCTATCTCTTAAGTAAGTTAAGATTTGGGATTGTCCGGCCTATGTCAAAAGCAAAATCCGGACAAGATCGAGGCAAGGTCAGTTCTGTAGAACTAGAAAGGTTCCAGTATACAAACTGCAGCTAATGATTTGACATAACCAAATGATTCAATAGTCCCCGACGAACCTCAGCCTCTCCGCCGATCGGGTAGGGTTTCTCATCCGCCTAAGAGATACTTCGGTTTCTCGATGACAGTGGGAGCGAGGAATGCATCATGAGATGATGACCCAACTAGTTTCGAGCAGGCCATCGAGAGTAAGGACTCTGTACGAATGGCTGGATGCTTAGCGATCTGAGATGGAATCCATCTACACCAACAAAGTATGGACTTTGGTTGCTATATCTGAAGGGTTAAATCCCCATCAGAAGCAAGTATATCTTGAGAAGATTACTTGGTGTAGATGGAAAAGTTGAGACTTTCAAAACTAGACTTGTTAAAGGTTTTCGTCATCGACCAGGCGTGGATAATGATGAAACCTTTTCCAGTGGCTATGCTTAAGTCCATCCGGATCCTACTTGCCATTGCTACATACCATGACTACGATATCTGGTGGTTGGGTGTCATGACTGCTTTTCTAAATAATGATTTAGAAGATAACGTCTATAAGAACACAGCCAGAGGTCTTCGTAAACAGTGGGAGCAGCGGAAACGTGTGCAAGTTGCTTTACAGGATAAATCAGGCATCGCGGAGTTGGAACGTCTGTTTTGATGTAATAGTCAAAGTGTTTAACTTCATCAAAATGGTAGATGAACCTTGTATATACAAAACGGTAGTAGAGAGTAAGGTGGTCATCCTCGTATTGTACGTGGACAACATACTCTTGATAGGAAAAGAATTTCTTATGCTACGCACGGTCAATCTCCTCTTATCATAAGGATTCTCCAATAGGATCAAGGTGATACCTCCTAAATCCTGGGATTTGGATCTATGAGATAGATCTAAATGGATGTTAGGGTTCTCACTAGGTTTAGTGATACAGTATCAATCGATCCTGGGAGAATCACTGGAAAGGTTCCAGGGTGATAAGGACGACTGAATGTCAGTCACAGGCATTGTCTTCACCCTCAGTAAAGGGACGGTATGTTGGAAGAGTTCTAAGCTAGATACCGTGGCAAACTAGACGATAAAGGCTGGTAACATCGCTATTAAAGATACTGCCAATGAGGAAGTTTGGGTGTATATTGGTTCATAAGATGAACTTGGATCCTACCATTGTGTGACAATGCAAGTGTGGCTTTGGCCCAGGAACCCCGGTTCCATCAGTGACCCAGACATATTCTGAGACAGCATCACCTGATCATGGAGATAGTTGATCTCCAGGGTGATCGAGGTTAGGAGAGTAGACTCAGAGGACAACATGGCGGATCCACTCACAAAGGCCTTTTTCCCAAAGAGAGACTTTTATAGGATGGTTGAGTATTAGATACTGCAACCACTGCTACAGATGGCCCTAGTGCAAGTGGGAGATTGTTAGTTATATGTTTGCCCTAGAGGCCATTACTGTACACAGGATGTATATTGTAGTCGATGCTGGGACATATATAGGTAGGACTTTCTTGCTCAACATGATAGTACGCTATCTGGTTGCTCTTTATCTTAACATGTATACTTGTTGTCTCTCTATTACATATTGATAAAGCCCTTAAGATATGTGCTCGACTTCCAGGACTGTGATGTAGATCATACTAGTAGGGCCTGGGTAGTCCATGAGTACATCCTTCAATGTTCCTAGTCGTGGGAATATCGAGACGAGGCATCGATATTCCAGAGTAGACTAGCGTATATCTTCTCGACCCATTTGATGGGCGATGGATGATCCCATAACCATTGGTGTTTGACATCAGAGATGGTATGCGGGTGCTCAGTGGTGACTGGGTACACTGAACGGACTCGCCGAGAACTCCCAGATGGTATTATACCTCACGTCAGATGGCAGTTCTCTAGTGACACTGGTACAGCTTAGTCTGTTGACCCGAGATCGTCATAGAGTCTTGTGTGTCTCCCACTGTGCTTTGAATTCCACCCTACCACGCCTCTACTGAGTCGTGCAAACAGGTGGTTTTTGGGTACAGTCCCGATTCACATGGAGGCAATGAGCGATAGGAGGGGATTCGTCTCTCCCGGTATTGGGGGTTGATGTTGCGCTACGCTCGACTGGCCATAACTGGAAATCCCTACCCAGGGTTGCAGTGATATACTGGTAAGAGTTATCAGTAGTTTCACGCTTGTTATAGACCTTACATCGGCATGACTTATCAAGCTACTGGGGTCTGACGTTTACCACCCATAGGCGAGATATGCGACATATCAGACGAACAGACCGGACTGTACGATAAGTGTTACTGGTTGGATGTACAGGAGTGTGAGCGGGCTTGCTCGTTGATCTTCTGATCGCTCAATACCCGGGTGGCCGTTACGTTTAGCATACCGCTTGCGGCTTGTGGGTGTTTGATATGATTATCACCTACTGTCGGCGTATTGACGAGTCTTTAGAGTCCCATACAGAGGTTTCCTGGCTCAATCAAAACGAAATAGGAGCGCATATGAGATATGTGCGGGACCGAGAATAATACCAGTATGTGATACTGAATTCTATTCTCGTGATTTGTATCATCGGACGGTTATATATGATATAGCTGGGTTACCGAATCAAATGTTGATTCGATATATTGATACACTTGATATTAATCGGTTATATGCAGTATGACCGGATCATTAAATCAAATGTTGATTTAATGATTTAATGTATAATTATATATTTGATATATTACTTTACATTAACTAATATTGGTTCATTTAAGATTGATTTTCTCACTTGAGTGTGCATATTGTTTATATATGATATATGCAAGTGTACATGTTTGAATCATGCTTGATGATACATACAAGTTGTGTGTATGAGACTTAAACCAAATTGAGGTTAAATTATTGTTTACTAATTTCCTAATAAATAACAAAAGAAATAAGACTTTGGTCAAAGTTATCAAGCTTCATGAAACTTGAAGAAACTTTGAGAAAGTCAATTTCTTTTGTCATTTCCTTAGGATGCTAGTTAACCCAACCCTTAACCCATGTCTTTGGTTAATTCTCTACACAAGTTAAGCATGAGGGCTTAACTTAACCATGGTACCATAATTAAAAGGATAAGTTTCATTCTTTATTCAATTATTCTCATCATTATTCTTTCTTCTTCTTCTTCTTCTTCTTCAAGAAGAAGAAAGCTTGTTACATCTAATGGTGCCATGAGATTTAGAGTGAGAAATCCAAATCCAAAGTGAACCCACTTCCTATTTCTTCATCCTCTACCACTTTCCATGTAGTAGAGTGTGTTATCTTCACAAGTTTCATGACCTAGTGAAGATGGAGCTTGAGTTTGAGTTGCCTCGACGTAGATCATCTTCGGCATCGAAGTCAATGACCTAGCCCGATCATTTCTTCGATGAAACCAATGCTAGAGTCCAGGATCCCGATGATCCCTGCGGAGGGACGTCATCATGGAGCTAAAGAAGTGGAGGACCGGATCTACAAAGGTTGTAATCCCTTTCACTTGTAGTTAAATTGTTAACTTGCTTAGTTTCACCTTACCTCTAGTTAACGATCTAGCATTAGAGTTCTTTGGCACGTGAAAAATTTGATTTTGGCATGGTTGATCAGTTGTAGAACCTCATGAATGTGCCTAGGAACCCTACAAAAACAAACCCCTCGCTCTAAGTCACGCATCCACAATCTCACTAAGTCTCATTACTTATACAATTTACTAATTTTGATTGATGGAGTTAACTAGATACAATAATGAAATATCGATACAAGAGTGGGTACGATACAAATGTCCCACCTACCAATGCAAAACACCCGAATGCAACTGTGTGCCAGTGAAACCGCAACTGATCCAAGCGGTCAACCTGCAAGAACTGTGGCACAACGGGGGTGAGTTGCTAACTCGTGAGTAGAAAATCATCAACAGATAGAAATCGAATAAACAACGACTCCTACGTCAACTATATCATAAATGTAATACTATGATATCTAGGGTGACCGGGTCGATATATGTGCCAACAAGATAGTCAATACCTATATGCATGTGGGTAACATCCAACAGTAATAATCAATGCATGTATGCATGTGGATCTCGTCCACCCATATAATCAAGGTATGTATGCATGTGGGTCTCGTCCACCCATATAATCAAGGTATGTATGCATGTGGATCTCTTCCACCCATATAATTAATGTATATATGCATGTGGATCTTATCCATCCATATAATCAAGGTATGTATGCATGTGGATCTCGTCCACCCATATAATCAATGTATGTATGCATGTGGATCTCGTCCACCCATATAATCAATGTCTGTATGCATGTAAATATCATAACAGAGTGTGCATGAAGGTATGAGGATATATATCAACGGTGTCCCTCACGACACATCAAAATCATGGAACCTGAGTGCCTAGCATCGACACTCGAAAACATCATGAACCGTGCCGAGCATCGGCACGTAAATCCTCATATATCGGGCTCCGTCAGTTCGGATCGGCCCATGGGCTCCATCAGTCCGAATCGGCCCATGTCATCTCTCGACTCCGGTCGGTATCCTCCGGATATCCGCCGAGCCCAAATACTATCACCGGTAGGTAGTATTCCCTCTTCCAAGCTCACCGTCTGTATACACAGCATCCATTTCTTGCCCCGAGGTACCATACCGGGTCCACCATGTACCCGCAATCGGCCTCATCCGCCTCCTCGAATCGGGTTTCACATACTGCTCTCACAACCGAGAAAACACATGGTGGACGCACTGAAATATGATATCAAGAGAAACAGGGTTTTTAAAATAACACATAATCTCTTTTGAAATGTCAATGGTTCTCAAATCCAGAAATCTCATGAAAACAAGAATCTCAATGCGTAAAATAATAGAGCATGATGTATGCGACATATAAGAGAAATGCGAGCATATCCGTGTATCATGCAACATGGAACAATGATATGACATATTAAGAGAAAAACCGCTCTTTTAAAATGATTCCAGTTTTTAAAATATATCCCGCGGTTCCCAATCTCCCAATAAAAACCAGTTCTCTATGTAGGTACAATATGTATATGCCCAAATATAGATGTACCAATGTATGTGTGCACTAATATGGATATACAATATGTATGTGCGCAGATATGGATGTGTCAATGTTTATGTGCACTAATATGAATATACAATGTGTATGTACGCAAATATTGATGTATCAATGTATATGTGCACCAATATGAATATACAATGTGTATGTGCGCAAATAAGGATGTATCAATGTATATGTGCACCAATATGAATATACAATGTGTATGTGCGCAAATATTGATGTACCAATGTATATGTGCACCAATATGAATATAGAATGTGTATGTGTGCAAATATGGATTTATCAATGTATATATGCACTAATATGAATATACAATATGTATGTGCGCAAATAAGGATGAATCAATGTATATACGCAAGCAGGTTATGCGAAGAGTCATATCATGATACAGCAATCCTACTGTGTAGTGACATGGCAATTATCGATGATGAAGTGTGTGAGCCTACAGTCTATGTGCGTGTAGCATACGTATCATCGATAATGGTGTAGGTGTACTATCACAGGTATAAGCAGTACAATGTGAATAACATGAATGCATCATAAGGTAAATCGTCAGTTAGAAGCTATAAGGTATACATATCTAACATGATCGAGTCGGTGAATCTATCAATCGGCATCCAGCCTAACAATATCGCGTACGGTATAATCCATCGTACGACATCCTCTAGTCAAGGGTATGGATCAATCATCAAGTCAAACACATCACGCACGAAAAATCATCGTATGGCGGCATTAAGCTAATAGGGATCCTAACATCCTATACGACAAATGAGGGCACGGCCTAATATCACGTACGGCCTATCATCCATGATTCACTACATTCTATATATATATATATATATATATATATATATATATATATATATATATATATACACCTATGTCCTAGGTCACATCCGCCACAATCTCATATCAGGGGACCGGCAAGGTATAAATCTTCTCGATCGACTCGCATCCGTATACCAACATATCATCATATCAACATATCACGTCATATATCATTTCCATCTGGTTTATATCCTTCATCAAATCACTTTAACAATGCAGTCTACCTTTACTATAAGCATAAATATCTAATCTAACATACACACCCAAACCATACAATCAGATTTTTAAAAAGCGAGTCGTAGTTTTGAAACATGGGTTACGATGTTTTTAAGGAAAAGATATCATTTGCAATTCTGTAATGTCCTTCAAGGTATCTGTTTAAAAGATACATACGATTCTTCGGTTTAGAAAAAGGTATAGGTATAGTTTGGATGACGCATCTACATCGACTATCTAGTCCTACAGTACCCTAAACGGCAATATCGCTGAACGTCATCCTCAATTTCCGTCGTCCTATGATAGTCATAACATATCACTTTTATCTATCCTCAAGTTTCTAATATGGTTTCATAGCTATCCTCATTCTAACCCTAGTTTCCTAATCTAGGTTTCCTTACACATATTCTAGAAATCAGTTTTCCATCAAAACTTTGCGGGGGTGCTATACTCCATCCACCCGACTTCCCCCGTGGATATAGATCCACTCACCTGGTCTTCGCTTGCCGAAATCAATGACGCCACGCTCCGTCTCCTCGGAATCCACACGAAGGTACCTATAATAATAAATAATTGCAATGCGTATTAAAATCAAGGCGGAAAAACCAGAACGGCACGCGAATTGCTCATAGGTTAGAACCTATAGCTTACGCATACAAAATCAACCAAACAACCCTTGTTGTTGATGTACGAACATCCAACAACCAAATACAAATCCAAATATCAAGAATTAACATTTCAAAATATGGAAATCATAGCCAAAAACAGCCCAATGTGCTCCCAGATTTTACCTTAGGCCAAATTGGTCAATTCTGCATATATGGAGGGTCTAATTTACTGAAGATAAAGCCCTCGAACCAAAATGAACCAAATCCACCCTACTCTAGCCACAATTTGCGGCCAGAATGATTAAATATATGGCCTAGTCTTTGGGTTAGGGGCTCAGGTCTCAGTGGTAGCTTCCTAAGTGCCTGCACGACTCCAAGTATTCGCTAAATTATTTTTAGTTCCCCCGGGTTATTCCAGATTCCAAAATACCCTCACAATTCACACATTAATCCGATATCGGGGTTTATAAATCCGTGTTTTGGGTTTCTAAGCTCTGGTCCAGGTCATGAATCATCTCAAAAGTCTTATTGACAGCCACCACATCACCAATTTCTCAAACCCTTCTCTTGGGATTTTCTAACCTCACTAAACATCACAATACCACCTCTAAACTTGTATGAAAGCTAAAGTGAATGAAATACTATGCTAAGGGTGATGAAATTACCTCACTTGGGCAACCCAAGAAAAACCTTAGCTCCTCAAGGTTGACAAAATCTCACTTTTCTTGGTCCAATATGTAGAGGAGAAGGAGGTGATCAATTTTAGTGAAGGGGGTTTAGGGTTTTGGTGGATATTTTTAGATGATCTCTATGGGTGAAGTGGAGGGAGATGAAGATGAAGAAGCGAAGAAGAAATGAAATGGGGAGGGGCATAGGGCTGCTGCCCTGCCCCCCCTCTCTCTCTCTCTTTTATTCTTACCCTTTCACTCTATTATTACCCTTTTTCACCCTTTTCTTTTAAACTTTAAAACCAAAACACAAAATACACATAAAACAACACAAATGAGATAACATGCAACAAAATGCAACATGACATGGTGCACTAGCCATGAAAAGCTGTAGAAACACGGATTTGGCTTAATCGCGGTTAGCAGTGCACTAATCGGGTTTTTATCAAAACTGCATATAATAAATTCTAAAATTGCCAAACCCTTTAAATATATTTTTAAATGAATAAATCATTTTAATTTTATTTTATTTCACAATTATTGGTATATATTTATACCCTTTTTCGAAAACCCCAATTTCGCAAATCGGGCAGTTTTCGGGAAAAATATTATTTTAATATTAAATTCCAAAAATTATATTTTATATTTTCTGAAATGTTACACTTGCCGAAGGCGATGTTGCCATGCTCTTCCTTGTTATCCGAAGTCCACGTGAAGGTGCCAACATATATAAATACATAGTATCATAAACAGAATCGCGTACGAAAACCAAAACGGCACACGAATGATACATAGTTAAAACCTATGGTCTACGCATGGATGAATAACCAAAAAACTCCCGATATCGACATACAAATGTCAAGTGACCGAGACAAAACACAAAATCCAAAGTTTCAAGTCATTAAAAGTCACACCACAAAACAGCAACTCAAGAAAATGGTTCCAGATTTAGTCTCAGGTAAAATTCGGCTAAACAAGCAATACAGTGGGGTAGTATATGGGGTATGTGAGCTACAGAACCAATTCTAACACCAATACCCATAAATGACCCAGCGACATACTCCCAAAATTCTGCCTGGCCGGCCCTAGGTGCTTTCTTTGGGTTCGTCTTCTCAGGGTGGTCTTTTAGTGTTAGATCTAGGTCAATAGGGTTGTTAGTTTTTCTTGTAAAGGTTCCAGGTCACTCCAGATTTCCTGTAGGCTCAAGATACTCACAAAACCGACATTGAAAGTTTCTAACTCATGTTTTTGTGGCCTAAGCTCTGGTTTTTAACACTAAGGGGTTCTAGTCACCAATTACACATCACTTGCACCATCACAACTCAAGAATCCCCTAAACTTCATCTTGGAATTTTCCAAGATCACTAAACTACACTTAAACAATTCTAAACTAAAATAGAAACTAAAGGAAACCAATTACTACACTAATGGTGAAAGAAATACCTCATTTGGCAACTCATGGATTTTCTTGAGTTGCCCCAAGGGCTCAAAATCGCTACTTGCTTAGTCCACCATGCTTGTAGTGAGCTTGTGCATAATTTTAATGAAAGGAATGCAAGGTTTTGATGTGGATTTGGGGGTGTAGTGAGGAGGTAGAGGAGGTGGAGGGATAGGGCATCCATGGTGAGGGGAAGGAGAAGAAGAAGGAAGAAAATGAAGGGAAGAAGAAATGAGCTAAGGTCAAAGAAGACCCATCACCCTCTCTCTTGCCCATACTTCCATTCTTTATTCTTTTCTTTTTCCTTTTTCAAATAAAAACCAAACCCATATATATAAAAGGAAAACAAGATGCCATGGTTCATAGAATGAAAAAAAGGGTTTTGAAATATGACATGGTGCATGTCATATGCCTAATTAGGCTTAATGCATGATTAGTAGATATTAATCAAGCTTAGCCGTAAACTTGAATATAATTAATTGTATAAAATTTATAGAGTCTAAATCATATAATATTCTTTTAAAATCAATATTCAAATGTAATTTTTCAATATTTTCCAACCTATCGGTATATAATTATACCCTTTCATCAAAACAAATTCTCATATTTTTATACTATTTATGAAGTTAATTATTTTATTTATTTAAATTTCCAAAATAATATTTTATTTTCCTGAAATGTTACAAGGATCCCACACATGTAATTTGTTACATGGGCTATAGAAAGGTAGAGAACTGGGAAAGGGTGATATGTCTCTAGTAGTAGAGATGGTGCAATTGTTGCAGCCAAAGCAGTTGGCAAATATCACCTTGTGTTACCAATTGGTAATACAATGATTCTGAGCGACTGTTATTTCATACCAATAATATTGTGAATAATTTCCTAAATCAAGTGTTGATTGGGTAAGCTATGTTGTATAACAGTGTACACGTTCTGAATCAAACTACAGTTCTAAACGTACAGAACACACACAAGAGGAACAATTTAGAAATGAACCATGTCTTCTTGAGGCATTGTGGACTAGGTCATGTCGATAAGAAAAGAGTAGCTGAAGTTCCATAAGGATGCATATTTGAATCCGTTCGAATTTATATCTTATGAAATTTGCCAGTCATGTCTCAAAGACAAGGTGACAAAATCTCCGTTTACTGGAAAGGGAGAAAGAGCTACTGAACTCTTGGACAGATACATGGTGATGTATGCGGTCCTATGTCTACACATGCCAGGGATGGTTCCACGTACTTTATTACATTCACTGATATTCTCTCAAGATACGGACATGTGTTCTTGTTGAAACACCAAATCTGAATCTTTTGAGAATTTCAAGGAATATAAGTACGAAGATGAGAACCAGATGGGTAAAGGTATTCAAATCCATCGATATGATTGGAGAGAAGACTACTGGAGCACGGAATTCCGAGACCATTTAAAAGAGAATGAGATTCTCTATCAGTTTACTCCTCCGTATACAACATAGCACAATGGTATATCGGGGTGGAGGAATCGCACCCTATGAGATATGGTGCGCTCTATGATGAGTGCTGCTGAGTTGCCTATTTCCTTTCAGGAACATGCACTTGAGAAGATACATACCTATTGAATAGAGTTCCGATCAAATCCGTTGCCTACCACTCCATATGAAATATGGAATGGGAAGAGACCATCTCTTAAACGAGTTAAGATATGGGGTTGTCCGGCCTATATTGAAAAGAAAAATCCGGACAAGCTTGAGGCAAGGTCAGTTTTGTAGGCTATCCCAACAATTCGCGAAGGTATATCTTCTACCACACCGAGGAACAAAAGATGTTTTGTTTCTCGACATGCCACCTTTTTAGAAAAGGAATTTCTTGTGTAAGAAATTAGTGGCGATGAGATAGAACTGGGAGTAGTTCCAGCAAACACAAACTATAACTGACGATTTGTTGGAACCGGAGGATTCAATAGTCCCCGACGAACCGCAGCCACTCCGTAGATCTAGTTGGGTTTCTTATCCACCTGAGAGATACTACGGTTTTCTCGTAGACGGTGGGAGTGAGGATTGCATCATGTAGATGATGACCCAAATAGTTTCGAGCAGGCCATCACAAGTGGAGACTATGTGAAATGGCTGAATACTATGCGATCTAAGATGGAATCCATGTACACCAACACAGTATTGACTTTAGATCTTGCTCCTTAAGGGGTAAAACCCATCGGGAACAGGAGGATCTTTGAGAAAGATAATTTGGTGTAGATGGAAAAGTTGAGACTTTCAAAGCTATGCTTAAGTCCATCAGGATCCTACTTGCCATTGATGCATATGAAATCTGGTAGAATGCACGTCAAATCCGCTTTTCTAAATGGTGATTTAGAAGAGAGCGTATAAGACACTGCCAAAGGGCTTCGTAGACAGTAGGAGCAGCGGAAGCATGTGCAAACTGCTTAAATCCATCTACGGGTTAAAGCAGGCATCGCGGAGATGGAACATCTGTTTTAATGAAGCTGTCAAAGAGTTTGACTTCATCAAAAAAGGTAGATGAACCATGTATAAATAAGAGGGTTGTAGAGAGTATGGTTTTCTTCTTCGTATTGTACGCGGATGACATACTCTTGATATGAAAAGGTGTTCCTATGCTACACTCGGTCAAGCACCTCATATCACACAGGTTGTCCATGAAAGATCTAACCGATGTCTCCTACATCCTGGGGATATAGATCTATAGAGATAGATCTAAATGGATTTGAGATTGTCCCAATCCAGGTACATAAAGACCATGCTAAAGGGGTTTAGTATGGATGATTCTAAGCCTGGTGATGTACCCTCTTGTTCAGCAATCACTCTCTCCAAAGAGATGTCTCTCGAGACTGATTTGGAGAGGGCTCGCATACAAGAGATATCCTATGCTTTGGCAGACGGGTCAATCATGTATGCGATGTTATGTACCAGACCAGATGTAGCTTACTCACTAGGTGTAGTGAATAATTATCGAATAGATCTTTGGGAAAACCACTGAACAGCTGAAGAACATTCTTAAGTGCTTGAGAAGGACTAAAAAGATGTTCTTGGTGTATGATAACGGTGAACTCCAGATGGAGTTCTTTACCGATTCGAGATTCTAGAGTGATAAGGATGACTGAAAGTCAGTCTCGGGTTTTGTCTTCACCCTCAGTGGAGGGACGGTATGTTGGACGGGTTCCAAGCTATATACCGTAGCAGACTCGTTGATAAAGGCTAATTACATCGCTACCAACGATGCTGCCAAAGAGGATGTCTGGATGAATACAGTTCATGAGATGAACTAGGTTCCTACCATTGTACATCCAATACCTATGTATTGTGATGACAATGGAGCTGTGGCTTTGGCCTAGGAACCTCGATCCCGTCAGCGATCCAGACATATTCTTAGATTGTATCACCTGATAAGGGAGATAGTTGATCTCCGGGAGATCGAGGTCAGGAGAGTTGACACAGAGGATAACACAGCAGATCCACTCACCAAGGCCATCCCCCAGATGCTATTCGAGAGACTTTTGGGACGTTGGGTATGAGATACTACAACAACTGGCCTTAGTGCAAGTGGGAGATTGTTAGGAATATGTATGCCCTAGAGGCCATTATTGTTGATATAGTGGATGCTTGGACATATATATTGATGACTTTCTAGCTCGACATGATAGTATGCTATCAGGTTACATTTATCTTAACATGTAGACTGGTATTTATATTGTCTGTCTCTTTCATGTTGATAAAGCCCTTAGGATATGTACTTGACTACCAGGATTATGATGAGATCATACTAATGGGGCCAGGGTGGTCCAAAAGTACATCCATTAATCAGTTCCTAATCGAGAGAATATCGAGACCAGGGCATCGATATTCCAGAGTAGACTAGTGTGTACGTTTCTTGTCCTTTAGAGGGTGATGGTTGATCCCACAACCATTGGTGTGTGACGTCAAAGATTGTACACAGGTGCTCATTGGAGAATGGGTATACCGAACAGGACTCGCCGAGGACTCCTATGTGGTAGTATACATATCGTCAGATAGCAGTCCTCTGGTGACACTGGTACAGGTTAGTCTGTAGACCCGAGATCGTCATACATTCTTGTGCGGCTCCCACTGTGCTTTGATTTCCTCCCTACCATTCTCAAAGGAGACGTGCAAACAGGTGGATTTTGGGTACAATCCCGAGTCGCATGGAGGCAATGAACGATAGGAGGGGTTTCGTCTCTCCAGGTATTGGGGGTTGATGTTGCGCTATGCTCGATTGGCTATA
Organism: Agapanthus africanus; assembly: GCA_030015575.1. NCBI lineage: Eukaryota > Viridiplantae > Streptophyta > Magnoliopsida > Asparagales > Amaryllidaceae > Agapanthus > Agapanthus africanus. The sequence goes on from JASDDO010000010.1 coordinate 175,015,443, forward strand.
ACTGGAAGTCCCTGTTCAGGGTTGCTTATGAGATTTACTGATAAGTGTTATCAGTAGTTTCTCAACCTTTTATATGCCAGACATCGGCATGACTTATCACGTTACTGGGGTTTGACGTTTACCACCCCTAGACATGGTATGCGACATATCAGACGAAGAGACCGGACTGTACGATAATGTTACTGATAGGCTTCATGGAGACTATGGACATGCTTGCTTGTTGATCTTTATATCGCTCAATACCCGGGTAGCCGTTACGTCCAGCTTGTACCGCTGACGGCTTGTGGGTGACTGATATGATCATCACCTACAGCTGGCGTATTGACGATTCTTTAGATTCCCACACAGAAGTTCCCTAGTTCAAGCGAAATGAAGTAGGACACATATGTGATATGTGTGTGGGCCTGATTAAATACGTGTATGTGATACCGTATTGAAATCTGGCAGTTATCTGTTATCGGTTCGGTTATATGTGATATAACCAGATTGTCGAATCAAGTGTTGATTTGATAATGTGATATGCAGATGAATGATATTAGTCGGTCATATGTGATATAACTGGGTTATTAAATCAAGCGTTGATTTAATAATGTGATATATATTATATTTGATATAATTATAACTTAACTAATATCATTTGCTCACTAAATATTTTCTTTTGTGTGTGTGTATGAAGCATGGCATGATTACTATTTTTGAGAAAAATAGAAAAGAGGTGGAAAATGGAAGCATGGTTGCAAGCATGGGCTTTATTCATAGTTTATTCATCTTGACTCACTATTCAAGCATGGTTGCAATTTTATATTGCAAAATTCCATGCTTGAATGAGTGGGGGTCAAGTGTTTCCATTCATTCTAAGCTCATTCTCAATACTCAGCCATTTTTCTTGAGTTTCTCCCATGGTTGCTCTCTAGATTCTTCTTCTTCCTCAATTTCTATAGTTCAAGCTTCAACCCTCACATGTGATGTGAACCATGAAGCTTGAACACAAACTTGTGAGCTTTTAACATCCCCTACTTCATCATCCTACACTTGACTAGCGATCGAGTGTAGCTTGTTTACTACGCTAAAGAGTTTAGTGTAGAGGTAGTTTGAGGTGGAGGGACTTTGCGTGGATCATCTTCGGCACGAAGGACATCGAAGGAAGCTCGTCCAAAGCCTCAAGTGGAGCCTAGTGGAGTCGCGGGACTACTACACGGAGCATGTGAAGTGAAGGACTCGATTTACGTTGGTATACCTCCTTTCACTTTCTCTAGTTGTTCACATCATCAAACCATAACCCTAATATTCTAGAAAAGATCTTGTTTAGTTTAGCTTAGCACTACTAAAAATTAAAATTGGGCATGCTTGATGCCACAAGAACCTCATGGTGGTGCTAGGGTCGACTTCCATAATTAGCCATTGCACACTACGCCTTGACAAGGTCAACAAACGCAGTACGAATACTAAATAGCACTTATCTGAAATGATGGAGGGCTATGTTGGTTTTTAAGAAAACCTTTAGTGTAATGAACTTGATATCGTTGTAGAATCTTGTGATTTTGAAAAAGGAGTGGTTTAAGCTTCGCTTTTAAAATCGAGTAGTTATCAAAAACAAACCGAAAAGCTTTTACTAGTTTTTTGCTAAAGAGGTCACTCCCGGTGAAGGGACCTCGGCTCTTTCCTCATCGAATGAGGTGCTGGATATCCATCAAGGAATACCACTATGCAAAGCAAGAACTACAAAAGTTATGATGATAAACCGAGTGGGTTGTAGCATTTTCTAGTTTTGCTAAAGAGGTCACTCCCGGTGAAGGGATCACGGCTCTTTCCTCATCGAATGAGGTGCTGGATATTCATCAAGGAATACCACTATGCAAAGTAAGAACTAGAGCTAACTTTTTAAAAACTTTTGATTCTACAATATTTTCATGTTTCTTTTCTTTTCATTAATCTCATTAGTAAATTCACATCATTTAATGTTTCCTAAACATCACAGAAAATGAAACGAAAATAGAATGTGTGCTTATGCCATCCGTATTCACCACGGGGCCCCATCATGCACCGTTAGGTTACATAACTAATGGCAGAGCGGGGGATGGACTAGCGCGGGTGCAAAACATAAGCAACGTTTATTATATATATCATATATATATAGCATTCGTCTCACGCAGTTATATGATCACATCATAGAACCAAGCAGCAGAAATCAACATATAAAATATTGGATATACTAGGAGGTCCGTGTTTTAAATTTATCCAGTAATGAAAAACACGGATTCTATAGTCGTGATGAATAGCCAAACCCACATCCCTAGACGCCTACGAGAGCGGCAAGCAACCCTGCCAATTCTAGAGTTAGGAGACCCGGTCTCGACTCCTCGAGATAGTCTCCCACTAGACTCCAGAACCCGGTTACTTGTGCTCCCCGCCTTGGGTCTATCCTAATGCGGAAAAGCACATAATATACATCAATGGTGATATCATCCTCAATCCGGAAATGTCACAATAAAAGAATATTACATACAATGAATGAAAATTGAAAAACTCTCATCTCACATAAACCCCCGGCTATTCGTTCATGACGATACAATATAACATATCATAGCAACAACATCACATGTCATCAACGTAAAGTAAATACATGTATCCTAAATTCCGTTGACATATAGCAACGAGATTTGGGATACCCCACATATTACACTTATGGTCGCAGAAAAGAAATGAAAAAATACAATAATTAGAATCAGCATTTCCTTAGACATCATAAACCCGGAATATCTCCTATTCCGGATTTCATGCCTAACCCTATAAACCCCGCATTTTAGTCTCATATCGAAAACACTTTTCAATAATTTAGTCGGGTAATTCAACAAGATTCCCGAATTCCCGATCGAATACTCGTCGGGAACTTTAATAGATGGCCGCACCCCCGATGCTGTCGACCAAGTGCACTTAGGCGGAACACCGTGGCCGCGAGCACTCGAGTGGATGCTTTTGGCAACGGGGTTCTCCTAAAGTCACTTGGTCAGGGCTATGGGGCATGGCTACCTAGTAAAGTTATCTGGCGAGTACGATACGCGATTGCGATCGAGTTTCGATCAACAGAGACTAACATGCTAGATTTACAAACAAACTAATTTTCACAAAACTAAATTAATGTGGATTCCAACTACTGCATCACATATCAAACTTAAACCCGAAACGATGTAAAAATTACGACTACAAAACACTCTGTATTAGCCCCTTAACAAAATAACATCACATGCAATTTTGGGCTAATCAAACATAACCTGAAACCCCAAACCAAAGAATAAAGAACACCAAAAAAATTTGAGACCAAAACTTGAACAGGAGGGCGGCCGGGCCGGTTTTATGGGCAATCTAGCCGGGTCAAAAATGGAATTCTGGTATCAAATTTCTTTGGTGTTCTAGTTACATCATATGCAACATTCTGCAGTTGTTTAAAAAATTGTCATAGTCCATTTCAAAATCGACAGAAACTTGGTGATTAGGTTTTCAGTTTCGGAGTTGTTTCGGTTTTGCATTTCTATAAACATCGTCTAATCTTCTAGCTTTTGGCTCTGATACCATGAAAGTGTATGTTAGCACCACCACTGGGTTTTAGTAGCAAAAAGCATGCCATTTTTAAAATTTTAAGGGTGCTAATCAACACTAACCAAGATCTTAAACTAGATGATTAGGGTTTAATTATGATATCATAAACTTTACACTAAGAGATGGATGGATACAACTATTGTAGACCATATCCTTCTCTTCTAAAGCTCCGGGTTATAGTCCACGCAACTCCACTAGGCTCTACTTGAAGGTTGAATGAACTTGCTTCGATGACCTTCGTGCCAAAGATGATCCACCCGAAGTCCGCTAATCCAAGCTACCTCTTCATTAAACTCTTTAGTGAAGTAAACACACTACACCAAAGTGCTAATCTAGTGTAGGATGGTGAAATAGGGGTTTTGTTTGCTCGCTAGGGTTCTCACAAGCTTAGGGTTTCACAACTCATGTGAAGGATTGAGCTTGGAGGTAGAGGTGAGGAAAAGGGAGAGAGCTAGAGAGAAAACTCATCACATGAGCTCAAGAAAGAAAATAAACTAAGTGTGTATCCATCAAGTGAAGAATGGCTTAGATAAAACCCACACATTATTGAAGCAACACAATTGAATCATTATTCAACTGTAACCATGCTTCAATAGTGTAGTGAGATGAATAAAATAATCACCAAGCCATGCTACACCCATTCCTCCGAAGTCTCCCTATTTTCCACCTCATTTTCTATTTTCTAAAAATAGAAAATCCATGCCATGCTTCATATAATATATATTAATATATACATTATGAAGTATAATTAGTGAGCTAATAATATTAGTTAATATATAATTATATCAAATATAAATATATATCATATTATTAAATCAACACCTGATTTAATAATCCGGTTATATCACATATAACAGACTAATATTATTTATCTGTATATCGCATTATCAAATCAACACTTGATTCAATAATCCGGTTATATCACATACAACCTAACTGATATCAAATAACCACCAGATTATAATACAGTATTTCATACTTGTATTTAATCAGGCCCCTACACATATCAGTATATGTGCCCTACTTCGTTTCGCTTGAACCAAGAAACTTCTATGTGGGACTCTAAAGACTCATCAATATGCTAGCAGTAGGTGATGATCACATCAGTCACCTACAAACCGTCAGCGGTACTAGCCGGACGTAACGGCTACCCAGGTATTGAGCGAATAGAAGATAGGTATAGTACAATCAATCTTTGACGAGCAAGCTTGTCCAAACTTCCATGAATCCTATAAGTAACACTTACCGTGCAGTCCGGTCTCTTCGTCTGATATGTCGCATATCGAGTCTTGGGGTGGAATCGTCAAACCCTAAGAACTTGATAAGTCGTGCCGATGTAAGGCCTAGAACGGTACGAGAAACTACTGGTAAAACTTACCAGTAAATCTCATCAACAGCCCTGACCAGGGACTTCCTGTTATAACTAATCGAGCATAGCGCAACATCAACTCCTTATATCGGGAGAGACTAAACCCCTCCTATCGCTCATTGCCTCCATATGACTCGGGACTGTACCCAAAATCCACCTGTTTGCACGACTTCTTTAAGCCATGGTAGGGAGGAAATCAAAGCACAGTAGGAACCACACAAGAATCTATGACGATTTCGGGTCTACAGACTAACCTATACAAGTGTCACCAGAGAACTGCTATCTGACGATAGGTATAGTACTATCTAGGAGTTCTCGGCGAGTCCTGTTTGGTGTACCCATTCTTTAATGAGCACATGTGTACAATCTTTGATGTCAAACACCAAAGGATATGGGATCAACCATCGCCCCATGCAGGGTCAAGAAACGTACACACTAGTCTACTCTGGAATATCGATGCCCTGTCTCGATATTCTCTCGACTAGGAACAATTGAAAGATATGCTTGTGGACTCCCCAGGTCCCAGTAGTATGATTCGCATCATAGTCGTGTTAGTCAAGCCTACATCCTCAGGGCTTTATCAACATGTGTATGAGAGACAGTATAATAATATCAGTGAACGTGTTAAGATAATGGCAACCAGATAGCATACTATCATGCCGAGCAAGAAAGTCCTCCATATATAAGTCCAAGCATCCACTATATCATACAATAATGGACTCTAGGGCATACATATCACTAACAGCACGCACATATACTCGCCAGCTCATACACTCATCATCGGTAATCGCCATGCCACGTACACTTTAGAAATCGCTACGTCATCGTATCACCTTATAACCTGTAGCATTTTAGCTATTGTTTAGTACCCGTACCACACTTACTAGTTCAGTTATTTCATTTCCTTACCTAGTTAAACGCCACACCCATATAAACACACTTGTTATGCATTGCAGATTTGTTCTGTGCTTGTACATATTGCTTCATTATTGCTACATGCTTATGAGATTCTGTTTTCATGAGATTTCTGGATTTGAGAAACCACAGATATATTTTAAAAACTTATGATTTATTTAAAAATACGCGGCTTTCTCTTGATATGATGTTTGGCAACCACCATGAGTTTTCTCAGTTCTGAGTTATATGTATACCCGATTTGAGGAGAGAGGAGGCACCATCTGTGGGTACATGGTAGACCCGATACGGTACCCCGGGGAAAGAAGATCGAATAGAGAGACATTGAGCCTGGCAGGGGAACACTACCTACCAGTGACAATACTGGACTCGGCGGATATTCGGAGGATACCGATCAGAGTGATATGAGACAGATGGATATGAGGACCGATCTGATGAGACGGCGCCTGAGATATGAGGATTTACTTTTCGATACTGGACACGGGTTTTATGATGATTTCGAGTGTCGATGTTTGGCACTCAGGTTTTATGATGATTTGGTGTGTCGTTGATGGACACACGTTGGATGATACATATATATACTTATATATGACACAGATGACATAGTATCCTATATTACCACATGCATGATATTATTATTATTACTACTGTACTTATGTATACACAATCACACTTGTTACCACACAGTATTATATTATTATATTACTGTATGACCTAGGAGATCGTCATACATTCGTTTTCTACCTGATGATGTCTTCTACTCACGAGTTGGCAACTTACCCCTGTTGTGCCACAGTTTTCTTGCAGGATCGACCACTCAGATTCAGTAGCGGCTTGCTGGCACATTGCTCCTTTCTAGGAGATTTGCATTGGTGGGTTACAGTACTGAGCATAACCACCGTCGTATATTTATTTTTCATTTGTTTCTAGTTAAAAGTTCCATCAATCAGACTATGTATATTTGGTAGACCTAGAGACCGGTTTGTATATTCTTTGTATTTCGAGTCGAGACTTGTATATATTCCTATATTGGTTTTGATAGTGTTTTGGTTTTCTCTATTCTTTTCTGTGATTGATTTTCGTCTTGGTCGTCATATATTCTTATTTGCATGGTTGGGATTCCACCAATTGGCGAAGAGCTAGCTCCCGCTTGGGGATGCCATATCATTATTATATATGTATTGGTTTTTGGATCAAAATTTACAAAGGAGGTACTTCCCAAATTTCAAATGACGAAAATGTTTTCAACTATAGTATACAACCCCCTTGTATTTTCATATATTATTACTTATACTTTCTAAGAAAGAACTTGATTATATTATACCTTTATTTCAAAACTTCACCTCCATTATTTTCCTAAAATGGTTTAGATTTCTGGGCTTTCGGCTTACTTAGGTTACGGTGGGGTCCTATAGACTTCACGTGATTCAAGTGCCAGTCACGTGCCAATTCCGGGTCGTGATAAAGCTCCTCATAGGCTATCGTGAACAAGCTTGAGGGGCGACCGTCCTTGTTGAAGATAATCCATCCGAGAGAACCGATCCTAGCTCCAGCTTCATATTATGAAACAACCGACGCTCCAAGCTCGCTAGGAATGGAGAATGGAGATGTAGGAATTTTCCACTATAATTTTCTCTCAAAACCAATGCTAAAAAGAGCAAGCAAGAAGAGGGAGGAGAAGCGAATGAGGAGGTAGCCATCACCAAATGAACTAAGTGTGGAAAGAAGGTATTAGAATGGCTACATAATATTTTCAACCACAAAAAAATATCACAATCTTTTTCCAATATACAAATGAAGCCCATTCTTCTTTATATGTCTACAACCATGCTCAAAGCCACTTAACCCTCCACCTCATTTTTGATTTTCCTACAAAAGTAAACCAACAAATGAGGTGTCCTTCTTCTAAGAGTTTTTCCAGAAAATACGGAATACAACCTGGTATACGTATCGAAATATATATACGCGTATCCGTATAAAAATACGAATAGCCAAGAGAAAGAAAATGAATAGTGAACAATAATACTAGAATATATGTGTTAAAAATATATAAATTATTAATTTGATTTAATAATTCGGCTTAATCCTAATCCGGCTAGTATTATCAACCGTCCGATTAAAGTCTGTGTAGCATGTACACATATTTAATCAGACATGTGTATGTACTAACATACGCCATCTACATCATATCGCCTGAATCGGAAAACCCCTCTGTGTGGGACTCTAAAGACTCGAAAATGTTAGGGGGTCTCGCTCGCTGGACGGGTGTTTAAAAATATTTGCGGAAGCGTAAAAACGAAGTATTCTATGCGAACAAGATCACCCAATCACTAGAATCAACCGTAGACTAAAACTTGCAAACTAAAGAATGGAACAAGGAGAAAATACAACCTTTGAAGTTCCTTCACATGCTCCAATGGTTGTACTTCGGACTCCGACTAAGCTCCGCGGTGCTCCGGATTTCACTTGGTTTTCGATCGGCTCCGTCGAAGATGATCCACGCGAAGGCCACTGGTTCTAGCTCCAACATCAACAACTTGATGTAACTCTTTCTTCAAGCTTGCTAGACATGAGTTGGGAGGGTTGTAGAAGAATGAAGTGTATTCTCCAACTCTCTCTTCTCTTTTCTTTCTAGCTATTTTTTCTTTCTTTCTAAGTATGAGAGAGGAAGAGAAAAAATCACAAATGGCTAAGTCTTGTGTGAAGTGTAGGATACCCCTTCACACATAACCCCCTTCATTTCTAATCACAACACTTGTCATGAGAAAATGAGAGTGTATGCCACCTTGCATACACCTCTTTTTCATGACAAGAAAAAATTAGAAAGAAAAAAATAAATAAGCTAGAAATAATTATCATATGTTTAAAATGATTTAAACACATAATAATAGATTATGCACATCATATGTCACATAACCAAAAGAAAAAAGAGAATGAGAAAAAGATATAATACTAGTTTATATATGCACCATCATATATAAGAAATATCATTAAATCAACACTTGATTCAATGACCCGGTTTTATCATAAATCGGCTAGTATCATCCGTCTGATCAATACATGTAGTATCACATACACATGTTTAATTGGATCCCGTGCGCATCGCCGTACGTGCACTACATCAATTCACTGGAACGGGAAAACCCTCTATGTGGGACTCTAAATACTCGACAATACGCTGGCAGTAGGTCAGGATCATATCCGATTGATCTTAAGCACTTTCGAATCAATCCCCCACCAGGTTAACCTACAAGCACGTTAGCGGTACTAACTGTACCTAAAGCTACCTAGGTATTGAACGAAGAACCGGTCGACAAGCAAGCTCGTCTATACCCTGCTAGATCCTATCTGTGACATTCACCATACAGTCCAGTCTCTTCGTTTAAGACTGTCGCATACGGGGTCTGGGAGGTGGAAACCATCAGACTCCGAATAACCCGATAAGTCGTGCTGACGTCAAGCTCATATCCATCTGAGAAACTACTGATAACACTTATCAGTAAATCTCATTTGCCTTGGCCAAGGACTTATGGTCATAGTCAGCTGTGCACTGTACGACATCAACTCCCTATACCGGGAGAGACAAATTCTCTTGACCGCTCACCGCCTCTATGTGCTTTGGGACAGTACCCAACTAAAACCTATTTGAACGACTCTTTAAAGCCGTGGCAGGGTAGTAATCCAAGTATAGTAGGAACACACATAAGACACTATGGCGATCTTTGGTCTAGGAACTACCCTGTACTCATGTCACCAGAGAACTGCTATTTGACGATTGGTATAATTCCATCTAGGAGTTCTCGGTGAGTCCGTCCAGTGTAACTCATCCAATGAGCACCTATATATAGTCATCGGTGTCAAACACCAATGGCTATGGGATCTCCCATCGCCCCGTATAGGGTCATGAAATGTATACACTAGTCTAAACTGGAGTACCGATGCCCAATCTCGATACTCCTATGACCGGGGACTTTTAAGGATGTGCTTATATACTACCCAGGCCCCACTAGTATGATCCCTATCATAATCCTGGTAGTCAAGCAAAGATCTTATGGGATTTATCATCATGTAGTAGTGATACGTTATTGTAACACTTTGATTTTCCGTTGAGTGTTTTTCGTGATAATTAGTGATTGTACGTGTTATTATATATGTGTTCATAGGATTTTTAGTTATATTTAGTCGTGTTAGCAATTGGGAATTTTCCCTCGTAGTGTACACTTTGCACACTTAGCCTTTTTGAGACCTAGGTTTAAAGTGTGAACCATTCTTGTGTGGCATGGTTGTTATATTTTTTCCCCACCCTTTTATCCAAAACAAAACCCCATTTGTTAATTCAAAATCCAATTAAACAATGAAGCATGGTGGTTAGGTGAAATGTTGACTTTTGACCCCATTTTTCTTCCCATCTCTCTCTCTTTTCCCCACTTGAGAATTCTGCAGGAATTCCAGCAGAGAAACCCCCTCTTCCTCCATCTTTTCTTCTCCTTTTTCATTTCCCTTTGATCCTTACACAAAACCCTATACATATCAACTCATTTTCTTCACGAAATCATGGAAAAGTGAGGTTTTTGAGGTGTTCAAGGCAAATCTGTACACTTGAGGGAAAAGCTGAGACGTTCGGTGTTTTACAAGGTTCTTAGAAGGTATTAACTCATATTAGCACTCATTTTCCTTAAACTTGTAGTATTCTTTAGTAAAAATCTCATTTTTGTGCATTTTTGGTGATATTAAAGGATATTTGTGATTCACATGTTAGATTAGGGTTTTGTTAGTTGTGTTAGCTCTATTATGTGTTATTAGAGCTATCTTAGGCCAGGTTTTGTTTCAGTTTGCACAAAAATACCCTAAAGTTCCATTTTAGTACAAAAGTGTGGATTTTAACTAGAAATAAGGCCCTGTAGGATCTGCTGCTACCCGAGATATTTCAGAGTGAAACTAGATATTACTGTAGTATGTATGGGGGGTATAGAGTGCACACACAAAACCTGGGAGCCCAATTCCCTACCCAGGCCGTCGAAATATGCATTCTGGCCGCAAATTGCGGCCAGATGGGGGTGCATTGGGTTGGGGTTTGGGGTGTGGGTGTCTGCTGCTATGTGGGTTATTTTGGTATATATAGTTTTACAATATCTTTTCTGTATCAAAATCTAGAGGTGATTACCTATTTTCCCGTATTTTTAGTCTTCGCGACACGCGTGATACATGTTTGTGGGTTTTTGGTTTCTGTGTATCACGACGCGTCTGAGTGACTTCAGGCGCGTAATCACACGTTTTAGCGTATCGCGCACACGCACGCTTGGTTCACGACACGAGTTACTAGTTCGGCTTTAATGTCGTGTTTGTGTGATGTCAAGCTTATGTATGATGTATTGTGTAATTATAGGTTCGCAGGCGAGTACGACGGACGCCGCGCAGAAGGGGAAACAAGTTGTTGGCTATACCTAGCGAGAGACTACGGTGAGTAGATTTCACATCTACGGGGATATCGCCCGCATGGCGTTCTACGTCAGGGCTGATAGGACCTTATAGTTTCCTTTGTATACATTGACTATTCATGGCTACTATTTAGTGCATACTGCATTCCCTGCTATCTGGACATAACTAGAATTGATACAACACCACACTATTACTAACGGTCCATGTTGCACGAGCACTATCCTTCATGTTACACACACACCATTAGTAATTGCCATGACACTCACACTGTAGAATTTACATCGGATCATTATATTGTAGCTCATCTATATGTGACTTGACATGCTATTCATACTTGATACATATATCACATCGGATCATTATATTGTAGTTCATTTATATGTGACTTGGCATGATATTCATATTTGATGCACATATCATATCGGATCATTGACTTGCATATTGGTTTGGATTACATGTGATTTCTGGATTTGGGAACCGTGGCTATTTCAAATATGCAATCATTTAAAAATCCGGTTCCCTTGATATGATATTTCGGTGCGTCCACCATGTGTTTCCTTGGTGCTAGAGTGATATATGTGAACCCGAATCGAGGAGCTGGTTGAGGCCAATTACGGGTACATGGTGGACCCGGTATGGTACCCCGGGGCGAGAACGGTTTCGCTGTGTAGTAGACGGTGAGCCTGGCAGAGGGACTACTACCTACCGGTGATTGGTTGGACCTGACAGTTATCCGGAGGGTACTGATCAGAGTCGATAGATGGATGTGGGGTGATTCGTACTGCCGGGGCCGAGGGCCGATACCGCAGACGGAGCCCGTGGGCTGACCCGGACTGACGGGGCCTGATGGATGAGGATTTGCATGTCGATGCTGGACACGAGTATTTATGATATTTGGGTGCCGATGTTGGGCACTCGGGATTCTCAGAGATGTACAGGATTTGAGGGCCGATGAGAGTGCCGGCGCCTGAGCTATTTGGGGATCTGGGTGCATTGATGGACACCGATTATATATTCCACGTTGACATTCCGTGTAGATATTATATTGCCCATGCTCAACATTTATTATTGTACCTCATCCTGTAGTTACATTACCTGATAGAGCACTTGCATGATTATTGCACATACTGCTTATCACATATTGATATCATCTGTTGGCATATGATAGAGTAGCGCAATACGTGCATGCTCGCGATTACCTTTATATGTTATCTCTATGCACGAGTTGGCAACTCACCCCCGTTGTGCCACAGTATTTGCAGGTTGCCCTTCGGAGTAGTCGCGGCAGGCTGCGTTTGCATCTTTTGACACAGATACCCCCATTGTTGGTGTACTAGCTTTTTTGCTGATAGGTGGGTTTTGTGCGGTATCTGTTTATCTTTCAGTTATGTACATTGTTGTATCTAGTATTCTCCATCTACCTTGTATGTATTTGACTTAGAGACAGTGTGAGGACGATGATGTATTTTATTTGTATTCTGGTGTCGAGCTCATTGTGAGCCGACTGTTCTTGCAGTTTATCCTATCTGTGATGTTCCCACTTATGGATCTTGATCTTCGCTACGGCGTCGTATATTGCTATCTTGGTGATTGATTACTTAGATTTCTTATCTTGTTAGTAAGTGCTTTCTCTTAAAAACTTATAACACTCTATACTTTCACTGGTTTGATTTCTGGGTTTCGGTTCACTTGGTCGCGTTACGCCTGTAGACGTTACGTGGTTAAGTGCCGGTCACGTGCCAAACTTGGGTCGTGACAAAGTTGGTATCAGAGCGTAGGTTTTACCTTTCGGAGTGTAGGATGACCCGGGTATGATGGAGTAGGTAGCTGCAGCAGGGTAGCGTAGCGTGTGTATGTTCCGCGGCATACTCACGACACGGTACTCCTCCTACGCGACCTTAGGACTTGTTGACTTAAATTCCTTCTTGAGTATATACATTCTTGCGATTCGATTTCCGTATCCTTATCGAATCCTATTGTTCCTTTCATCCAATATGCCGCCAAAGACTACGAGGCCGCAGAGAGCGGCCGCGAGGGCCGAGATTCGAGTTGACTCGTCGGAGACGAGGACTGATCCGGGTAGTACACCGGTTATTGCCGAGCAGGCTGTTCCTGCCGTGACGAATCAGATTGCTATGTTAGGGGCTCGTGTGCAGGAGATACGCCAGACGATGGGATCCAGTATGCAGGAGATGCGCCAGATGATGGGATCTCTAGTCGAGACACTTCGAGCGCAGCGACCAGAGGTAGTTTCACCCGTTGTAAAGACCGCGGTGGTACCCACAGTTCAGGCAGTTGCACCTGCGACTATACATGTTATTACAGTATCGCTGTCAGAGTTTATAAGGCTGAAGCCACCGGTCTTCACAAGCACCGATGTGGCCGAGGACCCACTGTCTTTCATTGATAGGATGGCGCGGATATGTCGTTCACTTAGATGTGCAGATGCGAGATGGGTTGAGTTCGCGAGCTTTCGCTTGGAAGGTCTTGCGTAGAAATGGTGTGAATCAGTCGAGAAGGGTAGAGCAGCAGGTCTTCCTCCTATGACCTGGACAGAGTTCGTGGCGCTATTCCTTGCCCGCTTTCTTCCCCTGAGTGTCAGAGATGCTAGAGCATGCAGGTTCGAATCCTTACGCCAGACTCCGGAGATGTCAGTGGCAGAGTACGATGTTCTGTTCACCGAGCAATCAGTTTATGCTCCGTATCTAGTGGCTACTGAGGAGTTACGAGTCAAGAGATTTGTCCGAGGCTTGCTTACACCACTATTCCTTGCTATCAGCGCGCAGCATTACGAGACATAGGCAGCAGCAGTAGATGCAGCATTATTTGTTGAGGAGCGCCTTACTGAGACTTCGGCAGTCCCAGAGCCGAAGAGAGTTCATGCAGATACGTCAGTGCAGAGACGGCCCTTCCGGCGTCGTGACAGGCACCTTGCAGGTGGCAGAGATTCGAGACGAGGTCGATTGTTTAGCTCATATCCCAAGGAGGGTCAGCGACCATCATCGGGATGTTACCGTTGCGGGAGTTCTTATCATCGTGTGCGAGATTGTCCGGAGGTACCCCGGAATGAGGCGGCAGCACCGCATGTTACATTACCACCTTCACCACCCCAGATGGCATTGCCGATAGTACCTACTGTTACTCCACGTCAGACGCATGCACAGAGAGGTCGTGGTCGCGGAGGATTTGTTCAAAGAGGACGAGGTGACCGAGGTAGAGGGCAACCAGCGGCTGGCAGGGGACAGTTAGTTGCAGGTGGAGGACAGGCGCGAGTTTTTGCCTTGACGCATCAGGACGTGCAGGCGTCCAATGCGGTGGTCTCAGGTATCCTTCCTGTATGTTCGGTTGATGCACACGTGTTATTCGATCCCAGATCCACGCACTCGTACGTATCCACACACTTTGTGCCGAGTTTGGGTAGAGAGTCCGGTTTGCTTGACCAGCCGCTTGTTGTGACTACTCCTGTGGGAGAGTCGTTTGTTGCTAGGCACGTGTTCCGATCCTGTACCGTCCATATTGGCGAGAGAGAGTTGCCGGTCGATTTGATCCTTCTTGAGATGTTGGACTTCGACGTTCTTTTGGGCATGGATTGGTTAGCCACGTGCTATGCTTCTGTTGACTGCCGCGAGAAGACAGTTCGATTTTGTTTTCCCGGCGAGTCGGTTGTTGTTGTGTTGGGGGACCGTGGTGCCACCCCTCACAGTATGATTTCTTCTTTTCGCGCTGGACAGCTGTTGCGGATGGGATGTCAGGGATTTCTCGCCTATGTTTGCGATACTAGAGCTACAGAGGTTCCGATGGATCAGGTTCCGGTTGTTAGCGAGTTCCCTGATGTGTTCCCTGACGAGCTTCCTGGGCTACCGCTCGAGCGTGATATTTCTTTCTGTATTGACTTGGTTCCTGGCACGGGGCCCATTTCTGTACCGCCTTATCGGATGGCCCCGGCGGAACATCGAGAATTGAAGGGCTAGTTGCAGGACTTGCTGGACAAGGGACTTATTCGACCCAGTGTTTTTCCTTGGGGTGCTCCAGTTCTGTTCGTCAAGAAGAAGGACGGCAGTATGCGTTTGTGTATCGACTACCGCCAGCTGAACAGGGTGACAGTGTGGAACAGATATCCTTTGCCACGCATCGACGATTTGTTCGACCAGCTCCAAGGGGCAGGATACTTTTCGAGGATCGATTTGCGATCGGGCTACCATCAGCTGCGGGTTCGACAGGAGGACATTTCTAGGACATCCTTCCGCACACGTTACGGCCATTATGAGTTTTTGGTGATGTCGTTCGGACTCACCAACACGCCAGCAGCATTCATGGACCTGATGAACCGCATTTTCCGGCCGTATCTTGATCTGTTCATCATAGTGTTCATTGACGATATCTTGGTGTATTCTCGGGGTAGAGAGGAGCACGAGCAGCACCTGCGGATTACACTGCAGACCTTGAGGGAGCATCAGCTTTTCGCCAAATTTTCATAGTGTGCTTTCTGGCTAGACAACGTAGACTTCTTGGGGCACGTGATCACACGAGATGGTATATGTGTCGACCCGAGGAAGATCTAGGCAGTTCGGAGTTGGCCTAGACCCACGTCAGTGACAGAGGTTTGCAGCTTTCTAGGGCTGGCAGGCTATTACAGGCGATTTGTGCAGGACTTCTCTCGCATTGCTACACCTTTGACCGGGTTGACCCGGAAGGGAGTTCGCTTCGATTGGACAGAGGAGTGTGAACGCAGTTTTCAGCGTCTACGGGCTCTACTGACTACGACACCAGTGCTATCATTGCCTTCAGGATCAGGCAGATTTATGGTCTACTGCGATGCTTCACAAGTGGGGCTAGGGTGCGTTTTGATGCAGTATGATAGGGTGATCGCGTATGCTTCGCGGCAATTAAAGAAACATGAACAGAATTACCCCACTCATGATCTGGAGATGGCTGCAGTGGTCTTTGCACTCAAGATCTTGCGACATTATCTGTATGGAGAGTCGTGCCAGATATTCACTGACCACAAGAGCTTAAAATACATATTTCAGCAGCGAGACCTGAACCTTAGACAGCGCCGATGGATGGAGTTAGTGAAGGACTACGATTGTGAGATCTTGTATCACCCGGGCAGGGCGAATGTAGTGGCGGATGCTTTGAGCAGGAGGCCCGGGGGTAGTCTATCCTGTTTGAGCGCAGTGCAGAGGCAGTCGTCGGCGGATTGGAAGATCTTATGCGACAGCCGGGTACAGTTCGAGTTTACTCCGATCGGAGGACAGATTGCGCATGTTCGTGCACGGCCACAGTTGCTTGACCGTATATATGAGGCACAGCACAGTGATGACCGCTGTTCAGAGATCAGGACACGGATGGGACAGGGCAGATTTTCCGAGTTCGTGATCGATGATCTGGGGATACTACGATTTGGAGCTAGACTGTGCGTACCAGATGCTGAGGGATTACGGCGCGAGATTCTTGAGGATGCACATCGGTCGGTATATAGTGTTCATCCCGGTTCCACCAAGATGTAACACGATATGAGAGATGTTTACTGGTGGGACGGTATGAAGAGGGACATTGTAGATTTTGTGTCGAGATGCCTGACTTGTCAGCAAGTCAAGGCTGAGCACCAGAGGCCCGCGGGAGAGCTACAGCCGTTACCCATTCCGGAGTAGAAATGGGAACAGATATCTATGGACTTCATTGTGGGTCTACCCAGGACTAGTCGAGGGTATGACTCCATCTGGGTGATCGTGGATCGTTTGACGAAAGCGGCTCACTTCCTACCGGTGAAGACGACTTTCGGATTTGCTCAGTATGCCCAGATTTACATTGATGAGATTGTACGACTGCACGGAGTTCCGACATGCATCGTGTCCGATAGAGGCACCCAGTTTACCAGCCGGCTATAGCAAAGGCTTCAGGAGGCTTTGGGCACTCGCTTGAGTTTCAGCACAGCATTCCATCCGCAGACCGACGGGTAGTCAGAGCGGACTATTCAGACTCTCGAGGACATGCTCAGGGCATGCGTATTAGACTTCGGAGGTAGCTGGGATCATCATTTGCCCTTAGTAGAGTTCTCCTACAACAATAGCTACCAGGAGACCATTCAGATGGCACCGTTCGAGGCTCTTTATGGGAGGAAATGCAGATCGCCCACCTGTTGGACGGAGCTCAGTGAGAGCAGTATCTTAGGATCGCAGATTGTGGAGGAGAC
Source organism: Agapanthus africanus (assembly GCA_030015575.1). NCBI lineage: Eukaryota > Viridiplantae > Streptophyta > Magnoliopsida > Asparagales > Amaryllidaceae > Agapanthus > Agapanthus africanus. The sequence goes on from JASDDO010000010.1 coordinate 175,032,959, forward strand.
GACCGTGAAGATCCAGTTGATTCACGATAGGATGAGAGCTGCCCAGAGTAGGCAGAGGTCTTATGCGGACCGTCGTCGGTGCAGACTTGAGTTTTCTGTTGGTGATCATGTTTTCTTGAGGGTCTCCCCAATGAAAGGCGTGATGAGATTTAGGAAGAAGGGAAAGCTTAGTCCCAGATATGTGGGCCCCTTCGAGATCCTCGAGCGTGTTAGTGCGGTTGCGTATCGATTAGCCCTTCCGCCCAGTTTTCCAGACGTACACCCCGTATTTCACGTTTCGATGCTCCGCAGAAATCTTCATGATCCTTCGCATGCGATTCAGCACCCGACGATCCAGCTTGAGCGCAACCTTTCCTATGCAGAGCAGTCGGTGATGATCTTGGATCGGCAAGTGAAGAAATTGTGGTCGAAAGAGATACCGTCCGTCAAAGTACTTTGGCGTGGCCAGAGCGGCGAGGAAGTCACTTGGGAGACCGAGAGCGAGATGAGGAAGAGGTATCCCCATCTTTTTGAAGGTGCGTATAGTTAGATTTTTAAATTCGGGGACCGAATTTCTTTAAGGGGTGTAGATTGTAACACTTTGATTTTCCGTTGAGTGTTTTTCGTGATAATTAGTGATTGTACGTGTTATTATATATGTGTTCATAGGATTTTTAGTTATATTTAGTCGTGTTAGCAATTGGGAATTTTCCCTTGTAGTGTACACTTTGCACACTTAGCCTTTTTGAGACCTAGGTTTAAAGTGTGAACCATTCTTGTGTTGCATGGTTGTTATATTTTTTCCCCACCCTTTTATCCAAAACAAAACCCCATTTGTTATTTTAAAATCCAATTAAACAACGAAGCATGGTGGTTATGTGAAATGTTGACTTTTGACCCCATTTTTCTTCCCTTCACTCTCCCTTTTCCCCACTTGAGAATTCTGCAGGAATTCCAGCAGAGAAACCCCCTCTTCCTCCATCTTTTCTTCTCCTTTTTCATTTCCCTTTGATCCTTACACAAAACCCTATACATATCAACTCATTTTCTTCACGAAATCATGGAAAAGTGAGGTTTTTGAGGTGTTCAAGGCAAATCTGCACACTTGAGGGAAAAGCTGAGACGTTTGATGTTTTGCAAGGTTCTTAGAAGGTATTAACTCATATTAGCACTCCTTTTCCTTAAACCTGTAGTATTCTTTAGTAAAAATCTCATTTTTGTGCATTTTTGGTGATATTAAAGGATATTTGTGATTCACATGTTAGATTAGGGTTTTGTTAGTTGTGTTAGCTCTATTATGTATTATTAGAGCTATCTTAGGCCAGGTTTTGTTTCAGTTTGCACAAAAATACCCTAAAGTTCCATTTTAGTGCAAAAGTGTGGATTTTAACTAGAAATAAGGCCCTGTAGGATCTGCTGCTACCCGAGATATTTCAGAGTGAAACTAGATATTACCGTAGCATGTATGGAGCCCAATTCCCCACCCAGGCCGCCGAAATATGCATTCTGGCCGCAAATTGCGGCCAGATGGGGGTGCTTTGGGTTTGGGTTTGGGGTGTGGGTGTCTGCTGCTCTGTGGGTTATTTTGGTATATATAGTTTTACAATATCTTTTCTGTATCAAAATCTGGAGGTGATTACCTATTTTCCCGTATTTTTAGTCTTCGCGACACGCGTGATACGTGTTTGTGGGTTTTGGGTTTCTGCGTATCGCGACGCGTTGGAGTGACTTCAGGCGTGTAATCACACGTTTTAGCGTATCGCGCACATGCGCGCTTGGTTCACGACACAAGTTACTAGTTCGGCTTTAATGTCGTGTTTGTGTGATGTCAAGCTTATGTATGATGTATTGTGTAATTCTAGGTTCGCAGGCGAGTACGACGGACGCCGCGCAGAAGGGGAAACAAGTTGTTGGCTATACCTAGCGAGAGACTACGGTGTATAGTTTTCACATCTACGGGGATATCGCCCGCATGGCGTTATACGTCAGGGCTGATAGGACCTTATAGTTTCCTTTGTCCACATTGACTATTCATGGCTACTATTTAGTGCATACTGCATTCCCTGCTATCTGGACATAACTAGAATTGATAGAACACCGCACCATTACTAACGGTCCATGTTGCACGAGCACTATCCTGCATGTTACAAACACACCGTTAGTAATTGCCTTGACACTCACACTGTAGAATTTACATCGGATCATTATATTGTAGCTCATCTATATGTGACTTGACATGCTATTCATACTTGATACATATATCACATCGGATCATTATATTGTAGTTCATTTATATGTGACTTGGCATGATATTCATATTTGATGCACATATCATATCGGATCATTGACTTGCATATTTGTTTGGATTACATGTGATTTCTGGATTTGGGAACCATGGCTATTTCAAATATGTAATCATTTAAAAACCCGGTTCCCTTGATATGATATTTCGGTGCGTCCACCATGTGTTTCCTCGGTGCTAGAGTGATATATGTGAACCCGAATCGAGGAGCTGGTTGAGGCCGATTACGGGTACATGGTGGACCCGGTATGGTACCCCGGGGCGAGAACGGTTTCGCTGTGTAGTAGACGGTGAGCCTGGCAGAGAGACTACTACCTACCGGTGATTGGTTGGACCTGATAGTTATCCGGAGGGTACTGATCAGAGTCGATAGATGGATGTGGGGTGATCCGTACTGCCGGGGCCAAGGGCCGATACCACAGACGGAGCCCGTGGGCTGACCCGGACTGACGGGGCCTGATGGATGAGGATTTGCATGTCGATGCTGGACACGAGTATTTATGATATTTGGGTGCCGATGTTGGGCACTCAGGATTCTCAGAGTTGTACAGGATTTGAGGGCCGATGAGAGTGCCAGCGCCTGAGCTATTTGGGGGATCTGGGTGCATTGATGGACACCGATTATATATTCCACGTTGACATTCCGTGTGGATATTATATTTCCCATGCTCAGCATTTATTATTGTACCTCATCCTGTAGTTACATTACCTGACAGAGCACTTGCATGATTATTGCACATACTGCTTATCACATATTGATATCATCTGTTGGCATATGATAGAGTAGCGAAGTACGTGCATGCTCGCGATTACCTTTATATGTTATCTCTATTCACGAGTTGGCAACTCGCCCCCGTTGTGCCACAGTGTTTGCAGGTTGCCCTTCGGAGTAGTCGCGGCAGGCTGCGTTTGCATCTTTTGACACAGATACCCCCATAGTTGGTGTACTAGCTCTTTTGCTGATAGGTGGGTTTTGTGCGGTATCTGTTTATCTTTCAGTTATGTACATTGGTGTATCTAGTATTCTCCATCTACCATGTATGTATTTGACTTAGAGACAGTGTGAGGACGATGATGTATTTTATTTGTATTCTGGTGTCGAGCTCGTTGTGAGCCGACTGTACTTGCAGTTTATCCTATCTGTGATGTTCCCACTTATGGATCTTGATCTTCGCTACGGCGTCGTATATTGCTATCTTGGTGATTGATTAGTTTGATTTCTTATCATGTTAGTAAGTGCTTTCTCTTAAAAACTTATAACACTCTATACTTTCACTGGTTTGATTTCTGGGTTTCGGTTCACTTGGTCGCGTTACGCCTGTAGACGTTACGTGGTTAAGTGCCGGTCACATGCCAAACTTGGGTCATGACAGTTATAGCAAGTAAAACGTATACTTATGATTGACAAATACAAACCATATAGCATACTATCATCTCGAGCAAGATTGTTCTTTTTATATGCCCTCCTTGAATTCAGTAATTGCATTCCTGCTACTATGATTGCATTCCTGCAACTTCGATAATTGCCTTGAGGGTACCTATATCCAATAATCTCCTACTTGCACTTAAGGCCAATTATTGCGGTATCCTATACACACATCTCATGTGCTATTGCATGCCCAACTTCTGTACTAACAGTTTCACAAACTGTGTTCGAGAAACAGCCTCAGTGAGTGGATCCGCTGCAACGTTTCTATCTGTATCTCTCTGAATCTCAACTTCACGGATATCAACTATCTCCATAAATGAACGATACCTACCTTAGAACTTTGTTTGGATAGCTGATGGGACCATGTTCATAAATGAATATATTTATCTAGACAATTTCTTAGGATGTATCCTCTGCTGAGTCAAAATCATCATCTAGCGCTTTAACTAGCTCAGTATCTCTCTTAGAACTCTTCCAATATACTGCTCCTCATGACAGGGTAAACTAATGGCTCATGACAGATACTCTGTCTACCTTTGTCACCACGGAAGCTGAAATCAGTAATCGCTCCCCAAAGGAGTCTGCCATTACCATACACCAAGAACATCTCATATGGTCTTCACTCCATCCTATGTTTCTCCAAGACTGGATTAATATTTCTTTACTACACCGAGTGTAAAAGCAATATCTAGTCTGGTATATAACATCGCATGATTGACCTCACTGCCGAAGATGTCGAATGTCATTCATGTGAGCCCCTTGCAGGGTTACTAGGCACTCTAATAAGGTTCTACAAGGCATCAACCATGCCCGATTTAAATTTTAGCCGTGCCGAATAACCCGAACCAAGATCTTTAAACTAGAGATAAGGCGAAACAAAGCATGTTAAACACTTTAACACTAAGAGTTTGGGATTACAACCTTTGTAGTCCGGTCCTTCACTTCTAAAGCTCCATGTTGAGGTCCCTTCGCTGCGATCATCATGTTCCCGGACTGTAGAGAGGCTCCATGAAGAGAAAGATGCAAGCTTGCTTCCGACCTTCGATAACCAAGATAATCTACCTTGAAGTTTCTTTAACACAAGCTCTCACTCACTAAATGAAGTGAACACCCTAATCTAAATGGCTAGGATAGATTAGGATGATGAAGTAGGATTTTAGTACTCATTTGTTTTCTTAATCTCACTCAAAATCATCACTAATCAAAAAGCTAGAAAGCTTTTCCATTGAAAAAAGTAGGAAAAAGAAGAACCATTTCTTTTCTGATGAATAATGAATTGTGGTGTGAGGTTAGAAATGCAACCATGGTTCAAGTGAGAAGACTTAACCATTGTAGAGAGTTTACTAGGGTTAAGGGTTTGGGTTGGGTTAAAAAATATATTGCAAAATATCTAAACTAAATATCTTTGCAAGAAACAAAATAAAAGCTTCTAGAAGCTTCTAGAAAAGTTTTACCCAAATCAAACCCTAACCTCATTTAATATCCACTAAACATGTTGCATTAATAACCCTAACATGTTACAATATTATATATCACATATACAATATTTATTGTAACAAAATAAAATAATACAATTAACATATATCGCATATATATCAATGTATTACCCGAGTGAGAAAAAGAATCAATAAGTGAGCTTATATTAGTTAATGTAATTTAATATATCAAATATATTATTATACATTAAATTATCAAATCAAAACTTGATCCGATAATCCGGCTATTTCACAAGTAACCGACTAATATGGTATGCATCAGTTCATCGAATCAACACTTGATCCGATGACCCGGCTATATCACATATACCTGGCCGATATCTCATATCATGAGAATCTAATACGGTATGACATACACGCATTTTCTCCGTCCCGCCCATATCATATATATGCTCCTACTCCGTTTTGCCTGTGTCAAGAAACCTCTGTGTACGACTCTAAAGAATCGTCAATATGCCGACAGTAGGTGATGATCATATCAAACACCCACAAGCTGCAAGCGGTCAGCTAAACGTAACAGCCACCCAGGTATTGAGCGATCAGAAGGTCAACAAGCAAGCCTGTACATTCTCCCGAGAATCCAATCAGTAACACTCCCGTACAGTCCGGTCTCTTCGTCTAATATGTCGCATATCTCGCATAGGGGTGGTAAACGTCAGACCCCAGTAGCTTGATAAGTCGTGTCGATATGAGGTATATAACAGTTCGAGAAACTACTGATAACACTTACCAGTAAATCTCAGCAACCCTGGCCAGGGATTTCCAGTTATAGCCAATCGAACACAGCTCAACATCAACTCCCTGTACCGGGAGAGACGAATCCCCTCCTATCGCTCATTGCCTCCATGTGATTCGGGACTATACCCAAAAGCCATCTTTTTGCCTGCCCTCTTGGATGTGGTATGATGGAAATCAAAGCACGGTGGGAATCACACAAGACTTTATGACGATCTCGGGTCTAGAGACTAATCTGTACCAGTGTCACCAGAGAACTGCCATCTGACGTGAGGTATAATACCATCTGGGAGTTCTCGGCAAGTCCGTCCAGTGTACCCAGTCTCCACTGAGCACCCGTACACCATCCTTGATGTCAAACACCGATGGATATGGGATCATCCATCGCCTATCATATGGGTCAAGATGCGTATACGCTAGTCTACTCTGGTGTATCGATGCCCTGTCTCGATACACCCTAGACTAGGAACAGTTATAGGATGTACTCGTCGACTACCGTGGCCCCACTAGTCGAGTACATATCCTAAGGGCTATATCAACATGTAACATAGAGACAATCAGAGTACATGTTAAGATAAAGTACAACCAGATAGCATACTATCATGTCGAGCAAGAAAGTCCTCCCTATATATGTCCAAGCATCCATTACAATATACATCATATGTACAGTAATGGCCTCTAGGGAATACATATAACTAACAATCTCCCACTTGCACTAGGGTCATCTGTTGTGGTATCACATACCCAACAATTAGCTGTGGTTGAAGTATCTCATACTCAACCATCCCATAAAAGTCTCTACTGGGAAAAAGGCCTTTGGGAGTGGATCCGCGCTGTTGTCCTCTGTGTCTACTCTCCTAACATCGATCTCCCTGGAGATCAACCATCTCCATGATCTGGTGATACTGCCTAAGAATTATATCTGGATTTCTGATGGGACGGGGTTTCCTTGGTATAAGCCACAACTCCATTGTCACACAATGATAGGAACGAAGTTCATCTTATGAACTCATATATATCCTGACTTCCTCTGTGGTAGTATCCTTGGTAACGATATATCTTGCCTTTAATCATCTAGTAAGTCACGGTATCTAGCTTGGAACTCTTCCAACATATCGTCCCTCTACAAAGGGTAAAGACAATGCCTGCGACTGTCATTCAGTCGTCCTTATCATCCTGGAACCTTTTCCAGTGATTCTCCCCAGGATCGATTGATACCATCTCACTACAACTAGTTAGAATCCTAACATCCATTTAGATCTATCTCATAGATATAAAACCTAGGATTTAGGAGGTATCACCTTGATCCTATATGGAGAATCCTTGTGATAAGCGGAGATTGACCGAGCGTAGCATAGGAAACTCCTTCCCTATCAAGAGTATGTCATCCACGTACTCTACGAGGATCACCACCATACTCCCTACTACCTTTTTGTATATACAAGGTTCATCTACCATTTTGATGAAGTCAAACTCTTTGACTACCACATCAAAATAGATGTTCCAACTCCGCGATGCCCGATTTATCACTTAAAACATCTTGCACACGTTTCCGTTGCTCCCACTATCTACGAAGCCCTCTGACTGTGTACTTATAGACGCTCCCTTCTAAATCAACATTTAGAAAAGCAATCATGACACCCAACCGCCAGATATCGTAGTCATGGTATGTAGCCGTGGCAAGTAGGATCTGGATGGACTTAAGCATAGCTTTGAAAGTCTCAACTTTTCCATGTACACCAAGTAATCTTCTCAAGATATACTTGCTCCTGATGGGGATTTAACCCTTCAGATAAAGCAACCAAAGTCCATACTTTGTTGTTGTATAAGGATTCCATCTCAGATCGCTAAGCATCCAGCCATTCTCACAGAGTCCCACTCCTGATGGCTAGCTCGAAACTAGTTGGGTCATCATCTCATGATGCAATCCATGCTCCTACTGCTATAGAGAAACTGAAGTATCTCTCAGGTGGGTGAGGAACCCTACTAGATCGGCAGAGAGGCTGAGGTTCATTAGAAACTATTGAATCCTTTGGTTCTACCAAATCATCATTTGCACTTTGTATAGCTGGAACTATTTTCAGTTCTACCTCATGACCACTAATTTCTTCACAAAAAATTCCCTTTCACAAAGGTGGCATGTTGAGAAACAAAACATCTTTTGTTTCTCGGTTTGGTAGAAGATATTCCCTTGCAAATGCTTGGGATATCCAACAAACTTTCACAGAACTGACTTTGCCTCGAGCTTGTCCGGATTTTGCTTTTAGACATAGGCCGGACAACCTCAAATCTTAACATCTTTAAGAGATGGGCTCTTCTCATACCATATCACATATGGAGTGGTAGGCGTCTGGTTTGATTGGAACCCTATTCAATAGGTATGCAATTTCTTGAGTGCATAACTCCCAAAAGGAAATAGAAAACTCTGTAGTACTCATCATAGAGCACACCATATCACATAGGGTGCTATTGCTCCGCCCCGATATACCATCGTGCTATGGTGTATACGGAGGAGTAATGCTGAGAGAGAATCACATTCTCCTTTAGAATAGTCCAGGAATTCCGTGCTCAAGTATTCTCCTCCTTGATCTCATCAAAGGATATAATACTTATACCCGTTTTTGGTTCTCTACTTCTAACTTATATTCATTGAATTTTTCAAAAGTTCCAGACTTGTGTTTAAACAGGAACATATGTCCGAATATTGAGAGATAATCAGTGAATGTAATGAAGTACAAAGAACCGGTCTTGGTATGTGTTGTTGCGCCACGGCAGCGCCCCGGCCGTCTTACCCAGGCCAAAATGCGGAATCAAAAATTTTCCTTACTTGGAAACTGGCGCTACCGCGGACAAAGAAACCCAGATCGTTAACCATTAACCTCTACTAGCTAACAAGAGATAGGAAGAGAAGTATACCAAGTGATCCGAGTCCTCCGGTCTTCTCGTCATCGTCCCGATCTCCCGCGGAAAGTCCTGTCTCCATGTCGTCGCCTCCTTGCCGGAAGGGCACCACGTCGCCTGCATCTTTTACGGGCTCCCACCTCAATACCGAGGCAACTCGGGCACGAAGCTGGCAAGTCGACGTGCCCAAGAATTGCTGTAGAATGTAGTGTAGATGCTATATCTCATTTGGGGTTTTAGTTGCCTTTGAAGATGATGAAAGAATCAAGATAAGGAAAAATGGTGCTTGCATTTTTCCTAGCATGAGATGAGATCAAAAATGCCACAAGCTCAAAAAAATGAAACTCTCTCATTCTTTTCTCTCAAGTGTAGCCTCTACTCTCTTGAGAGAATGGTGGAGGAATGAATGTCAAAACCATAACAAGAAGGGAGGTGAGTGTAGGAGAGGAGAATGGGTGACCACATCCAAAACATCATGATAACAATCTCACATCAACTCCAAATCAACTTTAATCACCATTAATACAAATCAAGTGATGTAAAGAGAATCAAATGATGGTTGAAAAGAAAAGATGCCATCATAATCAATCCATATGCAAGAAACCCCTCCACAATATGTTATTTGCAAACTTGCAAATAACACCCTCCATCGGAAAAGTCCGGCCGGGAAAGAACAAAGAAAAACTGGCCGGAACGGAATGCAAACTGGCAACTCCAGAAAACTGGTCCCGTAATAAATTACAGGAAAACCCCGATACTGTACATACACACCCACATCTGTATTCCTACCGGATACAAATGCAATGAGACAAAATCTACACTGTACTATACTAGGATCCGGCTTAAACCAAAGCCGGCTAGTAATATCCGTCCGATCCTGATCCGTGCAATACCGCATGTATCTGATCGAACCCTGCCATATAACCATACGGCCACTAGTACATACTGTCCGATCCTGATCCGTGCAATACCGCACGTATCTGATCGGACCCTGCCATATCTCCATACGGCCTCTACAGCGTTTCGCCCGAAACTTGAGTAACTGTATGTGTGGTAGACTCTAAAGACTCGTCAATACTATGGCTGTGGATTTAACCACTAGCACGTCAGAGGTATAAGCCAATACGTGACGGGCCACCAGCTATTGACCAAAAGGGACGTCGATGAGCGAACTCATCCTGACACCCTACTGAGCCTGTCAGTGACAATATCCGTACAGTCCGGTCCGTTCTTCTATGAGTATCGCATGGCGGGCCTAGCGGGTTGGTAAAAGTCAGACCCCCAAAAGCGGTACAAGTCGTGTCGGAGTGTAGCCCAGAACACCCTGAGATACTACTGGAATACCTACCAGTAAATCTCTTGCCTCGGCCGAGGGCTTTTTGTAATGGCTCTCCTAGACACAGCGCGACCTCACCCCCAATACCGGGAGAGACGAACCCCTGAAGATCCGCTCACTGCCTCCATGTGGCTCGGGACTGTACCCAACTAAAACCTGTTTGCACGACTCCTTTGAGCCGTGGTAGGGTAGTAATCAAAGTACAATGGGAACTCACACGAGACAAATGACGATCTCAGGTCGATGAACTAACCTGTACACATGTCACCAGGGAACTGCTATCTGACGTCAGGTATAAGACCAACTAGCATGTTCCCGGCGAGTCCTGTCCGGTGTACTCATAACCCAATGAGCACCTGTATACATCTTAGGTGAACCAACTGACACCAGTGGCTTATGAGACCGGCCACCGCCCCTCGTCGGGGTCTCGACTGTATACACTAGTCTACTAATGGAGTATCGATGCCCTGTCTCGAAACTCCTACGACTAGGGACCTTTTAAGGATGTGCTTATAGACCGCCAGCTCTCACGTATATGATCGCCATCATACTGCTAGTAGTCAAGCAAGAATCCTAGGGGCTCTATCAACGTGTAATAGCGACATGTCAGGTCACCTAAAGCAGTACACGATGATAAAGATAAACCAGATAGCATACTATCATCTCGAGTAAGACTGTCCTACCGGGATAGGACCTCCCTCAATCATTGCAATCACGTGCCTGTGATCCAATAATTGACTCTGAGGGCACTATCTCCAACAATCTCCCACTTGCACTCAAGGCTAATTATTGCGATGTCGCATACTCACAGCCCGTGTGATACCGAACACCCAACTCCTCTACTAGTCAGTCTCACAAAACCCGTTTGCGAAACTATTGCGTCCGAGGAATAGCCTCAGTGAGTGGATCCGCAGTGAAGTTTCTTTCTATGTCTCTCTATATCTCAAGTTCGCGGAGAAAGCCATCTCCCGAAATGAGCAATACCTGTCTTGGAACGTCTGGATGTCTGATGAGACCTAGCTCATAAATGAACTCCAAATCCAAACTTCTTAGACCGTATCATCAACTGAACTTAATCAGTATCCTGCGCCATGCCTTTCCCTCAGTATCCACCTGGACCACCTGTCCAAAATACTGCCCCTCTTCAGAGGGAAAATCATGACTCTGACGACCACCCTTTCGTCCATGTCACCTTGGAAGCCTGGAATGATAACCGTCTCCTAAAGGAGGCTGCCGTTATCAAATCCCTAGAACACGCACTTATGTCCTAAAACTGCTTCTGATTGTTTCTCCAGGATTGGATCAATATCAACTTATTGCATCTACTGCAAGAACAACATCTGGTGTGGTACTTGACATCTCATGATTGACTCAATTGCCTAAGCAAGTGATCTTTCAATCATGCGTATCCCTCTCCCCTTTAGTCTGTAAGACACCATTAGAGAGGGTGACTCCATCACCTGCAGGTACACTACCGTGCCAGGAGTCGTCCATTCTAAATACTCATAGAATACTGTCAAGGTACCCAGATTGGGAAACTACCCAAATCTAGATCTAAAACCATAGATCTAGTAACCAGAATGTCTGATATAATATCCAAGTCCTGTGTGGAGAAACCACTGTGTGACGACCAAAGTATAACCAATTGTAGTATAGGAATATCACTTCCTACTCTGTGTATGTCATCCATATACCATGACATCACACCCTACTACCTTCTCAACAGATCCATCCCCTATTCTGACGAAGTCAAACCTATGACTGTCACGTCAGAAATAGATGATCTATCTCCGCTATATCTGCTGTAGTCTATAAATAGACATAAGCCACCTGTCCACCAATGCTTTCGCTGCTCCCACTGACTACGACAACCCTCTGGCAGAGTCATATACATGTACACTTCTAAAACTAGTTTATAAAGACGCTATAGTCATCCTCCTGCCGGGTCTCACAGTCTGGAACAACAGCAATGGCAATTGTGGGTAAACAAGAACCTCCCTGTCACCGTCCTTGAGGCTAACGGAGTACCTCTCGGGTGCCTGAGGTTACCCACCGTATCTGCGGAGTGGCCAATGGAATGTCTAACCAGATTGAATCTTTAGGTTCTTATCAAATCTTCAGTAATCGTTTGCGGTTCTGGAATCACTTCCAGTTCTACCATACTCCCACTACTGTTTTCTGAAAAAATCCATTTTTAATAAAACTGTGGCGAGTCTAGAACAATATCACTATTGATTTCCAGATGGTAGAAAGTCAACCCTCGTCATAGCCTCGGTCAACCCACAAACAACCATTATAGAAACGTGCCTTGAGTTATCCAGAGTCTGGTTTTAAGCATAAGCCGGACAACTCCCCGTACCTTAACAATGTCAAGATATGAACTGTTCTATATCCAATACAGAAACAGAGGCACTGATTTAATTGGAACCAGATTCAAATCATGCAGCTGTCTCCAGTGCATGTCAACTAAATGGAAAGAGGCCGATCAACGTTACTCAACTTAGGAATACTTCCAATTATGAGTAACCTGAAAGAGAAGCAAGTTCTCTTAATCAACTGAATACCATATACAAGTATCTACATCTTCGATCACCTTGAAGAATCCCGATACTTGCAATACCTGGTTCTCTACTTTATTCAAATACCTATAACTTCTCAAAATTCAGACCCTGTGTTTCCACGAAACACCTGTCTAAAGACTAGAGAAGTCATAAGTAAAACTGAATATAGTACGAGGACCAACCCCTCTGTCCTGATGGACCCTGGACAACATACAATACCCTGTATAAGTCCCTTGAGTCAGATAACTCATTCACTGCGTGTGGTAGGTTGAAAACTGTACTTATGGTTAAGAAGAATTACACCGCTGTTTAATGCTCCTTACCTAACCATCCACTGATATAGGTAAATGTCACTGACATAATTTCAAAAAGTATATCTCACTCTTTGAAAATAGACGTACAGATATATCGATTTGAAACTGGTGCATAACAGCGGATATTCAAAACCAAATATTTGCCGACCGGCAAACAGCCCAGGTGATTTCTTCAAATATCACCGATTACAACGAATCCCGATATAATGAGTATGATCACCCAATTCCCAATAACTTACTCCCACTCATCATCTGTAAAACCATACAGATGTGAGAATCATACCTGGTAAATACATACCCTGGAGTAAGTATCTAATCGGGAAATCAGTTTTCTTTTAACATTACACAGTGAAACTGAAACATTGAAATGTCTCGATGGGGTATCCTGGTATTCCTAGTAATGCCTCTTCTATTATCCAGATTCACAACTGTAACCTTGTAATTCTTTGCCATCTTTCTAAATCCCTTTCTATGTCTTTAGTCATAACCTTCTGTACACCCCTTTAGGCCAAATGGTTTTCTTCCTTCCCTACCGTTCAGCACCAGCCTATGGTTTGGAAGAAGATTATCCAATAAGCATAAAGGGTGTACTGTCCTAATCCTAGGAGCACTCGCAATGCGAGAGAAGGTGAAGATAAAAGTCAACCGAATGAACCTTATTCCTATTTCTCCTAAACAAGGATCCATCCCCGAACTGGAACAAGTTCCTTTCGAGTTCGTATATAACCATACGATGGAGTATCCAATAAACTGTGGATCTTCGTAGTGATACGGAGTGTCCTGGAGAAATACAAAGGTGATTTAGGATTGGCGAAGAAATACATGGTTTGGTCGTGAATATCAGTCGCAATTTACTTTGCCCTCCTACTAATCCCTTGCTTTGTCTTAACTTAATACCTTCTGCACACCATCGTTATGCTAATTGGTTTTCTTCATTCCCCACCGTTCGGCACCAGCCTAAGGTTTGGAAGAAGACTGTCCAATTTGCGTAATAGGTGTACTATCTCCTAAACCAAGGAGTACTCGCAACCTGAGAGAAGGTAAAAGGAAAAGACAACTGAATAGTCCTATCCGTTTTCTCCAGAACCGGAAACCATCCTCGAATTCCTTCGAGTTCGTATCTAACCATACGATGGTTTTGTCCAATAGAAGTGGACGTTCGTAGTAATACGGGGTGTCCTGGAGAAAAGGGTAAAAGTAGGAGTGGCAATGAGATTTGCAATTCTGACAATCCAAAAGCCAATGTTTAAGAAGGTTCGGTCAACTTGGTCACTGAGTCATAGTCCAGGGTCGGGTCAATGGTCGCTGCCAAAGAGAGAGAGAGAAAGGAAACACTCAGCGTGCACTCTAACCTAGATCAGAATGGTTATCACTTTGTCTAATCTAGAAACCTCCCACTATAACCTCAAATTCTTCCCCAAACCTGAAAGAAGAATTAGTCGGGGTCACCCGAGGAGTAAACCAACTCATCAGTGGGAATCGGGATCCAACTATCATCGCATGATAACGTGACGGAATCCACTCACGTCACCACACTCCAGAAGGTATGCGCATGTCTAGCAAGTTTCAGTTCTTTTGAAACTCCCGATGTGATTTTTACCCCAAGCGGTTTACGACCTTGACTAGGTCAACAAATCATAAACCGACAGTCAAGTTCAACCCGTCATTATTCTGGATTGCATTAAACCCACCCGTACGTGCCCTTGACTAGGTCAACAAGGCCGCACGACTGTCTTAACCAATCCCACTTATGCAACAAACAAGTACCAATTAGCTACCGAACACTACGTCTTGACTAGGTCAACAAACGCAGCATGAATACTAAATAATACCTGCAGGAAATGACGGAGGGCTACGGCTAGGTTTTTGGCGAAAAAACCTTTAACGTAATGAACTTGATATCGTTGAAGGAACTGCATAGTTTTTTATAAAAATATATTGACGAAAAACCTTTGCTAAAGAGGTCACTCCAGGTGAAGGGATCTCGGCTCTTTCCCCGTAGAATGAGGTGCAGGATATTCCAACTGAATACCACGATGCAAAGCAAAAGTAATCGGCTATAGTGAAGTTAATGCCCTGACGCAAACTTCTGTCCAAGGGGTCACTCCCGATGAAGGGATCTCGGCCCTTGCCTCGTCGACTGAGGAGCAGGATATTCCAAATGAATACCATGATGCAAAACAAAAGAGAACGCCCTTGCAATAACATCGTTTTTTTTTAAAAGTGTTCCAACAACATCAGAATAGGTTTGTTAATCTTGCATTGATCCAAATCAACGCAGTCCCATCAATTGATCACACTACAAAGAACGAAAATATACTGATGTACGTATATGCCATCCGCATTCGCCACTGGGTCCCGTCATTACCCGTTAGGTTAGCTAACTAACGACAGAGCGGGGACTGGACTAGCGCGGATGTAAAACATATACAACATCTACTAATATATATACCAATATATTATATTCGCTCAAGGCGTGATAAAATGCAACATCACAGAAATGTACAGCATCACAGAACAATACAGATATCTGGGATCCCCGGGTTTCACAGAGCCGCTGCTGAAACCCGACGTTCCCCTGGTCGTGTGGATAGCCTGTGCAATGAAAACCTAGACCCCTACGGGCGCGGCAAGTCACCCGCCAAGACCTGAAGCGAGGCAGCCCCCTTCAGCCCCGTGAATGGACCACCCAACACTTCATGGAATCCGGTAACTTGGGCACCCCTCCTGGGTCAACCTGTACCCCCTACGAGTGCGGCGAATAGCCCGCCAACCCTAGAGTGAAGCCCCCTCCGTCTCAATGCCATGAGATGCGGGCCCGTTGC
Source organism: Agapanthus africanus (assembly GCA_030015575.1). Classification (NCBI taxonomy): domain Eukaryota; kingdom Viridiplantae; phylum Streptophyta; class Magnoliopsida; order Asparagales; family Amaryllidaceae; genus Agapanthus; species Agapanthus africanus. Next base: position 175,048,837 of record JASDDO010000010.1, read on the forward strand.
CCTCTAGAACCCGGCTATCCGTGCACCCCTCCGCGGGGTAATCCTAGTACAGAAAGTAAAATATACATACAACGGATACATCGACCGCAACCAGGTCGTGCCCCAAAAGAATAATACAATCAGGCAGCGACGGCAGTCCACATGTCGGACGCTCGCCCCGCAATATCAAATGTACATAATACAATAAAAACTGTACTAGCATTGCATCCAGGCTATCCCCACGACCGATCTGCAACATCACAGCATAAACACAGAACATCAACGTGAAAGTCACGTTCGCAAATCCGTCTGACCGGGCTATAGCAGTTAGACAGGATTTACCGATCAAGTGACATTCACGGTCGCAGATATAATGTAAATACTGTGAACTAGCAAGTTTAAAATATCCGATCGAACAAAATATACCAAGTGGGCCCCAAAGCATTACTGTAGAACTTAAAGAAAATCTGGGCCCAAACAAAATATACCAAAACCCTTATTTTCAGCCCACAAGCCCACTGTAAAAATACGGCAAAGTGATTCCAACTTCCTGCGGCGGAACCGCGGCCAAAGAGGGGTTAAGGCCGCGGTTCCGCGGTCGTACGGAAGAATTGGGTTACCAAATTTTTCCGGTGTTCTTAGGATTCTCTGTACATCATTTTGCAATAACCTGAAAAATTTTTGGACTCCAAAAAATTTCGAAAGAAACTGATGTGAAGGAAAATACGGTTTTTGGTTCGATCGGGTCTTTAAACATACTAGAGCAAGCTAGACTAGGTTAATGGCGTGGCTCTGATACCATGTTGCGCCACGGCAGCGCCCCGGCTGTCTTACCGAGGCCAAAATGCGGAATCAAAAATTTTCCTCACTTGGAAACTGGCGCTACCGCGGACAAAGAAACCCGGATCGTTAACCATTAACCTCTACTAGCTAATAAGAGATGGGAAGAGAAGTATAGCAAGTGATCCGAGTCCTCCGGTCTTCTCGTCATCGTCCGGATCTCCCGCGAAAAGTCCTGTCTCCATGTCGTCGCCTCCTTGCCGGAAGGGCACCACGTCGCCTGCATCTTTTACGGGCTCCCACCTCAATACCGAGGCAACTTGGGCACGAAGCTGGCAAGTCGACGTGCCCAAGAATTGCTGTAGAATGTAGTGTAGATGCTATAACTCATTTGGGGTTTTAGTTGCCTTTGAAGATGATGGAGGAATCAAGATAAGGAAAAATGGTGCTTGCATTTTTCCTAGCATGAGATGAGATCAAAAATGCTACAAGCTCAAAAAAATGAAACTCTCTCATTCTTTTCTCTCAAGTGTAGCCTCTACTCTCTTCAGAGAATGGTGGAGGAATGAATGTCAAAACCATAACAAGAAGGGAGGTGAGTGTAGGAGAGGAGAATGGGTGACCACATCCAAAACATCATGATAACAATCTCACATCAACTCCAAATCAACTCTAATCACCATTAATACAAATCAAGTGATGTAAAGAGAATCAAATGATGGTTGAAAAGAAAAGATGCCATCATAATCAATCCATATGCAAGAAACCCATCCACAATATGTTATTTGCAAACTTGCAAATAACACCCTCCATCGGAAAAGTCCGGCCGGGAAAGAACAAAGAAAAACCGGCCGGAACGGAATGCAAACTGGCAACTCCAGAAAACTGGTCCCGTAATAAATTACAGGAAAACCCCGATACTGTGCATACACACCCGCATCTGTATTCCTACCGGATACAAATGCAATGAGACAAAATCTACACTGTACTATACTAGGATCCGGCTTAAACCAAAGCCGGCTAGCAATATCCGTCCGATCTTGATCTGTGCAATACCGCACGTATCTAATCGAACCCTGCCATATAACCATACGGCCACTAGTACAAACTGTCCGATCCTGATCCGTGCAATACCGCACGTATCTGATCGGACCCTGCCATATCTCCATACGGTCTCTACAGCGTTTCGCCCGAAACTTGAGTAACTGTATGTGTGGTGGACTCTAAAGACTTGTCAATACTATGGCTGTGGATTTAACCACTAGCACGTCAGAGGTATAAGCCAATACGTGACGGGCCACCAGCTATTGACCAAAAGGGACGTCGATGAGCGAACTCATCCTGACACCCTACTGAACCTGTCAGTGACAATATCCGTACAGTCCGGTCTGTTCGTCTATGAGTATCGCATGGCGGGCCTAGGGGGTTGGTAAAAGTCAGACCCCCAAAAACGGTACAAGTCGTGTCGGAGTGTAGCCCAGAACACCCTGAGATACTTCTGGAATACCTACCAGTAAATCTCTTGCCTCAGCCGAGGGCTTTGTGTAATGGCTCTCCTAGACACAGCGCGAGCTTACCCCCAATACCGGGAGAGACGAACCCCTGAAGATCCGCTCACTGCCTCCATGTGGCTCGGGACTGTACCCAACTAAAACCTGTTTGCACGACTCCTTTGAGCCGTGGTAGGGTAGTAATCAAAGTACAGTGGGAACTCACACGAGACAAATGACGATCTCAGGTCGATGAACTAACCTGTACACATGTCACCAGGGAACTGCTATCTGACATCAGGTATAAGACCAACTAGCATATTCCCGGCGAGTCCTGTCCGGTGTACTCATAACCCAATGAGCACCTGTATACATCTTAGGTGAACCAACTGACACCAGTGGCTTATGAGACCGGCCACCGCCCCTCGTCGGGGTCTCGACTGTATACACTAGTCTACTAATGGAGTATCGATGCCCTGTCTCAAAACTCCTACGACTAGGGACCTTTTAAGGATGTGCTTATAGACCGCCAGCTCTTACGTATATGATCGCCATCATACTGCTGGTAGTCAAGCAAGAATCCTAGGGGCTCTATCAACATGTAATAGCGACATGTCAGGTCACCTAAAGCAGTACACGATGATAAAGATAAACCAGATAGCATACTATCATCTCGAGTAAGACTGTCCTACCGGGATAGGTCCTCCCTCAATCATTGCAATCACGTGCCTGTGATCCAATAATTGACTCTGAGGGCACTATCTCCAACATGTGTAAACAGGGGATCTTCATACATAAGCATGTATCAATCCCAAGAGTTCACTAACTCTTTTTCTGTTTCCAATAAACGGAGCTGTAGTCATTTTATCTTTGTGACATGACTGGCAAGTTTCACAAGATGTAAATTCAAACTAATTGAAATATGCATCTTTATATAACTTTAGCTAGTCGGGTCGCATTGATATGACCTAGTCTACAATGCCTCAAGAAGGATTCGTTCATTTCTGAACTCTTCCTCTTGTGTGTGTTCTGTACGTTAAGAACTGTGGTTTGATTTAGAATGTCTATGCTTTTAGATAACCTGCCTGAACCGATCAACTCTTGATATAGGAAATGTTCAAAACATTATCCAACAATACAAAATTAAATCCTTCTTTACTAATAAAGAGACTGATATGATGTTGTATATCAGGTTCGGTATCTAATAACATTCGTTCAGAATCAATGTATTCTAATAATACAGGGTGATAACTGCCAACAGTCTTGGCTGCAACACTTGCATCATTTTCAACTCTTGAAACTTATCACCCGTTCTCAGTTCTCTACCTATCTGTAGCCCATGTAACAAATTACATTTGCGGGACCCTGATCCGGTATCTCATACCCAGGACATAAAGAATACTGAGAAACAGTTCTTGGTAATGAACACACCCGAAGAAGATGCATCAACATGCACTTTCTTCGTTTGGGCGGCACGGGAATTCCGGTAATCCTCTATTTCCTGCTCTGTCTTAAAACAATTATAAGTTGGAGCGGGACCAACGTTCCTTAGCGCAGTATAACAAGCGGGTTCGATCAATACATCCGTATTATTATCTTGATTAAGGCGTGACATAGTCGCAACCAGGAGAGAGAGAGAGAGAAGAAAACACTCAGCGTGCGCTTTTACAAGATTAGATTGGTTATCAATTTATCTAATCAGGATGTCTCCCACTGTTTTAGTCAAATCTTCCTTCAAACCCTAAAAGAAAAGACTAGCCGGGATTAATTACACTCTACAAGTTCGACAATCTTTCAGCCAGGCTAGTACCGGTACTTTGAGGGAGGTTCCCCGTGCTTTCGCACGGACCTAATTAATGTAAATATCGTTTTCCCAGGGGCGTAACCCCGTTGACACCTTTCTAGACACATACTTGATCGGCTAATTGTAATGTGTAAAACTCTCCCAGGAGTAACTCTTACTCGCAGCGGGTATCGGAATCCAACTATCTCATAGAAGGTATGCAATCTCATTGCAAATTTCAACACTTGAAATTCCCAATAATATTTTACCCCTAGCGTGCTATGACCTTGACGAATGCCAAACAACCCATAGTCCGCTAACCAAGTTCAACCCATACATTTCCTGATTGAATTAAACCCACCCGCACGACCCTTGACGAATGCCAAACAATGCCGTACGAATATCCTAATCCAATCGCATCGTATGCTAGCAGATAAGCACTAGTTAGCTATCGTACTCTACGCCTTGACGAATGCCAAACTACCGCAGCACGAATACTAAATTGTACTTATCTGAAATGACGGAGGGCTACCCAGGTTTTTAAGAAAACTATGAGCGTAATGAACTTGATATCGTTGTAGAATCGAGTGATTTTAAATGGAAAGTTTTTGAGGCCTTTTCTAGTTTTGCTAAAGAGGTCACTCCAGGTGAAGGGATCGTCGGCTCTTTCCTTATCGAATAAGGTGCAGGATATTTTACAAATACCGCTGTGCAAAGCAAGAACTATAAAAGCAATCAAATGACAAACCGAGTTTGTAGCATCTGCTAGTTTCACTAAAGAGGTCACTCCCGGTGAAGGGATCTCGGCTCTTTCCTTATCGAATAAGGTGCTGGATACTCTACAAGGAACACCGCTATGCAAAGCATGAACTAGAGCTACAAGTTTTTAACAAGTTTCTACAACATCTTTAGGTATCTTTTAGTTTCATTAATCTCATTAATGAATTCCCATTTTATTATGCTTCACAAGCATCACATTTGAAACGAAATCTGCAATATAACATATATCTCATATATATAATATAAACATTCGTCTCAGGCAGTAATATGATCTCATCACAGAACATTGCAGCAGAAGAACATATATGAAATATTGGATATACTAGGAGGTCTATGTTTTTAATACGAGCCTGCATAAAACACGGATTCCACGGTCGCGATGAATAGCCAAACCCACATCCCTAGACCCCAATGAGAGCGACAAGAAACACTGCCAATTCTAGGGTTAGGAGACCCGGTCTTGACTCCTCGAGATGGTGTTAGTTGTATATATGCCCTAGAGGCCAGTATTGTACAGATGATGTATATTATATTCGATGCTTGGACATATATAGAGAGGACTTTCTTGCTCGATATGATAGTATGCTATCTGGTTGCTCTTTATCTTAATATGTATACTTGTCTCTTGATACTGTCTTATAGTTATATGTTGGTAAAGCCCTTAGGATGTGTACTTGACTACCTGGACTATGATGCAGATCATACTAGTGGGGACAAAGTAGTCCATAAGTACATCCTTTAATGTTCCTAGTCGTAGGTGTATCGAGACAGGGCATCGATATACCAGAGTAGACTAGCGTATACGCTTCTCGACCCATGAGATGGGCGATGGATGATCCCATATCCATTGGTGTTTGACATCAGAGATGGTATACGGGTGCTCAGTGGAGACTGGGTACACTGGACGGACTCGCCGAGAATACCCAGATGGTATTATACCTCACGTCAGATGGCAGTTCTCTGGTGACACTTGTACAGGTTTGTCTGTAGACCCGAGATTGTCATAGTGTCTTGTGTGATTCCCACTGTGCTTTGATTTCCACCTTACCACGTCCAAGAGGGCGTGCAAAACGGTGGTTTTTTGGGTACAATCCTGAGTCACATGGAGGCAATGAGCGATAGGAGGGGTTTCGTCTCTCCCGGTATTGGGGGTGGATGTTGCGCTGTGCTCGATTGGCCATAACCGGAAAGTCCCTAGCCAGGGCTGATTTAGAGATTTACTGGTAAGTGTTACCAGTAGTTTCTCGACCCATTATGAGCCTCACATTGCACGACTTATCGGTTATTGGGGTCTGACGTTTACCACCCCTAGACTTGATATGCGACATATCAGACGAGGAGACCAGACTGTACGGCAAGTGTTACCGTCACGCTTTTACAGGAGTTGGAGCGGGCTTGCTTGCTGATCTTCTGATCGTTCAATACCCGGGTAGCCGTTACGTCCAGCTAGTACCGCTAACGGCTTGTGGGCGCTTGATGTGATCATCACCTACTGTCGGCGTATTGACGAGTCTTTAGAGTCCTACATAGAGGTTTTACTGGCTCAGGCAAAACGAAATAGGAGCACGTATATGATATGTGCGGGACCGAGAATAATACGTCTATGTGATACCGTATTCTATTCTCGCAACTTTTTGTATCGGTCGGTTATATGTGATATAGCCGGGTTATCGAATCAAGTGTTGATTCGATAAGTCGATACATTGGATGTTAGTCGGTTATATGAGATATAACCGGATTATTAAGTCAAGTGTTAATTTAATAATTTAGTGTATAATTGTATATTAGATATACTAATTTACATTAACTAACATATGTTCACTTAGGGATTTTTCTCACATGTGCACAACTTTAATATATATGTGATATATATTAAAATGTGTTTTCATTTTGTATCATGGTTGTTGATACATCATGCATGGGTGTGCAAGACATACACCATTCTATTTTAAATGGTGGTTTATAATTATTTAAGGTAATTACAAATTAGTGGAGCTTTTGTCACAAGCATGAAGCTTGGAAGCTTGTGGATGCTTTGACAAAGTCCACTAACTTTGTTTTACTTTAGATTTTTATTAACCTAACCATTTTGGATTAGCCATGGTTATGTCTCTACATGAGTTAGTATATGATACTCTCTCACCCATGGTTAGCTCACTTCACTTGATCATTATCTTTCTCTCTTTATTTCTTCATCTTCTTCCTTGAGCTAAAAAGCTCTCTAGGGTTTGATCCAAAGTGAGAAACATTGTGAGAAATTAAATTCTAAAGTGAACCCACTTCCTATTTCTCCATCCTCTACTAGACTAGCATTTTAGTTTAGGGTGTTTGCTTCACTAATTCTCTAGTTAGTGAAGTAGTAGCTTGAGTAGGTATTCCCTCGACGTAGTTCATCTTCGGCATCGAAGACTTCAAGCAAGGACGCTTCTTTCGCCTCGTGAAGCCATGCAAGAGCCTGGGAGAACCATGATCGCAGCGAAGGGACTACAACAAGGAGCTTTAGAAGTGAAGGACTGATCTACAAAGGTTGTATTTCGTATTCACTTAGTCCTAAATGTTATTTACATGCATGTGTTACCCTAATAGTCTAGCAAAGATCTTGTTTAGGGTTGTTCGGCACGGCTAAAATTTTAACCGGGCATGCTTGATGCCTTGTAGTACCTTGTTAGAGTGCCTAGTAACCCTACAGTGGTATCAGAGCCTAACTAGAGTATTAGGCGACGTGTATACGAAGTTAAAACTCCGAACAAACCCCAAAATGTCAAAATGACCCCCTCTCTGGACATTTTTTTAAAATGTGGTTTTTCCTGTATTAAAAAAACCTAAAAAAATCCGCAGGTAAATATAAGTATTACTGTTGAAAACGAGCCTCCAATTCGTACGGACCGCCGCGGAACCGCGGCCAAACCTTGCTTGGGCCGTGGATCCGCGGCCGTACTATTCAATTGGGCTTTTGGTTTTCAACAGTAATATCCCTATCTGTTAGTTATATTTTCTGGGTATTTTTAATCTGACTCAAGTTTTGAGTGTTCTGGGGATTATTTTTTATTCGTTGATTCGATCGGAAAATTTAATTTCGTTTTGTTTTCCGGATATTTAGAAACTGTTAAAATGTTCGAACGGATATCATTAACTCATTTTTTCCCGGCACGAAAAACTTTCAAGTGTTGAATTTTTCTTGAGTTTAAATCTTTCGGAAAAACGTGCATGTAACATGATGGACCCTCTAGAAGAACACAAACCTTAACTCGATTATGTGACCGTCTGAACCGCCTCTAAATCTTAGGGTTTTGGACAGTACGGCGTGCCACATGTGAGGCGTTGGCTTGACCCTTGTACGGCTGGACCATTGCTACTGTGACGTATTCTGGAATTTTTGAACTCCGCTCAAGTGTTGAGCTATTTAGGAAATCTTGGGTATTTGATTATTCGATCGGAAAGTTTAATACTGTCTATTTATCTGTAATGTGATACAATATGTGGAATTCATACCGTTAGGCATGAAATGCGAAGTATGTGATATTTCGGGTTTACGATGTCTAAAGTAATTATGGATTCCAAATATTGTAGTTTTACAGTTTCTTTTCTGCGACCGTAAGTGTAATATATGATATCGCCGGTTTCGTTGCTATATGTCAACGACAATTGGGATGCGCATATTTACTTATGTTGATGACATGTGATGTTATGTGTTGTTGGATATGTTATATTGGATCGTCGTGTTTTAAATAGCCGGGGGTTTTATGTGAGATGAGAGTTTTTATTTTCATTCATGTAAAATTAAATGTAAGTAATATTCTTTTATTGGGGCACTTCCGGGATGAGGATGATGTCACCATTGTATATTATTTACTTTTCCGCATTAGGTAGACCCAAGTAGGGGAGCATAAGTAACCGGGTTCTAGAGTACAGTGGGAGACCAACTCGAGGAGTCGAGTCCGGGTCTCCTAACTCTAGAATTGGTAGGGTTGCTTGTCGCTCTCGTAGGGGTCTAGGGATGTGGGTTTGGCTATTCATCCTTACCGTGGAATCCGTGTTTTATAGAGGCTCAAAATAAATCACGGACCTCCTAGTATATCCATTATTTGATGTGATTCTTCTGCTGCAATATCTTTGATGTGATCATTTGATATGTGATGATAGATACTGTATATAGTATATATGATATATTATATAGATGTTACTTATGTTTTACACCCGTGCTAGCCCTGCCTCGCTCTGCTGTTAGTTACGTAACCTAACGGTGCATGAGGGGACATCGAGGCGAATGCGTATGGCATAAGTGTACGTCGTATTTATCTGTGATGTTTAGGTGAATTAAATGATGGGACTTCATTTTTATGATTAATGAAAGAAAAGAAACTTAAAAGATGTTGTAGAATCAAATTTTCAAAAAGGGTAGCTATAGTTTTTGCTTTCCTTAGCGATATATATGATATATCCCGCACCTTATTCGATGAGGAAAGAGCCTAGATCCCTTCACCGAGAGTGACCTCTTTATCAAAACTGGCAGATGCTACAACACTTGGTTTGTCTTTTGATTGCTTTTGGAGTTTTTTCGTTGCAAAGCGATATATATGATATATCCTGCACCTTATTCCATAAGGAAAGAGCCGAGATCCCTTCACCGGGAGTGACCTCATTAGCAAAACTAATGAAAGCCTCAAAATCACTCCATTTCAAATTTCACTCGATTCTACAACGATATCAAGTTCATTACGCAATAGGTTTTCAGAAAAACCTGTCATAGCCCTCCGTCATTTCAGATAAGAACTGTTTAGTATTCGTGCTGCGTTTGTTGGCCTTTGTCAAGGCATAGTGTGCGGTAACTGAATGGTGCTTATCTACTTATGCATATGATGTAGATTGTTTTGGGGTAGTCGTACGACCTTGTTGGCCTTTGTCAATGGTCGTGCGGGTGGGTTTGATTCAATCATGAAATGACGGGTTGAACTTGACGAGCATCCTATGATTTGTTGGACTTTGTCAAGGTCATAAGGGTAAGGGGAAAAATATTATCGGGAATTTCAGGCATTGAAATTTGCAATGAGATTGCATACCTTCTATGAGATAGTTGGATCCCGATACCCACTGTGAGTAATTGTTACTCCTGGGAGAGTTTTACACAGGACAGTTAGCCGATCAAGTAGGTGTCTAGAAAGGTGTCAACGGGGTTACGCCTCTGGAAAAACGAGGTTTACTTTAATTAGGTCCGTGCAAAAGCACGGGGAACCTCCCTTAAAGTACCGACACTAGCCTGGCTGAAAGATTGGTGAAATTGTAGGGTGTAATTAATCCCGCTAGTCTTTCCTTTTAGGGTTTGAAGGAAGATTTGATAAGAACAGTGGGAGCCATCCTGATTAGATAAAATAATAACCAATCTGATCTTGCAAGAGCTTACGCTAAGTGTTTTCTTCTCTCTCTCTCTCTCCAGGTAGCGACCATATCATGCCTTAATAAAGATAATAATATGGATGTATTGACCGAACCCGCATGTTATACTATGCTGGGGAACGTTGGTTCTGTTCTTTCTTATAAAAGTTATAAGACTGAACAGGATATAGGGGAATACCAGGATTCCCATGCCACCCGAATGAAGAAAGTACATGATGATGCAATTTCTTCGGGTGTGTTCGTTACAGAGAACTGTTTCTCCATTTTCTCGACGTCCTGGGTATTAGATACCGGGTCAGGATCCCATATATATAATCAGTTACATGGGCTGAAGAAAGGTAGAGAACTTGGAGAAGGTGATAAAGATATAAGGGTTGGAAATGGTGCAATTGTTGCAGCTAGAACCGTCGGGGAATATCACCTTGTATTATCAACTGGTAATACATTGATTCTGAACGAATGCTATTACATGCCGAACATGATATGCAACATTATATCGGTTTCTTTATTAAGTAAAGAGGGATATAATTTTGTATTACAGGATAATGTTATGAACATTTTCCTGAACCAAAAGTTGGTTGGATCAAGCATGTTGTGCAATGGTATTTATATTCTAAATCAATCAACAGTTCTAAGCATAACAAACACACACAAGAGGAAGAGTTCAGAAATGAACGAATCCTTCTTGTGGTATTGTAGACTGGGTCACATCAATGCGACACGACTAGCTAAGTCACATAAGGATGGATATTTGAATCCGTTCGAATTTTCATCTTATGACACTTGCCAGCCATGTCTCAAAGGCAAGATGACCAAAACTCCGTTTACGGAACTCTTGGGACTGGTACATAGTGATGTATGCGGCCCCATGTCTACACATGCCAGGAATGGTTCTGCGTACTTCATTACATTCACTGACGATCTCTCTAGATTCGGATATGTGTTCCTGATGAAACACAAATCAGAAGCTTTTGAGAAATTTAGAGAATATAAACAAGAAGTCGAGAACCAAACCGGGAAAAGTATTAAAATCCTTCGATCTGATCGAGGAGGTGAATACTTGAGCAATGAATTCCTGGACTTCCTAAAAGAGAATGGGATTCTCTCTCAGCTGACTCCTCCATATACACCACAGCACAACGGTGTATCGGAATGGAGGAACCGCACCCTATTAGATATGGTGCGCTCTATGATGAGCATAGCTGAGTTACCTATTTCCTTCTGGGGAGCATACCTATTGAATCAAGTTCCATCTAAATCTGTACCTACCACTCCATATGAGATATTGAGTGGGAATAGACCATGTCTTAAACGAGTTAAGATATGGGGTTGTCCGGCCTATGTCAAAAGGCAAAATCCGGACAAACTCGAGGCACGGTCAGTTCTATGCAAGTTTGTGGGATAACCCAAACATTCACATGGATATCTTTCCTACCATAGCAAGGAACAAAAGGTGTTTGTTTCTCGACATGCCACCTTTTTAGAAAAGGAATTTCTTACAAAAGATATTAGTGGCAACGAGGTAGAACTGGAAGAAATTCCGGCTATACAAACTCAAACTGAAGATTTAGTGGAACCTGAGGATTCGGTAGTTCCCAACGAACCCCAGCCACTCCGCCGATCTAGTAGGGTTCCTTACCCACCTGAGAGATACTACGGTTTTCTCCTGGATGGTTGGAGCGAGGATTGCATCATGGTGGATGATGACCCAACTAGTTTCGAGCAGGCCATCACGAGTGGTGACTCAGTAGAATGGCTGGATGCAACGCGGTCCGAGATGGAATCCATGTACACCAACAAAGTATGGACTTTGGAAGATGCTCCTGAAGGGGTAAAACCCATTGGGAGCAAGTGGATCTTCAAGAAAAACTTGGTGTAGATGGGAAAGTGGAGACTTTCAAAGCTAGACTTGTTGCAAAGGGCTTTCGTCAAAGACCAGGTATGGATGCTGACGAAACCTTTTCTCCAGTGGCTATGCTTAAATCCATCCGGATCATGCTTGCCATCGCTGCATATCATGACTATGAAATCTGGCAAATGGATGTTAAGACCGCCTTTCTAAACGATGATTTAGAAGAGAGCGTGTACATGACTCAGCCAGAGGGCTTCATAGCTAGTGGGAGCAGCGGAAAGGTGTGCAAGCTGCTTAAATCCATTTATGGATTAAAGAAAGCATTGCAGAGTTGGAACATCTGCTTTGACGTTGTTATCAAAGAGTTTGATTTCTTCAAAAACGTAGATGAACCTTGTATCTACAAGAAGGTGGCAGAGAGTAAGGTTGTCTTCCTCGTATTGTACGTGGACGACATACTCTTGATAGGAAATGACATTCCTATGCTGAAATCGGTCAAGCTTTTCTTATCACAAAGATTCTCAATGAAAGATCTAGGTGATGCCTCCTGCATACTGGGAATTATGATCTATAGAGATAGGTCTAAAAGGATATTGGGATTTTCCCAATCTAGGTACATTGACACCATACTAAAGAGGTTTAGTATGGAAGAATCCAAGCGTGGGAACTTACCCTCGATCTCTGGACTCACTCTCTCCAAAGAGATGTCTCCCAAGATTGATTTGGAGAGAGCTCGCATGCAAGGGATACCCTATACTTCGGCGGTAGGCTCTATCATGTACGCAATGCTATGTACCAGACCCGATGTAGCACCCTCACTAAGTGTAGTGAGTAGGTATCAAGCTGATCCTGGAAAAAGACACTGGACAGCTGTGAAGAGCATTCTCAAGTACTTACGAAGGACTAAAGAGATGCTCTTGGTGTATGGTAACGAAGAACTCCAAGTGGAGTCCATTACCGATTCGAGCTTCCAGAGTGATAAGGACGTCTCTAAGTCGCACTCGGGGTTTGACTTTACACTTTACGGAGGGGCGGTTAGCTGGAAGAGTTCCAAGCATGAAACCGTGGCAGACTCGACGATGGAGGCTGAATACATCGCTGCCAACGATGCTGCCAAAGAGGCTGTCTGGATCAAGAAGTTCATTACTGAAGTTGGAGTAGTTCCATCCATTGAGAATCCAATACCTTTGTATTGTGATAACAATGGAGCGGTGGCTTTGGCCAAGGAACCCAGGTCCCATCAGTGATCTAGGCGTATTCTGAGGCGGTATCACCTGATCCGGGAAAGAGTTGATCGTCGGGAGATCGAGGTCAGGAAGGTTGACATGAAAATCAACACAGCGGATCCACTAACGAAGGCCATTCCCCAGATACAGTTTGAGAGACTCTTCGGGATGCTTGGTAAGCGATACTACAGCAGCTGGCCCTAGTGCAAGTGGGAAATTGTTAGTTGTATGTATGCCCTAGAGGCCAGTATTGTACAGATGATGTACATTATATTGGATGCTTGGATATATAGAGAGAGGAATTTCTTGCTCGATATGATAGTATGCTATCTGGTTGCTCTTTATCTTAATATGTATACTTGTCTCTTGATACTGTCTTATAGTTACATGTTGGAAAAGCCCTTAGGATGTGTACTTGACTACCTGGACTATGATACAGATCGTACTAGTGGGGATAGAGTAGTCCATAAGTACATCCTTTAATGTTCCTAGTCGTAGGTGTATCGAGACAGGGCATCAATATACCAGAGTAGACAAGCGTATATGCTTCTCGACCCATGAGATGGGCGATGGATGATCCCATATCCATTGGAGTTTGACATCAGAGATGGTATACGGATGCTCAGTGGAGACTGGGTACACTGGACGGACTCGCTGAGAACTCCCAGATGGTATTATACCTCACGTCAGATGGCAGTTCTCTGGTGACACTTGTACAGGTTAGTCTGTAGACCCGAGATCGTCATAGTGTCTTGTGTGATTTCCACTGTGGTTTGATTTCCACCTTACCATGTCTAAGAGGGCGTGCAAAACGGTGGTTTTTTGGGTACAGACCCGAGTCACATAGAGGCAATGAGCGATAGGAGGGGTTTCGTCTCTCCCGCTATTGGGGGTTGTTGTTGCGCTGTGCTCGATTGGCCATAACAGGAAAGTCCCTGGCCAGGGCTGATTTAGAGAATTACTGGTAAGTGTTACCAGTAGTTTCTCGACCCGTTATGAGCCTCACATCGGCACGACTTATCGGTAATTGGGGTCTGACGTTTACCACCCCTAGACTTGATATGCGACATATCAGACGAGGAGACCGGACTGTACGGCAAGTGTTACCGTCAGGCTTTTACAGGAGTTGGAGCGGGCTTGCTTGCTGATCTTCTGATCGCTCAATACCCGGATAGCCGTTACGTCCAGCTAGTATCGCTGACGGCTTGTGGATGCTTGATGTGATCATCACCTACTACCGGCGTATTGACGAGTCTTTAGAGTCCTATATAGAGGTTTTATTGGCTCAGGCAAAACGAAATAGGACCACGAATGTGATATGTGCGGGACCAAGAATAATACGTGTATGTGATACCGTATTCTATTCTCGCGACTTTTTGTATCGGTTGGTTATATGTGATATAGCCGGGTTATCGAATCAAGTGTTGATTCGATAAGTCAATACATTGGATGTTAGTCGGTTATATGAGATATAACCGTATTATTAAGTCAAGTGTTGATTTAATAATTTAGTGTATAATTGTATATTAGATATACTAATTTACATTAAGTAACATATGTTCACTTAAGGATTTTTCTCACATGTGCACAACTTTAATATATATGTGATAAATATTAAAATGTGTTTTCATTTTGTATCATGGTTGTTGATACATCATGCATGGGTGTGCAAGACATACACCATTCTATTTTAAATGGTGGTTTATAATTATTTAAGTTAATTACAAATTAGTGGAGCTGTTGTCACAAGCATCAAGCTTGTGGAAGCTTGTGGATGCTTTGACAAAGTCCACTAATTTTGTTTTACTTTAGATTTTTATTAACCTAACCATTTTGGATTAGCCATGGTTATGTCTCTACATGAGTTAGTATATGATACTCTCACCCATGGTTAGCTCACTTCACTTGATCATTATCTTTCTCTCTTTATTTCTTCATCTTCTTCCATGAGCTAAAAAGCTCTCTAGGGTTTGATCCAAAGTGAGAAATATTGTGAGAAATTAAATTCTAAAGTGAACCCACTTCCTATTTCTCCATCCTCTACTAGACTAGCACTTTAGTTTAGGGTGTTTGCTTCACTAATTCTCTAGTTAGTGAAGTAGTAGCTTGAGTTGGTATTCCCTCGACGTAGATCATCTTCGGCCTCGAAGACTTCAAGCAAGGACGCTTCTTTCGCCTCGTGAAGCCATGCAAGAGCCCGGGAGAACCATGATCGCAGCGAAGGGACTACAACAAGGAGCTTTAGAAGTGAAGGACCGATCTACAAAGGTTGTATTTCGTATTCACTTAGTCGTAAATGTTATTTACTTGCATGTGTTACCCTAATAGTCTAGCAAAGATCTTGTTTAGGGTTGTTCGGCACGGCTAAAATTTTAACCGAGCATGCTTGATGCCTTGTAGTACCTGGTTAGAATGCCTAATAACCCTACAGATGGCCTCCCACTGGACCCCAGAACCCGGTTACTTGTGCTCCCCGCCTTGGGTCTATCTAATGCGGAAAAGTAAATAATATACAATGGTGGCATCATCCTCAGCCCGGAAGTGCCCCAATAAAAGAATATTACATACAAATGAATTTTACATGAATGAAAAAGAAAAACTCTCATCTCATATAAAACCCCCGGTTATTCCGAACGCGACGATCCAATATAACATATCACAGCAACACATAATATCTCATATCATCAACGTAAGCAAGTATGCGTATCCCGATTGTCGTTGATGTATAGCAACGTAGCCGGCGATACACCACATACTACGCTTACGGTCGCAGAAAAGAAAGTGTAAAACTACAACAGTTGGAATCCGCAACCTCTTTAGACATCGTGTGCCTAACCAAATGAATTCCTTAGACATCGCATGCCTATCAATTATAAACACCGCATTTTAGTCTCTTTATCGAAAACTCTTTTCAATACCAGGTCGGGCAATTCAAAAAGATTCCCGACATCCTGATCGAAAGCTCGTCGCAAACTTTAGTAGACGACCGCACCCCCGAATGCCGTCGACGAAGTGCACTAAGGCGGAACACCGCTGCCGCGAGCACCCGAACGGATGCTTTTAGCGACGGGGTTCTCCTACACTCACTTGGTCGGGGCTATGGGACGTGGCTAACTATTAAGTTTACCCGGTGAGTATCCACGTACACTACATGATTGCGACGGACTTTTGATCGCATCAAAATCTCGTGGCAACCGATCAAATGAGACTAAACTGCTAGATTTATAACATTCAAATTAGTTATCTCATAACTACTTGTGGATTCCAAATATTGTATCACATTCCATAAACAGACAATGTTAAACTTTCCGATCGAATAAACAAACACCCAAGATTTCCCTAATAGCTCAACACTTGAGCGGAGTTCAAAAAATATCCATCACATGCCACAGTACCAATGGTCCAGCCGTAGAAGGGTCAAGCCAACGCCTCACATGTGGCAATGCCGTACTGCCACAAACCCTAAGGTTTAGAGGCGGTTCAGACGGTCACATAATCGTGTTAAGGTTTGTTGTCTTCTAGAGGGTCCACCGCGTTACTTGCATGATTTTCCGGAAGTTTCAAACTCGAGAAAAATCCAACTTTCGAAAAAATTTCCGACAGGGGAAAAAGTGAGTTCTTGATATCCATTCGAACATTTTTAACACGTTCTAAAATTATCCGGAAAAAAAAATTAAACGAAGTTAAATTATCCGATCGAATCAACGAGTCCCCAATACATCCCAGAAAACTTAACACTTGAGTATAATTAAAAATTCTCAGAAGCATGCAAGAACACCTACGGAAGTTGCTGTAGGAAAAACTAACCATAATTACCCTGTACGGCCGCGGAACCGCCGCGCGACCCATGCACATGCCGCGGTTCCGCGACGCCTTCAGCGAATACGATGTCGTTTTTTACAGATATCCATAAGATTCCCTGCTGTTTTTTTGAGTATTTTTAATATGAAAAATCAACATTTTTGAAAAATTTCCAGAAAATAGGGTTTTACGTGGATTCGGAGTTCGATCGGACTTTAAACTTCGCCTACACTTCGCCTAAAGCTCTAGCTTGGCTCTGATACCACTGCAGGGTTACTAGACACTCTAATAAGGTTCTACAAGGCATCAACCATACCCGATTTAAATTTTAGCCATGCCGAACAATCCTAACCAAGATCTTTAAACTAGAGATTAGGCGAAACAAAGCATGTTAAACACTTTAACACTAAGAGTTTAGGATTACAACCTTTGTAGTCCGTTCCTTCACTTATAAAGCTCCGTGTTGAGGTTCCTTCGCTACGATCATCAAGTTCCCGGACTCTAGAGAGGCTCTACGAAGAGAAAGATGCAAGCTTGCTTCCGATCTTCGATAACTAAGATGATCTACCTTGAAGTTTCTTTAACACAAGCTCTCACTCACTAAATGAAGTGAACACCCTAATCTAAATGGCTAGGATAGATTAGGATGATGAAGCAGGATTTTAGCTCTCATTTGTTTTCTTAATCTCACTCAAAATCATCACTAATCAAAAAGCTAGAAAGCTTTTCCATTGAAAAAAGAAGAAGAAGAAGAACCATTTCTTTTCTGATGAATAATGAATTGTGGTGTGAGGTTAGAAATGCAACCATGGTTCAAGTGAGAAGACTTAACCATTGTAGAGAGTTTACTAGGTTAAGGGTTTGGGTTGGGTTAAAGAATATCTTGCAAAATATCTAAACTAAATATCTTTGCAAGAAACAAATAAAAGCTTCTAGAAGCTTCTAGAAAAGTTTAACCCAAATCAAACCCTAATCTCGTTTAATCTCCACTAAACATGTTGCATTAATAACCCTAACATGTTACAATATTATATATCACATATACAATATTTATTGTAACAAAATAAAATAACACAATTAACATAAATCGCATATATATCAATGTATTACCCGTGTGAGAAAAATAATCAATAAGCGAGCTTATATTAGTTAATGTAATTTAATATATCAAATATATTATTATGCATTAAATTATCAAATCAACACTTGATCCGATAATCCGGCTATTTCACAAATAACCGACTAATATTATCTGCATCAGTTCATCGAATCAACACTTGATCTGATGACCCGGCTATATCACATATACCCGGCCGATATCTCATATCGCAAGAATCTAATACGGTATCATATACACGTATTGTTCTCGGTCCCGCACATATCATATATATGCTCCTACTCTGTTTTTCCTGAGTCAAGAAAGCTCTGTGTAGGACTCTAAAGAATTGTCAATACGCCGGCAGTAGGTGATGATCATATCAAACACCCACAAGCTGCAAGCGGTCAGCTAAACGTAACAGCCACCCAGGTATTGAGCGATCAGAAGATCAACAAGCAAACCTGTACATTCTCCCGTGAATCCAATCAGTAACACTCCCGTACAGTCCGGTCTCTTCGTCTGATATGTCGCATATCTCGCCTAGGGGTGGTAAACGTCAGACCCCAGTAGCTTGATAAGTCGTGTCGATATGAGGCCTATAACAGTTCGAGAAACTACTGATAACACTTACCAGTAAATCTCAGCAACCATGGCCAGGGATTTCCAGTTATAGCCAATCGAACACAGCGCAACATCAACTCCCTGTACCGGGAGAGACGAATCCCCTCCTATTGCTCATTGCCTCCATGTAATTCGGGACTATACCAAAAAGCCACGCACGCCATCTTGGATGTGGTATGATGGAAATCAAAGTACAGTGGGAATCACACAAGACTCTATGACGATCTCGGGTCTACAGACTAACCTGTACCAGTGTCACCAGAGAACTGCCATCTAACGTGAGGTATAATACTATCTGGGAGTTCTCGGCGAGTCCGTCCAGTGTACTCAGTCTCCACTGAGCACTCGTACACCATCCTTGATGTCAAACACCGATGGATATGGGATCATCCATCGCCCATCATATGGGTTAAGATGCGTATACGCTAGTCTACTCTGGTGTATCGATACCCTGTCTCGATACACCCTCGACTAGGAACAGTTATAGGATTTACTCGTCAACTACCGTGGCCCCACTAGTATGATCTCATCATAATCCCAGTAGTCGAGTACATATCCTAAGGGCTTTATCAACTTGTAACATAGAGACAATCAGAGTACATGTTAAGATAAAGTACAACCAGATAGCATACTATCATGTCGAGCAAGAAAGTCCTCCTTATATATGTCCAACCATCCATTACAATATACATCGTATGTACAGTAATGGCCTCTAGGGCATACATATAACTAACACCCCTCTCTTCATCAATCCTAAAAGATATCTCTTTAGAGAGAGTCACCCCATTACCTGCAGGTATATTACCTCACTAGGAATCCTCCATTCAAACCACTTTAGAATGGTTCTAAGATACTTGAATTGGGAAAATCCTTACTAGATCAAATCTATAGACCTAGTTACCAGAATCAATAATCCAAATCCATATAGGAGAAACAAATGTGACAACCAACGTTTGACCGAATCGTAGAATAGGAACATCACTTCCTATCAAGATTATGTCATTCTCATGAGTATAAGGAACTTGACATCACTCCATACAACCTTCTTACAAATACCAGGTTCATCTCTAATTTTGATAAAGTCAAACACTTTGCTCGCAACATCAAAACAAATGATCATCTCCGCTATGCCTGTTTTAGTCTACAAACAGACTTAAGCATTTTGCACACTCCCCGCTGCTCCTACCGATTAAGACAACCCTCATATACACGTATACTTCTAAATCCAATTTAGAAAGACGTTATAGTCATTCTCATACTAGATATCAAAGTCATGGAAACAACAGTGACAAGTTATATCTGTATGGACTTCTGCACAGACTTTGAAGTGACAGCTGTTAGTGTATATGTCCTAGAGGCCATTATTGTATCATACTAGTTTGTATATTACTTGATGGAAGCTTGGGATATTCACAGTTGTATATACAATCTTGCTCGAAATGGTAGTATGCTACTTGGTTTGTCTCTACTTCAATATGTGCATGTGTTTCTTTTAGCATATCGCTGATATACATATTAGTAGAGCCCTTATGATCTTTGCTTGATTACCAGCGTTGTGATGGCGCTCACACTCGTGGGAGCTGGGTAATCCATAAGCACATCCTTATACAGGTCCCTAGTCGTTGGGCTCGAGACAGGGCATCGATACTCCGGAGTAGACTAGCGTATGCGCTTCTCATCCCAGTGTGGGAGACGGTCTGTCCCACAGCCGTCAGTACATCGTACTTGAGATAGTATGCGGGTGCTCGTTTGGTTACGAGTACACTGGACAGGACTCGTCGGGAACTGTTGGTTGGTATTATACCTATCGTCAGTTATCAGTTCCCAGGTGACATGAGTACATCTTAGTCCGCTGACTTGACACTATCACTTCGCCTCGAGTGTGTTCCCACTGTACTTTGATTACTACCCTACCACGGCTCAAAGGAGTCGTGCAAACAGGTAGTTTTTGGGTGCAGTCCCGAAGCACTTGGAGGCAGTGACGGTTAGACAGGATTCGTCTCTCCCGGTATTGGGGGTTGACATCGCGCTGTGTCTAGGAGAGCCATTACACGAGTAGTCCTTGGCCAGGGCAAACGAGATATACTGGTAGGTTTCCAGTGTTATCTCAGGGTGTTCTGGGCTACACTCCGACATGACTTGTACCGCTATTAGGGGACTGACGTTCACCGCCCCCCTAGGCCCGCCATGCGATGTATCAGACGAACAGACCGGACTGTACAGAGACTTTCACATACAGGCTCAATAGGAGTTCAGATGGAGTTCACCTCGTCAGTCTTCTTATCGACATCTACCTGGGGACCGTTACGTACAGCTAGTGCCGCTTGCAGTCTGTGGTTAAACCCACTGCCAGCGTAGTGTCGAGTCTTTAGAGTCCCACACAGAGAGCTATTCGCCTTTAGGCAAAATGAGTAGAGGTCGCATGGTTTTGCGACAGGGTTCGTTCACATCCGCGCATTTGTGCACGTTTGCTGTCCGGAAAGCTTATACTAGCGGGCTTTGGTTTAAGCCGGATCCTAGTATATGATTTGGGATTTGTTTTTCTCATTGTATTCGTGTTCCTCGGATCACGAATACGGGTGCGTATGCACAGTTGCTTGAGACAGAGGGAGAGGACTTTGATTAGGGTTAATGACTATTGTCATTTTATTAACCCTAATGCTTATGTGTGAATTATGGTTAATTGATATTAGTTTATTATAATTGTGTATGGTTATGGTTGTTGACCATTTGACATTCTTGACTTGTTGACCATGGTTGACACTTTAACCATCATCATTTCATTTGGAAGATGCTCTTTGATCCTTACAATTTGCATTAAAAATGAAATGATAATGGTCATGTCTTAATTAAGCCATGACAATTATCTCACTAATTATCTAATTACAATAATTCACACATATATGAGAGAATGCTTCATATTATTCTCTCATTCTATTATTTACTTTCTCTCTCTTGTTCTTCCTCTCTCTCAAGCTCTCCCCTCTCATGTGTTGAGAAACACTTGAGCTTGAGAAATACCCCTTCTTGATAATCTCTACTCTCGTCTAGGGTTCAAGGATTAGCACTTCTTGCACCCTAGTTACTTCTAGCTTGGAGTTGAAGCCAAAGGTTGAGGCTTTCGGGTGGATCTTTCTTCGACGTGAGAAGACGACAAAGGTGACCTCTTTCCACTACTCCAAGGAGCAAGGAGAGAAGGACATAAAGCCCTAGGTATAACCTTCCAAACACTTAGCTAGTTTCTAGTTAGCTTTAGCTTGTTTTTGTTTAGTAAAGATCCTTCTTTGTCTAGTCCATGTTGCCTAAGTTGATAAAAATTTGATTTTTATTCCGTTTTCCGCCTCCCCTTAAGCACCGGGGTAGGCAACGTGGACTTACAGTGGTATCAAAGCCTAACTAAACATAAACTAGCTGGTAGTAAAGTGTATGGAAGTTCGAATCGGAAAAATAGAAAAACCGAGTTTTCAAAACCCTAAGTTTCTGTTAAAATTTTTTCTGTTCAAAACAAAATAAATCATTCTCCAAAAATCTTCTCAGGGTTTTGTGAAGAAAACCACCAAACACGATCCAGTGATTCGCTCAAAGAGCCGCGGTTCCGCGGCAATAGCAAGCTATTGCCGCGCAACCGCGGCCGTTTAGGCTCAGTACTGGGTCGAGTTTGGTGCAGTGTTTTTCTGACTTGGTTTTGGGATTTTTAAGATGGTTTATATGTACCCAGGTTTTCCAGAAAAGAAATTTGATTTTGGGGGCCTATAAATCCGTATTTTTTATCGAACTTCAATACACTTTGACTAAAGGGTTATATCTGTGATGTTTATATGTATTGAACGTCGGCTAATCGCTATATGTCGATTAGTCGGGGTTATACATATCTGTGATCTGTGTTTAATGATGGTATGTGTATGTGAATGCGTTGGATTGCCGCGGGTGAATAGCCGGGGTGGATGTGAGATGAGTGTTGTTTTTTCTTTCATTCATTGTAATATGTAAATTGATGTAATATTATTATTTGTATGGCCGCACAACCGGGTCGGGGTTGTAGCCGTCATTGTATAATTCTTTTTACTGTTTTTATGAGACCCGGCAGGAGGATGAGTATAGCGTCGTTCTGAACTGGCTTCAGAAGTGTACGTGTATATGACTCTGCCAGAGGATTGTCGTAGTCAGTGGGAGCAGCGGAAGTATAGTGGACAAGTGGCTTATGTCTATTTATAGAATAAAGCATATATAGCGGAGATAGATCATCTATTTCTGATGTGACAGTTATAGGTTTGACTTCATCAGAATAGGGGATGGATCTGTTAAGAAGGTAGTAGGGTGTGATGTCCTGCTATTTGGATGACAAACACAGAGTAGGAAGTGATATTCCTATACTACGATCGGTTATACTTTGGTCGTCACACAGTAGTTTCTCCACATAGGAGTTGGGTATTATATCAGACATTCTGGTTACTAGATCTATAGATCTAGATTTGGGTGGTTTCCCAATCAAGGTACTTAGACAGCATTCTAAGAGTATTTAGAATGGACGACTCCTAGCACGGTAGTATACCTGCAGGTGATGGAGTCACCCTCTCTAAAGGAGTCTTACAGACTAAAGGGGAGAGGGATGTGCATGATTGGCAGATTGATTGCTTAGGCAGTTGAGTCAATCATGAGATGTCAAGTACCACACCAGATGTTGTTTTTGCATGAGATGCAATAAGTTGATATTAATCCTATCCTGGAGAAACGATCGGAAGCAGTTTTAGAACATAAGTGGATGTTCTAGGGATTTGATAACAGCAGTCTCCTTTAGGAGACAGTTATTATTCCAGACATCCAAGGTGACATGTATGACAGAGTGACTGTCAGAGTTATAGTTATCCCTCTGACGAGGGGCAGTATTTTGGACAGGTTGTCCAGGTGGATACTGAGGAAAGGCATGGCGCAGTATACTGGTTATGTTCAGTTGACGATACAGTCTAAGAAGTTTGGATTTGGAGTTCATTTATGAGCTAGGTCCCATCAGATATCCAGACATATTCTAAGACAGGTATTGGTCATTTCGGGAGATGGCTTTCTCCGCGAACTTGAGATAAAGAGAGTCATAGAAAGAAACATCACAGAGGATCCACTCACAGAGGCTATTCCTCGAACGCAATAGTTTCACAAACGAGTTTTGTGAGACAGACTAGTAGAGGAATTGGGTGTTCGGTATCACACGGGCTGTGAGTATGCGACATCGCAATAATTAGCCTTGAGTGCAAGTGGGAGATTGTTGGAGATAGTGCCCACAGAGTCAATTATTGGATCACAGGCACGTGATTGCAATGATTGAGGGAGGATCTATACCGGTAGGACAGTCTTACTCAAGATGATAGTATGCTATCTGGTTTATCTTTATCATCGTGTACTGCTTTAGGTGACATTACTGATCACTATTGCACGTTGATAGAGCCCCTAGGATTCTTGGTTGACTACCAACAGTATGAGGGCGATCATATACGTGGGAGCTGGGGTCTATAAGCACATCCTTAAAAGGTCCCTAGTCGTGGGAGTTTCAAGACAGGGCATCGATACTCCAGAGTAGACTAGTGTATACAGTCGAGACCCCGACGAGGGGCGGTGGACGGTCTCACAAGCCACTGGTGTCAGTTGGTTCACCTAAGATGTATACAGGTGCTCATTGGGTTATGAGTACACCGGACAGGACTCGCCGGGAACATGCTAATTGGTATTATACCTGACGTCAGATAGCAGTTCCCTGGTGACATGTTTACAGGTTAGTTCATCGACCTGAGATCGTCATTTGTATCGTGTGAGTTCCCACTGTGCTTTGATTACTACCCTACCACGCTCAAAGGAGACGTGCAAACAGGTTTTAGTTGGGTACAGTCCCGAGCCACATGGAGGCAGCGAGCGGATCTGCAGGGGTTCGTCTCTCTCGGTATTGGGGGTGAGGTCGCGCCGTGTCTAGGAGAGCCAGTACATGAAAGTCCTTGGCCAAGGCAGGAGATTTACTGGTAGGTATTCCAGTTGTATCTCAGGGTGTTCTGGGCTGTACTCCGACACGACTTGTACCGCTTTTGGGGGTCTGACTTTTACGAACCCCCTAGGCCCGCCATGCGATGCTCATAGTCGAACGGACCGGACTGTACGGATATTGTCACTGACAGGCTCAGTAGGGTGTCAGGATGAGTTCGCTCATCGACGTCCTTTTTGGTCAATACCTGGTAGCCCGTTATGTAAAGGCTAATATCTCTGACGTGCTAGTGGTTAAATCCACAACCAAGGTGTTGACGAGTCTTTAGAGTCCCCCACAGACCGTTTTCTCAAGTTTCGGGCGAAACGATGTAGAAGCCGTATGGAGATATGGCAGGGTTCGATCAGATACGCGTGGTATTGCACGGATCATGATCGGACGGATAATACTAGCGGGCTTTGTTTAAAGCCGGATCCTAGTATTGTACATTGTAGATTTTGTCTCTTTGCATTTGTATTCAGTGGGAATACAAATGCGGGTATGTATATACAGTCGCGGGGTTTTCCTGTAATTTATTACGGGATCAGTTTTCTGAAGTTGCCAGTTTGCATTCCGTTCCGGCCAGTTTTCCTTCGTTTCTTCCCGGCCGGACTTTTCCGATGGAGGGGGTTATTTGCAGTTGTGCAAATTATCTTTTGTGGAGGTGTTATTTGCATTTGTAGCTTCATGATGGTTGTATCATCATGGGATTCTTTTTCCAACACTTTTCTTGCATTAATGGTGAGGAGATTGAAGGGTTATTTGATGTGAGGTTTGCTTTTGGGGTGTGGTCACCATTTCCTTTCCTGCACTCACCCCCCTTGTTCTTATTCTCTCCTCCTCATTTTTCTTTTGGCCGGCCACACTCTTAGAGAAGGGGAGATGGTTCATTTGGCGGTGGAAAAATTATCATTCTCATTTGCTTACATAAAATTCCCAAGCTCCACTTGAAAGTTCATTTTATTCTATTCCTCGATCACCATGGTGACTACATAAGCCCCAAATGAGACAATGGATTCTACACTTCATCTACGTCAACCTTGGGCACGTCGGCTCGCCAACTTCGTGCCCGAGTTGCCTTGGTCCAGAGGTGGGAGCTCGTAAAAGAACCCGGCGTTGTGGTGCCCGTTCCGACGAGGAGGTGAAGATCAGAGATTTCGTGAGGAGATTGGAGTGGAGGCCGAAGACCGAAGGACACGGATCGCTCGGTATAGCTTCTCTACTCTTCTTCTTGTTTGCTAGAGTTAGGTTAATGGCCCGATCCGGGATTTTTGTGCGCGGTGGTGCCGGTTTCTAGCTTTTAGAAAAGTTTCGTTTCCGCATTCCGGCGTCGGATTGACGGCCGGGGCGCCGCCGTGCACTTACAAACATCGCATACATGATAGACCCGACTGCCGAAGCATAGGGTATCCCTTGCATGCGAGCCCTCTCCAAATCAGTCTTGGGGGAGAGTGATTCCTGAGATCGTGGATAAATTCCCACGCTTGGAATCTTCCATACTAAACCTCTTTAGTATGGTGTCAATGTACCTGGATTGGGACAATCCCAACATCCATTTAGATCTATCTCTATAGATCTAAATCCCCAGGATGTAGGAGGCATCACCCAGATCCTTCATAGAGAATCTTTGTGATAAGAAGAGCTTGACCGAGTGCAGCATAGGAACATCATTTCCTATCAAGAGTATGTCATCCACGTACAATATGAGGAAGACAACCTTACTCTCTGCAATCTTCTTGTATACACAAGGTTCATTTGCGTTTTTGATGAAGTCAAACTCTTTGACTGCCACATCAAAACAGATGTTCCAACTCCGCGATGCCAACTTTAACCCGTACATTGATTTAAGCAGCTTGCACACCTTTCCGCTGCTCTCACTATCTATGAAACCCTCTGGCTGAGTCATGTACACGCTCTCTACTAAATCACCATTTAGAAAAACGGTCTTGACGTCCATCTGCCAGATTTCATAGTCATGGTATGCAGCGATGGCAAGTAGGATCCGGATAGACTTAAACATAGCCACTGGAGAAAAGGTTTCTTCATAATCGACACCTGGTCGTTGACGAAAACCTTTTGTAACAAGTCTAGCATTGAAAGTCTCAACTTTTACATCTACACCAAGTTTCTTCTTAAAGATCCATTTGCTCCCAATGGGTTTTACCCCTTCAGGAGCAACTTCCAAAGTCCATACTTTGTTGGTGTACATGGATTCCATCTTAAACCGCATTGCATCCAGCCATTTCACAGAGTCCCCACTCGTGATGGCCGGCTCGAAAGTTGTTGGGTCATCATCTTCCATGATGCAATCCTCGCTCCCACCATCAATAAGAAAACATAGTATCTCGCAGGTGGATGAAGAACCCTACTAGATCAGCGGAGAGGCTGAGGTTCGTCGGGGACTATTGAATCCTCCGGTTCCACCAAATGTTCTGTTGTAGTTTGTATAGCTGGAACCTCTTCCAGTTCTACCTCATGACCACTAATTTCTTTTGCAAGAAATTCCGTTTCTAAAAAGGTGGCATGTCGAAAAACAAAAACCTTTTGTTCCTCGCTGTGGTAGAAAAGATATCCATTGAATTCTTTGGATATCCCACAAATTTACAAAGAACTGCTCGTGCCTCGAGTTTGTCCAGATTTTGCCTTTTTACATAAGCCGGATAACCCCATATCTTAACTCGTTTAAGACATAGTCTCTTTCCACTCCATATCTCATATGGTGTTTTAGGCACCGATTTTGATGGAACATGATTCAATAGGTATGCTGCTGTCTCAAGCGCACAACCCCAAAAGGAAATCGCACAACCCCAAAAGGAAATAGGTAACTCAGCAGTACTCATCATAGAGAGCACCATATTTAATAGGGCGTGATTTCTCCGCTCCGATACAACGTTGTGTTGTGGTGTATACGGAGGAGTAAGTTGAGAGAGAATCCCATTCTCTTTTAGATAATCCAGGAACTCCGTGCTTAAGTATCTCCTCCCCGATCAGATCGAAGGATTTTAATAATTTTACCCGTTTGGTTCTCTACTTCGCACTTATATTTTCCTTTAATTTCTCAAAAACATCAGACTTGTGTTTCAACAGGAACACATGCCCGAATTTTAAGTTATCATCGGTGAATGTAATGAAATATGAGGAACCATTCCTGGTATGTATAGACATGGGACAACATACATCACTATGTATCAGTCCCAAGAGTTCAGTAGCTCTTTCTCTGTGTCCAGTAAACGGTGTTTTGGTCATTTTACCTTTGAGACATGACTGGCAAGTTACATATGATGTAAATTCAAACTGATTCAAATATCCATCTTTATGCAACTTAGCTAGTCGTGTTGCATTGATATGACCTAGTCTACAATGCCACAAGAAGGATTCGTTCATTTCTGAACTTTTCCTCTTGTGTGTGTTCTGTACGTTAAGAACTGTAGTTTGATTTAGAACGTATATGCCATTACTTAACGAGCCTGATCCAATCAACTTTTGATTTAGAAAAATGATCATAACATTATCCTGCAATACAAAATTATATCCTTCTTTATTTAATAAAGAAACCGATATAATATTGCATATCAGGTTCGGTATGTAATAACATTCGTTCAGAATAATTGTATTGCCAGTTGGTAATACAAGGTGATATTCGCCAACTGCTTTGGCGCAACATTTGCACCATTCGCTACTCATACAGAATGATCACCTTTCCCCGGTTCTCTACCTTTCTTTAGCCCATGTAACAAATTACATATGTGGGATCCTGTCCGGTATCTAATACCCAGGACGTAGATTGTACTGAGAAACAGTTCTCGGTGACAAACACACCCGAAGAAGATGCATTAACATGCTCTTTCCTCGTTCGGGTGCGTGGGAATCCGGATATTCCCCTATTTCCTACTCAGACTTATAACAATTATAAGGTAGAGCGGAAACAACGTTTCCCAGCTCAGTATAACAAGCGGGTTGTCAATAAATCAATATTATTATCTTGATTAAGGAGTGTCATGGTCGCTACCTGGAGAGAGAGAAAAAAATACTTAGCGTATGCTCATGCAAGATTAGATTGGTTATTATTTTATCTAATTAGGATGGCTCCCACTGTTTTTATCAAATCTTCCTTCAAACCCTGAAAGGTAAGACTAGCCGCGATTAATTACACCCAATAAGTTCGCCAATCTTTCAACCAGGCCAGTATCAGTACTTTGAGGGAGGTTACCCGTGCTTTCGCACGGACCTAATTAAAATAAACCTTGTTTTCCCAGAGGCATAACCCCGTTGACACCATTCTAGTCACCTACTTGATCGACTAATTATAAAGTGCAAAACTCTCCTAGGAGTAACTCTTACTCGCAGTGGGTATCGGGATCCAACTATCTCATAGAAGGTATGCAATCTCATTGCAAATTTCAACACTTGAAATTCCCAATAATGTTTTGCCCCTAACGTCCTATGACCTTGACAAAGGCCAACAAACCATAGGGCGCTAGTCAAGTTCAACCCGTCATTTCCTGATTGAATTAAACCCACCCGTACGACCCTTGACAAAGGCCAACAAAGTCGTACGACTACCCTAATCAAATCGCATCATATGGTTGCAGATAATCACTAATCAGCTATCGCACACTACGCCTTGACAAAGGCCAAAAAACGCAGCACGAATAGTAAATAGTACTTATCTTAAATGACGGAGGGCTACAATAGGTTTTTAAGCAAACCTTTTGCGTAATGAACTTGATATCGTTGTAGAATCGAGTGATTTGAAAAGGAGTGGTTTAAGCTCCGCTTTTAAAATCGAGTTTTTCAAAATAAACCGAGTCGGTGTAGCATCTGCTAGCTTTTGCTAAAGTGGTCACTCTCGGTGAAGGGATCTAGGCTCTTTCCTCATCGAATGAGGTGTTGTATATTCATCAAGGAATACCACTATGCAAAGCAAGACTAGAGCTACCTTTTTTTGAAAATTTGATTCTACAACATCTTTAGATTTCTTTCCTTTCATTAATCTCATTAATGAAGTCCCATCATTTATGCTTCCTAAGCATCACAGAAGAAACGAAAATACAACGTACGCTTATGCCATCCGCATTCGCCATAAGGTCCCGTCATGCACCGTTATGTAAGTTAACTAACGGCAGAGCGGGGGCAGGACTAGTGCGGATGCAAAACATAAGCAACGATTATTATATATCATATATATAATATAAAATATTCGTCTCACGCAGTTTTATGATCTCATCATAGAACATTGCAGCAGAAATCAACATATGAAATATTGGATATACTAGGAGGTCCGTGTTTTAAATTAAGCCAATAAAAAAACACAGATTCCACGGTCGTTTTGAATAGCCAAACCCACATCCTTAGACCCCTACGAGAGCAGCAAGCAACCTTACCAATTCTATAGTTAGGAGACCCGGACTCGACTCCTCGAGATGGTCTCCCACTGGACTCTAGAACCCGGTTACTTGTGCTCCCCTCCTTGGGTCTATCCTAATGCGGAAAAGAAAATAATATACATCAATGGTGACATCATCCTCAACCCGGAAGTGTCCCAATAAAAGAATATTACATACAAGTTTTTACATGAATGAAAATGAAAAACTCTCATCTCACGCAAAAAACCCCAGCTATTCAAACACGACGATCCAATATAACATATCACGGTAACACATAACATCACATGTTATCAATGTAAGTAAATATGCGTATCCTAATTGTCGTTGACGTATAGCAACGAAACCAGCGATACACCACATATTACATTTATGGTCGCAGAAAAGAAAGTGAAAACTACAACAATTGGAATCCGCAACATCTTTAGAAATCATAAACCCGAAATGTCACATACTTCGGATTTCATGCCTAACCGTATAAATTCCTTAGACATCATAAACCCGGAATATCACATATTCCGAATTTCATTCCTAACGTTATAAACCCGGTATTTTAGTATCAAATTGAAAACACTTTTTAATATCCAGTCGGGCAATTCAACAAGATTCCAAACGAATGATCGAATGCTCGTCGGAAACACTAGAAGACGGCCACACCCCCGATGCCGTCAATGAAGTGCACTCATGCGGAACACCGCGGCCTTGAGCACCCGAACGGACGCTTTTGGCTACGGGGTTCTCCTACAGTCACTTAGTCGTGGCTTTGAGGCGGGGCTATCCAGTAGTGTTACCCGATGAGCGTTCGCGTACAATACGAGATTGCGACGGAGTTTTGATCGGAATCAAAACCTCGCGGCAACCGATCAAGTGAGACTAAATTGCTAGATTTACAAAGTACTAATTAGTTTTCACAAAACTTATTATTGTGGATTCCAAATATTGTATCACAGATCACATATATCTAGACGATGTTAAACATTTAGATCGAATTATCAAACACCCAAAATTCCCAGAGACCTCAACTCTTGAGTCACAGTTAAAAATACCCAGACAGTGCCCCAAGCACCAACGAACCTACACAAGAAGACACGCTATCTGCCTCACCAACGGCGCCGCGGAACCGCCGCCAAAGGCATGCTTTGGTTGCGCTTCCGCGGTCGTTTGGTCTAGTTGGGCCGTCGTTTTTCTTATGGGCCCATAGAAAACCCTACACAATTTTCTGAATATTTTTAATTAGAAAAATTCCAACTCTTGAAAAAATTTCCAAAGAGCATGGTTTTTCGGGTTTTCGATGTTCGATCGAACACTTTAACTTCGTCCAGACAACTCCGAATACCTTAGCATAGCTCTGATACCACTGTTGAGTTCTCTTACCAACCTCACTTGGTTTTGGTACGCATCAAGTATACAATTTTAAAAATCTAGAATGCCGAGCGAGCCCGAACCAAGGATCTAGCTAGAGAATTAGGGTACAACTAAGCAAGTAAACAACTTTACTCTAAGTGAACAAGGAATACAACCTTTGTAGACCGGTCCTTCACTTATAAAGCTCCGTGTACTAGTCCCTTAGCTCCAAGTAGTGGTCTCCCGGACTCTCGTTAGGCTCCACTAGGCGAAAGGAACGAGCTTGCTTAAAGATTTTCGAGGCCGAAGATGATCTACGTCGAGGAATCTCCGACTCAAGCTATCTCTTCAGTAATTGAGAATTAGTGGATGAAACAACCTATACTAAATGGCTAGTTTGGTATAGATTGGTGAAGTAGGAATTTTTCTCACTTTAGAATTAATTTTCTCTATTTCTTTTTCTTCTCACTTGAAAGCTAGAGAGCAAGGAAGGAGATGAAGAAGAAACTCAAGTGATCAAGAGATCAACCGTGGGTGAGAAAATATCTCATATAAACTCATGTAGAGACTTAACCATGGCTAAAAATAATGGTCAAGTTAATACATATCTAGAGTAAAACAAAATTAGTGGACTTAAGTCAAGGCTTCTACAAGCTTTCACAAGCATCTTAGCCAAGCTAATTTCCACCTAATTTTGAATTTTCACTTAATATTTAAATACCAAAATTATCTTTACTTAGGTATGAGTCTCATGTACCCAGTCCATTGTATCATCTAGCATGACACATAAACAAATACATTAATATATATCACATATATATTTAAATGTAATTTGAGAAAACAATTTCTTAAGTGAGCTAATATTACTTAATGTATATTAATATATCAAATATATAATCATACATTAAATTATTAAATCAAATCTTGATTTAATAACCGGCTGTATCGCATACAACCGACTAATATCATTCATACGTATATCAAATATACATACAACAATTTATCGAATCAACACTTGATTCAATAATCCGGTTATATCACATATAACCTATATCGCGAGATTAGAATACTGTATCACATACAAGTATCAATCTCGGTCCTGCACATATCACATATGTACCCTACTTCATTTCGCATGAGCTAGGAAACCTCTGTGTAGGTGATGATCATATCAGTCTCCCACAAACCGTCAGCGGTACTAGCTGGACGTGACTGAAGGGTTACACTAGCGCCCCGGCCAATTTCCGTGGCCAAATGCGGAACAAAAATTTTACTATGATTAGAAACTTGGCGCTTGAATAACACAAAACCCGGATCTTAACTATAAACCTAACTAGCATGTAAGGGTTCTATCTACTATGATAGAAAGTATACCTAAAGAAAACAAGTCCTTCGGGTCTTCGATCCTCTCCTTAAGCTCCTCGATGGAAGTATGGATCGTGCTTGAACTTCGGCCTTCTTGTGTCAACGATGATCCACCCGAGAGTGCCAACTAAGAGCTCCTACGTCCTAATTGAGGTAACTAAAATACTTAGCTTGCTATTCTAAGCAGACTAGAGTGAGTAGAGTGTGATTTAGAGTAGCTAAGTCTCATTAACCCTTGATTATCAACACATGATACACTAGGGTTTGAGAGGAAGAAGGAGAGAGCAAGGTTGAGGAAAGAGAAAGTATTTGTGATAATGATAATAAAAAATAGAATGGCTAACTTTTATATGACCACAAGCATGGCATTGAAAATATCTCATCAAAATATCTAAGTCAAAAACATCTCATCAAAATATCTAAGATCAAAAAGTCAATCCAAGTCAAATAGTCAACTCAAGTAGCCATGCTACAAAATTATCATTTATCAAAAATAATAAAGTCTTTTCTCCACCTCATATTTGTTTTGACCAAGTCAATGGTCAAAACCCTAATGAGGCGTCTTCTTCTATACCCCCTCTCATCCGTATATACATACCCGCATCCGTGTTCCAAGAAACACGAATACTATGAGATGAAGCTAATCCAAAAATCAAATACTAGGATCCGGCTTAAACCAAAGCCCACTAGTATTGTCCGCTCGAACACCACACGCGCACAAGTACACGTATATGATCGAACCTTGTCGTAAAACCATACGACCTCTACTCGTTTCGCCCGAAACAGGGAAACCCTCTATGTGATACTCTAAAGACTCGACGGTACTCTGGCAATGGGTTTAACCACAAGCACGTCAGTGGCACTAGCTGTACGTAACGGCTACCGAGGTATCTGTCGATAAGAAGGTCGACGAGCAAGCTCATCCAAACTCCTACTGAGCCTGTCTGTGGGAATCTCCGTACAGTCCGGTTTGTTCGTCTAAGAGTATCGCGTATCAGGCCTAGGGGGCGGTAAACGTCAGACCTGTAATAGCGGTATAAGTCGTGTTGGAGTACAGTCCAAAACACCTTGAGAAATTACTGGAGTACCTACCAGTAAATCTCACTTGCCCTGGCCAGGGACTTTGTGTAATGGCGTTCCGAACACAGCATGATATCAACCCCCAATACCGAGAGAGACGGATCCTATCTAACCGCCACTGCCTCCAAGTGCTTCGGGACTGCACCCAACTACTACCTATTTGCATGACTCAATAGAGCCGTGGTAGGATAGCAATCTAAGAACAGTGGGAAAACACTTGAGGCGAAGTAGCAGTGTCAAGTCAACGGACTAAGCTGTACTCATGTCACCTGTGAACTGCTAACTGACAATAGGTATAATACCAACCAACAGTTCCCGATGAGTCCTGTCCAGTGTACTCATAACCTAACGAGCACCTGCATACTATCTCCAGTACGACGTACTAATGGTTGTGGGACAGACCATCTCCCCTGCTGGGATGAGATGCGTATAAACTAGTCTACTCCGGAGTATCGATGCCCAGTCTCGATAATCCAACGACTAGGGACCTGTATAAGGATACACTTATAGACTACCCAGCCCCCACTAGTGTGACTGCCATCACAACGCTGGTAGTCAAGCAAAGATTCTAAGTGCTCTATCAATATTTATTAGCGATATGTTAAAAGAAACATATACACATATTAAGATAGATACAAAGTATGTAGCATACTATTATATCGAGCAAGGCTTTCATAAATCCGTGTATATATCCCAAGCTTCCAAAATGTAATATACAAACTAGTACTATACAATAATGTCCTATAGGGCATACATATCCAACAGTAACGGCTACCTAGGTATTGAGCGATCAGAAGATTAACAAGCAAGCTTGTCCATACTCCCGTGAATCCAATAAGTAACACTACCGCACAGTCCGTTCTCTTCGTCTGATATGTCGCATATCTAGTCTGGGGGTGGTAAACGTCAGACCCCAATAACATGATAAGTCATACCGATGTGAAGCTCATAACGGGTCGAGAAGCTACTGATAACACTTACCAGTAAATCTCAGTATCAGCCCTGGCCAGGGAGTTCCTATTATGGCCAATCGAGCATAGAGCAACATCAACCCCCAATACCGGGAGAGACGAAACCCCTCCTATCGCTCAATGCCTCCATGTGACTCGGGACTGTATCCAAAAACCACATGTTTGCACACTCTCTTGAACGTGGGAGGGTGTAAATCAAAGCACAGTGGGAATCACACAAGACTCTATGACGATATCGGGTCTACAGACTAACCTGTACCAGTTTCACCAGAGAACTGCTATCTGACGATAGGTATAATACCATCTAGGAGTTCTCGGCAAGTCCTGTTCGGTGTACCCATTCTCCAATGAGCACCTGTGTATAATCTTCGATGTCAAACACCAATGGATGTGGGATCATCCATCGCCCCACACAGGGTCAAGAAACGTACATACTAGTTTACTCTGGAATATCGATGCCCTGTCTCGATACTCTCACGACTAGGAACAATTAAAGGATGAACTTGTGGACTACCCTTGCCCCACTAGTATGATCTGCATTATAGTCCTGGTAGTCAAGTACACATCTTAAGGGCTTTATCAACATGTGAGAGAAAAGACAGCATCACAGCACTAGTCTACATGTTAAGATAAAGAGCAACCAGATAGCATACTATCATGTCGAGCAAGAAAGTCCTCTTTATATATGTCCAAGCATCCACTATAATATACAATCATGTACAATAATGGCCTCTAGGGCATACATACAACTAACAGTCTATAGACCCGAGATCGTCATAGAGTCTTGTGTGGTTCCCACTGTGCTTTGATTTCCTCCCTACCACGTCTAAAAGGAGTCGTGCAAACTGGTGGATTTTGGGTACAGTCCTGAGTCACATGGAGGCAATGAGCGATAGGAGGGGTTTCGTCTCTCCCGGTATAGGGAGTTGATGTTTCGCTATGCTCGATTGGCTATAACAGGAACAAAAGTCAACCTTAGCACCACCATGAGGTTCTAGAGGCATCTGCATGCCATATTTTAATTTTTATTAGGTGCTAAGCTAGACTTACAAGATCTTTACTAGATTATTAAGGTTTGCCTTTGTGATGTGATGAACTAAAGAGAAGAAAAGTGCATACAACTTTTGTAGTTCGAGTCCTTCTCTTCAATAGCTCCGGGTTGAAGTCCACACGACTCTACTAGGCTCCTCTTCGAGTTGAACGAACCTCCTTCATGATCTTCGCGCCAAAGACGATCCACCCGAAGTCTACTAGCTCAAGCTAACCCTTCACTAATCTCATTACTGAAGGAAACACTCCACATCAAATTGCTAATCTAATGTGAGATGGTGAAGTAGGGGTTTATTTTGCTCACTAGGGTTTTCACAAGTTCAATGATTCACATCACATGTGAGGGTTTGAACTTGGAAGTGAGGTGAAGAAAATTACAGAGAGAAAGAGGAAGCAAGAGCTCATGAAAAATGGCTAAGGCATGAATAATGAAAAAATGATGAGAGTAAACTCAAAATGGCTCTCTCTTTCCTTACTTATTCAAGCATGGAATAAAACTGCAATTCTAAATTGCAACCATGCTTGAATAGTGAGTCAAGACTAATATACAAATAATAATACCCATGCCTTGCCCATTCCACAGATATCTCCACAATTTACACCTCATTTTTCTATTTTCTCAAAATAGAAAAAACATGCCATGCTTCAAACAATATATATATATATATATATATAAAGCAATTAGTGAGCTAATGATATTAGTTAATATATAATTATATCAAATATAATTTATATCAAATTATTAAATCAACACTTGATTTAATAATCCGGTTATATCACATATGACCGACTAATATCATTTATCTGTTTATCACATTATCAAATCAACACTTGATTCGATAATCTGGTTATATCACATATAACCTAACCAATACCAGATAACTGCCAAATTACAATACGGTATCACATACTCGTATTTAATCAGGCCCACACACATATCACATATGTGTCCTACTTCGTTTCGCTTGAACCGGGAAACTTCTGTGTGGGACTTTAAAGACTCGTCAATACGCCAGCAGTAGGTGATGATCACATCAGTCACCTATAAGCCGTCAGCCGTACTAGCTGGACGTAACGGCTACCCGGGTTTTGAGCGATAAGAAGATCAACAAGCAAGCTCGTCCATACTCTCCATAAAGCCTATTAGTAACACTACTGTACAGTCCGGTCTCTTCGTCTGATATGTCGCATATCATGTCTAGGGGTGGTAAACGTCAGACCCCAGTAATGTGATAAGTCATGCCGATGTCTGGCATATAACGGTTTGAGAAACTACAGATAACTCTTATCAGTAAATCTCAGCAACAGCCCTTGCCAGGGACTTCCAGTTATAGCCAATCGAGCATAGCGCAACATCAACCCTCAATACCGGGAGAGACGAAACCCCTCATATCATGTCTAGGGTTTGCTTTTGGCTATGCACGGGCTATTCACACAACCGGGGAATGTCGGTCTTCGTTTGTGGCTCGAACGAAACGCGGGATTCCTAGGTGATTCGACCATTCCAACTCTGTGCTGTTGTTTTTCCGCATGCTGTAATGTGATTATTTGAGTGTGATGATATATTGATATATGTGATATATGATATATATATATATATATATATATATATATATAAATGCTAAATACATTTTGCATCCGCGCTTGCCCAGCCCTTGCTCTGCCATTAGTTAAGTAATCTAACGGTGCATGACGGGGCCCCGTGGAAAATTCGGATGGCGTATATATGCATTCTATTTTTTCCTTTTCATACTGCTTTATCTATAATGTTTGTATGAGAAGGAAAGTGCAAGATAATGTGATCATCTAAATGATGGGATTGCGTTAATAGGATTAATGCAGGATAAAAGAAACCTATATGTTGTAGGAACCAACGTTTTCTATAAAGGGAAATTTTAGTCGATTCTTTTGCTTTGCATCATAGCATTCGGTTAGGAATGTCTTGCACCTCATTCGATGAGGAAAGAGCCTTGATCCCGTCACTGGAAGTTCGCTCTTGAGAAAAAGTTTGTGCTACTAAAATTGTTTTTGTAGCCGTATTCTTTTGCTTTGCGTCGTGGTATTCAGTTAGGAATATCCAGCACCTCATTCGATGAGGAAAGAGTCTAGATCCCTTCACAGGGAGTTCACTCTTAAGAAAAAGTCTACGCGACTATAAATTTTCAAAACCACTCGGTTCCTACGATGAGATTAGGTTCATTACGTTGATAGTTTTCTTCAAAACCAGCCGTAGCCTTCTGTCATTTTAGGAAGTAGAGTACTTAGTATTCATGTTGCATTTGTTGACTCCGTCAAGGCGTAGTATATGGTAGCTAAGTGACGTCTTCCTTCTTGCATACGATGCGATTGGTTCGGACAGGTGTACGCCTTGTTGACTCCGTCAAGGGTGGTATGGGTGGATCTAAATCAATCAAGAAATGACGGGTTGAACTTGACTAGCGACTTATGGTTTGTTGACTCCGTTAAAGTCATAGGGCGTTAGGGGTAAAAACCGATATCGGGAGTTTCAAGTGTTGAAACTTGCAATGAGATTGCATACCTTCTATGGTGTGAGGTAACTTGTTGACTCCGTCAAGATTACAACTCCATCATAGTTTGGGTCCCGATTCCTACTTCGAGTAATAGTTACTCCCGGGAGATTTTCTATACGAAATCCTAGATAGTTCTCCTTTTAGGGTTTGAAGGAGAATTCGACAGAACAGTGGGAGCCATCCTGATTAGATAAATATACCAATCTAATCTAGGTTAGAGTGCACGCTGAGTGTTTCTTTTCTCTCTCTCTGGAAGCGACCCTGGACTGACCTTAAACTAAGACTTGTTAACCATATAGACCGACTTTTTTACAAAATTGATAGTTTTGGAATGTCTGGATTGCCCTAATCCACACTACCTATCCTACTTCCCCTTCTGCTAACTCCAGAACTCTCTGTATTTGGTACAGAGATCCATATTGTTTAGAAAACCATTATATAGTTAGTTACAAACTCGATGTAATTATTTAAATCCCAGGATGGATTAGATGAATAGTTCGTTTGTCTATCCTTCCTACCTTATCTCAAGTTTGAGAGCTCTTTACATATAAGGAGAGTATACCAGTTACGCTTATTGGATAGTCTTCTTCAAATTCCGAAGCTGGTGCTAAAGGAATAGAAAGAAGAAAACCAACAAGCATAAGTTCGGTATATAGGAAGGTAAGATGGAGAGACATCAAAAGGGATTAAAGTATGAAGAATGGAAATTACGACTATTGTCATGAGCATGGGCAATTAAAAAGGCAATACTATGAATACGCGACAAACCCCCTGAAATATTTTGATGTTTCGGATTTCCTGTGTGTGTCTGTATCATGGAAAACAATTTCTCAATAAACTCTAACTCCTGAGTATATAGATTCCGGATTAAAATCCCATATCTGTAGGGTGTTACAGATGCTGAGAAGGAGCAGAGAATTGAGATTGATTAATTTTATCCTCAATATCGGTTTTCAAAGCAATTGTTGCTATTGAATAAAATCATCAGGTTTTTCCTAAACGGCAAAATTTTGGTCTCTTTTAACCAAAATAATATTTTTCAATTAATAGCACACGGGAATTGAGTTAGTGAACTCAAGGGACTTATACATATTGATGTATGTTGCCCGATGTCCATATGGACATGGGGTTCGTACAAGGTATTCCGTATTGAGAATGTGATTCTCTCTCAGATTGCTCATCCACGGGTGAGCTCCATGATAAGTAATGCTAAGTTTCCTTCTTCAATTTTGGGGATGCACTAGAAATAGATGTATATCAATTGATACTGGTTCCACCTAAACAAGTGCCTCTTTTCTAAATGTGATATAGAATGGTGTTCATCTTAAAGTGGTTAAGATATGGGGTTATCCGGTTTGTGCTTAAAGACATAATCCGGACAAACTCGAAGCACGTTTCGGTAATAGCTGTTTGTGGGTTATCCGAAGCTAACGCAAGGGGTAGCTTCTACCAATGTTCAAGATCAAAAGTGTTTTGATCTTGACTCACCACCTCCTCGATAAAGGAATTTATTACGAAAGAAATTAGTAGGAGTATGGTAGAACTGGAAATGGTTCCACAACCACAAACGGTAACTTAAAGTTTAGTAGATCCTGAAAATTCAATTGACCCTGACAGACCATAGCTACTCCGCAGATTTAGTAGGTGACCTCAGCCACCTGAGAGATACTTCGGTTTTTTCTCATAGACAGTGACTAAGAAGCTTGCATCATGTGATGATGACCCTACTAGATATCGGCATGCCATAGGAAGTGGTAACTTCCGACTAATGGCTGAATGCCGAGTAATCCAAATTGGACTCCATGCACTACTACAAATTGTAGACTTTGTTGCGTGCTCCTGAAGGGGGTAAAACCCATAAGGAGCAAGTAGATCTTTCGAGATCGGTGCAAATGAAAAGATATTAATCTAATAAAGCCAGACTTGTAGTTAACATGTATTCATAAAATACCCAGTGTGGATTGTGGTGATGCTGTTGTAAGTCCACGTTGCCCACCCCGGTGCTTACGGGGAGGCGGAAAACGGAATAAAAATCAATTTTTTATCAACTTAGGCAACATGGACTAGACAAAGAAGGATCTTTGCTAAACAAAAACAAGCTAAAGCTAACTAGAAACTAGCTAAGTGTTTGGAAGGTTATACCTAGGGCTTTATGTCCTTCCCTCCTTGCTCCTTGGAGTAGTGGAAAGAGGTCACCTTTGTCGTCTTCTCACGTCAAAGAAAGATCCACCCGAAAGCCTCAACCTTTGGCTTCAACTCCAAGCTAGAAGTAACTAGGGTGCAAGAAGTGCTAATCCTTGAACCCTAGACGAGAGTAGAGATTATCAAGAAGGGGTTTTTCTCAAGCTCAAGTGTTTCTCAACACATGAGAGGGGAGAGCTTGAGGGAGAGCAAGAACAAGAGAGAGAAAGTAAATAATAGAATGAGAGAATAATATGAAGCATTCTCTCATATATGTGTGAATTATTGTAATTAGATAATTAGTGAGATAATTGTCATGGCTTAATCAAGACATGACCATTATCATTTCATTTTTAATGCAAATTGCAAGGATCGAAGAGCATCTTCCAAATGAAATGATGATGGTCAAAGTGTCAACCAAGGTCAACAAGTCAAGAATATCAAATGGTCAACAACCATAACCATGCACAATTATAATAAACTAATATCAATTAACCATAATACACACATAAGCATTAGGGTTAATAAAATGACAATAGTCATTAACCCTAATCAAAGTCCTCTCCCTCTGTCTCAAGCAACTGTGCATACGCATCCGTATTCGTGATCCGAGGAACATGAATACAATGAGAAAAACCAATCCTAAATCATATACTAGGATCCGGCTTAAACCAAAGCCCGCTAGTATAAGCTGTCCGGAAGCAAACGTGCACAAGTGCGCGGATGTGAACGAACCCTGTCGCAAAACCACACGACCTCTACTCATTTTGCCTAAAGGAGAATAGCTCTCTGTATGGGACTCTAAAGACTCGACACTACGCTGGCAGTGGGTTTAACCACAGACCGCAAGCAGCACTAGCTGTACGTAACGGTCCCAAGGTAGATGTCGATAAGAAGACTGACGAGGTGAACCCCATCTGAACTCCTACTGAGCCTGTATGTGACAGACTCCGTACAGTCCGGTCTGTTCGTCTGATACATCGCATGGCGGGCCTAGGGCGGCGGTGAACGTCAGTCCCCTAATAGCGGTACAAGTCGTGTCGGAGTGTAGCCTAGAACACCCTGAGATAACACTGGAAACCTACCAGTATATCTCGCTTGCCCTGGCCAGGGACTACTCGTGTAATGGCTCTCCTGGACACAGCGCGATGTCAACCCCCAATACCGGGAGAGACGAATCCTGTCTAACCGTCACTGCCTCCAAGTGCTTCGGGACTGCACCCAAAAATTACCTGTTTGCACGACTCCTTTGAGCCGTGGTAGGGTAGTAATCAAAGTGCAGTGGGAACACACTCGAGGCGAAGTGACAGTGTCAAGTCAGCGGACTAGGCTATAATCATGTCACCTGGGAACTGATAACTGACGATAGGTATAATACCAACCAACAGTTCCCGACGAGTCCTGTCCAGTGTACTCGTAACCTAACGAGCACCCGCATACTATCTCAAGTATGACGTACTGACGGCTGTGGGACAGACCGTCTCCCACACTGGGATGAGAAGCGCATACGCTAGCCTACTCCGGAGTATCGATGCCCTGTCTCGATAGTCCAACGACTAGGGACCTGTATAAGGATGTGCTTATGGATTGCCCAGCTCCCACGAGTGTGAGCGCCATCACAACGCTGGTAATCAAGCAAAGATCCTAAGGGCTCTACTAATATGTATATCAGCGATATGCTAAAAGAAACACATGCACATATTGAAGTAGAGACAAACCAAGTAGCATACTACCATTTCGAGCAAGATTGTATATACAACTGTGAATATCCCAAGCTTCCATCAAGTAATATACAAACTAGTATGATACAATAATGGCCTCTAGGGCATATACACTAACAATCTCCTACTTGCACTAAGGCCATGTACTGGCGTATCGAAGACCTATCATCTCGATCAGCCGCTCGAACTGAGTCTGGGGCAAGGCATTGGTGAATGGATCTGCTGTGTTATATTTTGAAGCAACCCTCCGAACCTCGATCTCCTGGCGATCCACGATCTCCCTGATCAGGTGATACCGCCTCAAGATGTGTCTGGATTTCTGATGGGACCTAGGTTCCTTCGCTAAAGCTATAGCCCCGTTGT
This sequence comes from Agapanthus africanus, assembly GCA_030015575.1. Lineage (NCBI taxonomy): Eukaryota > Viridiplantae > Streptophyta > Magnoliopsida > Asparagales > Amaryllidaceae > Agapanthus > Agapanthus africanus. The sequence goes on from JASDDO010000010.1 coordinate 175,091,636, forward strand.
TGTCGCAATACAGAGGTATTGGGTCAACAATGGACGGAACCACCTGAAGTTCTTTGAATAACTTCCTCATCCAGACAGCTTCTTTTGCGGCATCAGATGCAGCGATGTATTCCGCTTCCATAGTCGAGTCAGCAACGGTTTCCTGTTTGGAGCTCTTCCAACACACCGCCCCTCCATTGAGGGTAAAGACAAAACCCGACATGGACTTGGAATCATCCTTGTCACTCTGGAAGCTGGAGTCAGCAAAAGCCTCAATCTGGAGGTCTTTTCCGCCATACACCAAGAACATCTCCTTAGTCCTTCTCAGGGACTTAAGAATGTTCTTTACTGCTATCCAATGTTTCTCCCCAGGGTTTGACTGATACCTGCTTACCACACTCAGTGCATAAGCCACATCTGGTCTGGTACACAACATCGCATACATTATAGAGCCTACCGCAGAAGCGTAGGGTATAATAGACATGCGATCCCTCTCCAAATCAGTCTTGGGAGACATCTCTTTGGAGAGGGTGATCCCGTGACAAGCCGGTAGACTACCGCGCTTGGAATCTTCCATACTGAATCTCGTCAGTATGGTGTCGATGTACCTAGACTGTGAAAGTCCTAATATCCTCTTGGATCTGTCACGGTAGATCCGGATACCCAGAATGTATAAGGCATCACCCAGGTCTTTCATGGAGAACCTGTGTGACAAGAACCCCTTGACAGATTGTAGCATAGGAATGTCATTTCTTATTAAGAGAATGTCATCCACATATAAAACGAGGAATACTACAGTTCTCACTACAAATCTACAATAGATGCATGGTTCATCTGGATTTTTGATAAAGCCAAATTCCTTGACCGTCTCATCAAAACAGATGTTTCAACTCCGCGATGCCTGCTTTAGTTCATAAATGGACTTAAGCAACTTGCACACCTTACCGCTAAGAACCTCCCTATCACCGTCCTTGAGCATACTAAAGTACCTCTAGAGTGCCTGAGGTTACCCACCATATCTGTGGAGTGGCCAATGGAATGTCAAACCAGATTGAATCTTTAGGTTCTTATCAAATCTTCAGTAATCGTTTGCGGTTCTGGAATCACTTCCAGTTCTACCATACTCCCACTACTGTTTTCTGAAAAAATCCATTTTTATTAAAACTGTGGCGAGTCAAGAACAATATCACTATTGATCTTCTAGATTGTAGAAAGTCAACCCTCGTCATAGTCCGGGTCAACCCACAAACAGCCATTACAGAAACGTGCCTTGAGTTATCCAGAGTCTGGTTTTAAGCATAAGCTGGACAACTCCCCGTACCTTAACAATGTCAAGATATGAACTGTTCTATATCTAATATAGAAACAGAGGCACTGATTTAATTGAAGCAGATTCAAATCATGCAGCTGTCTCTAGTGCATGTCAACTAAATGGAAGGAGGTCGATCAGCGTTACTCAACTTAGGAGTGCTTCCAATTATGAGTAACCTGAAAGAGAAGCAAGTTCTCTTAATCATTACTATCAACTGAATACCATACACAAGTATCTACATCTTCGATCATCTTGAAGAATCCCGATACTTGCAATACTTAGTTCTCTACTTTATTCATATACCTATAATTTCTCAAAACTTGGACCTTGGATTTCTACGAAACACATGTCTAAAAACTAGAGAATTCACAAGTAAGCAGAATATAGTTGTAACGTTTTGAAAATCGTTTCGGTGAAATTTCGAAAAAAATCGGTAAAATAAGAGGGTTTTCTGTAAAAAGTCAAAATACAAATATCTTATTATAAAAATTAAATATACATATTCTAGCTATGTAATTGCTATTATTTGGTGTTTATTGAGCCAATGGTGAAATTTCAAATTTTCTGAAAAAAATATTATTTTATTATTATTTTAAGCCGTAACTAAAACATTTAATTAGGGAAAATTACAAATTGGAATGAGTTGAAACAAATTTTGTGCATCATAAAACATTAGATAAAATTTTATCATGTGGTTTTTGGAACGAAATTATTTGCCAAAACGGTTTAGAAATTATTGAAGAAAAAAGGCTTTTTTTAGCGTAAATGGATGTTTGGGGTATTGTATTTATCATTTTTCATCACCCCACACCCGTACCCACACCCACAAACCCCCATTCACTTCTCCCCTTGGCTGAATTCAGCAGCCCCCATCTTTTTCCCCACTTGAATTTCAAAGGAAAGAAATGAAAGAAAAGAAAAAAGGAAATGGATAAATGAGGTGGACTTTTGACTTTGGTTGGACCTTGACTTTCTCCCCCCACTTTCTCTACCTCCCTCTCTCTCCTCTCCCCCTCCCATTCCAGTCGGCCCCCCTCTCCTACAGCAGCAGCAGCCCCCCCCCCATTTTCCTTCTCTTTTCTCTTCAAAACTTCATCAAAAATTGCCCCAAAATCCATCAAAAAAATCCCAAAACCCAAATCCGACTCCTACCCAATTTAGCTTAGGCCGTATAGCATGGATCCTTGTGAAAAGAGAGCATTTTGGAGGGCCATGGATGCTTGTGGATCTTCAAATTTTTTTGGGTATAATTCAAAACATTTTTGCTTAATTTGTTACTAATTTCTTAAAACTAATTTAATTAAGTGTTAATATGGTTTATGTGAGTTTAATTGCATGATTAATGATTTCAAGTTAGGGTTTGTTGTGGAAATGAGTTGTGTTTGATTGTGCATGGTTTAGTGATGTGGATTAACATATTTAGTTTTGTAGAAAACTAATCTAGTTGTTAATTACAAGTCGTTACTTGAAAAATGTCCAAATTAAGCTTTTGTTGCAAACTAGGTTTTTTGATTAAATTCGAAATATGAGATTAAAAATATGGTTAGGGTTTTTATCGTATTATTAACTTTATTAAGTGTAGTTTAGTGCTTTAGAGCATGGAAATCCAACCTAAATTGTAGTTTGTGCATTTTTGCTATGAAATTGTTAAAATTTAGGTATTTTGTAAACTAGCATATTTGGGTTTTTGGAATTTAATGAGATTAAATTCCGGAAATTGTTATATGACGTATTTAAGATATTTAATAAGTATATTGGCCGCTACATTCATTTAAACGTCATGTTTTGTACAAAAACGGCGAATTGTGCTTGCTAGATTTTTGGAAAAATGACTTTTTAAGTGAAATTGGGGTTTTTGTGAGTTTTAACCTAGGTTATATTAAAATTAGTGTTCGTGAATGTGAAAATGAGTGTGATTGGATTTTTCTCGATGGTTTGACGTTTTTACATCGACATCGAGGGTTGGTTTGACTATTCTTGTATGCGTAGGCGATAGGTTTGGACCTATGCATGATACGCGTGCCGATTTGATTTTCGTATGCCGTTTCGATTTCCAATTTAGTTTTAATGCGATATGGTGCGTTATGATATGTAGGTAACCCCATGTGGACTTCGAGACGACAAGCAAGCGCGTGGCGACGTCGGCACCGGCGGGCGAGGACCAGGCGAGTAGATTTATATCTACGGGGAGAAGTCGGGTGGATGGCGTATAGCACCCCCGCAGTTCGTGGTGATGTATACGAATACGTATACACACATATATATATATTGTTTGAGTTATTGATGATAAATATTTGGTGTTTTTGGATGATTGAGTGTCGCGAAACCCTAGAGTAGCGGTCGCACCACACTTACACACACCCACCAATACTTGCATACTTTCTTCCTTCTTTTGTGCTTATACGGAAAATATAGTTATGTGTCCACATAGGTATGGGACTATGTGTTCACATACGGATTTGAGGATGATACTTGGGATTGAGAAGAGTCAATGAGATTTGTGTTGAGATTGTGATATCGGTGATATGGCAGGATTCGTACTTGAGGTACGTCCTGGTGTTATAGCGGATCTTGGGGCGACGATACGGATGAATAGTGTTATATATAAAGTGGTCGACATGTGATCGTGATATGAGATATCATATACTAGGATATGGATACTAGGCCGTATTGGGCGATGTATACCCCTTGATGATGATTGTGCTGACGATATCGGTTTGTACGAGATTATCGATCAGTAGTCAGATCATGAGTACATTGAGGATATTAGTATTGTACTAGACATAGGTCAGTACCCTAGACGATGATCTTGAATAAAGAGGATACCTGAGGATTAGTGTGAGGAATATGATATTGACCCGTACCCAGATTTGGGGATGCCGTATGACGGAATTACGTACGAGCTATATTTTGATGATTGATCCACACTCTTGACTTAGGATGTCTGATTATAGATATGGTATCGGATATGATATTATTGAGGCGGTATCACCGACTAATATATATATACAGGTATGTATATGGATCGACTCAGATGTTAGGCGGTTTCCTTACCTATAGTCCAACTTGTTAGCTTAGCCCTTTAGTTTAGTTTAGTTGTTAGATTAGATTCGATTCTTACCTATTTCAAAAACTAAAGAATCGTAGGTATTTTAAAAAGGCAGCCCAAGGGTTCCTACGGATATTTCAAAAGACGTATCTTTTCATAAAAACACCGTAGCCCCTATTTTCAAAACCCCATGATTCGTGTTATTTCAAAAGGCACCATTTGTAGGACTTATATTAGATTAATGCAGATTAGTTATAGTTGCGTCTAGTTTCAGCTCCCGCTCATTTTTTTGTGGTCCGCTTCGCATCGCATGCTTATTTTATGTTTCATACTCCATTATTGATATCATGTTGTTAGGACACCAGCACCATTACCGATGATGCGTATGTACCACGTACACTTATTTGCCGGCTCACACACATCTTCATCGGTAATTTCCATGTCATGTACACTTAGAAAATATTATTGCTTGACATAGCCTGTTAGCTAATAGTTTAGACATTGTAGTTATTACCTGCTACTTCATGCATACTGTTATTCATTGTTATGCCGCATTCATGGATTCTCAGGCATATATTCACTATTTTACGTATTATTGAGATTTTTGATTCGGATTTCCATGAGATTTTCTGGATTTGGAGGAAAACCGCAAAAACAAAAATAAACCTTTTCTCTCTTTTAAAATAAAAAGTGCGGTTTTCCCATGATTTATGAGTCTTCCACCATGAGTTTGCTGATGGATTTCGAGACCCGATTCGAGGAGACGGATGAACCGTTTCGGGTACATGGTGGACCCGGTAATGTACCCCGGGGCAAGAAGCGCGTGATGATGACGATGTGAGCCTGGCAGGGGAGCACTACTTACCGGTGATTTTACCCGACGCGTCGGATATCCGGAGGATACCGTCGTGGTCTTGAGATGGATGGTAGGGGCCGGTCTGGACTGACGGCGCCCTAGATATTGTGATTGAGGTACAGAGACTGTGATACCGAGATATCGAGATATTGGAATTACGTTTCGTGCCGATGCTAGGCACTGTTTTATGCTGATTTCATTATGATACCTCATTTTGAAAATATACAAAGGAAATCTCACTAATTTATGAAAACAGTTTCTTCATTTGCATGTATTCTGTCTTCATGCCTTCATACCTCATTCATATGATATATTGCTACCTGAGGCACTGACACGGGCACATGAGATTACACTCGGGTTAGATATTACCCTAGCCATTGTTATAGGCTGCCTGTTATACATATATTTGAGGATATATTATGATCATTGACCTAGGTTGCGTTATTTATACGATTTCTGTGCGTAGATGTTTTTCTATTCACGAGTTGGCAACTCACCCCCGTTGTGCCCCAGTTTCTTGCAGGTTTGCCGTACAAGTTTCATTACGGCTTTGCGGGCTCAGTTTCATTCGGGTGACTTGCTAGTAGGTGGGTTTTTCTTGTATCGTACCCATCATATTACCTTGTATAATATTATTCCGTTGTATCTAGTAAATTCCATCAACCAAACATGTATTTATTGAGATAGAGACCAGTGTTGTTTATTCTTTCGACCTTAGAGTCGCTCGTTATATTTCTGGTGGTTTTGAGTTTCCTTTTGAGTTTTGATCCTCGCCGTTGGTGTTGTATATTATATTGCTTGTGTGGTTGTGACCGTCGATTGACGAAGAGCTAGCTCCCGCTTGGGGATGCCTTTTTCTTGATTTCGTATACTATTCATGATGTATCCCGTTTGGGGGCCAGTATTTACAAAGGAGACTCTGCCGAAATTTTCAGTAAATTTTTGATGTTTTAAAAACCGCATAATTCGGCTTATGCTATTGAAATTACTTGCTTTAAGTTGGTTTTTCCTGCACTCTACTATTTTTCTTGGTTTGGATTTCTGGGTTTTCGGTTTACTTAGATTACGTATGTCTCGAGACGTTCGTAGTTTAAGTGCCGGTCATGTTCCGTACTTTCGGGCCGTGACAAAGTTGGTATCAGAGCGTTAGGTTTTAACCTTCGGAGCGTAGGATGACCCTTGGTTGATGGAATAGGTGACTAAAGTAGAGTGACGTACCGTTGGTATGTTCCGCGGCATATTTACGACACGCCACTCCACTTATGAAGCCTTAGGATGTACATTTCCTTGTTCAGTATTATATTCCTTCTTGATCTAGCCTCATCGGTACCAGTTTGGTTTTGCTGCTACGGTTACAGGCAGGGAGAGCTATGGCTAGAGTTGCGGTCAGCAAGAGCTCGTCACGAACGAGGACTGACCAGGGCGAAATTCTGGCGACACACGATTGCGGAGATGTGTCTTTTTACCGTGTTTCCGCGCCACGAGCGTTTGGCGGATCGCCTTTATGAGATTTCTCGGACGTGCCGATCAGTATCAGAGGATTGGGCCACTGACAGAGGTCATCAGATAGATTGACTCCAGCTAGAGACGACTTCACGCGGAGACGTTGGGAGTCGACAGAGACGATCGAATGTCGGAAACCTATTATTCCAAGTTTAAAGTATTCGGAAAGACATGCAGGCAATTCTATGGTCCCTCTAGAAGAATGAAACCCTAACTCGACTTAATGACCGTATGAAAGCCTATGAACCTTAGGGTTTGCGGCAGTTCTACGGCGCCATTAGTGAGGCTTGGGTTTGCCCTTCTACGGCTGGACCACCGATGTTGTGGTATGTACTCGATACTATTAAACTGTGCCCAAGATGTTGAGCTCTTGGGGGATTATGAGGTTTTGACGACTCGATCGGATGGCTCGACTTAATTCGGATGCTAGGTGGTGAGATGAATTTCTTGGGAGACTCCCGATACGAGGATAGCCGTTGGAGCTCAGTCCATGCAGCCGCGACGAGGTGAGTCCAAAGCAGATTACATTAGAGAAAAGTGAAGTAAGAGGTTCATACCAGATCTAGATGAGATGACGTTCCACTCCGCCGATATCAGAGATGCGGTACGCATGCCGAGGCATAATACTTGGATATACCTTCCAGAAGGAGTCGCGATGAGTATGTAGCCGTTCAGGAACGAGAATAGATCTAGTAAGGGACGATGACTTCCGGACAGTTCGGCAGAGGCGAGATTTGGGAGAGATCTCGATAGGACCTTTCTGGAATGAATTACGAGAAGACTAGGACCCAGGAGTGGTCATGTTACGCACACCGGCAGGCCAGAGTTCAGGATCATCGACGAGACATGCTATGAGTGACGATGGCAGTTGGTCCGAGATTCTTGGAGGATGTGCTTGAGCGGGACTATTCCGCCATACTAGATTTCGATGTTTTGGGTGATTTATTCGCATGATTTGATTTTGATGATTGAGGATTTATGATTTTCGCACAGTCGTTGTACTTGATATCGTTTTCGTGCTTTGGTTTCACATGTTTGTGATTTTACGGTTTTTGACATTTGAGTTGATTTTGTGCGTATGCACGCACACGATTTGGTTCCTGCACTCTTTATAGTTTATATATGCTTGCAGTGCAGTGATACGCCTTTTGTGCACTTAGAGGCACTGGAATTCGATTTCGATAATGATACTCGATATTTGTTTCATGCACCTTGTGCACCTGATTTGATTTTGCGCATGTTCGGCGCTTGATATTGGATTTCATGATTTCATACATGATAGATGCACCAGCCTTGGATTTTCGCGCATGTCGAGCGCATGTTTTGAGATATGATTTTGGTGCACACCAGATACACTAAATCGAGATTTTTCGTGCATGTCAGATGCACCTGATTTTGCTGTCAGGCACACACGTTGCCTACGACAGATGCTTTGTGCACACCCGATGCACTTAGATCTTGTTTCTGTGCACTTGTATGACACGTATATGGATTTTTATTTCCGTGCGCACCAGACGCACGTAGCATTCATGTGCATATTTTGGGATTGATTTCGTATAGAGCAGTATGTTTTTATGATATTGCTATGTGTTTTCGTACCGAGCAGGACTAGTCAGAGGACAATACCTGAATATATTTTTGGCATGCATTTCCTTCAGATACTTACAGATATAGATTCGATATTTACATGTATAGTTTCGAGTTATGTCATATTGGTTTTGATTTGGATTTGGTATTGATGTCTTCTCCATGACTCCGATGATTGCGGGATGCTTGACGGAGTTTTGATTTGAGTTATATACTCATTTTTCAAGCGCATGCGCTGCGCTACGATTTGTTTTATGTATTTACAATTTCGGAGCCCCGACGACTTGATGGTTTTCTTAGATGTTTTAGTATTTGGGGGAGTTTGAATTTAAATACGGGGACCGAATTTCTTTAAGGGGGGAAGATTGTAACGTTTTGAAAATCGTTTCGGTGAAATTTCGAAAAAAATCGGTAAAATAAGAGGGTTTTCTGTAAAAAGTCAAAATACAAATATCTTATTATAAAAATTAAATATACATATTCTAGCTATGTAATTGCTATTATTTGGTGTTTATTGAGCCGATGATGAAATTTCAAATTTTCCGAAAAAAATATTATTTTATTATTATTTTAAGCCGTCACTAATACATTTAATTAGGGAAAATTACAAATTGGAATGAGTTGAAACAAATTTTGTGCATCATAAAACATTAAATAAAATTTTATCATGTGGTTTTTGAAACGAAATTATTTGCCAAAACGGTTTAGAAATTATTGAAGAAAAAAGGCTTTTTTTTAGCGTAAATGGATGTTTGGGGTATTGTATTTATCATTTTTCATCACCCCACACCCGTACCCACACCCACACACCCCCATTCACTTCTCCCCTTGGCTGAATTCAGCAGCCTCCATCTTTTTCCCCACTTGAATTTCAATGGAAAGAAATGAAAGAAAAGAAAAGGAAAATGGATAAATGAGGTGGACTTTTGACTTTGGTTTGACCTTGACTTTTTCCCCCCACTTTCTCTACCACCCTCTCTCTCCTCTCCCCCTCCCATTCCAGCCGGCCCCCCCTCTCCTACAGCAGCAGCCCCCCCCATTTCCCTTCTCTTTTCTCTTCAAAACTTCATCAAAAATTGCCCCAAAATCCATCAAAAAAATCCCAAAACCCAAATCTGACTCCTACCCATTTTAGCTTAGCCCGTATAGCATGGATCCTTATGAAAAGAGAGCATTTTGGAGGGCCATGGATGCTTGTGGATCTTCAAATGTTTTTGGGTATAATTCTAAACATTTTTGCTTAATTTGTTTCTAATTTCTTAAAGCTAATTTAATTAAGTGTTAATTTGGTTTATGTAAGTTTGATTGCATGATTAAAGATTTCAAGTTAGGGTTTGTTGTGGAAATGAGTTGTGTTTGATTGTGCATGGTTTAGTCATGTGGATTAACATATTTAGTTTTGTAGAAAACTAATCTAGTTGTTAATTACAAGTCGTTACTTGAAAAATGTCCAAATTAAGCTTTTGTTGCAAACTAGGTTTTTTGATTAAATTCGAAATATGAGATTAAAAATATGGTTAGGGTTTTTATCGTATTATTAACTTTATTAAGTGTAGTTTAGTGCTTTAGAGCATGGAAATCCAACCTAAATTGTAGTTTGTGCATTTTTGCTATGAAATTGTTAAAATTTAGGTATTTTGTAAACTAGCATATTTGGGTTTTTGGAATTTAATGAGATTAAATTCCGGAAATTGTTATATGACTTATTTAAGATATTTAATAAGTATATTGGCCGCTACATTCATTTAAACGTCATGTTTTGTACAAAAACGGCGAATTGTGCATGCTAGATTTTTGGAAAAATGACTTTTTAAGTGAAATTGGGGTTTTTGTGAGTTTTAACCTAGGTTATATTAAAATTAGTGTTCGTGAATGTGCAAATGAGTGTGATTGGATTTTTCTCGATGGTTGACGTTTGTACATCGACATCGAGGGTTGGTTTGACTATTCTTGCATGCGTAGACGATAGGTTTGGACCTATGCGTGATACGCGTGCCGATTTGATTTTCGTATGCCGTTTCGATTTCGAATTTAGTTTTAATGCGATATGGTGCATTATGATATGTAGGTAACCCCATGTGGACTTCGAGACGACAAGCAAGCGCGTGGCGACGTCGGCACCGGCGGGCGAGGACCAGGTGAGTAGATTTATATCTACGGGGAGAAGTCGGGTGGATGGCGTATAGCACCCCCGCAGTTCGTGGTGATGTATACGAATACGTATACACACACATATATATATATTGTTTATATATTGTTTGAGTTATTGATGATAAATATGGATATTGGTGTTTTTGGATGATTGAGTGTCGCGAAACCCTAGAGTAGCGGTCGCACCACACTTACACACACCCACCAATACTTGCATACTTTCTTCCTTCTTTTGTGCTTATACGGAAAATATAGTTATGTGTCCACATAGGTATGGGACTATGTGTTCACATACGGATTTGAGGATGATACTTGGGATTGAGATGAGTCAATGAGATTTGTGTTGAGATTGTGATATCGGTGATATGGCAGGATTCGTACTTGAGGTACGTCCTGGTGTTATAGCGGATCTTGGGGCGCCGATACGGATGAATAGTGTTATATATAAAGTGGTCGACATGTGATCGTGATATGAGATATCATATACTAGGATATGGATACTAGGCCGTATTGGGCGATGTATACCCCTTGATGATGATTGTGCTGACGATATCGGTTTGTACGAGATTATCGATCAGTAGTCAGATCATGAGTACATTGAGGATATTAGTATTGTACTAGACATAGGTCAGTACCCTAGAAGATGATCTTGAATAAAGAGGATACCTGAGGATTAGTGTGAGGAATATGATATTGACCCGTACCCAGATTTGGGGATGCCGTACGACGGATTTACGTACGAGCTATATTTTGATGATTGATCCACACTCTTGACTTGGATGTCTGATTATAGATATGGTATCGAATATGATATTATTTAGGCGGGATCACCGACTAATATATTGTCACGACCCGAAAGTACGGAACATGACTGGCACTTAGACTACGAACGTCTCAAGGGCGTATGCTAAGTAAGCCGAAACCCAGAAATCCAAACCAAGAGAAGTAGTAGAGAATAGGAAGAACCATATCAAATCAACCTATATGCAACATAATATACAACGCCTAAAGGCGAGGATCACAACAGAAATGGAACTCAACCAGCAAGAAACTCAAGAAATATAACATGCTACTCTATAGTCGAAAGAATAACATTACTGGTCTCTATCTCAAGAAATACAAGTTTGGTTGATGGAACTTCTAGATACAACTGAAATATATTATACAAGGTATAATGATGGGTAAGATATAATAAACCCACCTACTAGCAAGCCACCCGAATAGAAACCGTGCCCGCAAAGCCGTAATGAAATCCGTACGGCAACACCTGCAAGAAACTGGGGCACAACGGGGGTGGGTTGCCAACTCGTGAGAAGAAAAAGATCTACGAACAGAAAATCACATGAATAACGCAACCTAGGTCAATGATCATAATATATCCTCAATATATGAATAACATGCAGCCTATAACAATGGCTAGGGTAATATCTAACCTGAGTGTGATCTCACGTGCCCGTGTCAGTGCCTCAGGTAGCAATATATCATATGAATGAGGTATGAATGCATGAAAACTGAATACATGTAAATGAAGAAACTGTTTTCATAATTAGTGAGATTTCCTTTGTATTTTTAAAATGAGGTATCATAAATGAAATCAGCACCAACAGTGTCTAGCATCGACACAAAACATAAATCTCAATGTCTCAAAACCTCAGGCTCCGGCCATCCGGACTGGCATGTATCATCAAATCTCAGTACCTCAATATCTCAAAATCTCAATGTCTCAATCTCAATATCTAGGGCGCCGTCAGTCCAGACCGACCCCCTACCATCCATCTCAAGACCACGACGGTATCCTCCGGATATCCGACGCGTCGGGTAAAATCACCGGTAGGTAGTCTCCCCCTGCCAGGCTCATCGTCATCACCACGAGCTTCTTGCCCCGGGGTACCTTACCGGGTCCACCATATACCCGAAACGGTTCATCCAACTCCTCGAATCGGGTCTCCAAATCCATCAGCAAACTCATGGTGGACGACTCATACATCATGGGAAAAACCGCGCTTTTTATTTAAAAAGAGAAAGAAGAAGTTTGTATATGTTTTGCGGTTTTCCCCAAATCCAGAAAATCTCATGGAAATCCAAATCCAAAACCTCAATAGCACGTAAAAAGTGAATATATGCATGAGAATCCATGAATGCGGCATAACAATGAATAACAGTATGCATGAGGTAGCAGGTAATAACTACAATGTCTAAACTAACATATAAAGCAAGTACACTAATATCATGTCTAAACTATTAGCTAACAGGCTATGTCAAGCAATAATATTTTCTATGGTGTACGTGACATGGCAATTACCGATGAAGATATGTGTGAGCCGGCAAGTAAGTGTACGTGGTTCATACGCATCATCGGTAATGGTGCTGGTGTCCTAACCACAAGATATCAACAGTAGAATATGAAGCATAATATAAGCATGTGATGCAGAGCAAACAACTATAATGAGCGGGAACTGAATACTAGACGCAACGATAACTAATCTGTTTTAACCTAATATAAGTCCTACAATGGTGCCTTTTGAAATAACACGAATCGTGGGGTTTTGAAAATAGGGGCTACGGTGTTTTTAAGAAAAGATACGTTTTTTTTGAAATATCCGTAGGATCCCTTAGGCTGTCTTTAAAAATACGCACGATTCGCAAGCTTTGAAATAGGTAGGAACCGAATCTAATCTAACAACTAACTAAACTAAAGGGCTACGCTACAAGCTAGACTACAGGTAAGGAAACCGCCTAACATCTCAGTCGATACATATACATACCTGTATATATATTAGTCGGTGATCCCGCCTCAATAATATCATATCCGATACCATATCTATAATCAGACATCCCAAGTCAAGAGTGCGGATCAATCATCAAGATATAGCTCGTACGTAAATCCGTCGTACGGCATCCCCCAATTCTGGGTACGGGTCAAAATCACATTCATCATACTATTCATATGATATCCTCTTTATCAAATCATGATCGGGGTACTGATCTACGTCTAGTACCATACTGATACCGCCTACGTATGCATGGACGTGTGTGAAACACTACGTCAAGGACCCGCTACAACGTCATGTCGTATCTCAAATATGAACCCTGTGTCACGACCCGAGAATTCGACTCGTGACCGGCACTTAACCACGCAACGTCTACAGGCGCAACGCGGCTAAGTAAGCCGAACCCAGAAATCAAAACCAATAAATATAGAGTGATTTAGAACGTTTTGTAAAAGAAAGAGTAAATGTCTGAAAAACTCCCATTTGTTTAGTAGAAATCCCTTTTAAGTTCAAAAGTTATGAGTTTTATAATTTTGGTAACATTTCCCTTTTAAAACATCAGCCCCGAAAGTCGGGTAAAAGTAAGGTGTAGCGGAAATAACAAGTGACATGAATAAAGCATCACAATATGATATACGACGCCGTAGCGAAGAATACACAGTAAAACAAGGACAATATCATAAAGATGAGACTGCATAAAGTAACATCGGCTCACATGCGAGCTCGACACCAGAAAATAAAATCATACATATCGTCCTCACAACTGTCTCTAAGTCAATACAGAAAGGTAGATGGAGAATACTAGATACATCAATATACAACTGAAATATAACAGATACCGTACAAAACCCACCTATCAGCAAAAGACTATCTCTGCTCAAAAGGGGTATCTGTGCCAAAAGATGAGGTAACAGCCAGCCGTGACTACTCCCAAGGGCAACCTGCAAACACTGTGGCACAACGGGGGTGAGTTGCCAACTCGTGAATAGAGATAACATATAAAGGTGATCGCAAGCATGCACATATAGCGTGGCTCTACTACTGCCAGCAGATGATATCAATGCATGTCAACAGTGGATACAATAGTAATGCATAAACTCTAACAGGTAAATGCCACAGGATGAGATGTATAGTAATCAGTACTGAGTATGGGATAAATAATATCTACATGGACTATGTCAACATGGAAAACAATGCTCGGTGCCTCAAACTGCACCCAAGTCCCCACATATACTCAGGCGCCGGCACACCCATCGGCCCTCAAATCCTGTATATCTCGGAGGAATCACGAGTGCCCAACATCGGCACCCAAAACATCATGAAATACCCGTGTCCAGCATCGACACGTAAATCCTCGAACATCGGGCGCCGTCAGTCCGGACCGGCCCCACGGGGTCCACTAGCGGTATCGGCCCTCGGCCCCGGCAGTACGGATCCTCCCGCATCCATCACTCGACTCTGGTCAGTATCCTCCGGACAACTGCCTGGTCCAACCAATCACCGGTAGGTACTCGCCCGCCTTCAGGCTCAATCGGCAAATCCCATCGATCATCTCGCCGAGGGGAACCATACCGGGCCCACCACGAACCCGCAAACGGAACATCCACTCCTCGAATCGGGTTTCAAGCACACGTCTCAGCACCGAGAAAACGAGTGGTGGACACACCAAAATATCATATCATGAGGTACCGGGTTTTTCAAAATAGCATATATTTCCTTAAATAATTCCACGGTCCTCAAAACAGCAATCACATGAAAATCCAATACCAATAGTAAAATCCAATGCGAGGTACAATATACATCAATCCATGGTATGGGTATAAGGGGAAAACCGCTTTTTAAAGTAGTTTCATTTCCGGTTTTAAAAGATGTCATGCGGCTCCCAATATACATGAAAATCATATCAAATCACATATGAGGCGAACTATAGCAATATAATCATGGCAGCTCTATAGTGGGTGTGGCATGGCAATTACTAACGGTGTGTGTGTAGCATGTAAATAGTGCCCATGCAACATAAACCGTTAGTAATAGTGCGGTGTTCTATCAGTTCTAAGCAATATATATATCAACACAGCAGAGAATGAAATATGCGATGACAGTCTATGGGGTGCATGCAACATATAGTAAATAAGTCCTATCAGCCCTGACGCATAACGCCATGCGGGCGATATCCCCGTAGATGTGAAATCTACTCACCGTGTCTCGCGCTAAGTGTATCCAACCACTTGCTTGCCCTTCTTCGCAGCGTCCGTCTCACTGGCCTGCGAACCTAGAATCACATATACATATCACACATAAGCTTAAGTCACAAAACGCGACATTATAATTCAACAAGAAACCCGTGTCGCAAACCAATCGCGCGTGTGCGCGATACGCTAAAACGTGTAAACACGCGCCACGAAACTACCCCGACGCGCCGCGATACGCAGAACCCAAACCTACTCACGTATCACGCGTGTCGCGAAGGTTTAGAAAAACGGCAAAACAGGTATTTGGTCCCAGATTTTCCTACAGAATTGATCTTACAAAAATATAAATATCAAAGGACCCTACACACTGGAATACACCTACAGAACCCAAAAAACACCAAAACACCACCTGTCTGGCCGCAATTTGCGGCCAGAATGGCGGTTTTGGCGGCCTCAGTGGGGAGTTAGGGGGTCCGGTTTCACCTATGGTATCAGCTCTACTCCACTATGCCACAGTCTTCTCAAAATCATTCTGCACTCACCGGGTCAATAGCAGTTCCAGAAAACTCACATTTTGCCCAAATACGACATTTGCATCAAACATAAAACTGGTGGTATTTTAGTGTAATCGGGGTTGGACTAGGTTACAATGGCCTCCACAGACCTCAATCAACCTACTGGAACCAACTTACATCCTATAAGCACAAAGTTCACACTAAACACCCCATATCGCACTAAAACACACAAAAATCCTTTAACCGATGCAAAACTACACTAACTAGGCAAACTAGGGAAGCAAGATAGGAAATATACCTCATACTTAACCCTAGGGAGCTGGAGGAAAGTGAAGAAGAGAAGAGAAGAGGCTGCAGTCGAAGTTGATGCTTGCTGCTGTTGCTGTGAAGTCCCCTGTTGCTGCTGCTGCTGTTTCCCTCTGCTGATGCTGCTACTTCTTGCTGCTGCTGCTACTTCTCATGCTGCTGCTGCCTCCAAGTTGCTGCTGCTGCTTCTGGTTCAGGTAAGAGTGTGTGTGTATGTGAGTGTGAGGGTTATGAGAGAAACAAAGAAAAGAAATGAGAGGAAATAATTGCTTCCAATTGTCAACCCTCTCTCTCTCTTATCATTAATTGCAAGCATGGCTTGCCATGATGCACTCTCCCTCTCTCTCACTCACAAGTCAACCACAAAGAACTAATTCAAAATAAAGCAACCTTTTTAACTAATTAATTAGACTTACTTAAACCCCAAAAGAAATAATCCTACAATTAACCCACCATGGTTAATAATTATTGTATTTACTTGATTTAAAAACCCTAGTTTACATGCACATGTGTGTGCAAGCCTAGGAAAATTTTGGAAAAATGTTTATTAAATTAGGAAAAATATTTAAAACACAGTTTGGTAAACTTTTATTAAAAATCATTATTTAATTATAATTATACACTAACCCTTATCCTAAGGTGTTACAATCTCTCCCCCTTAAAGAAATTCGTCCCCGAATTTCAAAAATCTAACTAAGGTTACCTTCAAAAAGATGGGGATACGTCTTCATCATCTCGCTTTCGGTCTCCCAAGTGACCTCTTCACGGTTCTGACCACGCCAAAGTACTTTAACTGATGGAATGTCCTTCGATCTCAATTTCTTCACTTGTCGATCCAAGATCATCACCGGCTGCTCTGCATAGGAAAGATCACGCTCAAGCTGGATCGTCGGATGCTGAATCGCATGCGAAGGATCATGTAGATATCTGCGGAGCATCGAAACATGGAATACGGGGTGCACGTCTGGAAAGCTGGGCGGAAGGGCTAACCGGTAAGCTACTGCACCGACACGCTCAAGGATCTCGAAGGGGCCCACATACCTGGGGCTAAGCTTCCCCTTCTTCCCAAACCTCATCACACCTTTCATTGGGGAGACCCTCAAGAAAACATGATCACCAACAGAAAACTCAAGTCTGCGTCGTCGACGGTCTGCATAAGCCCTCTGCCTACTCTGCGCTGCTCTCATCCTATCGCGAATCAACTGGATCTTCGCTGTCGTCTCCTCAACGATCTGTAGTCCTAAGATACTGCTCTCACTGAGCTCTGTCCAACAAGTGGGCGACCTGCATCTCCTCCCATAAAGAGCCTCAAACGGTGCCATCTGAATAGTCTCCTGGTAGCTGTTATTGTAGGAGAACTCTACTAGGGGCAATTGATGATCCCAGCTACCTCCGAAATCTAATATACAAGCTCTGAGCATGTCCTCGAGAGTCTGGATGGTCCGCTCTGACTGTCCGTCGGTCTGCGGATGAAAAGCCGTGCTGAAACTCAAGCGAGTGCCCAAAGCCTCCTGAAGCCTCTGCCATAGTCTACTGGTAAACTGGGTGCCTCTGTCGGACACAATGCACGTCGGGACTCCGTGTAGTCGCACTATCTCGTCAATATAGATCTGGGCATACTGAGTAAATCCGAAAGTCGTCTTCACCGGTAGGAAGTGAGCCGCTTTCGTCAAACGATCCACGATCACCCAGATGGAGTCATACCCCCGACTAGTCCTGGGTAGACCCACCACGAAGTCCATCGAAATCTGTTCCCATTTCCACTCCGGAATGGGTAACGGCTGTAGCTCTCCCGCGGGCCTCTGGTGCTCAGCCTTGACTTGCTGACAAGTCAGGCATTTTGATACAAAATCTGCAATGTCCCTCTTCATTCCGTCCCACCAGTAAACATCTCTCAAATCATGATACATCTTGGTGGAACCGGGATGGACTCTATATACCGATCGATGTGCCTCCTCAAGAATCTCACGCCTCAGTCCCTCAGCATCAGGTACGCACAGTCTGACTCCAAACCGTAGTATCCCCTGATCATCGATCACGAACTCGGAAAATCTGTCCTGTCCCATCTGTGCCATGATCTCTGAACATCGGTCATCACTGAGCTGTGCCTCACGTATACGATCGATCAACTGTGGGCGTGCACGGACATGCGCTATCTGTCCTCCAATCGGCGTGAACTCGAACTGTACTCGACTGTCGCATAATATCTGCCAATCTGCCGATGACTGCTCCTGTACAGCGCTCAAACAAGATAAACTACTCCCGGGCCTCCTGCTCAAAGCATCCGCCACCACATTTGCCTTGCCCGGGTGATATAAGATCTCGCAGTCATAATCCTTCACTAACTCCATCCATCGACGCTGTCGAAGGTTCAGGTCCCGCTGCTGGAATATGTATTTCAAACTCTTGTGATCCGTAAATATCTGGCACGACTCGCCGTATAGGTAGTGTCGCCAGATCTTAAGTGCGAAGACCACTGCTGCCATCTCCAAATCATGAGTGGGGTAGTTCTGCTCATGCTTTTTCAATTGTCGCGAGGCATACGCGATCACCCTATCATGCTGCATCAGAACGCATCCCAATCCCACTCGAGAAGCATCACAAAAGACCACAAATCCGCCCGATCCGGAAGGTAAAGATAACACCGGTGCCGTCGTCAGCTGAGTCCGTAACTGCTGAAAGCTGTGCTCGCACTCCTCCGTCCAAACGAATGGAACTCCCTTCCGGGTCAACCCGGTCAACGGTGTAGCAATACGTGAGAAGTCCTGCACGAAACGCCTGTAATAACCGGCCAATCCCAAAAAGCTGCGAATCTCCGTCACTGATGTGGGTCTGGGCCAACGCTGAACGGCCTCGATCTTCCTCGGGTCAACACATATACCGTCTCGTGAAATCACGTGACCCAAGAAGTCCACGCTGTCTAGCCAAAAAGCACACTTGGAGAATTTCGCATAAAGCTGGTGCTCCCTCAATGTCTGCAATGTAATCCGCAGGTACTGCTCGTGCTCCTCACTACTCCGGGAATACACCAAGATATCGTCAATGAAGACTATGATGAACAGATCCAAATAAGGCCGGAAAATACGGTTCATCAAGTCCATGAAGGCTGCTGGCGCATTGGTGAGTCCGAACGACATCACCAAGAACTCGTAATGGCCATAGCGCGTACGGAAAGCTGTCCGGGGAATGTCCTCCTGTCGAACCTGCAGCTGATGATAGCCCGATCGTAAATCGATCCTCGAAAAGTACCCTGCCCCCTGAAGCTGGTCGAACAAATCGTCGATACGCGGCAAAGGATACCTGTTCCGCACTGTCACCCTGTTCAGCTGGCGGTAGTCGATACAAAGACGTAAGCTGCCATCCTTCTTCCTGACGAACAGGACTGGAGCACCCCAAGGAGAAACACTGGGTCGAATAAGTCCCTTGTCCAGCAAATCTTGCAACTGCTCCTTCAACTCACGAAGTTCCGCCGGGGCCATCTGATAGGGCGGTATAGAAATAGGCCCCGAACCAGGAACCAAATCAATACAGAAAGAAATGTCGCGCTCGGGCGGCAACCCAGGAAGCTCGTCAGGGAACACATCAGGAAACTCGCTAACAACCGGAACCTGATCTAATGGAACCTGTGTAGCACTAGCATCGCAAACATATGCGAGAAATCCCTGACATCCTTTCCTCAAAAGCTGTCCAGCGCGAAAAGAAGAAATCACACTGTGAGGGGCGGCACCACGGTCCCCCAACACAACAAAAACCGACTCACCGGGGAAACAGAATCTAACTGTCTTCTCGCGGCAGTCCACAGAAGCATAGCACGTGGCTAACCAATCCATGCCCAAAAGAACGTCGAAGTCCAACATCTCCAGAAGGATCAAGTCGACCGGCAACTCCCTCTCGCCAATACAGACGATACAGGATCGGAACACGTGCCTAGCCACAAACGACTCTCCCACAGGAGTAGTCACCACAAGCGGCTGATCAAGTAAGCCGGACTCTCTACCCAAACTCGGCACAAAGTGTGTGGATATGTACGAGTGTGTGGATCCGGGATCGAACAGTACATGTGCATCAACTGAACATACAGGAAGGATACCTGAAACCACTGCATTGGACGCCTGCGCGTCCTGATGTGTCAAAGCAAAGACCCTCGCCTGTCCACCACCTGTAACTGACTGACCTCTGCCTCGGTCATCTCGTCCTCTCTGAGCAACTCCTCCACGCCCGCGACCTCTCGGTGCATAAGTCTGGCGCGGAGCAACGGTAGGCGCAACGGGCAACGCCCTCTGGGTGGTGAAGGTGGTAAGGTAACATGCGGTGCTGCCGCCTTCCTCCGGTGTGTCTCTGGACAATCTCGAACGAGGTGAAGTAGGCTGCCACATCTGTAGCAACCCCACGGCGACTGCTGACCGTCCTGGGGATACGAACTAAACATCCGACCCCGTCCCGAATCTCTGCTACCCCTCGTACCGGAACGATACCTGTCGCGGCGTCCTGAATGACTGCCTCCGTGCGGAAATACTGGTACGAACTCTCTTCGGCTCTGGAAATACCGAAGTCTCAACAAGGTGCTCCTCGACCACTAGGGCTGCGTCTACAGCTGCTGCATAGGTCTCGTAGTGCTGCGCGCTGATCGCGAGGAACACTGGTGAGAGCAAGCCTCGAACAAATCTCCGGACTCGCAACTCCTCGGTGGCCACTAAATGTGGGGCATAGACTGCTAGCTCTGTAAACAGTACGTCATACTCTGCCACTGTCATCCCTGGCGTCTGGCGCAAAGACTCAAACCTGCGTGCTCGGGCATCTCTAACACTCCGGGGAAGGAAACGGGCTAGAAATATGGTCACGAACTCCGTCCAGGTCATAGGAGGAAGACCTGCTGCTCTGCCCTTCTCCACTGAATCACACCACTTCTGCGCAAGACCTTCCAGGCGAAAACTCGCGAACTCAACCCATCTCGCATCTGCACATCTGAGGGAACGGCATATCCTGGCCATCCTGTCTATGAAAGACTGTGGGTCCTCGGCTGTATCGGTGCCTGTGAAAACCGGAGGCTTCAGCCTCATGAACTCTGATAGCGATACTGTAATCACCTCCGTGGCTGCAGGGGCAACTGGCTGTGCGGTAGGCACCATCGCGGTCTCTGTAACTGGTGGAGCTACCTCTGGTCGCTGCGCTCGAAGCGTCTCAACTAGCGATCCTATCAACTGGCGCATCTCCTGCATACCAGCCCCTAACGAGGCGATCTGCTCTGTCACGGCAGGAACAGCCTGCTTGGGTACCACCGGTGTACTGCCCGGATCAGTCCTCGTCTCGGACGAGTCAACACGAATCTCGGCCCTCGCGGCCGCTCTCTGTGCCCTCGTAGTCTTAGGCGGCATATTGGCTGAAAGAAAATTTGGATTCGATAAGAACACGGAAATCGAATCACAAGAATATAAGAAGGAATCAAATCAACAAGTCCTAAGGTCGCGTAAGCGGAGTATCGTGTCGTGAGTATGCCGCGGAACATACGCACGCTACGCTACCTTGCTGCAGCTACCTACTCCATCATACCAGGGTCATCTTACACTCCGAAGGTAAAACCTAAGCTCTGATACCAACTTTGTCACGACCCGAGAATTCGACTCGTGACCGGCACTTAACCACGCAACGTCTACAGGCGCAACGCGGCTATGTAAGCCGAACCCAGAAATCAAAACCAATAAATATAGAGTGATTTAGAACGTTTTGTAAAAGCAAGAGTAAATGTCTGAAAAACACCCATTTGTTTAGTAGAAATCCCTTTTAAGTTCAAAAGTTATGAGTTTTATAATTTTGGTAACATTTCCTTTTTAAAACATCAGCCCCGAAAGTCGGGTAAAAGTAAGGTGTAGCAGAAATAACAAGTGACATGAATAAAGCATCACAATATGATATACGACGCCGTAGCGAAGAATACACAGTAAAACAAGGACAATATCATAAAAGATGAGACTGCATAAAGTAACATCGGCTCACATGCGAGCTCGACACCAGAAAATAAAATCATACATATCGTCCTCACAACTGTCTCTAAGTCAATACAGAAAGGTAGATGGAGAATACTAGATAAATCAATATACAACTGAAATATAACAGATACCGTACAAAACCCACCTATCAGCATAAGACTATCTCTGCTCAAAAGGGGTATCTGTGCCAAAAGATGAGGTAACAGCCAGCCGTGACTACTCCCAAGGGCAACCTGCAAACACTGTGGCACAACGAGGGTGAGTTGCCAACTCGTGAATAGAGATAACATATAAAGGTGATCGCAAGCATGCACATATAGCGTGGCTCTACTACTGCCAGCAGATGATATCAATGCATGTCAACAGTGGATACAATAGTAATGCATATACTCTAACAGGTAAATGCCACAGGATGAGATGTATAGTAATCAGTACTGAGTATGGGATAAATAATATCTACATGGACTATGTCAACATGGAAAACAATGCTCGGTGCCTCAAACTGCACCCAAGTCCCACATATACTCAGGCGCCGGCACACCCATCGGCCCTCAAATCCTGTATATCTCGGAGGAATCACGAGTGCCCAACATCGGCACCCAAAACATCATGAAATACCCGTGTCCAGCATCGACACGTAAATCCTCGAACATCGGGCGCCGTCAGTCCGGACCGGCCCCACGGGGTCCACCTGCGGTATCGGCCCTTGGCCCCGGCAGTACGGATCCTCCCGCATCCATCACTCGACTCTGGTCAGTATCCTCCGGACAACTGCCAGGTCCAACCAATCACCGGTAGGTACTCGCCCGCCTCCAGGCTCAATCGGCAAATCCCATCGATCATCTCGCCGAGGGGAACCATACCGGGCCCACCACGAACCCGCAAACGGAACATCCACTCCTCGAATCGGGTTTCAAGCACACGTCTCAGCACCGAGAAAACGCGTGGTGGACACACCAAAATATCATATCATGAGGTACCGGGTTTTTCAAAATAGCATATCTTTCCTTAAATAATTCCACGGTCCTCAAAACAGCAATCACATGAAAATCCAATACCAATAGTAAAATCCAATGCGAGGTACAATATACATCAATCCATGGTATGGGTATAAGGGGAAAACCGCTTTTTAAAGTAGTTTCATTTCCGGTTTTAAAAGATGTCATGCGGCTCCCAATATACATGAAAATCATATCAAATCACATATGAGGCGAACTATAGCAATATAATCATGGCAGCTCTATAGTGGGTGTGGCATGGCAATTACTAACGGTGTGTGTGTAGCATGTAAATAGTGCCCGTGCAACATAAACCGTTAGTAATAGTGCGGTGTTCTATCAGTTCTAAGCAATATATATATCAACACAGCAGAGAATGAAATATGCGATGACAGTCTATGGGGTGCATGCAACATATAGTAAATAAGTCCTATCAGCCCTGACGCATAACGCCATGCGGGCGATATCCCCGTAGATGTGAAATCTACTCACCGTGTCTCGCGCTAAGTGTATCCAACCACTTGCTTGCCCTTCTTCGCAGCGTCCGTCTCACTGGCCTGCGAACCTAGAATCACATATACATATCACACATAAGCTTAAGTCACAAAACGCGACATTATAATCCAACAAGAAACCCGTGTCGCAAACCAATCGCGCGTGTGCGCGATACGCTAAAACGTGTAAACACGCGCCACGAAACTACCCCAACGCGCCGCGATACGCAGAACCCAAACCTACTCACGTATCACGCGTGTCGCGAAGGTTTAGAAAAACGGCAAAACAGGTATTTGGTCCCAGATTTTCCTACAGAATTGATCTTACAAAAATATAAATATCAAAGGACCCTACACACTGGAATACACCTACAGAACCCAAAAAACACCAAAACACCTCCTGTCTGGCCGCAATTTGCGGCCAGAATGGCGGTTTTGGCGGCCTCAGTGGGGAGTTAGGGGGTCGGGTTTCACCTATGGTATCAGCTCTACTCCACTATGCCACAGTCTTCTCAAAATCATTCTGCACTCACCGGGTCAATAGCAGTTCCAGAAAACTCACATTTTGCCCAAATACGACATTTGCATCAAACATAAAACTGGTGGTATTTTAGTGTAATCGGGGTTGGACTAGGTTACAATGGCCTCCACAGACCTCAATCAACCTACTGGAACCAACTTACATCCTATAAGCACAAAGTTCACACTAAACACCCCATATCGCACTAAAACACACAAAAATCCTTTAACCGATGCAAAACTACACTAACTAGGCAAACTAGGGAAGCAAGATAGGAAATATACCTCATACTTAACCCTAGGGAGCTGGAGGAAGGTGAAGAAGAGAAGAGAAGAGGCTGCAGTCGAAGTTGATGCTTGCTGCTGTTGCTGTGAAGTCCCCTGTTGCTGCTGCTGCTGTTTCCCTCTGCTGATGCTGCTACTTCTTGCTGCTGCTGCTACTTCTCATGCTGCTGCTGCTGCCTCCATGTTGCTGCTGCTGCTTCTGGTTCAGGTAAGAGTGTGTGTGTGTGTGAGTGTGAGGGTTATGAGAGAAACAAAGAAAAGAAATGAGAGGAAATAATTGCTTTCAATTGTCAACCCTCTCTCTCTCTCATCATTAATTGCAAGCATGGCTTGCCATGATGCACTCTCCCTCTCTCTCACTCACAAGTCAACCACAAAGAACTAATTCAAAATAAAGCAACCTTTTTAACTAATTAATTAGACTTACTTAAACCCCAAAAGAAATAATCCTACAATTAACCCACCATGGTTAATAATTATTGTATTTACTTGATTTAAAAACCCTAGTTTACATGCACATGTGTGTGCAAGCCTAGGAAAATTTTGGAAAAATGTTTATTAAATTAGGAAAAATATTTAAAACACAGTTTGGTAAACTTTTTTATTAAAAATCATTATTTAATTATAATTATACACTAACCCTTATCCTAAGGTGTTACACCCTGCTATATCACCGATCTCACGGCCTCAAATCAAATCTCATCGACTCAGCTCAATCCCAAGTAACATCCTCAAATCCGTATGTGGACACATAGTCCCATACCCATGTGAACCCATAACTATATAACCCCATATAAGCACATATGAAGAAAAATGTATGCAAGTATGGGTGTGTGTATAAATGTGGTGCAACCTCTACTCTAGGGTCTCGCAACACTAAACCTATCTATTCACACCTCAAATCTATCTTTATCATCAATAACCTCAATAAATAATAATCAATATATATGTTTGTATACGTATTCATATACATCACCACGGACTGCGGGGGTGCTATACGCCATCCACCCGACTTCTCCCCGTAGATATAAATCTACTCACCTGGTCCTTGCTCGTCGGTGCCGACGTCGCGACGCGCTTGCTTGTCGTCTCGAAGTCCACATGGGTTACCTACATATCATAACGCACCGTATCGCATTAAAATCCGACTCAAGACCAAAACGATTAAATCAACCCAAAAACTCTCGACGTCGGTGTACAAACGCCAGACCATCGAGAAAAACCCAAATACACTCATTTGTAAAATCACGAGCACTAATTATAATATAAAATAGCTTAAAATTCACAAAAACCCCAAATTCACTTTAAAAGCCATTTTTCCGAAAATCTAGCAAGCACAAATTACCCGTTTTAATAAAACATCTTGATGTTTAACCGAATCTAGCGGCCACAATATTCACTAAATATCATAACAAACTCATATAAACCATTCCTATAATTTATTCTCATCAATTTCCATAATTTCCAAAATTCTAGTTTACAATATACCCAAATTTAACAATTTTATAGCAAAAAAATGCATAAACCACAATCTAGCTTGGATTTTCATGAACTAAAGTATTAAACTACATATTATAATATTAATAATTACATGAAACCTTAATTTAGATTTTAATCCCAAATATAAAACCATTTCAAAAAAACCTAGTTAGCAAAAAGAACATTTATCACAATTTCCAACTAACAATTTGAAATTTGTAACTAGATTTGGTTTTAGCAAGAATTAATATGTTAATCCACTCATTAAGATCAATACCCAAAGATGAAAACCCTAATTTAATTTACAAACCCTTCTCTTGAATTTTGAATCACAAATTTAAAACCATAATTAAACATCTAGTTAAACTAGACTAAAGCATTAGCAACAAATGAACATGGGTTTAGGGTTTATACCTCACTATCCATGGATCAAACATTGAACTAAGCCACCCAAAAATAGCTCCCATACACCTAGATCCATGCTAGATAGGCCAACGGAAAATGGGTATAGCTTGGATTTTGAGTTTGCTTTGAATTTGCATGGATTTTTGAAGCATTTTAATGGATTTTTGAGGCAAAATGGTGTGGGATTTTGGTGAAGGGCTGCTGCTGTTGGGGGTTTCAGATTTGGCCAGAAATGGAGGGGGTTTGGGTGAGGGAGGAGAGAGAGTGAGGTGGAGAAAGTAATATCTAGTCAAAGTCCACCCTTTTTCTATCATTTTCCTTTCTTTTCTTTTCTTTTCTTGGTGATTGGAGAGAGAGAGAGAGAGGGGGAGGGCTGTCTTGGTGCGGCCGGCCACATGGGCAGGGGAAGAGAGGGTGAGGTGTGGGTGTGTGGGTTAGGGAAAAAGATAAATGTATTACCCCAATTCCCATTAACACTAATTTCACCGAAAAAAGCATTTTTTTTCGATATTTTTCTAAACCGTTTTGGCAAACGATTTCGTTTCAAAAACCACATGATAAATTTTTTTTTAATGTTTTATGATGCACAAAATTTGTTTCAACTCATTCCAATTTATAATTTTCCCTAATTAAATATATTAGTGACGGCTTAAAATAATAATAAAATAATATTTTTTTCAGAAAATTTGAAATTTCACCCGCGGCTTAATAAACACCAAATAATAGCAATTTCATAGCTAGAATATGTATATTTAATTTTTATAATAAGATATTTGCATTTTGACTTTTTACAGAAAACCCCCTATTTTACCGATTTTCCGAAATTTCACCGAAACGATTTTCAAAACGCTACAATCTTCCCCCCTTAAAAAAATTCGGTGCCCGAATTTAAAGTAAAACTCCCCCAAAATACTAAAACATCTAAACCAAAACCATCAAGTCGTCGGGGCTCCGAAATTGTAAATACATATAACAAATTGTAGCGCGGCGCATGAAAAATGAGCATATAACTCAAATCAAAACTCCGTCAAGCATCCCGCAATCATCGGAGTCATGGTAAAGACACAAATGTTAAATCCAATATAAAACCAATATGATATAATCTTGAAACTATAAATGTAAATATCAACTCTATATATGTAAATATCTGAAGAAAATGCATGCCAAATCTTTTAAAGTCGCTGTGCAATGCGAATACACTGCACAGTGGTGAACGTCTATCATAAGAAAATAATCATATACATATATACCTTTTGTTTGAACTGTACGTTCCGCCATTTTGGGAAACAATTTGGAAGGGTTTTCTTTATTTAAACGTTTCGTGTCATATGAGACACGTAGGTAAATACTGAGACTATAGCTCGCTTTTTGGAATTCCCTTCGATAGCTATCAATGCATGCAAAATACATTCAGGTACTGACCTCTGACTAGTCCTGCTCAGTACGAAAACACATAGAAAATATCATAAAAACGTACTGCTCTATAAGAAATCAATCCCAAAATATGCATATGAATACTACGTGTGTCTGGTGCGCACGGAAATCAAAATCCATATATGTGTCAACATGTGTACAGAAACAAGATCTAAGTGCATCGGGTGTGCATGAAACATCTGTCATAGGCAACGTGAGTGCCTGACAGCAAAACGGATGCATCTGACATGCACGAAGAATCTCGATTTAGTGCAACTGGTGTGCACCAAAATCGTATCTCAAAACATGCGCTCAACATGCGCGAAAATCCAAACCAGGTGCATCCATCATGCACGAAATCATGAAATCCAATATCAAGTGCCGAACATGCGCAAAATCAAATCAGGTGCATAAGGTGCACAAAACAAATATCAAACATCACCATCGAAATCAAAGTCCAGGGCATCTAAATGCACAACATACGTAACACTGCACTGCAAGCATATATGAACTATACCGCGTGCAAAAACCAAATCGTGTGCGTATATACGCACAAAATCAACTCAAATGTCTAAAACCGTAAAATCATAAACATGTGAAACCAAGCACGAAAACGATATCAAGTGCAACACTGTGCAACGATCGTAAATCCTCAATCATCAAAATCAAATCATGCGAATAAATCACCCAAAACATCGAAATCAATAATGGAAGAATAGCACCGCTCAAGCGCATCCTCTAAGAATCTCGGGCCAACTGTCGCGGTCACTAGTGGGACGTCTCGTCGATGATCATGAACTCTGGCCTGCTGGTGTGCGTAACAATGACCACTCCTGGGTCAAGGTCTTCACTGTGAATTACCAATCTCTTGGTCCATCGGCTCATCGGCCCTGTCAGGTGTGCTAACGGGGATGATTCCGTTCTGGCACTTCTCTGGTCATCTCTCAGTCAATCATCGTGACCACTCGTAAGATAGCATATTACTGGCGTCGGCCTCTGGCTCTCTAAATGTACGTGACACCTCTGATCCTGGGTGCAAGTATCATTGCAGCAGTGTCCTGGAAGGAATCCTGCTCACGGTCTCTTCCATGTCTCGTCTCTGCCAACTGTCCGGAATCATTGTCCTTTCCTATATCTGCATCTTGCTCTGGAACGACTGCATACTCATCGCAACTCCTTCTGGGAGGTAAGTCCAAGTACCATTCCTCGGCATGCGCATCACATCTCTGATGTCGGCGGAGTGGAACGTCATCTCATCTAGATCTGGTACGAACCTCTTACTTCACTTTTCTCTAATGTCGTCTGCTTTGGACTCGTCTCGTCGCAGCTGCATGGACTGAGCTCCAACAGCTATCATCGTATCTGGAGTCTCCCAAGAATGCATCTCACCACCTAGCATCCGAATTAAGTTGAGCCATCCGATCGAGTCGTCAAAACCTCATAATCCCCTAAGAGCTCAACATCTTGGGCACAGTTTAATAGTATCGAGTACATACCACAGTATCGGTGGTCCAGCCATAGAAGGGCAAACCCAAGCCTCACTAATGGCGCCACAGAACTGCCGCAAACCCGAAGGTTCCAAGGCTTTCACACGGTCATTAAGTCGAGTTGGGGTTTCATTCTTCTAGAGGGACTATAGAATTGCCTGCATGTCTTTCCGACTACTTTAAACTTGGAATAATAGGTTTCTGACATTCGATCGTCTCTGTCGACTCCCAACGTCTCCGCGTGAAGTCGTCTCTAGCTGGAATCAATCTATCTGATGACCTTGCATCGGGGTAGGCGAACGAACCACCTGTCCTAGTCATTTATCCTCGGGTGACTAGCGACCTTCTATCATCTCTTAGTACAACTCGTACTGCAATAGCTCCAACATCTGGGGCGATATCTCGTCGTTCGCAGCAATAACTGGCTCACTTGCCTGCATACTGAACAGTGCCTCAATCAACATGAATAAGCAATACGCCAACGGTCATCAAAAATCTGGCTGGCCTCTGTCGGTGGCCCAATCCTCTGGTACTGATCGGCACGTCCGAGAAATCTCGTAAAGGCGATCCGCCAAACGCTCATGGCTCGAAAACACAGTAAAAAGACATATCTCTGCAATCGTGTGTTGCCGGAATTACGCCCTGGTCAGTCCTCGTTCGTGACGAGCTTGTGTTGACCGCAACTCTAGCCGTAGCTCTCCCTGCCTGTAACCGTAGCAGCAAAACCAAACTGGTACCGATGAGGCTAGATAAGGAAGGAATATAATACTGAACAAGGAAATGTACATCCTAAGGCTTCATAAGTGGAGTGGCGTGTCGTAAATATGCCGCGGAACATATCAACGGTACGTCACTCTACTTTAGTCACCCATTCCATCAACCAAGGGTCATCCTACGCTCCTAAGGTTAAAACCTAACGCTCTGATACCAACTTTGTCACGACCCGAAAGTAATTAACCTGACTGGCACTTAGACTACGAACGTCTCAAGGCGTACGTATGCTAAGTAAGCCGAAACCCAGAAATCCAAACCAAGAGAAGTAGTAGAGAATAGAAAGAACCATATCAAATCAACCTGTATGCAACATAATATACAACGCCTAAAGGTGAGGATCACAACAGAAATGGAACTCAACCAGCAAGAAACTCAAGAAATATAACATGCTACTCTATGGTCGAAAGAATAACATTACTGGTCTCTATCTCAAGAAATACAAGTTTGGTTGATGGAACTTCTAGATACAACTGAAATATAATATACAAGGTATAATGATGGGTAAGATACAATAAACCCACCTACTAGAAAGTCACCCGAAAAGAAACCGTGCCCGCAAAGCCGTAATGAAATCCGTACGGCAACACCTGCAAGAAACTAGGGCACAACAGGGGTGAGTTGCCAACTCGTGAGTAGAAAAAGATCTACGAACAGAAAATCGCATGAATAACGCAACCTAGGTCAATGATCATAATATATCCTCAATATATGAATAACATGCAGCCTATAACAATGGATAGGGTAATATCTAACCTGAGTGTGATCTCACGTGCCCGTGTCAGTGCCTCAGGTAGCAATATATCATATGAATGAGGTATGAATGCATGAAAACAGAATACATGTAAATGAAGAAACTGTTTTCATAAATTAGTGAGATTTCATTTGTATTTTTAAAATGAGGTATCATAAATGAAATCAGCACCAACAGTGTCTAGCATCGACACAAAACATAAATCTCAATGTCTCAAAACCTCAGGCTCCGGCCATCCGGACTGGCCTGTATCATCAAATCTCAGTACCTCAATATCTCGAAATCTCAATGTCTCAATCTCAATATCTAGGGCGCTGTCAGTCCAGACCGGACCCTACCATCCATCTCAAGACCATGACGGTATCCTCCGGATATCCGACGCGTCGGGTAAAATCACCGGTAGGTAGTCTCCCCCTGCCAGGCTCATCTCATCACCACGAGCTTCTTGTCCCGGGGTACCATACCGGGTCCACCATGTACCCGAAATGGTTCATCCAACTCCTCGAATCGGGTCTCCAAATCCATCAGCAAACTAATGGTGGACGACTCATACATCATGGGAAAAACCGTGCTTTTTATTTAAAAAGAGAAAGAAGAAGTTTGTATATGTTTTGCGGTTTTCCCCAAATCCAGAAAATCTCATGGAAATCCAAATCCAAAACCTCAATAGCACATAAAAAGTGAATATATGCATGAGAATCCATGAATGCGGCATAACAATGAATAACAGTATGCATGAGGTAGCAGGTAATAACTACAATGTCTAAACTAACATATAAAGCAAGTACACTAATATCATGTCTAAACTATTAGCTAACAGGCTATGTCAAGCAATAATATTTTCTAAGGTGTACGTGACATGGCAATTACCGATGAAGATGTGTGTGAGCCGGCAAGTAAGTGTACGTGGTTCATACGCATCATCGGTAATGGTGCTGGTGTCCTAACCACAAGATATCAACAGTAGAATATGAAGCATAATATAAGCATGTGATGCAGAGCAAACAACAATAATGAGCGAGAACTGAATACTAGACGCAACGATAACTAATCTGTTTTAACCTAATATAAGTCCTACAATGGTGCCTTTTGAAATAACACGAATCGTGGGGTTTTGAAAATAGGGGCTACGGTGTTTTTAAGAAAAGATACGTTTTTTTTTGAAATATCCGTAGTATCCCTTAGGCTGTCTTTAAAAATACGCACGATTCGCAAGCTTTGAAATAGGTAGGAACCGAATCTAATCTAACAACTAACTAAACTAAAGGGCTACGCTACAAGCTAGACTACAGGTAAGGAAACCGCCTAACATCTGAGTCGATACATATACATACCTGTATATATATTAGTCGGTGATCCCGCCTCAATAATATCATATCCGATACCATATCTATAATCAGACATCCCAAGTCAAGAGTGCGGATCAATCATCAAGATATAGCTCGTACGTAAATCCGTCGTACGGCATCCCCTAATTCTGGGTACGGGTCAAAATCACATTCATCATACTATTCATCTGATATCCTCTTTATCAAATCATGATCGGGGCACTGATCTACGTCTAGTACCATACTGATACCGCCTACGTATGCATGGACGTGTGTGAAACACTACGTCAAGGACCAGCTACAACGTCATGTTGTATCTCAAATACGAACCCTGCTATATCACCGATCTCATGGCGTCAAATCAAATCTCATCAACTCAGCTCAATCCCAAGTATCATCCTCAAATCCGTATGTGCATACATAGTCCCATACCTATGTGAACCCATAACTATATAACCCCATATAAGCACATATGAAGAAAAATGTATGCAAGTATGGGTGTTTGTATAAATGTGGTGCAGCCTCTACTCTAGGGTCTCGCAACACTAAACCTATCTATTCACACCTAAAATCTATCTTTATCATCAATAACCTCAATAAATAATAATCAATATATATGTGTGTATACGTATTCGTATACATCACCACGGACTGCGTGGGTGCTATACGCCATCCACCCGACTTCTCCCCATAGATATAAATCTACTCACCTGGTCCTTGCTCGCCGGTGCCGACGTCGCGACGCGCTTGCTTTTCGTCTCGAAGTCCACATGGGTTACCTACATATCGTAACGCACCGTATCGCATTAAAATCTGACTCATGACCAAAACGACTCACGAATCTCACATAGGTCAAAACCTATGGTTACTCTCACAAATCAACCCAAAAACTCTCGACGTCGGTGTACAAAAGCCAGACCATCGAGAAAAACCCAAATACACTCATTTGTAAAATCACGAGCACTAATTATAATATAAAATAGCTTAAAATTCACAAAAACCCCCCAAATTCACTTTAAAAGCCATTTTTCCGAAAATCTAGCAAGCACAAATTACCCGTTTTAATACAATATCTTGATGTTTAACCGAATCTAGCGGCCACAATATTCACTAAATATCATAACAAACTCATATAAACCATTCCTATAATTTATTCTCATCAATTTCCATAATTTCCAAAATTCTAGTTTACAATATACCCAAATTTAACAATTTTATAGCAAAAAAATGCATAAACCACAATCTAGCTTGGATTTTCATGAACTAAAGTATTAAACTACACATTATAATATTAATAATTACATGAAACCTTAATTTAGATTTTAATCCAAAATATAAGACCATTTCAAAAAAACCTAGTTAGCAAAAAGAACATTTATCACAATTTCCAACTAACAATTTGAAATTTGTAACTAGATTTGGTTTTAGCAAGAATTAATATGTTAATCCACTCATTAAGATCAATACCCAAAGATGAAAACCCTAATTTAATTTACAAACCTTTCTCTTGAATTTTGAATCACAAATTTAAAACCATAATTAAACATCTAGTTAAACTAGACTAAAGCATTAGCAACAAATGAACATGGATTTAGGGTTTATACCTCACTATCCATGGATCAAACATGGAACTAAGCCACCCAAAAATAGCTCCCATACACCTAGATCCATGCTAGATAGGCTAAGGGAAAATGGGTATAGCTTGGATTTTGAGTTTGCTTTGAATTTGCATGGATTTTTGAAGCATTTTAATGGATTTTTGAGGCAAAATGGTGTGGGATTTTGGTGAAGGGCTGCTGCTGTTGGGGGTTTCAGATTTGGCCAGAAATGGAGGGGGTTTGGGTGAGGGAGGAGAGAGAGTGAGGTGGAGAAAGTAATATCTAGTCAAAGTCCACCCTTTTTCTATCATTTTCCTTTCTTTTCTTTTCTTTTCTTGGTGATTGGAGAGAGAGAGAGGGGGAGGGCTGTCATGGTGGGGCCGGCCACATGGGGAGGGGAAGAGAGGGTGAGGTGTGGGTGTGTGGGTTAGGAAAAAAGATAAATGTATTACCCCAATTCCCATTAACACTAATTTCACCGAAAAAACCCTTTTTCTTCGATATTTTTCTAAACCGTTTTGGCAAACGATTTCGTTTCAAAAACCACATGATAAAATTTTATTTAATGTTTTATGATACAAAAAATTTGTTTCAACTCATTCCAATTTGTAATTTTCCCTAATTAAATATATTAGTGACGGCTTAAAATAATAATAAAATAATATTTTTTTCAGAAAATTTGAAATTTCACCCGCGGCTTAATAAACACCAAATAATAGCAATTTCATAGCTAGAATATGTATATTTAATTTTTATAATAAGATATTTGCATTTTGACTTTTTACAGAAAACCCCCTATTTTACCGATTTTCCGAAATTTCACCGAAACGATTTTCAAAACGCTACATATATATACAGGTATGTATATGGATCGACTCAGATGTTAGGCGGTTTCCTTACCTATAGTCCAGCTTGTTAGCTTAGCCCTTTAGTTTAGTTTAGTTCTTAGATTAGATTCGATTCTTACCTATTTCAAAAACTAACGAATCGTAGGTATTTTAAAAAGACAGCCCAAGGGATCCTACGGATATTTCAAAAGACGTATCTTTTCATAAAAACACCGTAGCCCCTATTTTCAAATCCCCATGATTCGTGTTATTTCAAAAGGCACCATTTGTAGGACTTATATTAGATTAATGCAGATTAGTTATAGTTGCGTCTAGTTTCAGCTCCCGCTCATTTTTTTGTGGTCCGCTTCGCATCGCATGCTTATTTTATGTTTCATACTCTATTATTGATATCATGCTGTTAGGACACCAGCACCATTACCGATGATGCGTATGTTCCACGTACACTTATTTGCCGGCTCACACACATCTTCATCGGTAATTGCCATGTCACCTACACTTAGAAAATATTATTGCTTTACATAGCCTGTTAGCTAATAGTTTAGACATTGTAGTTATTACCTGCTACTTCATGCATACTGTTATTCATTGTTATGCCGCATTCATGGATTCTCATGCATATATTCACTATTTTACGTGTTATTGAGATTTTGGATTCGGATTTCCATGAGATTTTCTGGATTTGGAGGAAAACCGCAAAAAAATAAATAAACCTTTTCTCTCTTTTAAAATAAAAAGTGCGGTTTTCCCATGATGTATGAGTCGTCCACCATGAGTTTGCTGATGGATTTCGAGACCCGATTCGAGGAGACGGATGAACCGTTTCGGGTACATGGTGGACCCGGTAATGTACCCCGGGGCAAGAAGCGCGTGTGATGACGATGTGAGCCTGGCAGGGGAGCACTACTTACCGGTGATTTTACCCGACGCGTCGGATATCCGGAGGATACCGTCGTGGTCTTGAGATGGATGGTAGGGGCCGGTCTGGACTGACGACGCCCTAGATATTGTGATTGAGGTACAGAGACTGTGATACCGAGATATTGAGATATTGGGATTATGTTTCGTGCCGATGCTAGGCACTGTTTTATGCTGATTTCATTATGATACCTCATTTTGAAAATATACAAAGGAAATCTCACTAATTTATGAAAACAGTTTCTTCATTTGCATGTATTCTGTCTTCATGCCTTCATACCTCATTCATATGATATATTGCTACCTGAGGCACTGACACGGGCACATGAGATTACAGTCGGGTTAGATATTACCCTAGCCATTGTTATAGGCTGCCTGTTATACATATATTTAAGGATATATTATGATCATTGACCTAGGTTGCGTTATTTATGCGATTTCTGTGCGTAGATGTTTTTCTATTCACGAGTTGGCAACTCACCCCCGTTGTGCCCCAGTTTCTTGCAGGTTTACCGTACAGGTTTCATTACGGCTTTGCGAGGCTCAGTTTCATTCGGGTGACTTGCTAGTAGGTGGGTTTTTCTTGTATCGTACCCATCATATTACCTTGTATAATATTATTCCGTTGTATCTAGTAAATTCCATCAACAAAACATGTATTTATTGTGATAGAGACCAGTGTTGTTTATTCTTTCGACCTTAGAGTCGCTCGTTATATTTCTGGTGGTTTGAGTTTCCTTTTGAGTTTTGATCCTGCCGTTGGCATTGTATATTATATTGCTTGTGTGGTTGTGACCATCGATTGACGAAGAGCTAGATCCCGCTTGGGGATGCCTTTTTCTTGATTTCGTATACTATTCATGTTGTATCCCGTTTGGGGGCCAGTATTTACAAAGGAGACTCTGCCGAAATTTTCAGTAAATTTTTGATGTTTAAAAAACCGCATAATTCGGCTTATGCTATTGAAATTACTTGCTTTAAGTTGGTTTTTCCTGCACTCTACTACTTTTCTTGGTTTGGATTTCTGGGGATTTCGGTTTACTTAGATTACGTACGTCTCGAGACGTTCGTAGTTTAAGTGCCGGTCATCTTCCGTACTTTCGGGCCGTGACAATAGTACGAGCACCAACCCCTCTGTCCTCACGGATACTGGACAACATACAATACTCTTTATAAGTCCCTTGAGTCTAATAACTCATTTCCCTGTGTGTCGTAGGTTGAAAACTGTACTTATGGTTATGAAGAATTACACTGCTGTTTAATGCTCCTTACCTAACCATCCACTGATATTGGTAAATGTCATAGACATAATTTCAAAAAAGTATATCTCACTCTATAAAAATAGACATACAGATATATCAATTTGAAATTGGTGCATAACAACGGATATTCAAAACCAAATATTTGTCGTCCGTCGAATAACCCAAGGTGACTTCCTCAAATATCACCAATTACAACGAATTCCGATATAATTGAGGATGATCACCTAATTCCCAATAAGTTACTCCCACTCATCATATGTTAAAACCATACAGATGTGTGAATCAAACCTGGTAAATACATACCCCTGGAGCAAGTGTCTAATTAGGAAATCAGTTTTCTTTTAACAGTACACAGTGAAACTGAAACATTGAAATGTTTCGATGGGGTATCCCAGTATTCCTAGTAATGCCTCTTCTATTATTCAGATTCACAACTGTAACCGTATAATTCTTTGCCATCTCTCCAAATCCCTTTATATGTCTTTAGTCATTACCTTCTGCACACCCCTTTAGGCCAAATGGTTTTCTTCCTTCCCTACCGTTCGGCACCAGCCTATGGTTTGGAAGAAGACTATCCAATAAGCATAATGGGTGTACTGTCTTAATCCTAGGAGCCACTCGCAATGCGAGAGAAGGTGAAGGTAAAAGACAACCGAATAAACCTTATTCCTATTTCTCCTGAACCAGAATCCATTCCAGAACTGGAACAAGTTCCTTTCGAGTTCGTATATCACCATACGATGGAGTATCCAATAAACTGTGGATCTTCGTAGTGATACGGAGTGTCCTGGAGAAATACAAAGGTTATTTAGGATTGGCGAAGAAATACTTGGTTTGGTCGTGAATAACAGTCGCAATTTACTTTGCCCTCTTACTAATCCCTTGATATGTCTTTACTTAATACCTTCTGTACACCATCGTTATGCTAATTGGTTTTCTTCATTCCCCACCGTTCGGCACCAGCCTAAGGTTTGGAAGAAGACTATCCAATTTGCGTAATAGGTGTACTATCTCCTAAACCAAAGAGTACTCGCAACCTGAGAGAAGATAAAAGGAAAAGACAACTGAATAGTCCTATTCGTTTTCTCCAGAACCGGAAACCATCCTCGAATAAATTCCTTCGAGTTCATATATAACTATACGATGGTTTTGTCCAATGGAAGTGGACGTTCGTAGTAATACGGGGTGTCCTGGAGAAAAGGGTAAAAGTAGGAGTGGCAATGTGGTTTGTAACTCTGACAATCCAAAAGCCAATGTTTAAGAAGGTTCGGTTAATCTTGGTCACTGAGTCATAGTCTAGGGTCGGGTCATGGTCGCTGCCAAAGAGAGAGAGAAAAGAAACACTCAGCGTGCACTCTAACTTAGATCAGAATGGTTATCACTTTATCTAATCAGGAAACCTCCCACTGTACCGTCAAATTCTCCTCCAAACCTAAAAGAAGAATTAGTCGGGATCACCCGAGGAGTAAACCAACTCATCAGTGGGAATCGGGATCCAACTATCATCGCATGATAACGTGACGGAATCCGCTCACGTTATCACACTCCAGAAGGTATGCGCATATCTGGAAAGTTTCAGTTTCTTTAGAAACCCCCGATGTGATTTTTTCCCCATGCTCTTATGACCTTGACTTTGGCCAACATATCATAAGTCACATGTCAAGTTCTACCCGTCATTCCCCAGGTTAATTTGAACCCACCCGTACCTACCCTTGACTTTGGCCAAAATGGCAGTACGACTGTCCCAAACCAACGCATCTATCTATGCTGCATATGAATACCCAATAGCTACCAATCACTGTGCCTTGACTTTGGCCAACATACACAGCTTGAATATTTATTGACTATTCATATGAAACGACGGAGGGCTACGAATGGTTTCTGGCGAAAACCTTTAACGTAATGAACTTGATATCGTTGAAGGAACCAGATAGCTTTATAAAAATATAGTGGCGAAAACCTTTGCTAAAGAGGTCACTCCCGGTGATGGGATCTCGGCTCTTTCCTCGTAAATGAGGTGCAGGATATTCCAACTGAATACCACGATGCAAAGCAAAAGTAATCGGCTATAGTAAAGTTATTGCCCTGACACAAACTTTTGTCCAAGGGGTCACTCCCAGTGAAGGGATCTCGGCCCTTGCCTCGTCGACTGAGGAGCTGGATATTCATAACCGAATACCACTGTGCAAAACAAAAGAGAATGCCCTTGCAATAACAGCTTTTTTGAAAAGTGTTCCAACAACATCAGAATAGGTTTGTTTAGCTTGCATTGATCCGAAACAACGCGGTCCCATCAATTAATCACACCAATAAAGAACGAAAATAATGATGTACGTATATGCCATCCTCATTCGCCACTGGGTCCCGTCATCACTCGTTAGGTTACTTAACTAACGACAGAGCAGGGACTGGGCTAGCGCGGATGCAAAACATATACGACATCTACTAGTATATATATCAATATATAATATTCGCTCAAAGCGTGATAAAATGCAACATCACAGAAATGTAATAAGCATCAAAGAACAATACAGATATCAGGGATCCCCGGGTTTCATAGAGCCGCTACTGAAACCCGACGTTCCCCTGGTCGTGTGGAAAGCCTGTGCAATGAAAACCTATACCCCTACGGGCGCGGCAAGTTACCCGCCAAAACCTGAAGCGAGGCAGCCCCTTTCAGCAACGTGAATAGACCACCCAGCACTTCACGGAATCCGGTAACTTGGGCACCCCTCGTGGGTCAACCTATACCCCCTACGAATGCGGCGAATAGCCCGCCAATTCTAGAGTAAAGCCCCCTTCGTCTCAACACCATGAGATGCGGGCCCGTTGCCCTCTAGAACCCGGCTATCCGTGCACCCCTCCGAGGGGTAATCCTAGTACAGAATGTAAAATATACATACAACGGGTACATAGACCTCACCCCGGTCGTGCCCCAAAAGAATAATATACAAACAGGCAGTGATGGCAGTCCACATGTCAGACGCTCGCCCCGCAATATCAAATGTACATAAATAACCAAACTGTACTAACATTGCATCCAGGCTATCCCCCACGACCAATCTGCAACATCACAGCACAATACAGAACATCAATGTGAATGTCACGTTTGCAAATCCGTCTAAAAGGGCTATAGCAGTTAGACAGGATTTACCGATCGAGTGACATTCACGGTCGCAGATATAATGTAAATACTGTGAACTAACATGTTTAAAATTCTCGATCGATCAAATTTATCGAAGTGGGCCCCAAGCACTACTGTAGCACTCACAGAAAATCTGGGCCCAAAAAGAATATCCCAAAACCCCCATTTCCTAACCAGAAGCCCACTGGAAAAATTCTGTACGGCGTTGACCATTTCCCACCGCGGAACCGCAGCCAAAACAGGGTTTTGGCCGTGCTTCCGCGGTCATACTGTAGCAACTCCAAACAAAATTTTTGCAGTATGCTTAAAATTCCCTGCACGTGTTTCTGTAATGTACTGAAAAAATTTTAGAGCCAAAACAAATTTCGACAGAAACTTGTGCATTTGAAAATACGGTTTTTGGGATTTTTGTTCGATCGAGTTCTAAACATACTAGAGCAAGCTAGACTAGGTTAATGGCATGGCTCTGATACCAGTGTAAGTGCACGGCGGCGCCCCGGCCTTCAATCCGACGCCGGAATGCGGAAACGAAACTTTTCTAAAAGCTAGAAACCGGCACCACCGGGTACAAAAATCCTGGATCGGGCCATTAACCTAACTCTAGCAAACAAGAAGAAGAGTAGAGAAGCCATACCAAGCGATCCGTGTCCTTCGGTCTTCGGCCTCCACTCCGATCTCCTCGCGGAATCTCCGATCTTCACCTCCTCGTCGGAACGGGCACCACAACGCCGGGTTATTTTACGGGCTCCCACCTCTGGACCAAGGCAACTCGGGCATGAAGTTGGCGAGCCGACGTGCCCAAGGTTGATGTAGATGAAGTGTAGAATCCATTGTCTCATTTGGGGCTTATGTAGTTGCCATGGTGATAGAGGAATAGAATAAAATGAACTTTCAAGTGGAGCTTGGGAATTTTATGTAAGCAAATGAGAATGATAATTTTTCCACCACCAAATGAACCATCTCCCCTGCTCCAAGAGTGTGGCCGGCCAAAAGAAAAATGAGGAGGAGAGAATAAGAACAAGGGGGGTGAGTGTAGGAAAGGAAATGGTGACCACACCCCAAAAGAAAACCTCACATCAAATAACCCTTCAATCTCCTCACCAGTAATGCAAGAAAAGTGATGGAAAAAGAATCCTATGATGATACAACCATCATGAAGCTACAAATGCAAATAACACCACCACAAAAGATAATTTGCACAACTGCAAATAACCCACTCCGTCGGAAAAGTCCGGCCGGGAAGGAACAAAGGATAACTGGCCGGAAGGGAATGGAAACTGGCAACTTCAGAAAACTGATCCTGTAATAAATTACAGGAAAACCACGCGACTGTATATACATACCCGCATTTGTATTCCCACTGAATACAAATGCAAAGAGACAAAATCTACACTGTACAATACTAGGATCCGGCTTAAAACAAAGCCCGCTAGTATTATCCGTCCGATCATGATCCGTGAAATACCGCGCGTATCTGATCGAACCCTGCCATATCTCCATACGGCCTCTACAGCGTTTCGCCCGAAACTTGAGAAAACGGTCTGTGGGGGACTCTAAAGACTCGTCAACACCTTGGCTGTGAATTTAATCACTAGCACGTCAGAGGTATTAGCCTATACGTAACGGGCTACCAGGTATTGAACAAAAGGGACGTCGATGAGCGAACTCATTCTGACACCCTACTGAGCCTGTCAGTGACAAAATCCGTACAGTCCGGTCCGTTCGTCTATGAGCATCGCATGGCGGGCCTAGGGGGTTGGTAAAAGTCAGACCCCCAAAAGCGGTACAAGTCGTGTCGGAGTACAGCCCAGAACACCCTGAGATACTACTAGAATACCTACCAGTAAATCTCCTGCCTTGGCCAAGGACTTTCATGTACTGGCTCTCCTAGACACAGCGCGACCTCACCCCGAATATCGGGAGAGACGAACCCCTGCAGATCCGCTCACTGCTTTTATGTGGCTCGGGACTGTACCCAACTAAAACCTGTTTGCACGTCTCCTTTGAGCATAGTAGGGTAGTAATCAAAGCACAGTGGGAACTCACACGAGACAAATGACGATCTCAGGTCGATGAACTAACCTGTACACATGTTACCAGGGAACTGCTATCTGACGTCGGGTATAATACCAACTAGCATGTTCCCGGCAAGTCCTGTCTGGTGTACCATAACCCAATGAGCACCTGTATACATCTTAGGTGAACCAACTGACACCAGTGGCTTATGAGACCGGCCACCGCCCCTCGTCGGGGTCTTGACTGTATACACTAGTCTACTCTGGAGTATCGATGCCCTCTCTCGAAACTCCCACGACTAGGGACCTTTTAAGGATGTGCTTATAGACCCCAGCTCCCGCGTATTTGATCGCCCTCATACTGCTGGTAGTCAAGCAAGAATCCTAGGGGCTCTATCAACGTGCAATAGTGATCAATAATGTCACCTAAAGCAGTACACGATGATAAAGATAAACCAGATAACATACTATCATCTTGAGTAAGACTGTCCTACCGGTATAGGTCCTCCCTCAATCATTGCAATCACGTGCCTGTGATCCAATAATTGACTCTGAGGGCACTATCTCCAACAATGTTATGTACCCGACCGGATGTAGCGTACGCACTTAGTGTTGTAAGCAGGTATCAATTGGATCATGGGGAGAATCACTGGACCGCTATGAAGAACATTCTTAAGTACTTAAGAAGGAATGATGAAATGTTCTTGGTGTATGGTAACGGTGAACTCCAAGTGGAGTCCTTTACCGATTCGAGCTTCTAGAGTGATAAGGACGACTCTAGGTCGGTTTCGGGTTTTGTCTTCACGCTCAATGGAGGGGCAGTATGTTGGAAGAGTTCCAAGCAAGATACCGGGGCAGACTCGACGATGGAGGCTGAATACATCGCTGCCAACGATGCCGCCAAAGAGGATGTCTGGATGAAGAAGTTCATAACTGAACTTGGTGTGGTTACATCCATCGAGCATCCAATACCTTTGTATTGCGATAACAATGGAGCTGTGGCTTTAGCCAAGGGACCCAGGTCCCATCAGTTATCCAGGCATATTCTGAGGCCGTATCACCTGATCCAGGAGACAGTTGATCGCCGGGAGATCGAGGTTAGGAGAGTTGACACAAAGAATAACACGGCAGATCCACTCACGAAGGCCATTCCCTAGATACAATTTGAGAGACTCTTCAGGATGTTGGGTATGAGATACTACAACAACTGGCCTTAGTGCAAGTAGGAGATTGTTAGTTGTATATATGCTCTAGAGGCCATTATTGTACATGATTGCATATTATAGTGGATGCTTGGACATATATAGAGAGGACTTTCTTGCTCGACATGATAGTATGCTATCTGGTTGCTCTTTATTTTCATATGTAGACAAGTGTTGTGATGTTGTCTTCTACCTCACATGTTGATAAAGCCCTTAGGATGTGTACTTGACTATCAGGACTATGATGCAGATCATACTAGTGGGGCCATGGTAGTCCACAAGTTCATCCTTTAATTGTTCCTAGTCATGGGATTATCGAGACAGGGCATCGATATTCCAGAGTAGACTAGTGTGTACGTTTCTTGACCCTGTATGGGACGAAGGATGATCCCACATCCATTGGTGTTTGACATCGAAGATTGTACACGGGTGCTCATTAGAGAATGGGTACACCGAACAGGACTCGCCGAGAACTCCTAGATGGTATTATACCTATCGTCAGATAGCAGTTCTCTGGTGACACCGGTACAGGTTAGTCTGTAGACCCGAGATCATCATAGAGTCTTCTGTGATTCCCACTGTGCTTTGATTTCCACCCTCCCATGTTCAAGAGAGCGTGCAAACAGGTGGTTTTTGGGTACAGTCCCGAGTCACATGGAGGCAATGAGCGATAGGAAGGGTTCGTCTCTCCCGGTATTAGCGGTTGATGTTGCGCTATGCTCGATTGGTCATAATAGGAAGTCCCTGGCCAGGGCTGATACTGAGATTTACTGGTAAGTGTCATCAGTAGCTTCTCGACCTTGTATTTTAAAAAAATTCTGTGTAAAAGAGCCCAAGGTATCAAATGGCAGCGATACGCTTAAGAAATTTCAAACCAGTATTTTCCAGGCTGTATTTGTAACATTTTAGAAATCGTTATGCGAATTTGTCCGTTTTAGGGTAAGTTTGTCGGTATTTTCCGTTTTTACCCGACTGTGAACAAACGACCATATAGACTTGCCAGCACCTAGATTAGCTAAAATAAAGCTAGTGCGTAAGCTTTGGGAGTATATGGGACGTTTTGGTTCAATTTGTTTTTTTTCTCAATTTAAATATTATTTTAATACTGTATTCAAATTTTGGGAAAATTTCTATTTGCGATCTTTTCTTTAAAATTAATTAAGTTAAAACAATTCTTCTCACTTCACCTAGGGAATTATGTGTGGACTAGGATTTAAGTTAGGATTTAAAAGAAAAAGAAAAGAAAAGAGATAAAGTAGATGCATGCATGTGTGTGTATGTGTGTAGGAATGCAATTAATGAAGGAAATTGCTAGGAAACCCTCACAAAATCACCACCTCATCCCTTGGCCGAAATTCCTCCATTATCTACTGCCCTTGCTCAATTCTTTCTCATATTTTATCAATCTAAACTCACAAAATCCTCAAAAAATTCCAAAACATATCACAAATACCAAAAGCTTGGGATTTCTTGCTTCTTTGATCACTTGGAGCTAGGGAAAGCTTGGAGTTGTGAGCAAAGTTGTTAGGTATATTCCCTCTACTGTTAATTTATAGTTTTTATGTGGTTTTGTTCGTTGGTTGTTGCGCAGAACGTAGTTTGTATCGATAGAGGCGATATCGGGTTTTTAGGTCTTTTTAGAGCTTTTAGTACCTGCTGTGACAAAGGAATTTTAGTGTTTAAATAAACAACTTCAGAGAGATGTGCAGGTGGACCTGAGACACCACCTGAGTG
Source organism: Agapanthus africanus (assembly GCA_030015575.1). Lineage (NCBI taxonomy): Eukaryota > Viridiplantae > Streptophyta > Magnoliopsida > Asparagales > Amaryllidaceae > Agapanthus > Agapanthus africanus. The sequence continues at coordinate 175,136,499 of JASDDO010000010.1, forward strand.
ACGGAGGCCACCCCACCGGTTTGGGCCGGCGAGCCCTAAGGAGAGGGCCGGCAACGCCGGCCTAATAGATGAGGGTTGGGGTGGGGTCTTCTGTGGTAGTTGTTTGCTGTTGTTATGGGGTGTTTGGTACTGTTTATTTAATTAGTAAATTCAGTATGCGTAATCTGGGATCGATTACCTATAATCGTGTGTTTTGAGTTCGCGTGATACGTGTTGCGACACGAGTCGTGTGTCGTGCTGCGATGTACTCAGTATGGTATTGAGGTATCGTTGTGTGTGTTAGCCACGAGACGTGTACTCGTGAGTTGGTTTAGTGTGTCGATGCGTTTTATATACGTAGTTTACGTTATTTTGATTGCTTCCGAGATATTCGCACTATTTCTTGTGTTTGTGAAATTATAGCGTCGCAAGCGGGGACTTCAGACGCTGCGAACAAAGGGAAGCAGGTGGTCGGATTTTCATAGCTGGAGACCACATGTGAGTAGATTTAACATCTACGGGGAATCGCCTGCATGGCGTTATGCGTCGGGGCGAATATGATATGTTAGCTGCATAGTAGTTGCACATTAGTTAATTTCATATGAATGTCATTGCATAGTATTATCTGCTGTACCTGACTCGTAGCTTTAGATATAACACATTACTGACGGTTCATGTTGCACGAGCACTAATTGTATGCTACACCCACATCGTCAGTAATTGCCATGACACACACAAGCACCTACTTATGTGATACAGTAGTAGATAGGGATAGTGTGGTAATAGCCTTATCCCATTTGTGCATACGACTCATATTGACATGTACATCAGACACTCATATTGACATGTAAATCAGATACTCATATTGACATGTACATCATACATTCATATTGACATATACATCAGACACTCATATTGACATGTACATCATACACTCATATTGACATGTACATCAGACACTCATATTGACATGTACACCGTATATTTTAGCGATAGTTGTATGTATCTCAAGTGGTATTTCATTGATATATGATATTAAGTTATTGATCTTGTAGTTTATGACATGCACTATACATACTTGCTCATGTAGATACTTAAACCTTGCTATTGTGAAATGATCAGTTTTTATAGCATATATATCGGTGGTATGGGACGCTGTATATATATGTATTCTGGATTTGAGTTTTTGGGAACCGCAAGATATATTCTAAAAGCTGGATTCATTTTTAAAAAGCGGTTTTCCCTTTTTATGCTCATATTGATGTTTTATGTTGCATATATCAGTTCTACATGGATTTTACGCATTGAGATATGGATTTCATGTGATGATGGATTTGAGAACCGTGGGGTTATTTTCAAGAAACTATGTATTATTTGAAAACCCGGTTTCTCTTGATATGATATTTCAGTGCGTCCACCATGTGATTTCTCGGTTCTGAGATTTGGCTTCTGATACCCGATTCGAGGAGCGGGAGGCAACATCGGCGGGTACATGGTGGACCCGGTATGGTACCCCGGGGCGAGTGGTGATTTCGTGGTGTAGACGATAAGCCTGGCGGTGGGACCACTACCTACCGGTGATTGTATTTGGACTCGGCGGATATCGTGGGGATACCGACCGGAGTGAGGTATGACATATCGTCAGGGCCAGTCGTGGTGACAGTGCCTGAGTTATGAGGATTTACGTGTCGATGTTGGACACGGGTTTTAATGGATATTTCGAGTGTCGGTGTTAGACACTCAGGTTTTCCATGATTTTCATGTATCGTCAGTGGACATACGTGGTTGACATCCTTATATATATATACTTATAGGTATATGTTTTCATGATGTTTCGGTTGTCGATGATAGACATTCAGGTTCCATGAGACTTACAGGATGTGTGGACCGATCTGTGGATGCGGTGCCTGAGGATTTGGGATTTGAGGTGTCAGTGAGGGACACTGGTGTTTTTCCATGCTGATGATTTTGCATGAGATTTTATTGTATCATTCCCACACACTCAGGATTATTATTGATATGCATTGCTTCATGTAGTTGTAGTACCATGATGATGTACCTTTACATGATTATTGCATATTCACTTATCATACTTATGCTATCTAATTACATGTGTTAGATAGATCGCTGTACGTGCATACCTGCGATTACTGTATGATGTTAATTACTATTCACGAGTTGGCAACTCACCCCCGTTGTGCCACAGTGTTTTGCAGGACCTTCCCTCTGGGTAGTCGCGGCAGGGCAGCTTATCATCACTACTTTTGCAGATACCGCTACTAGGCAGTGACGCCTTTTGCTTTACCTTAGGTGGGTTTGCGGTTATCCGTTTGTATATTGTTTATCTTTTGTTGGATCTAGTATTCTCCATCTACTCCTGTTGTATATGACTTAGAGACGACTTGTGATATTTCAATGTTATATCATTTTGGGTTTTGGTGCCGTGCTCGTAGAAGCCGGTTGTGTTGGATAGTTACTTCTTTATAGTCGTTTCTTTGATATTTCTTCGCTTTGGCATCGTATACTTGTTGTGGTGATTGTCTCCGCCGGTGGGCGTGATTTTTCTCCCACTTGGGATGTTTTATTTATATTATCTGTGTTGTACCCGTTTTCGGGGCTAGTTTTACAAAGGAGGTGCTGCCGAATTTTTTAAGAAAGAAAACTAGAGTTAGAGATTTTTTTTTTATTGAAATTTCTAAATGTTTTAAACTATGTTTTCTCCGTTGATCCAGTTTTGGGTGGTTTAGATTTCTGGGTTTCGGCTTACTTAAGTTGCGTACGCCTGTAGACGTTACGTAGTTTAAGTGCCGGTTACGGGCCGAATTGCGGGTCGTGACAAAGTTGGTATCAGAGCGTTAGGTTTTACCTTTCGGAGTCTAGGATGACATTGGTATGATGGAGTAGGTAGCTTAAGCAGAGTGACGTAGCGTGTGTATGTTCCGCGGCATACTTACGACACGGTACTCCGCCTAAGTGACCTTAGGACTTATTGATTGATGTTCCTTCCGTGATTGATATACATCTTGTGATTCGATTTCCGTTTCCTTATCGAATCTTGTTTCAATTTCCAGCCCATATGCCACCGAAGACTACGAGGGCTCAGAGAGCGGCCGCGAGGGCCGAGGTCAGAGTTGACTCGTCTGAGGCGAGGACTGACCAGGGCAGTACGCCTGTTGTACCGGAGCACATCGCTATGATTGGAGCTGGTATGCAGGATCTGCGCCAGATTGTGGGGACTTTGGTAGAGACCATCCGAGCGCAGGGGCAGGCAGTTGTTCTACCCGCTGCGGAGGCCACGATGTTAACTACAGTTCCGGTAGTCGCAGTTGCAGCTCCGGAGGTTATTGCTGTGTCGTTGACAGATTTCATGAGGTTAAGACCTCCGGTGTTTACGGGCACAGATGTTACTGAGGATCCGCAGTCGTTCATCGACCGGATGGCCAGGATTTGTCGCTCACTCCGATGTTCCGACGAGAGATGGGTAGAGTTTGCCAGTTTTCGTCTGGAGGGTATGGCCCAGAAGTGGTGTGAGTCGTTGGAGAGGGGCAGAGCCGCTGGTCTTGCTCCTATGACCTGGGCTGAGTTTGTGACGTCGTTTCTTGTTCGTTTTCTTCCACCGAGCGTCAGGGATGCGCGAGCACGCAGATTTGAGTCTTTACGTCAGACGTCGGGGATGACAGTGTCAGAGTATGATGTATTGTTTACTGAGCTGTCGGTGTATGCTCCATACCTGGTGGCGACTGAGGAGATGAGGGTGAAGAGGTTTGTTCGAGGCCTGCTTACCCAGTTGTTCTTAGCCATCAGCGTTCAACATTGTGACACATATGCGGCAGCTGTTGATGCAGCTCTATTGGTGGAGGAGCGCCTAGCTGAGTCATCAGTAGTTCCAGAACCGAAGAGGACTCGTACGGATGTACCAGCACGGAGACCGAGGTTTGGCCGCAGAGGCAGAGTTCCTTCAGACTCGAGGAGTAGCAGAGACGTGAGACGTGGCCAGTTATTCAGTTCTTATTCCCAGGAGGGCCAGCGACCGTCTTATGGATGCTTCGGTTGTGGTAGTTTACACCATCTTGTTCGGGATTGTACCGTGGTGCGTCAGAGAAGGCCAGCAGTACCGCAGGTTACCTTACCACCTTCTCCGCCTCAGAGAGCGTTGCCTCTTATTCCTGTAGTTGCACCGTGTCAGACTCCTGTTCAGCGAGGTCGTGGTCGCGGAGGTTTTGTACCGAGAGGTCGAGGTGGCAGAGGCAGAGGACAGCCAGTAGTCGGTAGAGGTCAGGCTAGGGTTTTTGCCTTGACTCACCAAGACGCTCAGGCGTCCAATGCAGTGGTTTCAGGTACTCTTTCTGTATGTTCCTATGATGCGCATGTTCTTTTTGATCCGGGATCCACGCATTCGTATGTTTCCACGCACTTCGTGCCGAGGTTAGGCCGAGAGTCGTGCTTGCTGGATCAGCCGCTGGTTGTGACTACTCCTGTGGGAGAGTCGTTTGTTGCGCGTTATGTGTATAGATCTTGTGTTGTCCATATTGGTGACAGAGATCTGTCCGTCGACTTGATCCTTCTTGAGATGTTGGACTTCGACGTTCTGTTGGGCATGGATTGGCTAGCTACTTGCTATGCGTCCGTGGACTGCCGCGAGAAGACAGTTAGATTTTGTTTTCCCGGCGAGTCAGTGTTTGTTGTGCAGGGGGACCGTAGTGCCGCCCCTCACAGCTTGATTTCTGTTCTGTGCGCTAGTCGTCTTTTGAGGAGGGGATGTCGGGGATTCTTGGCGTTCAATCATGATACTGGAGCCACAGTGGAGTTGTTGGACCAGGTTTCTACCGTGCGAGAGTTTCCCGATGTTTTTCCCGATGAGTTACCTGGGTTGCCGCCAGAGCGCGATATTGAGTTTTGCATTGATCTGATTCCTGGCACGGAGCTTATTTCTATACCGCCTTATCGGATGGCTCCGGCAGAGCTGAGAGAGCTTAAAGATCAATTGCAAGAGTTGCTAGATTTGGGACTTGTGCGTCCGAGTGTTTCGCCGTGGGGAGCTCCTGTTCTGTTCGTCAAGAAGAAGGACGGCAGTTTGAGGCTATGTGTGGATTATCGTCAGTTGAACCGTGTTACGGTGCGGAACAGGTATCCTTTACACCGCATTGACGATTTATTTGATCAGCTCCAGGGTGCGAAACATTTTTCGAAGATTGATTTGCGTTCGGGTTATCATCAGTTGCGGGTTCGGAATGATGACATTCCGAAGACTGCTTTTCGTACGCGCTATGGGCATTATGAGTTTTTTGTGATGTCGTTCGGACTCACCAATGCGCCAGCAGCGTTCATGGATCTGATGAACCGGATTTTCAGGCCGTTCCTCGACTAGTTCATTATCGTGTTTATTGATGACATACTGGTTTACTCTAGGAGTCGAGAGGAGCATGAGCAGCACTTGGGGATTACTTTGCAGATATTGAGAGAGCACCAGCTGTATGCTAAATTCTCAAAGTGCGCATTTTGGCTTGATAGAGTTGACTCCCTGGGTCATGTGGTGACTAGTGATGGTATTCTTGTGGACCCGAAGAAGATTGAGGCTGTACAGCTTTGGCCCAGACCTGTATCGGTGACTGAGGTCCGCAGCTTTTTGGGCTTAGCTGGTTATTATCGCCGTTTTGTGCAGTATTTTTCGAGTATCGCTGCACCGCTGACTGGACTGACCCGGAAGGGGGTTCCTTTTCTCTGGACTGATGCGTGCGAGCAGAGTTTTCAGCAGTTGAAGACTCGGTTGACGACAGCACCAGTTCTTTCTTTACCTTCTGGATCGGGAGGCCACGTTGTGTATTGTGATGCTTCTCGAGTGGGGCTCGGTTGTGTTTTGATGCAGCATGATAGGGTGATTGCATATGCTTCCAGGCAGTTGAAGAAGCACGAGCAGAATTACCCCACTCATGATCTTGAGATGGCAGCGGTAGTCTTTGCGCTGAAGATCTGGAGGCACTACTTGTATGGAGAGTCATGTCAGATCTTCACGGATCACAAGAGTTTGAAATACATCTTCCAGCAGCGAGATCTGAACCTGAGACAGCGCCGATGGATGGAGCTAGTAAAGGATTATGATTGTGAGATCCTTTATCACCCGGGCAGGGCGAATGTGGTAGCTGATGCTTTGAGTCGTAGGCCCGTGGGTAGCTTGTCCCAGCTGAGCGCCGATCAGTGTCAGTCTTCTGCAGATTGGCAGCTCTTGTGCGATAGTAGAGTGCAGTTCGAGTTCACCTCTACTGGGGGACAGTTTGCTCATGTCCGCGCCCGTCCACTACTTGTTGATCGTATTCGTGAGGCGCAACCCAGTGATGCTCGTTTGTCTGAGATTCTTGAGCTTGTTCGACAGGGTACAGTTTTGGAGTTCATGATTGATGACCAGGGTGTGCTACGATGCGGGACTCGCTTGTGTGTACCAGATGTTGATGGGTTGAGACGCGAGATCCTAGAGCAGGCACATCAGTCGGCCTTTAGCGTTCATCCAGGTTCCACCAAGATGTACCGAGACTGGAGAGACTTCTACTGGTGGGAAGGGATGAAACGCGATATTTCGGACTTCGTTTCGAGGTGCCTGACTTGTCAGCAAGTCAAGGCTGAGCATCAGAGACCGGCTGGAGAGTTGCAGTCTTTACCCATTCCGGAGTGGAAATGGGAGCAGATTTCCATGGACTTCATTGTGGGTCTATCCAGGACCAGTAGAGGGTATGACTCCATTTGGGTTATTGTAGACCGGTTGTGTCACGACCCGAAAGAGCACGTGACTGGCCCTTGAACCATATGAAGCCTATAGGACTCCTTCTGATCCAAGTAAGCCAAAAGCCCAGAAATCTAAAACCATTTTTGAGAATAAGAAAAGAAAACTGGTTTAAAGAAGTGAAGAAATACAGGTTTGAAATCAAGGTTTTTAAATAACTAAGCCGAAGGTACGTTTTGAAAACAATAAAGTCTTTTCTAAAAATTTCGGCAGAGTTTCTTTTGAAAAACTGGCCCCGAATGGGGTACAACAAGTATAACAATATGTATGCAATGATAATGGCATCCCCAAGCGGGAGCTAGCTCTTCGTCAATCGACGGTCACAACCACATATGCAGCAATAATATACAACGCCTAGTGGCGAGGATCAAATCCAAAGAAAACTCAAAAGCAATAAGAAAAAAACGCAATACTACTAAGCGCGACTCTAAGGTCGAAATAATACAAGTTTTGGTTGATGGAAATTCTAGATACAATGAAATAAATAAATACAATTGTGGTTCTTGATGCGAAAGAATCCACCTACCAAAGCAAGTCACCCGCAAGAAGAAAGTGTGCCAGAAATGCCGCAATAGAACCTGTACGGCAGAACCTGCAAGAACTGTGGCACAACGGGGGTGAGTTGCCAACTCGTGAATAGAAACATCTACAAGCAGAAACCGAATGCAAGACATAAACCTAAGTCAACGATCAATAATATAATCCACAAGAGTACATCTGAGTGTAATAGGGTGGCAAGGTAACATCTAATCATGTATGTAGTGCCAGGTACTCAGGTAATCACATGTCATCAGTGTAAGGTATGTCTGCATGAAGTAACCATGAAGAAATATCAATGATATCAATACACATATATTAGCGTCCCATACCACTAATATTGGTGTAAGGGTATATATAACAGCGCCCTCATACCCTGTTATATATACAAATAAAGTATGATCAATGTAAAACCAGTCTGTATATGATCCAAGTCTGTATATAATCCATGTCTGTATGTATGTGGAACCCGTCCACTCGTCACCCACTGACGATAAGCATCAAGTATGCAAGTATGAGGATATAAACAATATCATGGAAAAACATCATGAAAACCCGTGCCTAGCATCGACACGTAAATCCTCATCCATATGGGGCTCCGTCGGCGGTATCGGCCCTCGGCCCCCGGCAGTACGAGTCAACCCATGTCCATCTCTGGGCTCCGTCTGCGGTATCGGCCCTCGGCCCCCGGCAGTACGGGTCAGCCCATCTCTCGACTGCGGCCGGTATCCTCCAGATATCCGCCGAGCTCAAATACAATCACCGGTAGGTACTCGCCCGCCTCCAGGCTCAATCGGCAAACCCATCGATAATCTCGCCGAGGGGAACCATACCGGGCCCACCACGAACCCGCAAACGGATCATCACCTCCTCGAATCGGGTTTCAAGCACACGTCTCAGCACCGAGAAAACGCGTGGTGGACGCACCGAAATATCATATCACGAGGTACCGGGTTTTCATAAAAGTGCCTCTTTTCTTAAATAACCCCACGGTCCTCAAAAACCAGAAATCACATGAAAATCCAACATCAGGAAGTAAATCCAATGCGATGTGCTATGCAGTCAATCCATGACGTATGCGACATGTAAAGAACAGTAATCATATCGGAAATCATGCAACATGGAATAGTAATGTGCATATGTCGAAGGAAGAATCATCTCATGAATGCAATAGTACTACAGTGTAGTGGCATGGCAATTATCGATGATGAAGTGTGTGAGCCGGCAAATAGTGTACGTGGAACATACGCATCATCGATAATGGTGCTGGTGTCCTAACAGCATGATAATAATATAGCAATGAACATATGCCATCAATGCGAATAGCATGAAGATGCAGAAATCTAGTAGTCAACACCACAGTAAAGTATCTACTATGCAACTACACCTAAGTATCAGGTCAAACAGGAGGGGTAGGTGTGGAAACCACCTAAATCTGAGTCGGTATATATATAAAGATATATAGTCGGTGATCTCGCCTCAATGTCATATCATAAGATATCCTCGAGTTATGAGTGCGGATCTATCATCAATATCGGCACGTACGGTAAATCATCGTACGGCATCCACAAAAGCTGGGTAGGGGTCAACATCTCACTGTCTCATCACATAACAGATATCACCATCATCAGAACATATAGTCTGGAGTACTACTCTATGTCTAGTACAAAACGGTAACATCAGTACAGTATGCATGCGGGGGTAAACACATATCCCAAGCCCGCAAGAATCACAAGTCATATCCCATATATGAATCGTATCAAATCACCGATCCCATGGCACCAAGCCCATATCATCGACTCATCTCCAAAGTCATCACATATCATCAATCATAGTGCAAGTACAAGTGATAAGCAAGGGTGTGTGTATAGGTGTAATTCTATCCTAGGGTTCGCGACTATGAACTGCACTAGTCACTTCTAACCCTGTACTATCCATAATACACGTAATATCACGATAACTACATAATAATCTATCTACGGACTGCGGGGGTGCTATACGCCATCCACCCGACTTCCCCTTGTAGATATAATCTACTCACCTTGCTTCTCGTATGCCAAAGCCGATGTCGCTATCTTCACCTCCTTTGCCTCAACATCACGCGGGGTACCTACAAGTATATCACAATGCTAAAGCACATCGGAAACCAAAATAGCACACGCTACCCGCATAGATAAAAACCTATCGACTCGCATGTAAACACAATCAAAATCCACTTGTCGTTGACGTCCAAACGCCACCCGACAGGAATGAATCACCAAATACCAAAATCCATGCTAAAACAAGTCCCAAATTATACACCAACATAGGAAAATCAACCCAGATTTCACCCTAGATGGAATCAGTCAAAACTAGACATACTCAGGGTCAAAACTAGAGGAAATGGGGGCATGCACAGAAAACGAGGCAATTCCTTAAAATACCTTATTTTAGAATTTTCCATAATTTTTCCCCATTTATCTGTATTTAATTATACCAGAATATTAAAATATTCATTAAAATAATATTAAATTATAAAATTTCCCAAAAATCATATTTTATTATTTTGAAGACGTTACAATCTACCCCCCTTAAAGAAATTCGGTCCCCGAATTTAAATTTAAACCCCCAAATACTAAAATATTTCAATACAAATTCCAAGTCATCTGGGCTCCGAAATCATCTATACATAAAACATCATAGCGCAATACATGCGCATGAGTACTGAGCAGATAACTCAAAAGCAACACTCCATCAAGCATCCGCAATCATCGGAGTTATGGTAACGACACAATGTCAAATCCAATACAAAATCAATATGATATGGACCAAGACTATACACGTAGACACCCAATCTATACATGTAATTAGCTGATGCAACTGTATGCCAAATCTTTTTAAGTCGCTGTGCGATGCGCGTAACACTGCACAGTGGCGGACGTTTCTCATAAGAAAATAACTATATATGTGTATATATATCCTTTGTTTAATAAGCACGTTCCACCATTTTGAAAATAATCAGAAGGGTTTCCTTGTTTTTAAAACGTTTTGTGTCATATCGGACACGTAGGTATATACTGAGACTATAGCTCGCTTTTCGGAAATCCCTTCGATAACTATCGATGCATGCAAAATATATCCAGGCACTGTCCACTGACTAGTCCTGCTCAGTATGAAAGCAAATATCCCACATCATAAATTCCAAAAATGCACATAACACCACCCTGTGCGTCTGACGCGCACGGAAATCAAAATCCATATATGCGCTAAACATGTGCACAAAACAACATCTAGGTGCAACGGGTGTGCACGAAGCATCTGTCATAGACAACATGTGTGCCTGACAGCCAAAACAGGTGCATCTGAAATGCACGAAGAATCTCGATTTAGTGCATCTGATGTGCCCCAAAATCTTATCTCAAAACATGCGCCCAACATGCGCGAAAATCCAAATCGGTGCATCCATCATGCACGAATGAAAATCTAGACCCTGCGCACTCAATATGCACGGAATCACAAAATCCAATAGCAACGTCGAATATGCGTAAGTCAAACCACAAAGCACGGAGTGCAAGAATCCACATCAATATCACAATCAAAATCGACATACCGAAAGGCATCAAATCGAAGTCAGGTGCAATCGTAATGCACAAAATATAAATCCGGTGCAACAAAGGCACGAAATATAAATCTGATGCGATAAACGCAAGAAACATAAAACTGGTGCGACAAATGCACGAAGTATAGAACTGGTGCATCCCATGCACAAATACCAAGCAATAACTCAAATACGTAAGCAGCAACACCAAGTGTATCCAGATATGAAGAAAATCATAAACGTGTGCAGCTGCGGGCATAAAACACATATCGATGCACTACAAGTACATATAAGCTATACCGAGTGCAAAATCAAAACACTAAAATTACATGAAACTCTGCTGGAAACGTAAATCAAATCACCAGCATAAAATAGGCATGAAATCGCAATCAACAGCTCAAGAGTAATAATTATGTACAAGGTATAAATACCCAGTAGGTGCAACCATGGTGCACAAAATCAAATATCATGAAACTCAGTCATCAAAACTAAATCATGCAAACAGAACGCCCAAAATACCGAAATCCAAAATGACGGATACGTGATAATCGAATCACAAAATCACAAATCATAAATACGGTCGTCGGTAGTTCCTCCTTCAAGGTCGAGAAGGAGTCGGTGCAATCCACTGCTAGCAGCGCAGGATATCTACCTGCCTCTTGCTCACGATCTGGCATCCTCTGGCTCTCTGGGTCCTTATCTTCTCCGTGGATTTCCAATCTCACAGTCAACCGGCTCATCGGCCCTGTCAGATGTGCTAACGGGGACGATTCCGTTCTGGCACTTCTCTGGTCACCTCTCGGTCAAACCTCACGACCACTCGTAAGGCAGCATATCACTGGCGTCGGCCTCTGGCTCTCTGAAAGCATGTCACACATCTGATCCTGGGTGCAATCATCATGGCAGCAATGTCCTGGAAGGGATCCTGCTCAAGGTCTCTTCCAAGCATGCCTATGCCGATCTGTACAGAGGCTGGCCTTCCTGCACAACCTCTTCTCGCTCAAAAGACACCTGTGTCCTCAGCACAATATTTTCTCAGAAACTGGTCACATCCCAACGTCTCTGTAAGCATATCAGGTCTCTAGTCTCGACGGGAAGCAATGACAGCTCGTCAGTGTCTCACACGAACCTCTTGTTCCACCTGTATCTATCGCCGTCCATTATGGCGTCATGCTAAGCTATGATGCACCGCACTGTTCTCGGCCGCAGTCAATCTGAAGTCTCTCGTACGGACTCGAAATCGCGTACTCTGTAGCTTCATCATTCCGTAGAAGATGTCAGGCCGAACTGGTCCTCGGGAACACGTCCCAACCATCGGAGGAATACTTATCACTCGTCCGTCCTTGGTCAATCCGCAACGCATCTGGGTAAGTTCCTTTATCCGAACTTAGTCGACTACCCCGTCGACAATGCCGAACTCTGTCCTGCTGGGTGTGCGCAATACGACCACTCCTGGTCTAGGTCTTCTCGTATCGTACTCCAGAAAGGTCCTGTCGAGGTTCCTTCTCAAATCTCAAACCTGCCGAAATGCCCGGAAGTCGTCATCCGATGCTGAAGCTAAAGCTCATTCCGGAACGGCTGCATACATATTGCGCTTCTTTCTGGAAGATCTATCCACATACCACGCCTCGGGGTGCGTATCACATCTCTGATGTCAGCGGAGTGGGACGTCATCTCGTCGAAATATCTTGCGAACTCTTTTCTTCACTCTGCGTCAATGTCGACTGATTCGGACTCGTCTCATCATGGCTGCATGTACTGTGCTCCAACGGCTATGCTCGCATCTGGAGTCTCCCAAGCAGTGTCCCATCACGATATCCGAAGATGTCGAACCATCCGATCGACTCGCCAGATCCTCATAATCCCCCAAGAGCCACATCTCGGGTACAGTTTAATAGTATCGAGTACATGCCACAGCGTCGGTGGTCCAGCCGTAGAAGGGCAAACCCAAGGCTCACTAATGGCGCCGAGGAACCGCCGCAAACCCGAAGGTTCAAAGGCTTTCACACGGTCATTAAGTCGAGTTAGGGTTTCATTCTTCTAGAGGGTCCATAGAATCACCTGCATGTCTTTCCGTATACTTTAAACTTGGAAAATAGGTTCCTGACATTCGATCGTCTCTATCGACTCTCAACGAACCTGCGTGAAGTCGTCTCTATCTGGAATCGATCCACCTGATGACTCGCATCGGGTAAGCAAACTCACCACACGTCCTAGTCATTCATCCTCGGTGACTAGCGACTCGCTATCATAACTCCAAGAACATGCTCATGCTGCAGTAGCTCCAACCATCTGGGCGATATCTCGTCATTTGCAGTAGCAACTGGCTCATACGCCTGTACGCCGAACAACGCCTCAATCCTCCAGGAAAGGCAATACATAAGCGGTCATCTCTGAGTCGGTCTGCTCTAGATCTGAGTAAGACTCTCCACACTGGAAATCTTCAACTCATCTGGGCCCGCTCTGGCGCAAAATCGGACGAATCACCTTCGTCTCTCAAATCGGGTAGACTAGCTATCATCAGTCGCATGACTGCCCGAAAGCTCCGGCAATCTCAGCTCGTAAGCTCTGAAAGCAACATCCTGTCAATCTCAGCCACAGCTGGTCCATCTGTCTGCATGGTAGGCGACATCACAATCTCTGAGGTATGCTGTACATCAACAGTCTTCTCTCAACTGGCAGCTCTAACAATGGCCCGATCATCCGGTGCAAGACCAAGCACTCGCCTCCACTAGAGGTCACAATCACCAACACTAACTCGAGACGTTCCCATGTCACCAGAAAACACAATGGTCGGCCCTCGTACCAAACGAGCTCACACCGGCCGTAACCCTAGCAGCAGCCCAAACTACGCTCAAACATGGCGACAGGAACCTCAGTCGAGTATCAAAGAGAGCACATCAATGGCAAGAAAGGAAACAACAGATTCAAAGTGGATACATGATCATAGGAAGGAACAGCATCAATGGAGGTATGATCATGAAACTAATAGAATCGGGGATCTCAAATGGATGTATAATCCAGGATATGAAGAGAATCACTGATCTCGAAAGTATGTACATCCTATGGTTCCTTAAGCGGAGTGGCGTGTCGTAAGTATGCCGCGGAACATACCAACGGTACGTCACTCTACTTTAGTCACCTAATCCATCAACCAAGGGTCATCCTAATACGATGAATGTTCGGGTCGAATACCCCCTCGACCAAGTCTAAGTTCCGTAAGGTCAAGCCTAAGTTTCGTATATAAACAACGCCCTAGGCTCCACATAGTCAAACTCAGACTCGAACCAAGGTCAACCTAGCGCTCTGATACCAACTTTGTCACGACCCGAAAGAGCACGTGACTGGCCCTTGAACCATATGAAGCCTATAGGACACCATCTGATCCATGTAAGCCAAAAGCCCAGAAATCTAAAACCATTTTTGAGAATAAGTAAAGAAAACTGGTTTAAATAAGTGAAGAAATACAGGTTTGAAATCAAGGTTTTTAAATAACTAAGCCGAAGGTACGTTTTGAAAACAATAAAGTCTTTTCTAAAAATTTCGGCAGAGTTTCTTTTGAAAAACTGGCCCCGAATGGGGTACAACAAGTATAACAATATGTATGCAATGATAATGGCATCCCCAAGCGGGAGCTAGCTCTTCGTCAATCGACGGTCACAACCACATATGCAGCAATAATATACAACGCCTAGTGGCGAGGATCAAATCCAAAGAAAACTCAAAAGCAATAAGAAAAAAACGCAATACTACTAAGCGCGACTCTAAGGTCGAAATAATACAAGTTTTGGTTGATGGAAATTCTAGATACAATGAAATAAATAAATACAATGGTGGTTCTTGATGCGAAAGAATCCACCTACCAAAGCAAGTCACCCGCAAGAAGAAAGTGTGCCAGAAATGCCGCAATAGAACCTGTACGGCAGAACCTGCAAGAACTGTGGCACAACGGGGGTGAGTTGCCAACTCGTGAATAGAAACATCTACAAGCAGAAACCGAATGCAAGACATAAACCTAAGTCAACGATCAATAATATAATCCACAAGAGTACATCTGAGTGTAATAGGGTGGCAAGGTAACATTTAATCATGTATGTAGTGCCAGGTACTCAGGTAATCACATGTCATCAGTGTAAGGTATGTCTGCATGAAGTAACCATGAAGAAATATCAATGATATCAATACACATATATTAGCGTCCCATACTACTAATATTGGTGTAAGGGTATATATAACAGCGCCCTCATACCCTGTTATATATACAAATAAAGTATGATCAATGTAAAACCAGTCTGTATATGATCCAAGTCTGTATATAATCCATGTCTGTATGTATGTGGAACCCGTCCACTCGTCACCCACTGACGATAAGCATCAAGTATGCAAGTATGAGGATATAAACAATATCATGGAAAAACATCATGAAAACCCGTGCCTAGCATCGACACGTAAATCCTCATCCATATGGGGCTCCGTCGGCGGTATCGGCCCTCGGCCCCCGGCAGTACGAGTCAACCCATGTCCATCTCTGGGCTCCGTCTGCGGTATCGGCCCTCGGCCCCCGGCAGTACAGGTCAGCCCATCTCTCGACTGCGGCCGGTATCCTCCAGATATCCGCCGAGCTCAAATACAATCACCGGTAGGTACTCGCCCGCCTCCAGGCTCAATCGGCAAACCCATCGATAATCTCGCCGAGGGGAACCATACCGGGCCCACCACGAACCCGCAAACGGATCATCACCTCCTCGAATCGGGTTTCAAGCACACGTCTCAGCACCGAGAAAACGCGTGGTGGACGCACCGAAATATCATATCACGAGGTACCGGGTTTTCATAAAAGTGCCTCTTTTCTTAAATAACCCCACGGTCCTCAAAAACCAGAAATCACATGAAAATCCAACATCAGGAAGTAAATCCAATGCGATGTGCTATGCAGTCAATCCATGACGTATGCGACATGTAAAGAACAGTAATCATATCGGAAATCATGCAACATGGAATAGTAATGTGCATATGTCGAAGGAAGAATCATCTCATGAATGCAATAGTACTACAGTGTAGTGGCATGGCAATTATCGATGATGAAGTGTGTGAGCCGGCAAATAGTGTACGTGGAACATACGCATCATCGATAATGGTGCTGGTGTCCTAACAGCATGATAATAATATAGCAATGAACATATGCCAGCAATGCGAATAGCATGAAGATGCAGAAATCTAGTAGTCAACACCACAGTAAAGTATCTACTATGCAACTACACCTAAGTATCAGGTCAAACAGGAGGGGTAGGTGTGGAAACCACCTAAATCTGAGTCGGTATATATATAAAGAAATATAGTCGGTGATCTCGCCTCAATGTCATATCATAAGATATCCTCGAGTTATGAGTGCGGATCTATCATCAATATCGGCACGTACGGTAAATCATCGTACGGCATCCCCAAAAGCTGGGTAGGGGTCAACATCTCACTGTCTCATCACATAACAGATATCACCATCATCAGAACATATAGTCTGGAGTACTACTCTATTTCTAGTACAAAACGGTAACATCAGTAAAGTATGCATGCGGGGGTAAACACATATCCCAAGCCCGCAAGAATCACAAGTCATATCCCACATATGAATCGTATCAAATCACCGATCCCATGGCACCAAGCCCATATCATCGACTCATCTCCAAAGTCATCACATATCATCAATCATAGTGCAAGTACAAGTGATAAGCAAGGGTGTGTGTATAGGTGTAATTCTATCCTAGGGTTCGCGACTATGAACTGCACTAGTCACTTCTAACCCTGTACTATCCATAATACACGTAATATCACGATAACTACATAATAATCTATCTACGGACTGCGCGGGTGCTATACGCCATCCACCCGACTTCCCCCTGTAGATATAATCTACTCACCTTGCTTCTCGTGTGCCAAAGCCGATGTCGCTATCTTCACCTCCTTTGCCTCAACATCACGCGGGGTACCTACAAGTATATCACAATGCTAAAGCACATCGGAAACCAAAATAGCACACGCTACCCGCATAGATAAAAACCTATCGACTCGCATGTAAACACAATCAAAATCCACTTGTCGTTGACGTCCAAACGCCACCCGACAGGAATGAATCACCAAATACCAAAATCCATGCTAAAACAAGTCCCAAATTATACACCAACATAGGAAAATCAACCTAGATTTCACCCTAGATGGAATCAGTCAAAACTAGACATACTCAGGGTCAAAACTAGAGGAAATGGGGGCATGCACAGAAAACGAGGCAATTCCTTAAAATACCTTATTTTAGAATTTTCCATAATTTTTCCCCATTTATCTGTATTTAATTATACCAGAATATTAAAATATTTATTAAAATAATATTAAATTATAAAATTTCCCAAAAATCATATTTTATTATTTTGAAGACGTTACAGGTTGACGAAAGCGGCTCACTTCCTTCCAGTGAAGACCACTTTCGGCTATGCTCAGTATGCTCAGCTTTATATAGATGAGATTGTGCGTTTGCACGGTGTTCCCACATGCATAGTATCCGACAGAGGCACCCAGTTTACTAGCCGTCTATGGCAGAAACTTCAGGAAGCTTTGGGTACCAGTTTGAGTTTTAGCACCGCTTTTCATCCGCAGACCGATGGTCAGACGGAGTGGACTATTCAGACTCTGGAGGATATGCTCCGTGCATGTGTGCTTGATTTTGGAGGCAGTTGGGATCGTCACTTGCCGTTGATTGAGTTCTCCTACAATAACAGCTTTCAGGAGACTATTCAGATGGCACCTTTTGAGGCTTTATATGGTAGGAAGTGTCGATCGCCAGTCTGTTGGACCGAGCTTAGTGAGAGTTTGGTTTTGGGACCCCAGCTTGTTCAGGAGACTACGGAGAAGATCCAGCTGATTCAGGACAGGATGAGAGCAGCCCAGTGCAGGCAGAAATCTTATGCCGACCGTCGTCGTCGCAGACTTGAGTTTGCCGTGGGAGATCATGTATTCCTGAAGATTTCTCCGATGAAGGGCGTTATGCGATTTGGGAAGAGAGGGAAGCTCAGTCCCAGATTTGTAGGTCCTTTCAAGATCCTTGAGCGAGTGGGTTCTGTTGCTTATCGTTTAGCATTCCCGCCTAGTTTTCCAGATGTTCACCCCGTTTTTCATGTGTCAATGCTTCGTAGATACCTTCATGATCCTTCTCATATGATTCAGCACGAGACCGTTCAACTTGAGCGTGATCTTTCGTTCACCGAGCAGCCGATAGTTATTTTGGATCGGCAGGTGAAGAAACTTCGGTCTAGGGACTTGCCTTCTGTGAAGATTCTATGGCGTAGTCCTACTGGTGAGGAGATCACTTGGGAGATCGAGAGCGAGATGCGGAAGAAATTCCCTCATCTTTTTGAAGGTACGCTTAGTATGAAATTTTAATTCGGGGACCGAATTTCTATAAGGGGGGAGATTGTAACGTTTTAGAAATCGTTATGCGAATTTGTCCGTTTTAGGGTAAGTTTGTCGGTATTTTCCATTTTTACCCGACTGTGAACAAACGACCATATAGACTTGCCAGCACCTAGATTAGCTAAAATAAAGCTAGTGAGTAAGCTTTGGGAGTATATGGGACGTTTTGGTTCAATTTGTTTTTTTTTCTCAATTTTAATATTATTTTAATGCGGTATTCAAATTTTGGGAAAAATTCTATTTGCGATCTTTTCTGTAAAATTAATTAAGTTAAAACAATCCTTCTCACTTCACCTAGGGAATTATGTGTGGACTAGGATTTAAGTTAGGATTTAAAAGAAAAAGAAAAGAAAAGAGATAAAGTAGATGCATGCATGTGTGTGTATGTGTGTAGGAATGCAATTAATGAAGGAAATTGCTAGGAAACCCTCACAAAATCACCACCTCATCCCTTGGCCGAAATTCCTCCATTATCTACTGCCCTTGCTCAATTCTTTCTCATATTTTATCAATCTAAACTCACAAAATCCTCAAAAAATTCCAAAACATATCACAAATACCAAAAGCTTGGGATTTCTTGCTTCTTTGATCACTTGGAGCTAGGGAAAGCTTGGAGTTGTGAGCAAAGTTGTTAGGTATATTCCCTCTACTGTTAATTTATAGTTTTTATGTGGTTTTGATCGTTGGTTGTTGCGTAGAATGTAGTTTGTATCGATAAAGGCGATATCGGGTTTTTAGGTCTTTTTAGAGCTTTTAGTACCTGCTGTGACATAGGAATTTTAGTGTTTAAATAAACAACTTCAGAGAGATGTGCAGGTGGACCTGAGACACCACCTGAGTGACGGAGGCCACCCCACCGGTTTGGGCCGGCGAGCCCTAAGGAGAGGGCCGGCGACGCCGGCCTAATAGATGAGGGTTGGGGTAGGGTCCTCTGTGGTAGTTGTCTGCTGTTGTTGTGGGGTGTTTGGTACTGTTTATTTAATTAGTAAATTCAGTATGCGTAATCTGGGATCGATTACCTATAATCGTGTGTTTTGAGTTCGCGTGATACGTGTTGCGACACGAGTCGTGTGTCGTGCTGCGATGTACTCAGTATGGTATTGAGGTATCGTTGTGTGTGTTAGCCACGAGACGTGTACTCGTGAGTTGGTTTAGTGTGTCGATGCGTTTTATATACGTAGTTTACGTTATTTTGATTGCTTCTGAGATATTCGCACTATTTCTTGTGTTTGTGAAATTATAGCGTCGCAAGCGGGGACTTCAGACGCTGCGAACAAAGTGAAGCAGGTGGTCGGATTTTCATAGCTGGAAACCACATGTGAGTAGATTTAACATCTACGGGGAATCGCCCGCATGGCGTTATGCGTCGGGGTGAATATGATATGTTAGCTGTATAGTAGTTGCACATTAGTTAATTTCATATGAATGTCATTGCATAGTATTATCTGCTATACCTGACTCGTAGCTTTAGATATAACACATTACTGACGGTTCATGTTGCACGAGCACTAATTGTATGCTACACCCACATCGTTAGTAATTGCCATGACACACACAAGCACCTACTTATGTGATACAGTAGTAGATAGGGATAGTGTGGTAATAGCCTTATCCCATTTGTGCATACGACTCATATTGACATGTACATCAGACACTCATATTGACATGTACATCAGACACTCATATTGACATGTACATCATACACTCATATTGACATGTACATCAGACACTCATATTGACAAGTACACCGTATATTTTAGCGATAGTTGTATGTATCTCAAGTGGTATTTCATTGATATATGATATTAAGTTATTGATCTTGTAGTTTATGACATGCACCATACATACTTGCTCATGTAGATACTTAAACCTTGCTATTATGAAATGATCAGTTTTTATAGCATATATATCGGTGGTATGGGACGCTGTATATATATGTATTCTGGATTTGAGTTTTTGGGAACCGCAAGATATATTCTAAAAGCTGGATTCATTTTTAAAAAGCGGTTTTCCCTTTTTATGCTCATATTGATGTTTTATGTTGCATATATCAGTTTTACATGGATTTTACGCATTGAGATATGGATTTCATGTGATGATGGATTTGAGAACCGTGGGGTTATTTTCAAGAAACTATGTATTATTTGAAAGCCCGGTTTCTCTTGATATGATATTTCAGTGCGTCCACCATGTGATTTCTCGGTTCTGAGATTTGGCTTGTGATACCCGATTCGAGGAGCGGGAGGCACCGTCTGCGGGTACATGGTGGACCCGGTATGGTACCCCGGGGCGAGTGGTGATTTCGTGGTGTAGACGATAAGCCTGGCGGTGGGACCACTACCTACCGGTGATTGTATTTGGACTCGGCGGATATCGTGGGGATACCGACCGGAGTGAGGTATGACATATCGTCAGGGCCAGTCGTGGTGACAGCGCTTGAGTTATGAGGATTTACGTGTCGATGTTGGACACGGGTTTTAATGGATATTTCGAGTGTCGGTGTTAGACACTCAGGTTTTCCATGATTTTCATGTATCGTCAGTGGACATACGTGGTTGACATCCTTATATATATATACTTATAGGTATATATTTTCATGATGTTTCGGTTGTCGATGATAGACATTCAGGTTCCATGAGACTTACAGGATGTGAGGACCGATCTGTGGATACGGTGCCTGAGGATTTGGGATTTGAGGTGTCAGTGAGGGACACTGGTGTTTTTCCATGCTGATGATTTTGCATGAGATTTTATTGTATCATTCCCACACACTCAGGATTATTATTGATATGCATTGCTTCATGTAGTTGTAGTACCATGATGATGTACCTTTACATGATTATTGCATATTCACTTATCATACTTATGCTATCTAATTACATGTGTTAGATAGATCGCTGTACGTGCATACCTGCGATTACTGTATGATGTTAATTACTATTCACGAGTTGGCAACTCACCCCCGTTGTGCCACAGTGTTTTGCAGGACCTTCCCTCTGGGTAGTCGCGGCAGGGCAGCTTATCATCACTACTTTTACAGATACCGCTACTAGGCAGTGACGCCTTTTGCTTTACCTTAGGTGGGTTTGCGGTTATCCGTTTGTATATTGTTTATCTTTTGTTGGATCTAGTATTCTCCATCTACTCCTGTTGTATATGACTTAGAGACGACTTGTGAGATTTCAGTGTTATATTATTTTGGGTTTTGGTGCCGTGCTCGTAGAAGCCGATTGTGTTGGATAGTTACTTCTTTATAGTCGTTTCTTTGATATTTCTTCGCTTTGGCGTCGTATACTTGTTGTGGTGATTGTCTCCGCCGGTGGGCGTGATTTTTCTCCCACTTGGGATGTTTTATTTATATTATCTGTGTTGTACCCGTTTTCGGGGCTAGTTTTACAAAGGAGGTGCTGCCGAATTTTTTAAGAAAGAAAACTAGAGTTAGAGATTTTTTTTTATTGAAATTTCTAAATGTTTTAAACTATGTTTTCTCCGTTGATCCAGTTTTGGGTGGTTTAGATTTCTGGGTTTCGGCTTACTTAAGTTGCGTACGCCTGTAGACGTTACGTAGTTTAAGTGCCGGTTACGGGCCGAATTGCGGGTCGTGACAGTATTTTAATAAACTCCTGAATGTAAAACAGCTAAATTCTGATGGTATCGTAAGCATCTCGAAAAAGCCTTCGATTTGATATATTATGGGCCTCATAATTCATCCGGGGTCAAAAGTTATGAGCAAATATGCTATGCACGTGTAATCTAAGGAAGAAAATGCGAACTAGTATTTTCCGGGCTGCATTTTGACAAACTCCCGAATGAGAAACAGCTAAATTCTGATGGTATCGAAATCGTCTCGAAATAGCCTTCGATTTGATATATTATAGGCCTCATAATTCATCCGGGATCAAAAGTTATGAGGCATGCCGTGCCCACGCGTGACCGGGCATCACGTGCCCACGCGTGACCGGGCATCACGTGCTCACACGTGACCGGGCATCACGTGCAGACACGTGACCATTTACAGGCAAAGCCTGTAAGCACTTAATAAAATAAATAATTGGAAATAATTAATCGATGGGGTCACGTGCCAACACGTGATGGGCCTTTAAACCTACTGAAAAGAATTAAAGATATAATAAAATAAAAAGGAAAAACCCCAATGGGGCATCGCGTGCCAACACGTGACCATGGGTCACGTGCTGACACGTGATAATTCCT
Organism: Agapanthus africanus; assembly: GCA_030015575.1. NCBI lineage: Eukaryota > Viridiplantae > Streptophyta > Magnoliopsida > Asparagales > Amaryllidaceae > Agapanthus > Agapanthus africanus. The sequence goes on from JASDDO010000010.1 coordinate 175,159,037, forward strand.
GAGTTCTTTAAAACAACAGAATTAAATTCTGGTCAAATGCTTAATCAGGGGGTCACGTGCCTACACGTGATGGGTTCCTAAAGATCTATGAATTAATAGAATTAAATTCTAATCAAGAGGGAATCAAAAACTCTAACTGGAAAAATATTTCTCTAAATCTTTCCAAACAAAAAAGATGGTGCTCTGTAAAATGGAGCACCGTTGGATTAAAACCCAATGGTGATTAAAAATCACCAGTTTATGGAACGATTTTATACAAAGAAAGATTTCCATGAAATTTGCCAGGAATAACAGATAAAATATCTTTTGGATTAAAAATCCAATTGTAAATAAAATTCACTGGATGATCTAAAAGATCATGTTGGTTACAAAAAACAACTAAAATCTTTCAATGAAAGATTGAGAAAACAAATTGATAATTTTATTTCTCCGATAAATAGGAACCAAGAAGAGAAGAGGGAGGATCTACTTTTTTGGGAGAGATACAACAACAGAAAGAAAAAAGAGGAGAATTTAATTCTCAAGAGAGAAAAAGATTTCCTCAGAAGAGAAAGAAACCATAGGTGAGAAGGGGAAAGGTATCTAAGCTCCATAAAACAAAAAGAGAATTTAATTCTCAATTTAAGTGTTTAACTTTTCTGAATAAGAACTTAGTTCTTCCTTTGGTTGAAGATCTGCAAAAGCAGATCTCCCCACAAGTTGAGAATTTAATTCTCATCGGGGAGATTCTGCCATGTAGATCCAAAACATAGAGGGAGAATTGAGTTTAGGGAATTTAATTCCCCCAAATTCATAAAAATTTAATTCCTCCAAATGAAACTAGGGTTTAACCCTACATAAGAATTTAATTCTTCCAAATTCATAGGAATTTAATTCCTCCAAATGAAACTAGGGTTTAACCTGATCAGTCGAAAATAATGTATTTCTAACACTTCAATTTCCCTATCTTTTGCATTCATCTAGAGGTGTTCGGTTTGCATATTTCACATATTAGCAAAACAATAGTAAAATACCGAATTACCTGTGTTGTACTCTAAAACCGGCATTTTTAGGGAAATTGACTGTTTATCATGGCATCGCATCATTCTTGTAGCGCAACACTTGTTTCGAAGTCTGTGCAGGAAATTCCAGAAACCGAGCCAAATTGTCAAAAGTGCTGATCAAAATTACACCAAGTCTAAGTCTGGTGATCTGGCAGTAAAATTCCAGAAATTTATTCAGGCCAATGGGCGCTTACCGCCGCGGATCCGCGGCATGATGACGTCAACAGAGAAGCAGATTTTCCCCATGTGCTTATTTCTAACGGCAAAGCTTCCAGAACTCTCCAAAAACTCCACGTGGCTTCATCTAGAAGGCTCGGCCTAACAACCTAGTTCTAGAAGCCTCCCTCCAACTAACTTCTTCTAGAAGCCTCCTTATAACAACCTTCTTCTAGAAAGCTCTCTCCAACAACCTTCTTCTAGAAGCCTTCTTATAACAACCTTCTTCTAGAAGCCTCCTTGTAACAACCTCATTCTAGAATATTCCTTCCAACAAACTTCTTCTAGAAGATTCTTTCTAACAACCTCATTTGGGAGGGAAAATTCAAATGAGGTGGTTCATTTTGGAGGGAAAATTCAAATGAGGTGGTTCATAAGGGAAAATTCAAATGAGGTGGTTCATTTTGGAGGGAAAATTCAAATTCAAATGAGGTAATTCATTTTGGAGAGAAAATTCAAATTCAAATTAGGTAGTTCATTTTGGAGGGAAAAGTTGTTCATTTTGAAGGGAAATTTGAAATTTGAATTCTAGATCTAGGGTTATGAAAGATTATAAAAGGGAGCCTAGATCTAAGGTTAAGGGTTGTTCATTAGTTCAATTCTTCATCCCCCCCCATTCCATCTACAAGTTGAGTGACACATCTTGTAGCCCCAAATTCTAAATCCAATTCCAAATTCAAGATCCCGAGTACCATTCAAGCAAGAAGCCTTCAACCTTTTAGGAGCCGAGCCGATCTTCAATCGAGCATGTGATCCAAGCCGATCCGCGACTCAAGGAGATAAGCGAAGCCAAATCGACGATCGAGTTCTTCCTCTTATAGTTCTTGAGCGATTGTAACGAAATTGTTGATATAAATAAAAGGTGAAATTCTTTAATCTTGCTTTCTTTAAATTCTTGCATCATGATTCGATCTCGATTTGTGATTGTAGTTCTTGTTGTGATGTTTGAGTAAAACTCCGCTCGTAAAGGAGTCGAGACGATCAATAGAATGATGATGTAACAAATCTTAAAACGATTCTTAAGTCCTACGAGTTTTGTAAACCCTAGCAAATTGAAGAATCGACAACTTAGTTTCGTTGCGATGCTTTCTTGATTGTGTTCTCTCTAAATTAGGGATCCACGATCGATTCTTGAATTTACTAGAGGCTAGAATGTGAATGATATCGACGAAGGAACAAGGGATAAATGTTGAAACCCTAGTTTCACTAGAAATCCCTAATTCTCGTCGATGATCATCGATCTAGTATCAATTCATCGAAGGATAAGAATACGTAAACTCTAGATTTCATCACTTCTATAGATCCGTTCGATTCCTACGAGCCTCATTTCGATTCTTGATATTTGGTTTGAAAAAAATCAACAAACTGTCAATTCTTGATTCTATCTTTTTCTTGTTATTAGATCTATATTTTCTAATTCTTGAACTTCAAATATTAATCATGAATTGTTTTGTTTTGTTTTCTTTAAAGTTTCGACTCATCTAATTCAAAAGACGAACTATTACACTGTCCCTGTGGACGATCCGCACTCACTTACAATCTACATCCGACACCGTAGTTGATTGCGGTCAAACAATTCTTTGATTGTGATTCTATTCATTTTCTTAAACCGACACACAAAGAAAAAGAATTCTTTTCAATCAAATGGCGCCGTTGCCGGGGATCAAACCCGGGTCACCCGCGTGACAGGCGGGAATACTCACCACTATACTATATAAGAATTTAATTTTTCCAAATACATAGGAATTTAATTTCTCTAAACAGAACTAGGTTTAACCCTATAAAAGAATTTAATTCATAAAACAAGAGACTTAAAACTCTCCATGCATGTAAAGATAAAGTGTCCAACATGATCACGTGGTAACACGTGACCCTTCATCCCAACGAACAAAAATGAATGAATAAAGCAAGGCTCACGTGCCCCCACTGACCCTTTAATGGACTCCTCAAAATAAGAAGGAATTAGCCCAGAGGCAATGCTTCACGGGCCCCCACGTGACCTTCAAAATAAAAGGGGACAAAGCAAAGGCAGAATATACTTTGGGCGCCCTCACGTGTCCCCACGTGAGCCCTGACTAACACCTTTTTAAAAGGGCAAATGAGGGAAAACAGAGGAATTAATACCCAACGCGGAGGCATTGTCACGTGTCCACACGTGATGATTTCAAAGACTAAAAGTGTTTAACACTTATTTGAATATTTTGAGAGTAAAATAAAAGTGGTTTGGCCCATTCTCAGGCGCCTCACGTGACCCCACGTGACCACCTTATTTCTAGTGTTTAACACTATTTTGAGCGCTTTGTCCCTAGTGTTTAACACTATTGTAAGCGCATCACGTGGGAACACGTGATCGCCAAATATGTGCTATTGTTTAACACTATATTTAAACCGGTCTTAGCCTAAATCGGCCGAGTCTTCCAAAGGCAAGACTCCTCTTCAATTGAATCTCAAAACTGATTAGTTTATATGATATGCAAAGTAAAGTCTAGAGCTATAATGAATGGCTAGTACTCAGCCAAAGACAAAATGTTGTCAGAGCCTCCAAACCCCTATTTAGCATTGCTAAATAATGGGGGGGCCGAATCCAGACAAATGTTCAACAGCCCAACAAAGGGCCAACATTTCAAACTTTATTGGACTTAGACCAAGTTGGCCATAACTCCTCAATTCATATTTAACTGAGCCTATGTGCTCATAATCTAATTGATTGATCTTAGTCCCAAATTGGATTACAGATTTCCCAATCAACATTGCTTCAAGGGTACATCTCTTCACTACTTTGATATTTGTCGTTGTAATCCTTCAACGTCTTTAGAGAGGTGACGGGTCCCGATAACCAATCATTCCATGGACTGTGGGGTCCTTAAACTCATGGACTATGATGTTCTTAAACTTTATAGACTATGACGTCTTTAAACTACGGACCGTGGGGTCCTTAAGCCAATGGATTATGATGCCCTTAACCTTTACAGACTATGATGTCTTTAAGCTGGACCGTAATGTCCTTAAACTAACGATGGACCGAGATGTCCATAAACTAACATTGGACCGTAATGTCCTTAAACTAACATTGGACCACCATGTCCTTAAACCGGTAATCGACCGCAATGTCCTTAAACTAAACAATAGAGCCCAATGCTCTCTTGTCGGATCTAAACGATCCCGTTAAGTTGATCTTAGTCTGAAATTAGACTAACGTATCCTTAACAAACGTTTAAGTTGATCTTAATCTCAAATGAGACTAACGTATCCTTAAACCCAACCCCAACCCCAAATCTAAGAAGATACGGATTTGGACTAATCCACGCCCTATGGGCGACAACATAAATTAGTCTCCGTATATAATCCATGGGCAACCAAAAACAAAACAAACACACACGACACGAAGTGACCATCTGGAGAAGGAGAAAGTGGTTACCGCGATGCGGTAGCGTAATTAACCGCAGGGGCTTGCGCCTGCAGGGAAGAGCGTCCCCACAATCAAAAATCCCTCAACGAGGGGGAATCTGACTAAGTCTGCTACATCGGCCGCAACCGTTTAAACCTTAGATACATGGTGCCAAAAATCAACTTGGCATCTTCGGAGAGGTGGACGGATAGCACCAATTAGCATCTGCCCCGAATTCAGGCAAGACGGACCTACGCAGTCGCGTCTCCACGTTCGGAGGGGAACAAATTCTGGCACGCCCGGTAGGACATTTTCCTCTTTCCACTCCACACTTCGTGTGTCGTGTTCGCGAACGAACCACGGTTTAATATGGTTGCCCTTGGGTTCGAGGTACTAAGATTCGGTTTTGCTCTGGTGCAGAAAAAAGAATATTAATGGCCTCTAACTTCTCCAGCTGCAACTGCAACTCCCATTTCACCTCATCTGGAGGTGTGACCTACGGGCCCCAAGCGGCCTTCTTGTTCAAGATGCCAGCGGAGCAAGTAACTCAGGCCACCACTGGGCTGTTCTTTGGGACCATGATCCCACCAATGAGCTTCAATGCCCCGCTGCTGTCGCAAGAAGCCCCAAAGAAGTCAGTCTTTGATCGACTTACCATTACCGCGGCCCCTCTCAACGGGTCGCCCAAATCCAACGCCTCAGTCTTTGATAGATTGGGACAAAGCTGGTGTGGGCCCGTGAAGAAGCCTACGATACCAGAAAGGGTTATCCTAAAAAGGATAGCCATTCCTGCTCTCGAAGTCGTCAAAGCGGCTTCTCCTGCCAAAGGGTCGGTCTTCACAAGACTGACTGTTTCAGCTCCCGTTTCAGGCGAAATCGTCAAGGCTGCTTCACCTGCTCGGAAGTCTGCTTTCGATAGGTTGGCCATCCCCACTCAGCGGACGTCAGTCTTCAACAGGTTGACAAAAACAACTTCTGATCAAGACAAGGGGTCTGAGGAAATCACCCCCGTAGCTGAGACAATCCCAACGGCTCGACACGCTCGACATCGCCACTTGCGCCTAGTAAGCATGGCTGGGGGCAACTCTCCTTCAGGACTTACTCCGTCGGCTCCAACGGTGGAAATTGATGCTGCTGTTCCAACTGGGAACAGCTTTGAACCACTCAGGAGGGTGCACAAGAACTCTACGACAGCCGTGCTAAAAAGATCTCCTCCACCCATGGAGAATGCTACAAAGGTGAAGCTAGAGCAGCCCCCTCAGCGACTGTTCTCTAAAATTTATAAAGTTTGGCGACAGGTTCAGGATTCGGTGATTGATCAAGATTACTCTCGCCGACAGAAAAAGGTGAAAGTTCAGCGAGAAGAGGACCATCCTGTCAAGCCACAAAAGGCGACAGCTACTTGGGTGCCCACTGCAACGGCTCCCTCAATCTCGACCGCTCACGAGAGGAGAAGGCCAGAGAAAATTCCCGTGTCTGCAACAAATATCAAGGGCACTGAGCCTAAATGCCCTAAGTCTGGCGGCATGGTGGTGCATACTGTCTATATGGCATCCGGAAAAAAGGATAGCCGTATCTCTACAGGTCATCGACCGCTTACGCGATCAGTGACTAAGGCTCAGGAGCAGCAACAACAAAAGCTCTAAGAGATGGTAACAGCTACGGCCACACTCACGGGACCAAAAGCAAGCCCGGAGACATCCTCAGAGCAACGTCAAGAGCAGAAAACTGATGCCGAATTCCTTCGGAGAATGCATGAGAAGAAGGACAGAGGCTGTGGAACAAGCGGCCAATATAAAACAAATGGCCCTTCTATTACAAAATATGGTGGGCATGATGATCCAGCCGGACCCTCCAGCCGAAGATCCTCCAGTAATAATTGGAGATGATAGAGGAGAGACATCAAATCCTCTGCCAGCTCTGTCAGCAGCCAAGGAGGAGACCATCTCTAAAGCCACGCTCGATGATTATATCGCTCAGCAGATACGAGCTCACCAGGCGAATGAAACAGCCGGCCAAATTGTTAAAACTGGGCGACCATATCCAGGATGGTACGATCAGATCAAGTACCCGCCGGGATATACGATCCCTAAATTCTATGTATATAAGGGGATGGGGAACCCACACCAGCATATTGCTCAATTCAGGGCTCTCTACGGCAACACTGGAGGGGATGATAAGCTACTGCTTCGCCAATTCGTCGACAGCTTGGCGGAGATAGCGTTCGAATGGTACTCCGAGCTCCCGAATGACTCTGTCAAGATGTTTGCAGAAATGGAGTTGTTATTCACCCAGCGTTTCGCAAGCGCTAGAGAACGCACCCTGATCACGGCACTCATCAACGCCAGAGTGAAGCCGGGAGAAACCTGGGTTCAATACACCATTCGCTGGCGGAACCTATGGTCAAAGTGCGAACAGCGCATAGAGGAGGCTCCTGCCATGGGCATGTTCATGGGGACCCTTGACCCTCAGGAGACCATATCCTAATTCATGATGTTCTTCAAGCCGACCACCTTCTAGGCCCTGATTGACAAGCTGGCTCAAATGGACCAGAAGGGCCATAGGCCTTCCTCTTCAAAGACGGAGCCTTGGAATGAAAAGGGCAAAGGGGAAGCAACCTTCATTGCCAACGCTCAACAACAAACGAGTGGCCCGAGACCGGTTGTTCACCAAAGTAACAAGCGGCAATCCCTCGATGAGAAGTTGAGACGTCCTTACTCGTTTCCCCGGGATAAAACAAGGAAACTGTTTGAACTGGCAGTTCGCAATAGGCTCATCACCCTACCGGAGTCGAGACACCCAACGCGATCAAACGACGTCAACGATCCTAATTATTGCCCCTTCCACCGAGTATTAGGCCATCCGATCGAAGAACGCTACGTCTTCAAAAACTGGGTTGAAGACCAATACCAACAGTTCAAGTTCGCGCTATCCGAAAACTGGAAGGTGAATCTGCCACAACAGCACAATCCTAAAAGTGTGGACACATCGGGGGCATCGTGTTCTTTTATAGAAGAAGCTCCATGGGAGGTCGCTCTTTTAGCTAAGACGAAAAGAATGCTGAAGGATCTTCACACATGCCCGGCAATCAGGTGGAAAAGCCCACTAGAGCCTGAGATCATTGAGGGAATGCTAAAACCGTGCCCGATGATGAGAATTGGTAGCGATGGTCAAAACGCTCAGGCCCAGCCGTCAAAGTCTTCAAAGAAGAAGAAAAAGCCCGTGAAGCCTGATAACAAGCGCACGGATCTGCAAATGCATATTGACGCGCTGGAGGAATATAACCAGAAGGCGCGGACCCCGGTCACACTCCAAGAATTTCTCAATAATATCCTTGAGAGCGGAGATAACGACAATAACGACGGGGATGACTCGTCAGAAGAATCTGAGGACTATGTGGCAAGTTGCCACATGGTCTCTCATTCGGCGTTAACTAACGAAGAAGCTCACTCGGCGATAGAAGACAGCATAAAAGAGCTGGGGGCAGGATCGAAGCCAAAACCCTTGGAACCATCCGACGAGATGATCGACTTGCTACTGAACGAAGCCCGTCAGAAAAGCAAAGCCAATCAAGAGCGCGAACTGGCTATATTCGAAAAAGCCAAACGCCGACAACTGAATGAAAAGGTCGAGGCACCCCAACCGGATCGAAGCATCCCTATCGTCAGCAAAAGCAAGCTTAAAGTGAGGAAACGATTCGCTAGAGCCCTGTCAATAGGAATGAAGTTGCCCTCTTTCAGAGGAAATTCTCCTGGAGTATACATCTTGATGAAGCGGACATACATCTTAACTTCTGCTTATACCATTAGAGGATTGCACACCCTACCGAGAAGTGCATAGCCTTTAAAAACAGGTGGCGGGGATATGTTGTCCACCGAAATCACGTTCAATGAGTGAAGCGCAAGGCTCGTCGGGAACAGAAAAGCACGACAGATGAGCGCAAAAGAGCTGCTGGCAACTGTCACATAGTCAACACCAAGGGATCACAAGTTATCACCTTTGGAAGCGACTCTGACGAAGAAATCGCCCTCAGCCCTCTCTTTAAGGAATCCACTTCCGACACAAAAAAGGCGAAGATTTCCGAGAAAATCTAGCTTCGTAATCATACGTTGCCCGAAAAATCTTGGACCACTATGTCCTAAAACTGGCTATTAACCGAAACGTCGTTAAACTACTACCAACCCGCGCCGTCCCCAGGCTGACGTGGTGTTAAAAAAAATTGGTACATCCACAAGCGAATTGGGCACGGATGAAAACCCGAAAGGGCTTCGTGAGTAAAAACAGCAGGGCTATCGGCGAGTTTTGTGAAAACCCGAAAGGGCGCAATCACGTTAAAAGACGCTTGCAAGGTCCTCTCGACCTTATGAGGAGAAAATGCCTACGTGAGATCCTTACGACTCACAAAGGGGAAACACACTTAGGGATCCCCATGATTCCTAAGGAGAAATTACACTTGCGAGATCCTCACGACTCGTAAGGAGAACCCTCTTATGAGACTCTCATGGCTCATAAGATTCAAAACCCTTAAGCTACAGAGATCTGAACCAATTCTTAAGCAGTCATACCCCCCGATTTTGCCCTACAAGCGGTTCAATGTTGACCCTTGTATACAATCCACGAGCACGAATAAACATTTCCCTAACAAAGTCCCACCAGCGACTAGGAATATGCTCATACAGTGAACGACCCTTATAAGTCCTCTCGACTTATAAGGAAAAAACACTCTTGTAAGATCCTTACGACTTATAAGAGAACATACACTTCGGAATCCTCACGATTTTTAAGGAGAAAACACACCTATGAGAGCCTCACGACTCGTAGGGTGAAATACCATCATGAGACCCTTACGGCTCGTAAAGTCAAAAAGCCTTAGTCAACAGGATCCTAACCCTGTTTGATAAGACACCTTTGTTCGACATCGACAGAGGCATCCAAGCCCTTTCACGGCAAATGATGATTCGCTCCTGGCAACATCCCAGTTGTAGCGATGCTGATGCCTAAATCGGTGTCAAATTCCAAGCCCTTTCACGGCAAATGATGATTCGCTCCTGGCAACATCCCAGTTGTAGCGATGTTGATGCCTAAATCGGTATCAAATTCCAAATCTAAACTCGCAACAAGAATCAGCGAGCCAAAAATGCATATGAAATAGCCGAAATGATGGGACAACTTGCAACAAAATCAGCAAGTATAATATAAGCATACAAAAACAGACGAAATGATTAGGCAACTCGCAATAAAAAGCAACGAGTAAACAAAATAGCCGAAATGATTGGGCACTGCGAAAAATAGCCGAAATGATTGGGCAATCGCGACTTTCGCGATACGAAAAGCTGAAATGATAGAGCATCGCGGAAAGAAATAAAAAAAAAATCAAATGAAACTTTTTGCCCTGCAGGTGAGATCACATTGACCCCTGTATATAATCCATGGGCACAAACAAGAAGGGAACCATATCGTCCCACCATACTTCGTCGAAGCGAAACCAAATCTCGACGGTTCATAGACAACCTAGAGACAATCTCGACAATCGTCGTAATATTGCAGACACAATGTCAACAAACGAAGCGAAGGAAGAGCCCTAGCTTCAGGGTCTCGACGTCAACATCGACAGCCTAGATATCACAAACGGCGTTTCTCCTTACTCCAGTAGGATGCAGATGCGACGTCAACAAACGACCCCTGGGTCAAAACAACGGAACCATGGTAAAGTCCCCTAGTTCCAAATCTCGACGGTTCACAGACAGCCTAGAGATCACCAACGACGCTTCTCCTTACTCCGGTAGGATGCAGATGTGACGTCAACAAACGACCCCAGGGTCAAAACAACGGAACCATGGCAGAGTCCCTTAGTTCCAAATCTCGACGGTTCACAGACAGCTTAGACATCACCAACGACATTTCTCCTTACCCCAATCGGATGCAGATGCAACATCAAGAAACGGAGCCATGACAAAGTCCCCTAGATCCAAATCTCGACGGTTCACAGAAAACCTAGAGACTACCTCGGAGCCATGGCAGAGTCCCTAGTTCCAAGTCTCGACGGCCACATCTACAGCCTGGAGACCCACAACAGCATTTCTTCTCACTACAACGGAATGCAGACGCGACGTCAACAAGCGACCCCAGGGTCAAAACAACGGAGCCATGGCAAAGTCCCTAGTTCCAAGCCTCGACGGTTCATCAGCAATCTAGAGACCACCTCGACATTTGTCTCGACACAGCAGACGAGATGTCACCACAGCGTTCTTCCTCCAACAGGATTCAGACGCATTTCCACCAAACGGAGCCATGGCAAAGTCCCTAGTTCCATATTTCAACGGCGACATCTACAGCCTAGAGATCATCTGTTAGTTATATGTATGTCCTAGAGGCCATTACTATACATAGGATATATATTGTAGTGGATGCTTGGACATATATAGGGAGGACTTTCTTGCTCGACATGATTGTATGCTATCTGGTTGCTCTTTACCTTAACGTGTACACTGATTGTCTCTCTGTTACATGTTGGTAAAGCCCTTAGAATGTGTACTTGACTACCTGGACTATGATGCAGATCATACTAGTGGGGACATGGTAGTCCATAAGTACATCCTTCAAGGTCTCTAGTCGTATCGAGACGGGGCATCGATATACCAGAGTAGACAAGCGTATACCTTCTCGACCCATACAGATGGGCGATGGATGATCCCATATCCATTGGTGTTTGACATCAGAGATGATATACGGGTGCTCAGTGGAGACTGGGTACACTGGACGGACTCACCGAGAACTCCCAGATGGTATTATACCTTACGTCAGATGGCAGTTCTCTGGTGACACTGGTACAGAGTAGTCTGTTGACCCGAGATCGTCATAGAGTCTTGTGTGATTCCAACTGTGCTTTGATTTCCACCTTACCACGTCTAAGAGGGCGTGCAAAACGGTGGCTTTTGGGTACAGTCCCGAATCACATGGAGGCAATGAGCAATAGGAGGGGATTCGTCTCTCCCGGTATAGGGAGTTGATGTTGCGCTGTGTTCGATTGGCTATAATGGGAAATCCCTGGCCAGGGTTGCTGAGATTTACTGGTAAGTGTTACCAGTAGTTTCTCGAACTGTTATAGACCCCACATCGACATGACTTATCGACCTATTGGGGTCTGACGTTTGCCACCCCTAGGAAAGATATGCGACATATCAGACGACGAGACCGGACTGTACGGTAAGTGTTACTGGTTGGATTCACAGGAGTGTGAGCGGGATTGCTCGTTGATCTTCTGATCGCTCAATACCCGGGTGGCCGTTACGTTTAGCAGACCGCTTGCGGCTAGTGGGTGTTTGATATGATCATCACCTGCTGTCGGCGTATTGACAAGTCTTTAGAGTCCTACACAGTGGTTTCCAGGCTCAAGCGAAACGAAATAGGAGCGCATATGAGATATGTGCTGGACCGAGAATAATACCAGTATGTGATACTGAATTCTATTCTCGCGATTTGTATCATCGGTCGGTTATATGTGATATAGCCGGGTTACCGAATCAAGTGTTGATTCGATACATTGATACAATTTATATTAGTCGGTTATATGCAGTATGACCGGATCATTAAATCAAGTTTTGATTTAATAATTTAATGTATAATTATATATTTTATATATTACCTTACATTAACTAGTATTGGTTCACTTAAGATGATTTTCTCACTTGATGTGCACATTGTATATGTGATATATTTTTGTGCACTTGATTGTATCCTGTTTGATGATACAGCAAACTTGGGTGTATGTTTGACTTAAACCATGTTTAGTAAATGGTTAGGGTTTCTTCTTTTCTTATTTATTTATTCATTTATTTATTCATTTAAGCAAGAAATAAAATGGTGGCCATCTTTGGACTTTCTTTGAAGCTTTATGAAGCTTTGAAAAGTTCAACCATTTTGTTTCTTTTGCTTAACCTAACCATTTGCCTAAACCCTAGTTCATTCTCTACATGAGTTAACACTCACACATGGTTGCAAATATGATAACCATCACTTGATTTAATTTAATTGATAATTCTTTTTCATTCTCTTCTTCTTCTTCTTCATGAAGAAAAAGAAAACCATTCTTGAAAATTCCTAAGTGATGAAATCAAGTGAGAAATCCATATCCAAAGTGAACCCACTTCCTATTTCTTCATCCTCTACCACTTGCCATGTAGTATAGGGTGTTTTCTTCACAAGTTTCATGACTTGGTGAAGTTGGAGCTCGAGTTAGAGTCGCCTCGACGTAGATCATCTTCGGCATCGAAGTCATCGACCTAGCACGATCATTTCTTCGATGAAACCACCGCGAGAGTCCGGGATCCGATGATCGCAGCGGAGGGACATCATCACGGATCTAAAGAAGTGGAGGACTGAATCTACAAAGGTTGTATTTCCATTCACTTAGTACTAAAGTAGTTTAGTAGCTTGAAGTTTCGCCTAATCTTTAGTTAACGATCTAGTTTAGGGTTATTCGGCACCGGAAAATTTTGAATTTGGCATGGTTGATGCCTTGTGGAACCTCTTGAGTGTGCCTATGAACCCTACAGTGGTATCAGAGCCTAGCTAGAGCCTTAGGCGATGCGTAGACGAAGTTAGAAACCCGATCGAACCCGAAACCCTAGTTTAAAACCCTTCTCCGTTCATTTTTTCAAAACTGGGTTTTTTCCAAATTAAAAATATGCAGAAAAATCAGCAGGGTGTTTTAGGGATTACTGTGCAGCACGTGCGCCTGATTCGACTAAAGTGCGTCAGAACCGCGGCACGAGCATGGCTCGTGCGGCGGTTCCGCGACCATGTAGTGACATTAGCTTTTCAATTTTGCACAGTAATTCCTATATTTTAGTGCTGTATTTTCTGGGATATTTTAACTTCTACTCAAGAGTTGAGTTTTCTGGGTTGTATTGGGGACTCGGTGTTTCGATCGGAAGTTTAACTTCGTCTGTGTTTTTCCGGATAATTTTAGAATATGTTAAAATGTTCGACCGGATATAGATACCCACTTTTTCCCCTACCGGGAAATTTCCAAGTGTTGGATTTTTCCGTGGTTTAAAGACGTTCTAAGTAGTGCAAGTAACGCGATGGACCCTCTAGAAGACAACAAACCTTAACTCGATTATGTGACCGTCTTGAACAGCCCTTTGAACCTTAGGGTTTGGGGCAGTACGGCGTGCCATATGTGAGGCGTTGGCTTGACCCTTCTACGGCAGGACCGTTGGTACTGAGGCATGATGTGAATGTTTTTAAACTTATTTCATGTGTTGCGCTGTTTCGGGAAAACTTAGGTGTTTGACTGTTCGATCGGAATGTTTAACATTTTCTGTTTATCTGGAATGTGATACAATAATTGGAATTCACAAGTTGTTATGATATAACTGAATGAATGTTATAAATCTAGCGGTTTAGTCTCACTTGATCGGTTGCCACGGAATTTTGATGCGATCAAAAGTCCATCGCAATCACGTAGTGTACGCGGATATTCGCCGGTAAACTTAATAGACAGCCACGCCCCATAACCCCGACCAAGTGACTGTAGGAGAACCCCGTCGCCGAAAGCATCCGTTCGGGTGCTCACGGCAGCGGTGTTCCGCCTTGGTGCACTTCGTCGACGGCGTCGGGGGTGCGGCCGCCTACTAAAGTTTGCGACGAGCATTCGATCAGGATGTCGGGAATCTTGTTGAATTGCCCGACTTGATATTGAAAAGTGTTTTCGATAATGAGACTAAAATGCGGGGTTTATAATTGTTAGGCATGCGATGTCTAAGGAATTCATTTGATTAGGCATGCGATGTCTATGAAGGTTGCGGATTCCAACTGTTGTAGTTTTACACTTTCTTTTCTGTGACCGTAAGTGTTGTTAGTGTATATGCTCTAGGGACCATTATTGTATCATACTAGTTTGTATATTACTTAATGGAAGCTTGGGATATTCACATGTATATAACAGTCTTGCTAAATATGGTAGTATGCTACTTGGTTTTTCTATCTTAATATGTGAGTATACATATTGATAGAGCTCTTAGGATCTTGCTTGACTACCAGCATTGTGATGGCAGTCACACTAGTGGGGGCTGGGTAGTCTACAAGCACATCCTTATTCAGGTCCCTAGTCGTTGGATTATCGAGACAGGGCATCGATACTCCAGAGTAGACTAGTGTGTACGCTTCTCATCCCAGTTGGGGAGATTGTCTGTCCCACAGCCGTCAGTACGTCGTACTGGAGATAGTATGCAGGTGCTCGTTAGGTTACGGGTACACCGGATAGGACTCACAGGGAACTGTTGGTTGGTTTTATACCAGTCGTCAGTGAACAGTTCCTAGGTGACATGAGTACAGTATAGTCCGCAGACTTGACACTGCTACTTCGCCTCGAGTGTGTCCCACTGTTCTTAGATTGCTACCCTACTACGGCCCAAAGGAGTCGTGCAAACAGGTAGCAGTTGGGTGCAGTCCCGAGCACTTGGAGGCAGTTGCGGTTAGACAGGATTCGTCTCTCCCGGTATTAGGGTTGATATCGCGCTGTGTCAGAGAGCTATTACGCAAAGTTCCTGGCCAGGGCAAGCGAGATTTGCTGGTAGGTTCCAGTAGTTTCTCAAGGTGTAATGGGCTTCTCTCCGACACGACTTATACTGTTATTAGGGGACTGACGCTTGCCACCCCCTAGGCCTGATATGCGATAGTCTTAGACGAACAGACCGGTCTATACGGAGATTGTCACATCAGACTCAGTAGGAGTTCGGATGGGTTTCCTCATCGGCCTTCTTATCGACATCTACCTCGGGACCATTACGTACAGCTAGTGCAGCTTGCGGTCTGTGGTTAAACCCACTGCCAGCGTAGTAGTCGAGTCTCTAGAGTCCCATACAGAGAGTTTCCCTACTCCAGGCGAAACGATATAGAGGTCGTATGGTTTTACGACAAGGGTTCGGACACATACGTGTTTACGCACGTACGACTTTCGGACAGTTTTTACTAGTCGGCTTTAGTTTAAGCCAGTTACTAGTATCCGGTTATTGGATTTATACAGTCTAAAAATTTTCCGTGTTTTCACGGATAGGAGGGGCGTTCTCATAATTGCGCGAGAAGCTTCTAGAAGATGGTGACTAAGGAGGTTTAGGTGGCATATACATTGAATGAGATTAGTGAGTCATATGGATGATTCCTCCATGTCATTAATGCTTCATAATTGCTTAATGACTCATGGAGATGAATCACCATAAGATATTTATCAAGCATGGTTGTAAATCATTTTCTTTTCTTTTCTTGATAAATAAAAATGCTTGATATATATTATGATAACTCATTTTCCCTTCTCATTATTATGTTCATCTTCTCTCTCCTCAAGCTCTATCTCTTCAAACCCTAATCCTCCCCTCTCATGTGTTGAGTACAAGGATTAGTTAGACTACTTAATCCATAACCATACTCTATTTCATCTAGGTACTTTGATTAGCACTTAAAGATACCTAGTTGCCTCAAGTTTAGAGGCAAAGCTTGGAGTTTAGCGCTCGTGGTGGATCGTCTACTACTTGGAGAAGGCCGAGAAGGAGGTGGAGTTCGTAAAGACGAAGGACACGGTTCTTTAGGTATAATCCCTACACATAGTAGTTTAGAACTTCTATGTTTGATGTTAGTTATCGTTTAGCTTCGATTCATGCGGTTAGTCGATGTTTAAGTATAGAACAAGATCGTTTTTCATATTTCCGCCTCCCCGCAAGTCGTGGGGTGTTGTACATCGACTTACAGTGGTATCAGAGCCTTGCTAAACAATAAATAACTCACTTGCAAAATTGTATGAATTTCGAACGGAAAAAACAAAACCGGAAAACCCCGATATCATGGTATTCTGTCGATTTTTAAATGTGGTCCAAAAATTTTTCAGGGACCTTCAGAAAGCTCAAAATGATAGTATTAGAACACCCAAGAAAACTGGGCTCATGAATCGACTAAAGCGCCGCGGAACCGCGGCGGATCCCACCGATCCGCCGCGATTTCGCCGCCGAGTTGCCGATTCATCAGCCCAATTTTCCTGTGTTGGTTCTCTGTGATATTTGGTATTTTCTGGAATTTTTTAATTTTTGCTCAGGTTTCAGATTTACAGAGAAGTATTGGAGAAAAATTAAATGTGTTTAATCGATCAAAATTATACGGTATTTGCTTGTTGGATTATATCTGTGTTTGTTTAATGTGTTCGTAAACCTCCCCTAACTGCTAGTATGTCAGTTGGCAGGAGGTTGCACATTTCTGTAATGGTTTTCAGTATTTGTGGATGTGAACTGTATTGGACTGTTGTGATGATTAGCCGGGGTTATGTGATGGGTTATTATTTGATTCATTTGATGTAAATGTAATTTGTTGTAATATTATTTTTGCGGGGCACATCCTGGTTGCGGTTGTAGCCACCGTTGTATTATTTCATTTTACTGTTTTTGCTCCTAGGACAGACCCAAGGTGGGGTGCACAAACTGCCGGGCGGGTAGTTTGCCGTACCCGTAGGGGTCTTGGGTGGGGTAATGGCTATTCATCACAACTGTGTAATCCGTCTTTTGTTGCAGGCTCTAAACAAACGCGGATTGCTTGCAAATCCAATAAAGTTCATATGAGATCTGGAATGCATATTATTGCGTCTGACGAATATACAATATCTATATATGATAGCTATTTAGACGTGTCACGACACGCAGGGTACGGAACATGACTGGCACTTAAGTTACGAAACGTCTCAAGACATCCGTAAAATAAGTAAGCCAAAGCCCAGAAAACAAAACCAATTAAGCAAAAGAGTAAACAAAACCCAATCAAGTGAAAGCGAGTTTACCAATAAGTTATGTAAAACCCTTTTTAAAAACAGTACCAATTTTTCCGAAAATTTCGGCAGAGTCTCCTTTGTAAATACTGGCCCACAAAATGGGTACATAAAGTTGCGATGTGTGATTAATAGATTAGGCATGAACAAATAATATGATGAAGCACATGCACATGAATAGCAATCCTACGATTTCATTTTAAGGAATTAAAGGCAATAACACAAGTTTAAGTATCATTTATTGTAAAAGGTTTCAATTTAAAGGTTATCTAGTGTGGTGGCATGGCAATTACCAGGGCGTGGGTGTAAGCATGAATAGTGCTCGTGCTGCATATAAAAACCCTGGCAATGGTGCGGTGTCCTATAAAATGGTTTCGTATAGGTATGTCAATATAGGGCATGAATGTAGCAAATAATCATACAAGTATTATACCCCTAACTACTAACATTACTAAGAATCTTTTAAGTTACTAAAACTATCGGGTGGCTTGCGCCATCCAACGATAGTCCCCCGTAGATGTTACATCTACTCACAGGAATCCCTAGCTAGCTGTGTCCAACCACCGCTTTCCCCTTTCGTGCCGCTTCTGACGTCTCCGCGACCGAACCTGGAATTTACATCAATACCAAACATAAGGTTACATATCAAGACTGACGCAAAACCCAAACGAAAATACTAATGTTCACTAGCTAGGTACAACGTGCACAAGGTGCGCGGAACATACGCGAAAATCGCAAAAACTGCCAAAAATCGCCGATTTGGTCGCCCGGCAAAACTAAAATCCGACTACTCAAAAATCCGCACACACGCATCCTAAATGTCATAGGATACGCTAAAAATGTCATCAAGACATCGCAATTAATTCATCACAACATTTTAGTAAAAACTAGTAAGCTAGAAAAGCAATTTGGTGCAAACATCGACAATAGCGACAAAGTTATCACGGTCCAACACAACCATCCAATCCACACAACTAGTTAGCCACCAAAAACACAATTTTAACTTATTTACCATGCTACAAAACCCACATTCCATACACAAACCTCTTCTTGATTTTGGTAATTTGCAAACTTAATGAAAATTTCACACAAGTTTAACATAAATTAGCTTAATATGAAGCCACTTAAGCAAAGTAACCATATAGATTGGTTAAGTAACAACTAGATTAATTACAAAAAATTTAATTAACTAACATGGCTTCAAGAACCCTAGTTTAATTTTCAACCATAACCTAAAAAAAAACTAGATTAGAACTAACACTAAATTAACACTACAACAATTTAACTTAAGAAACTAAATCAAAAGAATTTAATTAGCAAGAAATTATATACCTCAACTAGAGATCTAGCAAGAATAAATTTGATTCAATTGATGGCCTCAAAGCATCAAGATCCAAGCAAGAATGGCTAAGGAGAAAGCATGAAGAATGGGTTTGAAATTGTGAGGTTTAATTGGATTTTGGAAGCATTTGGGGATTTTTTTTGTTTGATGCAATGGAGATGGAAACAATGGATTGGAATGGAGTGGGGGGGCTGCAGATTCGGCAGCAAGGGGAATGGGGGGGAGTGTGTGTGTGTACTAGTTTATTTTCTTTTTCCTTTCCAAGTCAACACCATACCTTAATTAATATATAAAATTCAACTCATAACCTTCATCACATGAAATGAAATGGAGTGAATGGAGGGGGGGAATCCTGCTGGTGGGCTCGGCCCAAGGGAGAAGGAGGAAAATGTGAGAGGATGTAAAAAAAGAACAAGCAAAAAGGCCCCCCACAAATTCATCTTTGCAAGTTTAAAACTTAAATTAAATAATTTTCGTTTCCTATAATAAAAATTAGTTAAAAATCAAAATAAAATACTAAAAATTTATGTTACAACTAGATTTTAATTAACATGATTTTAAAGCTTAATTTTAGCCCATTTAAATTTGTATTTATCGCTAATTTAATGTATTTTCTTACCGGCTTAAAATAATATAAAAAAATTGAAAAATTAGGGAAAATTTTTAAACGACCAGAATTTCATAAGTAACTCATTAGCTACTAAAAAAGCAATTACCTATCCATTTTAGGTATAATTAGCCCTAAACTGCAAAATAACAAAAAGACGGTTTTTGGAAAAATACCGAATTTTCACCGATTTTCAGGAAAACATCAAAACGATATTTCAAGGCGTTACAATCTTCCCCCCTTAAAGAAATTCGGTCCCCGAATTTAAAAATAACTACGCGTACCTTCAAAGAGATGGGGATATTTCTTCCTCATCTCGCTCTCGGTCTCCCAGGTAACCTCCTCGCTGCTCGGGCTACGCCAAAGGACCTTGACGGTCGGTATAACTCTCGATCTCAACTTCTTCACCTGCCGATCCAGGATGGCCACCGGCTGCTCTGCAAAAGAAAGGTCGCGCTCAAGCTGGACTGTCGGGTGCTGAATCGCATGTGAAGGGTCGTGAAGGTACTTGCGGAGCATCGAAACATGGAAGACGGGGTGAACATCGGGAAAGCTGGGAGGAAGAGCCAAACGATATGCAACTGCGCCGACACGCTCGAGGATCTCGAAGGGGCCTACGAATCTAGGGCTAAGCTTCCCCTTTCGCCCAAAACGCATCACGCCCTTCATCGGAGAGACTCTCAGAAAAACATGGTCGCCAACTGCGAACTCTAATCTGCGACGGCGCCTGTCTGCATACGATTTCTTCCTGCTCTGAGCTGCCCTCATCCAGTCTCGAATCAACTGTATCTTCGCTGTCGTCTCCTCAACAAGCTGCGGCCCCAAAATGCTGCTCTCGCTGAGCTCTGTCCAACAGACGGGCGATCTGCATCTCCTCCCATACAATGCCTCGAAAGGTGCCATCTGAATAGTATCCTGGAAGCTGTTGTTGTAGGATAACTCCACTAGAGGTAAATGACGATCCCAGCTACTGCCGAAGTCTAAAACGCACGCTCTGAGCATGTCCTCGAGAGTCTAAATGGTCCGCTCTGACTGTCCGTCGGTCTGCGGATGAAACGCTGTGCTGAAGCTCAAACGAGTGCCCAAAGCCTCCTGAAGTCTCTGCCAAAGTCGGCTGGTGAACTGGGTGCCTCGATCTGACACGATACAAGTCGGTACGCCATGCAACCGCGCGATCTCGTCGATGCAAAGCTGGGCATACTGAGCGAGACTGAAAGTCGTCTTCACTGGCAGGAAGTGAGACGCTTTCGTCAATCTATCCACGATCACCCAGATGGAGTCGTACCCTCGGCTGGTCCTGGGTAGACCCACAACGAAGTCCATCGCAATCTGCTCCCATTTCCACTCTGGAATGGGTAACGGCTGTAGCTCTCCTGCGGGCCTCTGGTGCTCGGCCTTGACTTGCTGACAAGTCAAGCATCTCGAAACGAACTCCGCAATGTCCCTCTTCATCCCGTCCCACCAGTAGGTCTCTCTCATATCATGGTACATCTTGGTGGAACCGGGGTGGACACTATACACTGATCGGTGTGCCTCCTCAAGAATGTCGCGCCGCAATCCATCAGCATCTGGTACGCACAGTCTAGATCCATATCGTAAAATCCCCTGATCGTCAATCACGAACTCGGAAAATCTGCCCTGTCCCATCTGTGCCATGATCTCTGAGCAACGGTCGTCACTGCGCTGTGCCTCATATATACGGTCTAGCAACTGTGGGCGTGCACGAACATGCGCGAGCTGTCCCCCTGTCTGAGTGAACTCGAACTCAACTCGGTTGTCGCATAACATCTGCCAATCTGCTGACGACTGCCTCTGCACTGCGCGCAAAAAGGATAGACTACCCCCGGGTCTCCTACTCAACGCATCTGCCACTACATTCGCCTTGCCTGGGTGATATACGATCTCGCAGTCGTAGTCTTTCACCAACTCCATCCAACGACGCTGTCTGAGGTTCAGGTCTCGCTGCTGAAATATGTACTTTAAGCTCTTGTGATCGGTGAATATCTGACACGACTCGCCGTATAGGTAATGTCGCCAAATCTTCAGTGCAAAGACCACTGCAGCCATCTCCAAATCATGAGTGGGGTAGTTCTGTTCATGCTTCTTCAACTGCCGAGAAGCATAAGCGATCACCCGGCCATGCTGCATCAATACGCATCCTAATCCCACTCGCGAAGCATCACAGTAGACCACAAATCCGCCTGATCCCGAAGGCAAAGATAATACCGGCGCCGTAGTCAAACAAGTCCGTAGCTGCAGAAAACTGCGTTCGCACTCCTCTGTCCAAACGAAAGGAACTCCCTTCCGGGTCAAACCGGTCAAAGGTGCAGCTATACGGGAGAAGTCCTGAACAAAACGCCTGTAGTAGCCTGCCAGGCCTAGAAAACTACGGATCTCAGTAATCGATGTAGGTCGGGGCCACTGCTGAACAGCCTCAATCTTCTTCGGGTCCACACAAATGCCGTCTCTCGTAACCACGTGACCCAAGAATCCGACGCTGTCCAACCAGAATGCACACTTGGAGAACTTTGCGAATAGCTGGTGCTCCCTCAGAGTCTGTAACGTAAACTGCAAGTGCTGCTCGTACTCCTCTCTGCTCCAGGAGTACACCAAGATATCGTCGATAAACACGATGATGAACAAGTCAAGATACGGCCTGAATGTACGGTTCATCAAATCCATGAATGCTGCTGGGGCGTTGGTGAGTCCGAACGACATCACCAAAAACTCATAGTGGCCGTAGCGCGTGCGGAAAGCTGTCCTCGGTATATCCTCCTGTCGAACTCGCAGCAGATGGTATCCTGATCGCAAGTCGATCCTCGAAAAATATCCCGCACCCTGAAGCTGGTCGAACAAATCATCAATGCGTGGCAGCGGATATCTGTTCCGAACGGTAACTTTGTTCAGCTGGCGGTAGTCGATACATAAGCGCAAACTTCCATCCTTCTTCTTGACAAACAGGACCGGAGCACCCCACGGAGAAACACTAGGTCGAATAAGCCCCTTTTCTAACAAATCCTGCAACTGATCCTTCAGCTCTCGAAGCTCTGCCGGGGCCATCCGATAAGGCGGTATAGAAATAGGCCCCGAGCCGGGAATCAAATCGATGTAGAACTCAATGTCGCGCTCAGGTGGTAGCCCAGGTAACTCATCAGGGAAAACATCAGGGAACTCACAAACAACCGGGACCCGGTCCAACGGAACCTCTGCAGCTCGAGTATCACAAATAAACGCTAAGAATCCCTGACATCCCTTCCGCAAGAGCTGACCAGCGTGAAGAGACGAAATCAAGCTGGGAAGGGTGACGCTGCGGTCTCCCTGAATAACAAGGACTGGCTCTCCCGGAAAGCTAAATATGACTGCCTTCTCACGGCAGTCCACCGAAGCATAACAAGTGGCTAGCCAATCCATGACCAGAAGCACATCAAAGTCCAACATATCGAGGAGAATCAAATCAACCGATGAATCCCTCTCCCCGATACGAATGGAACACAAACGAAATACAAAACGAGCGACAAACGACTCGCCTACCGGAGTAACAACAACAAGCGGATGATCTAACGACGACGACTCACGGCCCAACATCGGTGCAAAGTATGTAGATACGTACGAATGTGTGGAACCTGGGTCGAATAATACCCGTGCGTCGAAAGAACAAACTGGCAAGGTACCTGTCACAACGGCATTGGATGCCTGTGCATCCTGCGGTGTCAAAGAAAAAACTCGGGCCTGTCCTCCACCGATAGCGGGCTGACCTCGACCTCGGCCTCTGCCACCTCGTCCTCTCTGAACAGGACCACCGCGTCCACGGCCTCTGGGTGCACCTAACTGGCGTGGAGCATCGCCGGTGGTAGGAAGTAGGGCTCTCTGAGGAGGGGGTGGTAATGGTGGTAGGGTCACATGCGGAACTGTCGCTGCTCCCTGTCGTCTCGCCGGACAGTCTCTGATAAGATGGTGCAGACTCCCGCACCCAAAACACCCTGGAGACGGCTGCTGCCCCTGGGGATAAGAACCATATAACTGTCCCCGTCCAAATCCTCTGCCAGGCCTATCTCTCGGAAAGAATCTGGCGCGCTGCCTCTGAGACGGTACATCGGTGCGAATCCTCTTCGGCCCAGAAATGGCCGAAGTCTGTGATATGCGTGCCTCCATCTGCAATGCCGTATCCATAGCAGCTGAATAAGTGTCGTAGTGCTGGGCGCCAATGGCAAGATATAGCTGGGCATCAAGTCCCTGTACGAACCTCTTCACCATCTTCTCCTCGGTATCCACCAAATACTGAGCATATCGGGATAACTGTATAAACTGGATGTCATACTCAGACACCGTCATCCCAGGTGTCTTGACTAAGGCCACGAAGCTACGAGCTCTGGCGTCACGAACGCTCTCTGGGAGGAAACGAGCTAGAAAGACCGCTGTAAACTCGGCCCACGTCATAGGCGGTAGACCTGCAGCTCGACCTCTCAAGACTGACTCCCACCATGTCTGCACGAGACCCTCTAGTCGGAAACTCGCAAGATCTACCCATCGATCATCCGAACATCTCAGCGAATGGCAGATCCTGGCTAAACTGTCAAGGAACGTCTGTGGGTCCTCCGCTGCCTCGGTGCCGGTGAATACTGGAGGTCTCAGCCTCATGAAATCCTGTAGTGAAACCGGAATGGCCACGGTGGTAGTAGTAGGAGCGGGTATCATGGTCGTCTGTGATGTAGTAGGTACGTCATACGGCCTCGGTGTACGACTGGCTGCAACTAGGGATCCTACCATCTGACGTAGCTCCTGCATGCCCCCCATCATCTGTTGCAACTCCTCCATACCAGTCTCGAGCCTATCCATACGGCCTGGGGAAGGTGGATCGGTCTGTCCCTGCGGCGTAGGCATACCACCCTGCTCAGTCCTAGTCTCGGACGAGCCAGCTCAAATCTCGTCTCGGGCGGCAGCCCTCTGTGCCCTCGTAGCCTTCGGCGGCATAGTGGCTGGTACAGAAAAAGGATAATAAGAACAGTGCAAAAGAATCATAGGATACACGGAATTGAAGAAGGAATTTCATTCAAGTATCCTAAAGTCACTTAGGCGGAGTACCGTATCGCAAGTATGCCGCGGACATACACACACTACGTTACCCTACGTAAGTCACTTACTCCATCTACCAAGGGTCATCTTATACTCAAAAAGGTAAAACCTATCGCTCTGATACCAACTTTGTCACGACCCGCAGGGTACGGAACATGACTGGCACTTAAGTTACGAAACGTCTCAAGACATCCATAAAATAAGTAAGCCAAAGCCCAGAAAACAAAACCAATTAAGAAAAAGAGTGAAGAAAACCCAATCAATTGAAATCGAGTTTATCAATAAGTCATGTAAAACCCTTTTTAAAAACAGTACCAATTTTTCCGAAAATTTCGGCAGAGTCTCCTTTGTAAATACTGGCCCCCAAAATGGGTACAATAAGAATATATATGAATCCAACAAAATAGGGCATCCCCAAGCGGGAGCTAGCTCTTCGCCATAAGGCGGTCACAAATCCCACGCAATATAAAGCAACAACATGCGAAATAATCATAATGAAGCATAAGAAAAACAGCATGTCGACTCAAGTGAGCTCGACCCCAAAATACAGCTAAAAGTCCACAAACCTCACAGTCTCATCTCTAGGTCAATATACAATAATGCTGGTAGATACAGTAGATGGAGTGCTCTAGATACAAAGAATATACAAGGTGGTGCAAAAATAATAGTATAACCCACCTAAGAGCAAAACCTCGAGTCCAGGCAAGCGAGCAAAAGAACAAGTGCGCCCGCCGCTACTGTACTGACGGAACGGACCTGCAAAAGGCTGTGGCACAACGGGGGTGAGTTGCCAACTCGTGAGTAATAAATAACATCTACAAAGGTTAACGTATGCATGCACACAAGCATCCTAGCATTTAAAATATAGGTATGACTGGATGCACTAGCAGGTGTGTATACAACATCAGTGTACTGATATGTATACAACATGAATATCTGAGGTCTCAATAAGTATATATAAGAAACATTTTATCTCTCTTTGTTTTTGAAACTCTTTTAGAATGCCAGCATAATACTCAAAGAATCGACGAGATCCGGTGTCCAGCAATGACGCCTGAAAGCTGTCTCAAATCTCATAAATCCATGTCATAGTGTCTCTGGCCTCAGCCATCCGGCTGACCCATCTCAATATCAATATCTCATCCTCTCGCGGCCCCGGTCGGTATCCTCTGGATATCCGCCGTGCCCAATGAAGTCACCGGTAGATAATCCGTCCCCTGCCAAGCTCAACGTCCACACCACATTCATCTTGCCCCGGGGTACCATACCGGGCCCACCATGTACCCGTGACGGTTCCTCCACTCCTCGACACGGATCTCCAAAACCACAGCAAACTCATGGTGGACGACACTTACATCACTAGAAAACCGCAATTTACATATTTTAAAAATATAATAAGTTTAGAAATTTTGCGGCTTTCCCCCGAAATCCAGAAATCTCATAAAATCTCAAGAAATCCTCATAAGTGCATATGTCAATGATAATGAATGCATATGGTATCAATAATCAAGTTGCGATGTGTGATTAATAGATTAGGCATGAACAAATAATATGATGAAGCACATGCACATGAATAGCAATCCTACGATTTCATTTTAAGGAATTAAAGGCAATAACACAAGTTTAAGTATCATTTATTGTAAAAGGTTTCAATTTAAAGGTTATCTAGTGTGGTGGCATGGCAATTACCAGGGCGTGGGTGTAAGCATGAATAGTGCTCATGCTGCATATAAAAACTCTGGCAATGGTGCGGTGTCCTATAAAATGGTTTCGTATAGGTATGTCAATATAGGGCATGAATGTAGCAAATAATCATACAAGTATTACACCCCTAACTACTAACATTACTAAGAATCTTTTAAGTTACTAAAACTATCGGGCGGCTTGCGCTATCCAACGATATTCCCCCGTAGATGTTACATCTACTCACAGGAATCCCTAGCTAGCTGTGTCCAATCACCGCTTTCCCCTTTCGTGCCACGTCTGACGTCTCCGCGACCGAACCGGGAATTTACATCAATACCAAACATAAGGTTACATATCAAGACTGACGCAAAACCCAAACGAAAATACTAATGTTCACTAGCTAGGTACAACGTGCACAAGGTGCGCGGAATATACGCGAAAATCGCAAAAACTGCAAAAAATCGCCGATTTGGTCGCCCGGCAAAACTAAAATCCGACTACTCAAAAATCCGCACACACGCATCCTAAATGTCATAGGATACGCTAAAAATGTCATCAAGACATCGCAATTAATTCATCACAACATTTTAGTAAAAACTAGTAAGCTAGAAAAGCAATTTGGTGCAAACATCGACAATATCAACAAAGTTATCAAGGTCCAACACAACCATCCAATCCACACAACTAGTTAGCCACCAAAAACACAATTTTAACTTAGTTACCATGCTACAAAACCGACATTCTATACACAAACCTCTTCTTGATTTTGGTAATTTGCAAACTTAATGAAAATTTCACACAAGTTTAACATAGATTAGCTTAATATGAAGCCACTTAAGCAAAGTAACCATATAGATTGGTTAAGTAACAACTAGATTAATTACAAAAAATTTAATTAACTAACATGGCGTCAAGAACCCTAGTTTAATTTTCAACCATAACCTAAAAAAAAACTAGATTAGAACTAACACTAAATTAACACTACAACAATTTAACTTAAGAAACTAAATCAAAAGAATTTAATTAGCAAGAAATTATACCTCAACTAGAGATCTAGCAAGAATAAATTTGCTTCAATTGATGGCCTCAAAGCATCAAGATCCAAGCAAGAATGGCTAAGGAGAAAGCATGAAGAATAGGTTTGAAATTGTGAGGTTTAATTGGATTTTGGAAGCATTTGGGGATTTTTTTTATTTGATGCAAAGGAGATGGAAACAATGGAGTGGAATGGAGTGGGGGGGCTGCAGATTCGGCAGGAAAGGGAATGGGGGGAGTGTGTGTGTGTACTAGTTTATTTTCTTTTTCCTTTCCAAGTCAACACCATACCTTAATTAATATATAAAATTCAACTCATAACCTTCATCACATGAAATGAAATGGAGTGAATGGAGGGGGGGAATCCTGCGGGTGGGCTCGGCCCAAGGGAGAAGGAGGAAAATGTGAGAGGTTGTAAAAAAAGAACAAGCAAAAAGGCCCCCCACAAATTCATCTTTGCAAGTTTAAAGCTTAAATTAAATAATTTTCGTTTCCTATAATAAAAATTAGTTAAAAATCAAAATAAAATACTAAAAATTTATGTTACAACTAGATTTTAATTAACATGATTTTAAAGCTTAATTTTAGCCCATTAAAATTTGTATTTATCGCTAATTTAATGTATTTTCTTACCGGCTTAAAATAATATAAAAAAATTGAAAAATTAGGGAAAATTTTTAAACGACCAGAATTTCATAAGTAACTCATTAGCTACTAAAAACAAGCAATTACCTATCCATTTTAGGTATAATTATCCCTAAACTGCAAAATAACAAAAAGACGGTTTTCGGAAAAATACCGAATTTTCACCGATTTTCAGGAAAACATCAAAACGACATTTCAAGGCGTTACAAGACGTCACTTATGTTTTACACCCGTGCTAGCCCAGCCCCCACTCTGCCGTTAGTTAAGTAACCTAACGGGTGATGACGGGACCCCGTGGCGAATGCGGATGGCATAAGAGGACGTTGTATTTTCGTTGTTTTCTGTAATGATAGGTTAATGATGGGACACATTATTTATAATGCAAAGAAAATAAACCAAAAGTTTAATCGTTGGAACAATTTAAAAGAAACCACTCGGTTAATTTTAAAAATAGATATTTTTAAATACGGAGCTTTAACCACTCCTTTTAAAAGCTATCAGGTTCCTTCGGTTATATCAAGTTCACTACGTTCACGGTTTTGCCAAAACCATCCGTAGCCCTCCGTCATTTCATTTGGGTATTCAGTAGTATTCAAGCTATGCATTTTGGCCAAAGTCAAGGCATAGTGTTTGGTAGCTACTGGGTTTTCATTTGTTGCATAAGATAGATGAGTTGGTTTGGGACAGTCGTATTATCATTTGACCAAAGTCAGGGGTATATACGGATGGGTTCAAATTGACAAGATAATGATGGGTAGAACTTGACATGTGACTTATGATATTTTGACCAAAGTCAAGGTCATAAGAGCATGGGGCAAAAACATATATCGGGAATTTCTAAAGAAACTGAAATTTGCAAAGAGATGCATACGATTTGGAGTTTGATGAATGTTGGTAGCATTCCTTCAACATTATCATACGATGATATTTGGATCCCGATCCTACTGTGAGTATATGCTACTTATCAGGATATTCGTCACTTAACGATCAATGCAATAAACCAAGTAGGTATCAAGAAAGGTGTCATCGGGGTTACGCCCCCAGAGAAAAGAGGTTCTTTAATTAAGGAACTTCGCGAAAGCATTGGAAAACCTCACTCGAAGTATCGACACTAGCCTGGATGAACGGTTAAGCAAGAATTGTACAGTGAGAATAGTCCTGGCTAATTCTTCTTTTATGGTTTGAGGAAGGACTCGAGAAACAGTGGGAGCCATCCAGTTTAGATAAACTAAAAACCACTCTAAACTTGCAAGAGCATCATGCTAAAGAGTTTTCTTCTCTCTCTCCTAATTGCAGCGACCCTGAAAATGACTTGACTTAAGTTACATTTAGAGAAAAATATACTGACAGGGCCAAACTATAAAGATTGGCTGCGGAATGTCAAAATGGCTTTGACCTATGACAAATTGGGGTACGTCCTCACCGCTACGGCACCTGCTGTCCCTGGTCCCAAATCCAGTAATGCGGATAAGGAAATCCGCAAAACCTGGGATTTTGATTGCGTGAAAGCCAAGTGCATCGTGCTTGCCTCGATAAACAATGAACATCAGAGGAGGCACGAGGATATGGAACTAGATGCCATATTTCTTCATACAAAAGAACTTTATGGAGAGCAATCTCATATAGCAAGATACGAGACCTCTAAGAACTTGTTTTGAGCGAGGTTGGCTGTCGGGTCATCGGCAGGAGAACATGTCCTAAAGATGATCGGCTATATAGAAGAGCTCGCAGACCTTGGGACGACTTTGGATAATTATCTCTATACTGACCTTATTCTCCAGTCCCTTCCTTCCACCTACGCCCAGTTTATCCTGAACTTCAACATTCAAAGAAAAGAAGTTGAACTTCCGGAACTCCTGAACATGTTAAGGAGTGCAGAGGGCACCTTGCAGAAAGCAAGGTAAACACCCGCTATGTTTGTTAGCGGTGCATCGTCTTCCGGGTCCAAGGCTAGGGCCAAAAGAAGGAAGAAGAAGGCCGCCACCAAACCTAGAGGAGGTGTTAGTAAGGTGGGAGGGAAGGGAAATAAAAAGTTTGCGGTACCGGTAGTGGGCCAGGATGAGTGCTTCCATTGTCACAGGAAAGGGCACTGGAAGAAAGATTGCAAGGCGTGGAACGCCAAGACCCAGGAACCGAAGCAAGCTGTGGCTGCGACTTCAGGCGTGTTTGTAATTTAGAATTGTCTGTCAATTAACTCTACTTCCTGGGTATTAGATAATGGATCAGGATCTTATATTTGCAATTCATTGCAGGCACTGAGAAACCGTAGAGTGCTGAAGGAAGGTGATATGACCCTAAAGGTTGCTAACGGAGCTAGCGTGGGAGCTGCGTCCGTCGGGGATTATCACCTGGGATTGACGAGTGGACACATTTTGGTTTTACATAACTGTTTTTTTGTACCAAGCTTAACGTGTAATATCATATCAGTTTCCTTGTTATCAAATAAAGGTTATGATTTCACGTTTGTAAGAGATGTTATTAACATCCACCTTAATCATGGTTTGATTGGGTCCGGTACACTAAATAACGGTATATATGTCTTAAACCAACTCCAAATTTTCAATGTCCAGAACACACTAAAAAGAAAGTCTCCAGATTTAAATAAAGCTTTCTTATGGCATCGTAGACTGGGTCACATCAATGAGAGAAGGTTGACTAAGTTGCATAAAGAAGGATATTTGGACTCGTTCGAATATCAAACTTATGACACTTGTCAATCTTGTCTCAAAGGAAAGATGACAAAGACTCCTTTTACTAGACACGGAGTAAGAGCGAGCGAGCTCTTCGGACTCATACACAGCGATGTATATGGTCCAATGTCTACACATGCAAGAGGTGGTTTTTCCTATTTCATTACTTTCACGGATGATTACTCAAGGTACGGATTCATTTATCTGATGAAACATAAATCCGAGGATTTTGAGAAATTCCAAGAGTATAAGAATGAAGTAGAAAACTAAACCGGCAAAAGTATCAAGACACTAAGATCTAATCGAGGTGGTGAATACTTGAGTGCCGAGTTCCTAGGTTACCTAAAAGAGAAAGGAATTCTCTCTCAGCTTACTCCTCCATACACTCCACAGCATAACGGTGTATCGGAGAGACGGAATCGAACCCTATTGGATATGGTACGATCCATGATGAGTAATGCTGAGTTACCGCGATCTTTTTGGGGTTATGCGCTAGAATCAGCGGCATATCTTCTGAACAGGGCTCCTACCAAAACTGTGCCTATCATCCCATATCAGATGTGGAGTGGGAAGAAACCCCATCTTCAGCATATGAAGATTTGGGGATGTCCAGCTTTTGTTAAAAAGCAGCATGTGGACAAGCTCGAGGCACGATCAGTAAAATGTAAGTTTGTGGGATATCCAAAGAACTCCAAGGGATATTATTTCTATTACGCAGAGGAACAAAAGGTTTTTGTTTCTCGTAATGCCCATTTTCTGGAACATCAGTTTTTAGAAAAGGAAATAAGTGGGAGCGAAATAGAACTGGAAGAAATTCCAGAACCACAAACTGCTACTGAAAGTTTGGTAGAACCGGTAGTTCAAGAAGAACAGGACATTCCCGCACCCCTCCGCAGGAGTAGTAGGCCGTCTCATCCGCCTGAGAGATACTACGGTTTTCTCATAGATGGGGATAGAGAGGATTGCATCATAGATGATGATGAACCTACTGACTTCCAGCAGGCCATCCAGAGCGGCGACTCGGTACGATGGCTAGATGCAATGCGGACCGAAATGGAGTCTATGTACACCAACAAAGTATGGACTTTGGACTTAGCTCCAGATGGGGTAAAACCCATAGGATGCAAATGGATCTTCAAGAAAAAGATTGGTGTAGATGGACAGGTGGAAACCTATAAGGCTAGACTTGTTGCAAAGGGTTTTCGTCAAAGACCTGGTTTGGACTATGATGAAACTTTTTCTCCAGTGGCTATGCTCAAATCCATTCGGGTCCTTCTTGCTATTGCTGCCTTCCATGATTATGAAATCTTGCAGATGGACGTAAAGACGGCTTTTCTGAATGGAAATTTAGAAGAGTGCGTCTATGTGGATCAGCCAGAGGGTTTCAATCAGAGTGGGAGCAGCGGGAAAGTATGCAAGCTGCTTAAGTCCATTTATGGACTAAAGCAGGCATCGCGGAGTTGGAACATCTGTTTTGATGAGACAGTCAAAGAATATGACTTTATCAAAAATCCAGATGAACCGTGCATATATAGTAAAGTTGTAGCAAGAAGTGTCGTATTCCTCGTCTTGTACGTGGATGACATTCTATTGATAGGAAATGACATTCCTATGCTACAATCTGTCAAAGGATTCTTGTCACACAGGTTCTCCATGAAAGACCTGGGTGATGCCTCTTACATTCTGGGGATCCGGATCTATCGTGATAGATCCAAGAGGTGTTGGGACTTTCGCAGTCCAGGTATATCAACACTGTACTGAAAAGATTCAGTATGGAAGATTCTAAGCGCGGTAATCTACCGGCTTGTCACGGAATCACCCTCTCCAAAGAGATGTCTCCCAAGAATGATTGGGAAAGGGAACGCATGTCTATTATACCCTACGCTTCTGCGGTAGGCTCTATAATGTATGCGATGTTGTGCACCAGACCAGATGTACCTTACGCACTGAGCGTGGTAAGCCGGTATCAGTCAGACCCAGGGGAGAAGCACTGGATAGCAGTAAAGAACATTCTCAAGTACCTGAGAAGGATTAAGGAGATGTTCTTGGTTTAAGGCGGAAAAGACCTCAGGTTGGAGGCCTTTGCTGATTCCGGCTTCCAGAGTGATAAGGACGATTCCAAGTCCATGTCGGGTTATGTCTTTACCCTCAATGGAGGGGCGGTGTGCTGGAAGAGCTCTAAGCAGGACACCGTTGCTGACTCAACGATGGAAGCGGAGTATATAGCTGCTTGCAATGCCGCAAAAGAAGCAGTCTGGATGAAAAAGTTCCTAACAGAACTTCAGGTGGTTCCTACCATAGTTGATCCAATACCTCTGTATTGCGACAACAACGGAGCTATAGCTTTAGTGAAGGAACCAAGGTCCCATCAGAAGTCCAGACACATCTTAAGGCGGTATCACCTGATCAGGGAGATCATTGATCGTCAGGAGATCTAGGTTCGGAGAGTTGCTTCTGAAGAGAACATTGATGATCCATTCACAAAGGCCCTACCTCAGATTCAGTTCGAGAGGCTACTCGAGATCATCGGTCTTCGATATGCCAGTACATTGCCCTAGTGCAAGTGGGAAATTGTTAGTGTATATGCCCTAGGGGCCATTATTGTATCATACTAGTTTGTATATTACTTAATGGAAGCTTGGGATATTCACATGTATATAACAGTCTTGCTAAACACGGTAGTATGCTACTTGGTTTTTCTATCTTAATATGTGAGTATACGTATTGATAGAGCTCTTAGGATCTTGCTTGACTACCAGCGTTGTGATGGCAGTCACACTAGTGGGGGCTGGGCAGTCTACAAGCACATCCTTATTCAGGTCCCTAGTCGTTGGATTATCGAGACAGGGCATCGATACTCCGGAGTAGACTAATGTGTACGCTTCTCATCCCAGTTGGGGAGATGGTCTGTCCCACAGCCGTCAGTACGTCGTACTGGAGATAGTATGCAGGTGCTCGTTAGGTTACGGGTACACCGGACAGGACTCATAGGGAACTGTTGGTTGGTTTTATACCAGTCGTCAGTGAACAGTTCCCAGGTGACATGAGTACAGCATAGTCCACAGACTTGACACTGCTACTTCGCCTCGAGTGTGTCCCACTGTTCTTAGATTCCTACCCTACCACGGCTCAAAGGAGTCGTGCAAACAGGTAGCAGTTCGGTGCAGTCCCGAGCACTTGGAGGCAGTGGCGGTTAGACAGAATTCGTCTCTCCCGGTATTGGGGTTGATATCGCGCTGTGTCAGAGAGCCATTACGCAAAGTCCCTAGCCAAGGCAAGCGATATTTGCTGGTAGGTTCCAGTAGTTTCTCAGGGTGTAATGGGCTTCGCTCCGACACGACTTATACCGCTATTAGGGGACTGACGCTTGCCGCCCCCTAGGCCCGATATGCGATAGTCTTAGACGAACAGACCGGACTGTACGGAGGTTGTCACATCAGACTCAGTAGGAGTTCGGATGGGTTTCCTCATCGGCCTTCTTATCGACATCTACCTGGGGACCATTACGTACAACTAGTGTCGCTTGCGGTCTGTGGTTAAACCCACTGCCAGCGTAGTAGTCGAGTCTCTAGAGTCCCACACAGAGAGTTTCCCTACTCCAGGCGAAACGATATAGAGGTCGTATGGTTTTATGACAAGGGTTCGGACGCATACGTGTGTTTACGCACGTACGACTTTCGGATAGTTTTTACTAGTCGACTTTAGTTTAAGCCAGTTACTAGTATCCGGTTATTGGATTTATACAGTCTAAAGATTTTCCGTGTTTTCACGGATAGGAGGGGCGTTCTCGTAATTGCGCGAGAAGCTTCTAGAAGATGGTGACTAAGGAGGTTTAGGTGTCATATACATTGAATGAGATTAGTGAGTCATATGGATGATTCATCCATGTCATTAATGCTTCATAATTGCTTAATGACTCATGGAGATGAATCACCATAAGATATTTATCAAGCATGGTTGTAAATCATTTTCTTTTCTTTTCTTGATAAATAAAAATGCTTGATATATATTATGATAACTCATTTTCTCTTCTCTTTATTATGTTCATCTTCTCTCTCCTCAAGCTCTCTCTCTTCAAACCCTAATCCTCCCCTCTCATGTGTTGAGTACAAGGATTAGTTAGACTACTTAATCCATAACCACACTCTATTTCATCTAGGTACTTTGATTAGCACTTAAAGATACCTAGTTGCCTCAAGTTTAGAGGCAAAGCTTGGAGTTTAGCTCTCGTGGTGGATCGTCTACTACTTGGAGAAGGCCGAGAAGGAGGTGGAGTTCGTAAAGACGAAGGACATGGTTCTTTAGGTATAATCCCTTCACATAGTAGTTTAGAACTTCTATGTTTGATGTTAGTTATCGTTTAGCTTCGATTCATGCGGTTAGTCGATGTTTAAGCATAAAACAAGATCGTTTTTCATATTTCCGCCTCCCCGCAAGTCCTGGGGTGTTGTACATCGACTTACAAGTGTAATATGTGATATCGCCGGTTTCGTTGCTATATGCCAACGACAATTGGGATACGCATGTTTACTTACGTTGATGACATGTGATGTTATGTGTTACTGGATATGTTATATTGGATCGTCGTGTTTGAATAGCCGGGGTTTTTTATGTGAGATGAGTGTTTTTCATTTTCATTCATGTAAATACTTGTATGTAATATTCTTTTATTGGGGCACTTCCAGGTTGCGGAAGATGTCACCGTTTGTATATTATTTACTTTTCCGCACTAGGTTAGACCCAAGGAGGAGGGCATAAGTAACCGGGTTCTGGAGTCCAGTGGGAGACCAACTCGAGGAGTCGAGTCCGGGTCTCCTAACTCTAGAATTGGTAGGGTTACTTGCCGCTCTCGTAGGGGTCTAGGGGTGTGGGTTTGCTATTCATCGCGACCGTGGAATCCGTGTTTTATACTGGCTCGTATTAAAAACACGGACGTCCTAGTATATCCAATGTTTCATATGATTCTTCTGCTGCGATGTCTCTGATGTGATCATTTGATATGTTGTGATAGATACTGTATATAGTATATATAATATATTATATAGACGCTGCTTATGTTTTACACCCGCACTAGCCCTGCCCCGCTCTGTCGTTAGTTACCTAACCTAATGGTGCACGAGGGGACATCGAGACGAATGCGGATGGCATAAGTGTACGTCGTATTTATCTGTGATGTTTAGGTGTTTAAATGATGGGACTTCATTAATGTGATTAATGAAAGAAAAGAAACCTAAGATGTTGTGGAATCGAATTTCAAAAATAAAACAGGTAGCTACAGTTCTTGCTTTGCATCGCGGTGTTCCTTGTAGAACATCCTGCACCTTATTCGATGAGGAAAGGGCCGAGATCCCTTCACCGGGAGTGACCCCTTTAGCAATAACTGGCAGATGCTACACACTCGGTTTGTCTTTTGATTGCTTCTATAGTTTCTGCTTTGCACAGTGATATATATGATATATCCCGCACCTCATTCGATGAGGAAAGGGCCGACGATCCATTCACCGGGAGTGACCCCTTTAGCAAATCTAGAAAAGCCTAAAAAACACTCCATTTTAAAATCATTTGATTCTACAACGATATCAAGTTCATTATGCAATAGGTTTTCAGAAAAACCTATCGTAGCCCTCCGTCATTTCAGATAAGTAGTAGTTAGTATTCGTGCTACGTTTGTTGGCCTGCGTCAAGGCGTGGTGTGCGGTAGCTAACTAGTATTTATCTGCTTATGCATATGATGCAGATTGGATTAGGGTAGTCGTGCGACTTTGTTGGCCCGCGTCAAGGGTCGTGCAGGTGGGTTTAATTCAATCAGGAAATGACGGGTTGAACTTGACTAGCGTACTATGGTTTGTTGGCTTGCGTCAAGGTCATAGGACGCTAGGGGCAAAATTATCGGGAATTTCAAGTGTTGAAATTTGCAATGAGATTGCATACCTTCTATGAGATAGTTGGATCCCGATACCCGTTGCGAGTAATTGTTACTCCTGGGAGAGTTTTACACATTACAATTAGCCGATCAAGTAGGTGTCTAGAAAGGTGTCAACGGGGTTACGCATCTGGGAAAACGAGGTTTACTTTAATTAGATCCGTGCGAGAGCACGTGGAACCTCCCTCAAAGTACCGACACTGGCCTGGCTAAAAGATTGGCGAACTTGTAGCGTGTAATTAATCCCGGCTAGTCTTTCCTTTTAGGGTTTGAAGAAAGATTTGATAAAAACAGTGGGAGCCATCCTGATTAGACAAAATATATAACCAATCTAATCTTGCAAGAGCGCACGCTGAGTGTTTTCTTCTCTCTCTCTCCAGGTAGCGACCATATCATACCTTAATCAAGATAATAATACGGATGTATTGACCGAACCCGCTTGTTATACTGACCTGGGGAACGTTGGTCCCGCTCCAACTTATAATTGTTATAAGACAGAGCAGGAAATTGGGGAATACCAGATTTCCCGTGCCGCCCAAACGAAGAAAGTGCATGTTGATGCATCATCTTCGGGTGTGTTCGTTACAAAGAACTGTTTCTCTGTATCCTCTACGCCCTGGGTATTTGATACCGGATCAGGATCCCAGATATGTAATCTGTTACACAGGGCTACAGTTAGGTAGAGAACTGAGAACGGGTGATAAGTTTCATGAGGCAGAAAACGGTGCAAGTGTTGCAGCCAAGTCTGTTGGTCACTGTCACCCTGCATTACCAATACATTGATTCTGAACAAATACTATTAGATATCGAACCTGATATACAAAATCATATCAGTCTCTTTATTAGTAAAGAAAGGATATAATTTTGTATTGTTGGATAATGTTTTGAACATTTTCTATATCAAAAGTTGATCGGTTCAGGCACGTTATCTAAAAGCATTGATGTTCTAAATCAAACTACAGTTCTTTAGTATACAGAACACACACAAGAGGAAGAGTTTAGAAATGAACGGATCCTTCTTGAGATATTGTAGACTAGGTCATATCAATGCGACCCGACTAGCTAAGTTGCACAAAGATGCATATTTAAATCTGTTTGAATTTACATCTTGTGAAAACTTGCCGGTCATGTCACAAAGATAAGATGACCACAGCTCTGTTTATTGGAAGCAGAGAAAAAATTAGTGAACTCTTGGGATGATACATATTGATGTATGTAGGTCCCCTGTCTACACATGCTAAGACCGGTTCATTGTACTTCATTAAATTCTCTAATGATCCTTCGAGATTCAGACCTATGTTCCTGTTGAAACACAAGTCCGAACCTTTGGAGATATTCACAGAATATAAGTTAGAAGTAGAGAACCAAAATAAGGGTATAAGTATTATGTCCTATGATGAGATCATGGAAGAGAATACTTGTGCATGGAATTCCTGGACTATTCTAAAGGAGAATGAGATTCTCTCTCAGCATTACTCCTCCGAATACACCACAGCACAACGTTGTATCGGGGCGGAGCAATCACACCCTATATGATATGGTGCGCTCTATGATGAGTACTACTGAGTTTCCTATTTCCTTTTAGGAGTTATGCACTTATGAAGTTGCATACCTATTGAATTGGGTTCCGATCAAATCAGTTGCCTACCACTTCATATGTGATATGAAAAGGGAAGAGCCCATATCTTAAGTCAGTTAAGATTTGGGGTTGTCCGGCCTATGTCTAAAAGCAAAATCCGGACAAGCTCGAGACGAGGTCTGTTATGTAGAACTGGAAATGTTCCAGCTATACAAACTGCAGCTGATGATTTGGTAGAACCGAAGGATTCAATTGTAACCAACGAACCTCAGCCTCTCCGCCGATCTAGTATGGTTCCTCACCCACCTGAGAGTTACTTCGGTTTCTCTATAACAGTGGGAGCGAGGATTGCGTCATGAGATGATGACCCAACTAGTTTCGAGCTGGCCACCAAGAGTGAGACTCTGTAAGAATGGCTGGATGCTTAGCGATCTGAGATGGAATCCTTATACACCAACAAAGTATGGACTTTAGTTGCTTTATCTGAAGGGTTAAATCCCTATCAGGAGCAAGTATATCTTGAGATGATTACTTGGTGTACATGGAAAAGTTGAGACTTTCAAAGCTAGACTTGTTAAAGGTTTTCGTCATCGACCAGGCGTGGAAAATGATGAAACCTTTTCCAGTAGCTATGCTTAAGTCCATCCAGATCCTACTTGCCATGGCTATATACCATGACTACGATATCTGGCGGTTGGGTGCCATGACTGCTTTTCTAAATGATGTTTTAGAAGAGTGCGTCTATAAGTACACAGCCAGAGGGCCTCGTAGACAGAGGGAGCAGCGGAAACGTGTGCAAGATGTTTTATGTGATAAAGCAGGCATCGCGGAGTTGGAACGTCTGTTTTGATGTGTTAGTCAAAGAGTTTGACATCATCAAAATGGTAGATGAACCTTGTATATACAAAAAGGTAGTAGAGTGTATGGTGGAGATCCTCGTAGAGTACGTGGATGACATACTCTTGATAAGAAAGGAGTTGCCTATGCTACGCTCGGTCAATCTCCGCTTATCACAAGGATTCTCCATATAGGATCAAAGTGATACCTCCTAAATCCTGAGTTTTGATCTATGAGATACAAGTAATTGGATGTTAGGATTCTTACTAGTTGTAGTGAGATGGTATCAATCAATCCCGGGGAGAATCACTGGAAAGGTTCCAGGGTGATAAGGACGACTGAAAGTCAGTCACAGGCATTGTCTTTACCCTCAGTAAAGGGACGGTATGTTGGAAGAGTTCCAAGCTAGATACCGTGGCAAACTAGACGATAAAGGCTGGATACATCGCTATTTAAGATGCTACCAAAGAGGCAGTCTGGATGTATATTTGTTCATGAGATGAACTTAGTTCCTCCCATTATGTGACAATGGAGTTGTGGCTCATGCCGAGGAACGTCCGTCCCATCAGTTATCCAGACATATTCTAAGGCAGTATCACCTGATCATGGAGATGGTTGATCTCCAAGGAGATCAAGGTAAGGAGAGTAGACTCAGAGGACAA
This sequence comes from Agapanthus africanus, assembly GCA_030015575.1. NCBI lineage: Eukaryota > Viridiplantae > Streptophyta > Magnoliopsida > Asparagales > Amaryllidaceae > Agapanthus > Agapanthus africanus. The sequence continues at coordinate 175,198,574 of JASDDO010000010.1, forward strand.
CACGGCGGATCCACTCACAAAGGCTTTTTCCCAGAGAGAGACTTTTATGGGAAGGTTGAGTATGAGATACTACAACCACTGCTACTGATGGCCCTAGTGCAAGTGGTAGATTGTTAGTTATATGTATGCCCTAGAGGCCATTACTATACATAGGATGTATATTATAGTGGATGCTTGGACATATATAGGGAGGACTTTCTTGCTCGACATGATAGTATGCTATCTGGTTGCTCTTTACCTTAATGTGTACACTGATTGTCTCTCTATTACATGTTGGTAAAGCCCTTAGGATGTGTACTTGACTACCTGGACTATGATGCAGATCATACTAGTGGGGACATGGTAGTCCATAAGTACATCTTTCAAGGTCCCTAGTCGTGGGTGTATCGAGACGGGGCATCGATATACCAGAGTAGACTAGCGTATACCTTCTCGACCCATGCAGATGGGCGATGGATGATCCCATATCCATTGGTGTTTGACATCAGAGATGATATACGGGTGCTCAGTGGAAACTGGGTACACTGGACGGACTCGCTGAGAACTCCCAGATAGTATTATACCTTACGTCAGATGGCAGTTCTCTGGTGACACTGGTACAGAGTAGTCTGTTGACCCGAGATCGTCATAGAGTCTTGTGTGATTCCTACCGTGCTTTGATTTCCACCTTACCACGTCCAAGAGGGCGTGCAAAACGGTGGCTTTTGGGTACAGTCCCGAATCACATGGAGGCAATGAGAGAAAGGAGGGGATTCGTCTTTCCCGGTATAGGGAGTTAATGTTGCGCTGTGTTCGATTAGCTATAACCGGAAATCCCTGGCCAGGGTTGCTGAGATTTACTGGTAAGTGTTACCAGTAGTTTCTCGAACTGTTATAGACCTCACATCGACACGACTTATCGAGCTATTGGGGTCTGACGTTTACCACCCTAGGCAAGATATGCGACATATCAGACGATGAGACCGGACTGTACGGTAAGTGTTACTGGTTGGATTCACAGGAGTGTGAGCGGGCTTGCTCGTTGATCTTCTGATCGCTCAATACCCGGGTGGCCGTTACGTTTAGCAGACTGCTTGCGGCTTGTGGGTGTTTGATATGATCATCACCTGCTGCCGGCGTATTGACGAGTCTTTAGAGTCCTACACAGAGGTTTCCTGGCTCAAGCGAAACGAAATAGGAGCGCATATGAGATATGTGCGGGACCGAGAATAATACCAGTATGTGATACTGAATTCTATTCTCGCGATTTGTATCATCGGTCGGTTATATGTGATATAGCCGGGTTACCGAATCATGTATTGATTCGATACATTGATACACTTTATATTAGTCGGTTATATGCAGTATGACCGGATCATTAAATCAAGTGTTGATTTAATGGTTTAATGTATAATTATATATTTGATATATTACTTTATATTAACTAGTATTGGTTCACTTAAGATGATTTTCTCACTTGATGTGCACATTGTATATGTGATATATTTTTGTGCACTTGATTGTATCATGTTTGATGATACATGCAACCTTGGGTGTATGTTTGACTTAAACCATGTTTAGTAAATGGTTAGGTTTTCTTATTTTCTTATTTTTTATTCATTTATTTATTCATTTAAGCAAGAAATAAAATGGTGGCTATCTTTGGACTTTCTTTGAAGCTTCATGAAGCTTTGAAAAGTTCAACCATTTTGTTTCTTTTGCTTAACCTAACCATTTGCCTAAACCCTAGTTTATTCTCTACATGAGTTAACACTCACCCATGGTTGCAAATATGATAACCATCACTTGATTTAATTTAATTGATAATTCTTTTTCATTCTCTTCTTCTTCTTCTTCATGAAGAAAAAGAAAACCATTCTTGAAAATTCCTAAGTGATGAAATCAAGTGAGAAATCCAAATCCATAGTGAACCAACTTACTATTTCTTCATCCTCTACCACTTGCCATGTAGTATAGGGTGTTTTCTTCACAAGTTTCATGACTTGGTGAAGTTAGAGCTCGAGTTAGAGTCGCCTCGACGTAGATCATCTTCGGCATCAAAGTCATCGACCTAGCCCGATCATTTCTTCGATGAAACCACCGCGAGAGTCCGGGATCCGATGATCGCAGCGGAGGGACATCATCACAGAGCCAAAGAAGTGGAGGACCATATCTACAAAGGTTGTATTTCCATTCACATAGTACTAAAGTAGTTTAGTATCTTAAAGTTTCGCCTAATCTTTAGTTAACGATCTAGTTTAGGGTTTCTCGGCACCGGAAAATTTTGAATTTGGCATGGTTAATGCCTTGTGGAATCTCTTGAGTGTGCCTAGGAACCCTACATCATCAACAACATTCCTCCTCATTCCAGCAGGATACGGACACGACATCCACCAAACGGAGACATGGCAAAGTCCCTAGTTCCAGATTTCAACGGCGACATCTACAGCCTAAAAATCAGGAACGGTGATCCTCCTCATTCCAGTAGGATTCAGACGCGACGCCAACAGAGCAGAGCCATGGCAAAGTCCTAAGTTCCAAGACTCTACGGTCCACAGACAACCTATAGTCAACCAATGACCTCCCCGCCGGATCAACGCTCCGTCATGGAAACAAGTCAACCAATGACCTCCCCGTCGGATCAATGCTCCGTCTTGGAAACAAGTCAACCAACTCCGAGGAAATCAGCGTCCTTGACGAGAGCATATAGATTCGCGTCGACCCGTAGAGAAATCAGTGTCTTTGGCAAAAACTTCGATCCAGGGAAATCGGCGTCCTTGACGAGAGCATCTCGATTCATGTCGACCCGCAGAGAAATCAGTGTCTTTGCAGGAGTACCTCGATTCGTTTCAACTTCGAGGAAATCAGTGTCCATGGCAAAACCTCGATTCAGGGAAATCAGCGTCCTTGGCGAGAGCATCTCGATTCGCGTCGACACGCAAGGAAATCAAAGTCTTTGCAGAAATACCTCGATTCGTCTCAACTCCGAGGAAATCAGTGTCCTTGGAAAATACCTCGATTCAGGGAAATCAACGTCCTTGACGAGAACATCTCGATTCGCGTCGACCCGTAGAGAAATCAGCGTCTCTGCAGGAATACCTCGATTCGTCTCAACCCCAAGGAAATCAGTGTCCTTGGAAACCTCTTCGATTCAGGGAAATCAGCGTCCTTGACGAGAGTATCTCGATTCGTGTCGACCCGTAGAGAAATCAGCGTCTTTGTACGAATACCTCGATTCGTTTCGACTCCAGGGAAATCAGTTTCCTTGGCAAAAACCTCGATTCAGGGAAATCATCGTCCTTGGCGAGAGCATCTCGATTCGCGTCGACCCACAGAGAAATCAGTGTCTTTGCAGGAATACCTCGATTCGTTTCGACTCCAGGGAAATCAGTGTCCTTGGCAAAACCTCGATTCAGGGAAATCAGCATCCTTGGCGAAAGCATCTCGATTCGCGTCGACCCGCAGAGAAATTAGTGTCTTTGCAGGAATACCTCGATTTGTTTCGACTCCAGGGAAATCAGTGTCTTTGGCAAAAACCTCGATTCAGGGAAATCAGCGTCCTTGATGAGAGCATCTCAATTCATGTCGACCCGCATAGAAATCAATGTCTTTGCAGGAATACCTCGATTCATTTCAACTCCAAGGAAATCAGTATCCTTGGCAAAACCTCGATTTAGGGAAATCAACGTCCTTGGCGAGAGCATCTCGATTCGAGTCGACCCGTAAGGAAATCAATGTCTTTGCAGGAATACCTCGATTCGTCTCAACTCCGAGGAAATCAGTGTCCTTAGCAAATACCTCGATTCAAGGAAATCAGCGTCCTTGACGAGGACATCTTGATTCGCGCCGACACGCAGAGAAATCAGTGTCTCTGCAGGAATATACGACGTCAGTAAAGCAGAGCTGCGACAAAGTTCCTGGTTCCATGACTCGGCGGTGCACAGACAACCCAAAGTCAACCCTCGACCTCCCTGTTGAAGCAATGCTTTGACTCGGGAGTAGGTCAACTCATCAATCACTTACGAGTCCTCTCGACTTGTAAGGAAGAAAATTCTCTTGTGGGATCCTTACGATTTTCAAGAGAAAACGCACTTAGGAGTCCTCACGACTCCTAAGGAGAAAAGACACCCACGAGATCCTCATGACTCGTAGGGAGAAAAGCCTTTGTGAGACCCTCACGGCGCATAAAGTTGGAAAGTCTTAGGCAACAGATCCTAACCCTGTTTCCTAAGCCATCGCTACCTTATAAAGAGTTCAAGATGAACTGTTATCTACCATATATGGGTCTCACTTTCCAAAGCTGCATGCCACTGAAATGGAGAAGTTACTCATAAGCATATAAACTACTTCACGCCAGAGTAAAACATAAAGAAATAGAAGGGTGCGGCTCATGGAGCTGAGGGTTTGGAACTATATCACTTAAGAGTCGAGATTTGAGTCAATGATAAATGACGATGCTTGTGTCCGCTCGTTATCTTCTCAGATCAAGATTCTGAAAATTATATACCAACCCGAAACTAGTCATACGCTATGAATCACTCTGCATTACTTCACCCACGTATATACTTACGTGAGCAAAGTAGTATGGGGTATTTGTTCCTGCCAAAAAATTTCTGCACAAAAGAGCCCAAGGTATCAAATGGCAGCGATACGCTTAAGAAAATTCAAACCAGTATTTTCCAGGCTGTATTTTAACAAACACCCGAATATGGAACAGCTAAATTCTGATGGTATCGAAAGAGTCTCGAAAAAGCCTTCTATTTGATATATTATGGGCCTCATAATTCATCCGGAGTCAAAAGTTATGAGCAAATATGCTATGCACGTGTAATCTAAGGAAGAAAATGCGAACCGGTATTTTCCGGGCTGCATTTTGACAAACTCCCGAATGAGAAAAAGCTAAATTCTGATGGTATCGAAAGCGTCTCGAAAAAGCCTTCGATTTGATATATTATGGGCCTCATAATTCATCCGGGATCAAAAGTTATGAGATATCACGTGCGCGCACGTGATTGGGCATCACGTGCCCACACATGACCGGGCATCACGTGCAGACACGTGACCATTTACAGGCAAAGCCTGTAGGCACTGAATAAAATAAATAATTAGAAATAATTAATCAATGGGGTCACGTGCCAACACGTGATGGGTCTTTTAAACCAACTGAAAAGATTTAAAGGTATAATAAAATAACAAGGAAAAACCCCAATGGGGCATCACGTGCCAGCACGTGACCAAAGGTCACGTGCTGACACGTGATAATTCCTGAGTTCTTTAAAACAACAGAATTAAATTCTGGTCAAATGCTTAATCAGGGGGTCAGGTGCCTACACGTGATGGGTTGCTAAAGATCTATGAATTAATAGAATTAAATTCTAATTAAGAGGGAATCAAAAACCCTAACTGGAAAAATATTTCTCTAAATCTTTCCAAACAAAAAAGATGGTGCTCTGTAAAATGGAGCACCGTTGGATTAAAAATCCAATGGTGATTAAAAATCACCAATTTATGGAAAGATTTAATTTAAAGAAAGATTTCCCTGAAATTTGTCAGGAATAACAGATAAAATATCATTTGGATTAAAAATCCAATGGTAAATAAAATTCACTGGATGATCTAAAAGATCATGTTGGTTACAAAAAACAACTAAAATCTTTCAATGAAAGATTGACAAAACAAATTGATACTTTTCTTTCTCCTTTAAATAGGAACCAAGAAGAGAAGAGGGATGATCTACTTTTTTTGGGAGAAGAACAGAGAGAAAAAAAGAGAGGAGAATTTAATTCTAAAGAGAGAAAAGAAAATTTCTTCAGAAGAGAAAAGAAACCCTAGGTGAGAAAGGGAAAAGAGATCTAAGCTCCTTAAAATAAAAGGAGAATTTAATTCTCAATTCAAGCGTTTAACTCTTCTGAATAAGAACTTAGTTCTTCCTTTGGTTGAAGATCTGCAGAAGCAGATCTCCCCACAAGTTGACAATTTAATTCTCATCGGGGAGATTCTTCCATGCAGATCCAAAACCTAGAGGGAGGATTGACTTTAGGGAATTTAATTCCGCAAATTCATAGGAATTTAATTCCTCCAGATGACACTAGGGTTTAACCCTATATGAGAATTTATTTCTCCCAAACTTATAGGAATTCGATTCCTCCAAATAAAACTAGGGTTTAACCCTACATAAGAATTTAATTCTTCCAAATATATAGGAATTTAATTCCTCTAAATAAAATTGGGGTTTAACTCTATCAAAGAATTTAATTCTTAAACAAGGGATTTATAACTCTCCATGCACGTAAAGAGATCAAGTACCCAACATGATCACGTGACAACACGTGACCCTCCCCTCCAATGACCGAAAAAGAACAAATAAGATTAGGTCACGTGCTCCCACGTGACCCTTGAATGGACTTCTCAAAATAAAAAGGGCAGAATTGATTTTGGGCGCCCTCACGTGTCCCCACGTGACCCCTAACAAATACTTTCAATTTCCAATGCATAGATACCCATCACGTGCCCACACGTGATGGCCTCGAAGATCAAGTGTTTAACAATTATTTAAAAGGGAACTCTTAAAAAACAATAAAGACAGGTTCTTTTTTGGAGTGTCACGTGCTCCCACGTGACTCTAATAAACACTTCAATATCCAAATCATGGATACCCATCACGTGCCCATACGTGATGGTCATAAAGGCCAAGTGTTTAACACTTATGTTCTGGGAATAAAATAACAGAGGCAAGGCTCAATCATCAGGCGCCTCACGTGACCCCACGTGAACGCTTCAGCCTTAGCGTTTAACACTATATTTTTTATGCATCACGTGGGAGCACGTGATAGCTGAGTTTGCTCTAGTGTTTAACACTATTTTTAAACCAATCTAGCCCAAATTGGCTAAGTTTTCCAGAGGTAAGACTCCCTTTTGACTGAACCTCAAATACACTTTTTTCTTCCAAAATTGGTCATCTCATGTAGAACCCAGAGCCTTTCAGACAACTTTGGTTCAAGGGTACATCTCTCCACACCTCTGATGCATGTCGTTGTAATTCTTCAACGTCTTCAGAGAGGTGGTGGGTCCCAATGGCCAATAACTATCTGGTGCATTTCCAAATCCATGTTTGCATCTGAACTTGGACCGCAATGTCCCTAAACTAAACAAATAGGGCCCGAATGCTCTTTTGTTGGATCTAAATGATCCTGTTAAGTAGATCTTAGTCTAAAATTAGGCTAACGTATCCTTAACAACCGTTTAAGTTGATCTTACTCTCAAATGAGATTAACGATCCTTAAATTAATCCAACCACAGATCCCTCAACCAACATTGGTTCAAGGGTACATCTCTTCACTCCTCTGATATATGTCGTTGTAATCCTTCAACGTCTTCAGAGAGGTGACGGGTCCCGACAACCAAATTTTACATGGACTATGATGTCCTTAAACTTGGACTGTGGGGTCCTTAAACTCATGGACTATGATGTCCTTAAACTTTATAGACTATGACGTCATTAAACTAGGGACTGTGGGGTCCCTTTAAACCCACGGACTATGATGTCTTTAACCTTGGACCACCATGTCCCTAAACTGGTAATCGACCGCAATGTCCCTAAACTAAACAATAGAGCCCAAATGCTCTTTTGTTTGGTCTAAATGATCCTGTTAAGTTGATCTTAGTCTAAAATTAGACTAACGTGTCCTTAACAAACGGTTAAGTTGATCATAGTCTAAAATTAGACTAACGTGTCCTTAAACCCAACCCCAAACCCAAATCTAAGAAAATACAGATTTGGACTAATCCACGCCCTACGGGCGACAACATAAATTAGTCTCCGTATACAATCCACGGGCAACCAAAAACAAAACAAACCCACACGACACGAAGTGACCATCTGGAGAAGGAGAAAGTGGTTACCACGATGCAGTAGCGTAATTAACTGCAGGGGGCTTGCGCCTCCCCACAATCAAAAACCCCTCAAATAAGGGGAAATCTGACGAAGTCTGCTACATCGGCCGCTTCCGTTTAAACCTTCGATACATGGTGCCATAAATCAACTTGGCATTTTCGGAGAGGTGGACGAATAGCACCAAATAGCATCTGCCTTCGAAATTCAGGTTCGGACATCCCAACGTCCCGGCAGCGTCTTCCGGCAGGGAACAGACCCGTCATGAGCCTCACATCGGCATGCCTTATCTTGTTATTGGGATCTGATGTTTACCTCCCTCAGACTAGATATGCGATATATCAGACGAAGAGACCGGACTGTGCAATAGTGTTACTTATTAGATTCACAAGAGTATGGACAAGCTTGCTTTTTGATCTTCTGATCGCTCAATACCTGGATAGCCGTTACGTCCAGCTAGTACCGCCGACGGCTTATGGGTGACTGATATGTTCATCATCTACTGCTGGCGTATTGACGAGTCTTTAGAGTTCTACACAGAGGTTTCCTAGCTCATGCTAAACGAAGTAGGGCACATATGTGATCTGATATGTGCAGGACCGAGATTGATACTTGTATGTGATACAATATTCTAATCTCACGATATAGGTTATACGTGATATAACCAGATTACTGAATCAAGTGTTTATTCGATAATTTTTTTTATGTATATTTGATACACATATGAATGATATTGGTCGGTTATATACGATACAGCCGGTTTATTAAATCAAGTGTTGATTTAATAATTTAATGCATGATTATATATTTAATATATTAATATACATTAACTAATATTATCTCACTTAAGAAATTGTTTTCTCAAAACACATTTAAATATATAAGTGATATATATTAATGTATTTGTTTATGTGTCATGCTAGATGATACAATGGACTTGGGTGTATGAGACTCATACCAAAGTAAAGATAATTTGGGTATTTAAATATTAAGGGGTAAATCAAAATTAGTTGGAAATTAGCATGGCTAAGATGCTTGTGGAAGCATGTAGAAGCCTTGACTTAAATCCACTAATTTTGTTTTACTCTAGATATTTATTAACCTAACCATTATCTTTAGCCATGGTTAAGTCTCTACATGAGTTTATATGAGATATTTTCTCACCCATGGTTGATCACTTGGTCACTTGAGTTTCTTCTTCATCTCCTTCCTTGCTCTCTAGCTTTCAAGTGAGAAGAAAAAGAAAAGGAGAAAATTAATTCTAAAGTGAGCAAAATTCCTACTTCACCAATCTAGACCAAACTAGCCATTTAGTATAGGTTGTTTCATTCACTAATTCTCAATTAGTGAAGAGGTAGCTTGAGTTGGAGATTCCTCGACATAGATCATTTTCGGCCTCGAAGATCTTTAAGCAAGCTCGTTCCTTTTGCCTAGTGGAGCCTAACGAGAGTCCGGGAGAACATTACTTAGAGCTAAGGGACTAGTACACGGAGCTTTAGAAGTGAAGGACCGGTCTACAAAGGTTGTATTCCTTATTCACTTAGAGTAAAGTTGTTTACTTGCTTAGTTGTATTCTAATTCTCTAGATAGATCCATGCTTCGGGCTCGCTCGGCACTCTAGATTTTTAAAATTGCATACTTGATGCGTGCCAAAACCTAGTGAGGGTGCTAAGCGAACCCAGCACAGACTAACCTATACCAGTGTCATCAGAGACTGCTATCTGACGATAGGTATAGTACCATCTAGGATTTCTCGGCCAGTCCTATTCGATGTACCCATTCTCTAATTAGCACGTGTGTACAATCTTTGATGTCAAACACCAATGGCTATGGGATCAACCATCGCCCCCATATAGGGTCAAGAAAGGTACACACAAGTCTACTTTAGAATATCGATACCCGGTCTCGATATACCCTCGACTAGGAACAATTGAAGGATGTGCTTGAGGACTACCCAGGTCCCAGTAATATGATCCGCATCATAGTTCTGGTAGTCAAGCCAACACCCTAAGGTCTTTATCAACATGTATCTGAGAGACAATATAATAATACTAAGTGTACATGTTAAGGTAAAGAGTAACCAGATAGCATACTATCATGTCGAGCAAGAAAGTCGTCTATATATATGTCCAAGCATCCACTATAATATACATCAATGCATAATAATGGCCTTTAGGGAATACATATTCCTAACAATCTCCCACTTGCACTAAGGCCAGTTGTTGTAGTATCTCATACCCAACATCCTAAATAGTCTCTTGAATTGCATCAGGGGGAGGGCCTTCGTGAGTAGATTCTCTACGTTGTCCTTCGTGTCAACTCCCCTGACCTTGATCTCCCGGTGATCAACTATCTCTCGGATCAGGTTATACCGCCTAAGAATATGTCTGGATCTCTGATGAGACCGGGGTTCCTTGGCCAAAGCCACAGATCCATTGTTATCACAATACACAGGTATTGGATGCTCAATGGATGGAATCACACTAGGTTCAGCTATGAACTTCTTCATCTAGACAGCCTCTTTGGCAGCATCGTTGGCAGCGATGTATTCAGCCTCCATCGTCGAGTATGCTATGGTATCTCGCTTGGAACTCTTCCAACATACCGCTCCTCCGTTGAGGGTAAAGACAAAACGCGAGACCGACTTACTGTCATCCTCATCACTCTGGAAGCTCGAATCGGTAAAGGAATCCACCTGGAGTTCACCATTACCATACACCAAGAACATCTCTTTAGTCCTTCTTAAGTACTTAAGAATGTTCTTCACAACAGTCCTGTGTTTCACCCCTGGATCTGATTTGTACCTACTCACTGCACCTAGCGATAAAGCTACATTCGGTCCGGTACATAACATCGCATACATGATTGACCCGACTGCAGAAGCATAGGGTATCCCTTGCATGTGAGCTCTCTCCAAATCAGTCTTGGGAGACATCTCTTTGGAGAGAGTGATTTCAGAGAAAGTGGGTAAATTACCACACTTAGAATCTTCCATACTAAACTATAAGTCGATGTCGCGCACCCCACGTGTTCGCGGGGAGGCGGAAATTGCAAAAAATGATTTTTACGGGCTTCGCAACACTGACTTAAACCAAGGATTGAAAATAAACCCTAGCTAGAAACTACATGAGGTTTAACTACTCGGATGAATGTTATACTTCGTAGTATCGTGTCCTTCGGGTCTTCTCGCTGTCTATCATAGGCTCCGAGGATCGAAACGGATCGAAGCTTCCTCGTCGGCTTCCTCGAGTCAAAGAGGATCGACCCGAGAGTCTATAGTCCGAGCTCCAACCTCAACTCCGAGGTAACTAGGGCAAGTAGCTTGCTAGACTAGATGGCCTAGGTGATGTAGAGAGTGAAGATGGAATACTTGGTCTCTTGGAACCCTAGGTTTCTCAACTCATAAGACAATTATGGTTTCATATGAGAAAAGAAAAAGAATTGAGAAATGAGAGTGAACTTGTGAGCTCTTGAAAAAAGCTTGGCTGTCCAAAAGATAAAGAATGAAGTAAATAAGATATTTTGGAGATAAATATCTCACCACAAAATATCTCACAAGCTTCACAAATATCTATTTTGTCAAGTGAGTGAGTCATCAAGTAGCCATGCTAGATTCAATGCTCAATTCCACCTCATTTCTCCACCCATATTGTCTAATCCATAAAAGAATCAAAACCCTAATAGGTGTCCCCTTCTAGAAGCTTTCCCGAACTAATTATGAGAATGCCCCTCATCCATATATACATACCCGCATCCGCATTCCGAAGAATACGAATACAAAGAGACGAAACAAATCCATCAGTACAATACTAGGATCCGGCTTAAACTAAAGCCCACTAGTATTATCCGCCCGAACATCATACACACACAAGTGCACGTAAGTGTTCGAAGCCCCGCCGTAAAACCATACGACCTTTACATCTTTCGCCCGATGCAGGGAAACTCTCTGTATGGGACTCTAAAGACTCGACAGCATGCTGGCAGTGGGTTTAACCACAAGCCGCAAGCGGTACTAGCTGCATGTAACGGCTACCCAGGCATCTGTCGCTAAGAAGGCTGATGAGCAAACCCATCCAAACTCCTACTGAGCCTGCATGTGACAATCTATGTACAGTCTGGTCTGCTCGTCTAAGAGTATCGCATATCGGGCCTAGGGGGCGGTAATCGTCAGAACCCTAATAGCGCAACAAGTCGTGCCAGAGTGTAGCTCAAAACACCCTAAGAAACTACTGGAATACCTACCAGTAAATCTCACTTGCCCTGGCCAGGGACTTAATGTAATGGCTGTTGGGTTACGGCAGCGACCCGGCCATCAAACCGTGGCCAAATGCGGAACAAAAATTTTCTAAACTGGTGCAACCATGACCCGATGCCCGGATCTACCCTAAACCCTATACTACCAATTTATAAAACTAGGAGTTAGATGGTTATACCGAGTTGATCCGTGTCCTTCGGTCTTCAACCATCATCCCAAGCTCCTAATGGTCGCGGATCGAATTTGGTCGCCGGTCTTCCTTCATCTACGATGATCCACCTGAGAGAAATGGCGCAAGCTTCAGCCTCGCCAAGCGAGGCAACCGATGCTCTAAAGTTGCTAGAAATGGAGAGTGGAGGTGTAGAAATGTGTCACTATCTATTTTCTCTCATCACAAATGCTCCATGAGCAACTCAAGAAGATGAAGAAGGAGGTGAGGAAAACTTGTGGCATGAGCAACTAAAGAAATGGCTAAGTCTCTCAATTGAGTAAGAATGAGAGTGATGAAGCAAGTGAAGAAAACAAAATGAGCAAGGCCACTCAAGAAAGTGGCCTCCTCCTCCCTCTCTCTCAATCATGCACACCCACAAAAAATATCTCCTCATTTTACAAATAAACAATTGCAAACCATACCTCTCTACATGCCAAGCCCATGCTCATGCCAACTCACCCTCCACCTCATTTCCCAAATTGATTTTCTATAAAGAAAATCAATAATGAGGTGGCCATCTTCTAGAAGCTATTCCGTATAAATACGGAATACAACCCGGTACATGTATCGAAATACATATAAGCGTATTCGTATAAAAATACGAATAGCCAAGAGAGAAAATGAATAGTGAACAATAATACTAGAATAAATATATATAAATACATATATAAATTATTAAATCAAAACCTGATTTAATAATCCGGCTTAATCCTAAGCCGGTAGTATTATCAACCGTCCGATTAAAGCCTGTGCAGCCTGTACACATATTTAATTGGACAGTTGTATGTACCAACATACGACATCTATACCATATCGCCTGAACCGTGAAAACCCTCTGTGTGGGACTCTAAAGACTCGTCAATATGCTGGTAGTGGGTTTAACCAAAAGCACGTCAGCGGCACTAGTTGTACGTAACGGCTACCCAGGTATTAAGCGAAAGTGAGGCCGATGAGCAAACTCATCCTGAAACCCTACTGAGCCTGACAGTGACAATATCCGTACAGTCCGGTATGTTCATCTAAGAGTATCGCATATCGAGTCTTGGGGGTGGATAATGTCAGACCCCTAAAAACGCGATATTTAGTGTCGGCATGAAACCTATCACCACCTAGGGAACTATCGATCCTGGATCGATAATTCTCGTATACCCTGGCTGAGGATTTCTGATAATGGCCACCCGTGCACTGCGCGACATTAACAATACCAGGAGAGACGAATCCCCGACGATCCGCTCACTGCCTCTATATGGCTCGGGACTGTACCCAACTAAAACATGTTTGCACGACTCCTTTGAGCCGTGGTAGAGTAGTAATCGAAGCACAGTAGGAACTCACATGAGATAAATGACGATCTCAAGTCGACAGACTAACCTGTACACATGTCACCTGGGAACTGCTATCTGACAATAGGAATAATACCAACTAGCAGGTTCCCGATAAGTCCGTCCAGTGTACTCATAATGCAATGAGCACCTGTATACTATCTTAAGTGAACAAACTAACACCAATGGCTTGTGAGACCTGGCCACTGCCCCTCGTTAGGGTCTCGATAAGTATACACTAGTCTACACTGGAGTATCGATACCCAGTCTCGATACTCCCAAGATTAGGGAAATTTAATGATGTGCTTATAGACCACCCAGCTCTCACGTATATGATCGCCATCGTAACGCTGGTAGTCAAGCATAAATCCTATGGGCTCTATCAACATGTAATAGCATGATGATAAAGACAAACCAGATAGCATATTATCATCTCGAGTAAGACTGTTCTACCGGTATAGGTCCTCCCTCAATCATCATAATCACCTGCCTGCGACTATGATAATTGCCTTGAGGGCACTATTGCCAACAATCTCCCACTTGCACTTAAGGCCAATTATTACGGTGTCGCATACTCACAGCCCGTGTGATACCGAACACCCAACTTCTCTACTAATCAGTCTCGCAAAGCCCATTTGCGAAACTATCGCGTTCGAGAAATAGCCTCAATGAGTGGATCCTCTCCAATGTTTCTTTCTGTATCTCTCTATATCTGAACTTCGCGGAGAAGTTATCTCCCGAAATAAGCAATACCTGTCTTAGAATTTATCTGGATATCTGATGGGCCCCAGTTCACAAATGAACTACAAATCTAGCAAACTTATTAGACTGTATCATCCATTGAATTTAATCAGTATCCTGCGCCATGCCTTCCACAATATCCGCTTGGACTACCTGTCCAACATACTGTCCCTCAAAAGAGGGAAAACTATAACTCTGACAGTCACTCTGTTATCCAGGTCACCTTGGAAGCCTGAAATGATAACCGTCTTCCGAAGGAGGCTGCCATTACTATATCCCTAGAACATCCATTTATGTTCATAAACTGCTTCCCTATGTTTCTCTAGGATTGAATTATTATATATGCTTATTGCAGCTAGTGCAAAAGCAATATCTGGTGTTGTACTTAACATCATATGATTGACTCAATTGCCTAAGCAAGTGATATGCCAATCATGCAAATCCCTCTCCCGTTTAGTCTGTAAGACACCTTTAGAGAGGGTGACTCCATCACCTGCAGGTACACAACCATGCCGGAAGTCGTGCATTCTAAAACACCTTTAGAATAGTGTCAAAGTACCCGGATTGTGAAACTACCTAAATCTAGATCTAAAACCATAGATCTAGTAACCGGAATGCCTCATATAATATCCATATCCTATGTGGAGAAACTACTGTGTGACAACCACAGTATAACCGATTGTAGTATAAGAATTTCACTTCCTATAAAGTGTATGTCAACTAAATACCAGGACATACCACCCTACTACTTTCTTAACAGATCCATCTCCTATTCTGATGAAGTCAAAGCCTATGACTGTCACATCAAAAATAGATGATCTATCTCTGCTATATTCGCTTTAGCCTATGACTGTAAGACATGCTTTAGAGAGGGTGACTCCATCACCTACAGATACACCACCTCGCCAGGAGTCGTCCATTCTAAAACACTTTTTAGAATAATGTCAAAGTACCCAGATTGGGACACTTCCCAAATCTAGATCTAAAACCATAGATCAAGTCACCAGAATCCCTGATATTTTATCCATATCCTATGTGGAGAAACAACTTTGTGACAACCACAGTATAACCGATCGTAGTATTGGAATATCTCTTATTATCAAGTGCATGTCATCCTAAATACCTGGACATCACTCTCTACTACCTTCTTATCAGATCCATCTCCTATTCTGATGAGGTCAGGACCTATGACCGTTACATCAAAAATAGATAATCAATTTCCGCTATACTTTCTTTAGTCTATAAATAGACATAAGCTACCTGCTCACTATGCTTCCGCTGCTCCCATTGACTACAACAACCCTCTGGCAGAGTCATATACACGCGCACTTCTAAAGCTAGTTTAGAACGATGCTATACTCATCCTCCTGCCGGTTCTTATAGTCTAGAACAGCAACAATGGAAAGTCTGGGTAAACAAGAACCTCCCTGTCACCGTCTCTGAGAAGACCGAAGTACCTCTCGGATGCCTGAGGTTACCCACCAAATCTGCGGAGTGGCTAATGGAACGTCAAATATCCATTTTACTAAAACTGGTGGCGAGTCAAGAACAATATAACTATTGATCTTCCTGATGGTAGAAAGTTAACCCTCGTCAATGCCCGAGATAACCCACAAATTGCCATTGCTGAAACGTGCCTCGAGTTTATCCGGATTCTGGTTTTAAGCATCAGCCGGACAACTCCCTATACCTTAACATCGTTAAGATATAAATTGATTATATATATATATATATATATATATATATCTAATATAGAAACAAAAGCACTAATTTAATTGGAACCAGATTCAAAATCATAGATCTGTCTCCAGTGCATATCAACTAAGTGGAAAAAGGCCAATCAGCATTACTCATCTAGGAGTGCATCCATATATGAGTAACCCGAAAGAGAAGCAAGTTCTCAAAACCATTACTATCAACGGAGTACCAAACACAAGTATCTACATCTTCGACTATCTCGAAGAATCCTGATACTTTTAACAAATGGTTCTCTTCTTTATTCTTATACCTATAACTTCTCAAAATCAGGACCTTGTATTTCAACGAAATACTTGTCTAGAACTGGCGAAGTCATGAGTAAACAGAATATAGTAAGAGTACCAACCCCTTTGTCGTAATGGACACTGGAAAACATACAATACTTTGTATAAGTCCCCTGAGTTCAATAACTCAAACCTTGTGCGTCGTAGATTGAAAACTGTACTATGGTTAAGAAGAATTATACCGCTGTTGAATGCACCTTACCTAACAATCAACTGATATAGGTAAATGTCATAGACATAATTTCAAAAAGTTATATCTCACTTTATAAAATAAACGTACAGATATATCAGTTTGAAATTGGTGCATAATAACGGATATTCATAACCAAATATTTGCCATCAGGAAAAAACCATATGATTTCCTCAAATATCACCAATTACAACGAATTTCGATATAATGAGGATCTAATCACCCAATTCCCAATATCTTACTCCCACTCACCATCTGTAATAACATACAGATGTGAGAAACTGATCTGGTAAATACATACCTTGAAGTTAGATTTTAATTGGGAAAACAGTTTTCAATTAATATCGCACAGTGAAACTGAAACATGAAAATGTTTCAAAGGGGTTAACTGGTATTCCTAGTAATTCCTATTCCACTATCCTGATTCATGACAGTAACCATATAATTCCATGCCCTCACTCCAATCCCTTTATTATGTCTTTACTTATTACCTTCTGTACACCACCTTTAGACTAATTGGTTTTCTTCCTTCCCTACTCTTCGGCGCCAGCCTAAGGTTTGGAAGAAGACTATCCAATAAGCGTAATAGGTAAACTCTCCTTATGCCAGGAGCCCTCGCAACCTGAGAGAAGGTAATGGGAAAAGACATCTGAATAATCCTATTCTATTTCTCCTGAACCAGAAACCGTCCTCGAATCTGGAACGAATTCTTTCGAGTTCGTATGCAACTATACGATAGCATATCCAATAGGAGTGGATATCAGTAGTGATACGGAGTGTTCTGGAGAAATTCAAAGTGGATGTGGGAGTGGCAGGGGTATATACGGTTTTGTCGTGAATGATAGTAGTCGCAATTTTCTTTGCCCTAATTCTAATCCCATTATATATCTTTACTTATTACCTTTTGTACACCACACTTAGGTTAATTGGTTTTATTCCTTCCCTACCTTTCGGCACCTGCCTATGGTCTGGAGGAAGACTATCCAATAAGCTCAATAGGTATACCTCTCCTAATCCTAGGAGCCCTCACAACCTGAGAGAAGGTAAAGGGAAAAGACAACCGAATAATCCTATTCAATCTCTCCAGAACCAGAATCCATCCTCGAATCTGGAAGATGTTCCTTCGAATTCGTATGTAACTATACGATGGATTTATCCAATAGGAGTGGATGTTCGCAGTGATACGGGGTGTTCTGGAGAAATGCAAAGGTGATATAGAAGTGGCACTGATATATGCGACACCGTGACATTCCAAAAGCCAAAGTGTTTTAATAAGGTTCGGTTAACTTGGTTCATGAGTTTTAGTTAAGGGTCGGGCCATGGTCGCTGCTAAAGTGAGAGAGAAAACAAACACTCAGCATGCACTCTAACCTAGATTAGAACGGTTAATCACTTTATCTAATCAGGATGGCTCCCACTGTTTCCACGAATTCTTCTCCAAACCCAAAAGGAGAATTAGTCGGGATCATCTAAAATCACCCGAGGAGTAATCCTACTCATCAGTGGGAATTGGGATCCAATTATCA
This sequence comes from Agapanthus africanus, assembly GCA_030015575.1. Classification (NCBI taxonomy): domain Eukaryota; kingdom Viridiplantae; phylum Streptophyta; class Magnoliopsida; order Asparagales; family Amaryllidaceae; genus Agapanthus; species Agapanthus africanus. The sequence goes on from JASDDO010000010.1 coordinate 175,216,731, forward strand.
TCGCATGATAAATTGATGGAAGCCAATCAAGTTACCACACTCCAGAAGGTATTCGCAATCCTGACAAGTTTCCTGTATGTCTGAAATTCCCGATGTGATTTTTTACCCTTAGGACCCAAGTGACCTTGACTGATCCAACATATCAAAGGATCCTAGTCAAGTTCAACCCATCATTATCTTGATTGCATTAGACCCAACCGCACGAGTCCTTGAATGAGCCAAAATGACCGTACGACTGTCTTAACCAATCGCATATCCATGCAACAGAAAAGCACTACATAGCTACTGAACACTATGCCTCAGCTAAGCACGACATACGTAGCATGAATACTAAGCAATACTAATCTGAAATGACGAAGGGCTACGGCTGGTTTTTGGCGAAAAAACTTTTAACGTAATGAACTTGATCTCGTTGAAGGAATCCAAGTGGTTTTATAAATATATAGTGGCGAAAACTTTTGCTAAAGAGTTAAACTCTTGTAAAACTTTAACGTAATGAACTTGATCTCGTTGCCCTCTAGAACCCGGCTATTCGTGCACTCCACCGCGTGGTAATCCTAGTACAGAAAAGAAAATAATACGTACAACGGTGACATCGACCTCAACCCGGTCGTGCCCCATACAAATAATATACAAACTGGCAGTGACGACAGTCCACATGTCGGACGCTCGCCCCGCAATATCTAATGTACAAATGAAACTAAATTGTACTAACATTGCACCCAAGCTATCCACCACGACGATCCAACCACAACATAGCACAACACAGAACATCAACGTGAATGTCACGTTCGCAAACTCGTCTAAAAGAACATATAGCAATTAAACGAGTTGTACCGCTCTATTGACATTCACGGTCGCAGATAGTAATGCATGTACTATAAACATTTAAACAGTGTTAAATTATCGACTTCAAAACACCCCGAATTGCCCCTGAACAAAAGATAACATAGTTTCCAAAATGGGCAAAACAAGCAATACCACTGCACCAATATTCCAGAGACTAGAAAACACCAAAAATTTCAAGTCCAAACTCTATAGAAAAACCGGCCTCACCAGTTTTTTTGCAAATCACGCCGGGTCAAAATCGACGGTTTGAGCTCCTATTTGTTGTGTTCTAGTGGTCACTCAAGTAGTCTTCTACAGTTGCTTAAAAATTTTTTTGAAGACATTAAAAAATTGACAGAAACTGGAATGTGATGTGCACTGTTTTGGGGTTGTTTTGATTTCGATACTTTAACATTGTCTAAAACTGCTAGTAAGGGGTTTACGAGTTGGCTATGATACCATGTTGGGTTACGGCAGCGCCCCGGTCATCAAACCGTGGCCAAATGCGGAACAAAAATTTTCTAAACTGGCGCTACCATGACCCGATGCCCGGATCTATCCTAAACCCTATACTAGCAATATGTAAAACTAGGAGTTAGATAGTTATACCGAGTTGATCCGTGTCCTTCGGTCTTCAACCATCATCCCAAGCTCCTATTGTCACGGATCGAATTTGGTCGCCGGTCTTCCTCCATCTACGATGATCCATCTGAGGGAAATGACACAAGCTTCAGCCTCTCCACGCGAGGCAACCGACGCTCTATGGTTGCTAGCAATGGAGAGTGGAGGTGGAGGAATGTGTCACTATCTATTTTCTCTCATCACAAAGAAACTCAAGAAGATGAAGAAGGATGTGAGGAAAACATGTAGCATGAGCAACTAAAGAAATGGTTAAGTTTCTCAAGTGAGTGAGAATGAGAGTGATGAAGAAAGCGAAGAAAACAAAATGAGCAAGGCCACTCAAGAAAGTGGTTGCCTCCTCCCTCTCTCTCAATCATGCACACCCACAAAAAATATCTCCTCATTTTACAAATAAACAAATGCAAACCATACCTCTCTATATGCCAAGCCCATGCCCATGCCCACTCACCCTCCACCTCATTTCCCAAATTGATTTCTATAAAGAAAATCAATAATGAGGTGGCCATCTTCTAGAACCTATTCCGTATAAATATGGAATACAACCCGGTACATGTATCGAAATGCATATACGCGTATTCGTATAAAAATACGAATAGTCAGGAGAGAAAATGAATAGTGAATAATAATACTAGAATACATATATAAATTATTAAATCAATACCTGATTTAATAATCCGGCTTAATCCTAAACCGCTAGTATTATCAACCGTCCGATTAAAGTCTGTGCAGCCTATACACATATTTAATCGGACACCTGTATGTACCAACATACGTCATCTACACTATATCACCTGAACCGTGAAAACCCTCTGTGTAGGACTCTAAAGACTCGTTAATACACTGGCAGTGGATTTAACCACAAGCACGTCAGCGGCACTAGCTGTACGTAATGGCTACCCATGTATTGAGCGAAAAGGTGGCCGACGAGCAAACTCATACTGAAACCCTACTGAGCCTGACAGTGACAATATCCGTACAGTCCGGTCTGTTCGTCTAAGAGTATCGCATATCGAGTCTAGGGAGGTGGATAAAGTCAAACCTCTAACAACGTGACATTTAGTGTCGGCATGAAACCCATCACCACCTGAGGAAATATCGATCCTAGATCGGTAATTCTCCTATACCTCGGCCGAGGATTTCTGGTGATGGACACCCGTGCACTGCGCGACATCAATCCCCAATACCGGGAGAGACGAATCCCCGACGATCCGCTCACTGCTTCCATGTGGCTCGGGACTGTACCCAACTAAAACCTGTTTGCATGACTCTTTTGAGCCGTGGTAGGGTAGTAATCAAAGAACAGTAGGAACTCACACGAGACAAATGACGATCTCAAGTCGACAGACTAACCTGTACACATGTCACCTGGGAACTGCTATCGACAATAGGTATAATACCAACTTGCAGGTTCCCGGCGAGTCTGTACAGTGTACTCATAACGCAATAAGCACCTGTATACTATCTTAGGTGAACAAACTAACACCAATGGCTTGTCAGACCTGGCCACCGCCCCTCGTCAGGGTCTCGATAAGTATACACTAGTCTACACTGGAGTATCGATGCCCAGTCTAGATACTCCCAAGATTAGGGAAATTTAAGGATGTGCTTATAGACCACCCAGCTCTTACGTATATGATCGCCATCATAACGCTGGTAGTCAAGCATAAATCCTATGGGCTCTATCAACATGTAATAGCATGATGATAAAGACAAACCAGATAGCATATTATCATCTTGAATAAGACTGTTCTACCGGTATAGGTCTTCCCTCAATCATCATAATCACATGCCTGCGACTATGATAATTTCCTTGAGGGCACTATAGCCAACAATGGCCCTCCAAACACAGCGCGATATCAACCCCCAATACCGGGAGAGACGAATCATATCTAACCGCCACTTCCTCTAAGTACTTCGGGACTGCACCAAACTACTACCTGTTTGCATGACTCCTTTGAGCTGTGGTAGGGTATTAATCAAAGTCTAGTGGGAACACACTCGAGGTGAAGTAGCAGTGTCAAGTCGACGAACTAAGCTGTACTCATGTCACCTGGGAACTGCTACCCGACGAAAGGTATAATACCAACCAACAGTTCCCTGACGAGTCATGTCCAGTATACTCATAACCTAATGAGAACCTGCATACTATCTCCAGTACGACGTACTAATGGCTGTGGGACAGACCATCTACCCTGCTGGGATGAGAAGCGTATACACTAGTCTACTCCGGAATATCGATGCCCCGTCTCGATAATCCAACGACGATGGACCTGTATAAGGATGTGCTTGTAGATTACTCAGCCCCCACTAATGTGACTGCCATCACAACGCTGGTAATCAAGCAAAGATCCGAAGGGCTCTACTAATATGTATAAGCGATATGCTAAAAGAAACACATGCACATATTGAAGTAGAAACAAACCAAGTAGTATACTACCATTTTGAGCAAGACTGTCAATACAACTGTGAATATCCCAATCTTCCATTAAGTAATATACAAACCAGTATGATACAATAATGGCCTCTAGGGCATACATCACTAACAAACTCCCACTTGCACTAGGGCCATGTACTGGCGTATCGCAGACCTATCATCTCGATCAGCCGCTCGAACTGTGTCTGAGGGATGGCCTTCGTGAGTGGATTTGCAGTGTTATTCTCCATATCTACTCTCCTCACCTCGATCTCCCGGCGATCTACGATCTCTCTGATCAGGTGGTACCGCCTCAAAATGTGTCTGGACTTCTGGTGGGACCTGGGTTCCTTCGCTAAAGCTATAGCGCCGTTGTTGTCGCAATACAGCGGTATTGGATAAACAATGTTCGGAACCACCGGAAGTTCTGTGAGGAACTATTTCATTCAGACAGCTTCTTTTGCGGCATCGCAAGCAGCTATGTACTCCGCTTCCATCGTCGAGTCAGCAACGGTGTCCTGCTTGGAGCTCTTCCAACAGACCGCCCTTCCATTGAGGGTAAAGACTTGGACTTAGAGTCATCCTTGTCACTCTGGAAGCTGGAGTCAGCAAAGGCCTCAATCTGGAGTTCTTTCCGCCATATACCAAGAACATCTCCTTAGTCCTTCTCAGGTACTTGAGAATGTTCTTTACTGCTATCCAGTGCTTCTCCTCTGGGCTTAACTGATACCGGCTTACAACGCTCAATGCGTATGCTACATTTATTCTGGTACACAACATCGCATACATTATTGAGCCTGCCGCAGAAGCGTAGGGTATAGATGATATGCGAGCCCTTTTCAAATCAGTTTTTGGAGACATCTCTTTGGAGAGCGTGATTCCGTGACAAGCCGGTAGATTACCGCGGTTTGAATCTTCCATACTGAATCTTTTCAGTATGGTGTCGATGTACCTGGACTGCGAAAGTCCCAACATCCGTTTAGATCTATCACGATAGATCTGGATCCCCAGAATGTAGGAAGCATCACCCAGGTCCTTCATGGAGAACCTCTGTGACAAGAATCCTTTGACTGATTGTAGCATAGGAAAGTCATTTCCTAATAAGAGAATATCATCCACATACAAGACGAGGAATACCACAGCTCCCGCTACAATCTTACTATATATGCATGGTTCATCTGGATTTTTGATAAAGTCGAATTCCTTGATAGTATCATCAAAACCAATGTTCCAACTCCGCGATGCCTGCTTTATTCCATAAATGGACTTAAGAAACTTGCACACTCTCCCGCTACTCCCACTCTGAATGAAACCTTCTTTTCGATCCATATAGACGCACTCTTCCAAATTTCCATTTAAAAAATCCGTCTTTACGTCTATCTACCAGTTCTCATAATCGTGGAAGGCAGCAATGGAAAGAAGGATCCGAATGGATTTGAGCATAGCCACTGGAGAAAAGGTTTCGTCATAGTCCAAACCAGGTCTTTGACAATAACCTTTTGCAACAAGTCTAACCTTATAGGTTTCAACCTGTCCATCTACACCAATCTTCATTCTGAAGATCCATTTGCAACCTACGGGTTTTACCCCTTCTGGAGCAATGTCCAAAGTCCATACTTTGTTGGTATACATGGACTCCATTTCAGTCCGCATTGCATCCAGCCATTTTACCGAGTCTCTGCTCTAAATGGCTTGTTGGAAGCTTGTAGGCTCATCATTGTCAATGATGCAATCCTCTCGATTCCCGTCTATGAGAAAACTGTAGTATCTCTCCGGCGGATGAGACTGCCTCCTACTTCTGCGGAGTGGCGCGGGGATATCCGGTTCTTCTGAAATCTCTGGTTCTACCAAGCTTTTAGTAATAGCTTGTGGTTCTGGAATTTCTTCTAGTTTTATTGCGCTCCCACTTTTCTGATTTTCTAAAAATTCAACTTCCAAGAAGTGGGGATGTTGAGAAAAAAAACCTTTTGTTCCTCTGCGTAATAGAAATGGTACCCCCTTGAGTTCTTAGGGTATCCAACAAACTTACACAGTACTGAGCATGCCTTGAGCTTGTCCGCATGCTGTTTTTTTTACAAAAACTAGACATCCCCATGTCTTAAGGTACTTAAGACAGGGTTTCTTCCCACTCCATATCTGATATGGTGTGGTAGGCACTGACTTAGTAGGAACCTTGTTCAAAAGATATGCAACTTATTCTAGTGCATAACCTCAGAAGGATCGCGGTAACTCAACCTTACTCATCATGGAACGAACCATATCCAATAGGGTTCGATTCTGCCTTTCCGATACACCGTTGTGTTGTGGTGTGTATGGAGGAGTAAGCTGAGAGAGAATTCCTTTCTTTTTTAAGTAGTCCAGGAACTAGGCACTTAAGTATTCACCACCTCGATCAGATCTCAGTGTCTTGATACTTTTGCCTGTTTTTTTTTCCACTTCATTCTTGTATTGCCGGAATTTTTCAAAGGCCTCGGATTTATGCTTCATCAAGAAGACATGTCCATACCTAGATAAATCATACGTAAAAGTAATGAAATAGGAATAACCACTTCGTGTATGTGTAGACATTAGACCACACGCATCGCTGTGTATGAGCCCTATAAGCTCGCTCGCTCTTACTCAGTATCCAGTGAACGGAGTCTTTGTCATCTTTCCCATGAGATAAGATTGACAAGTTGCATAAGAATGATATTCGAAAGGATCCAAATATCTCTCTATGTAGCTTCGTCAACCGTGTTTCATTGATGTAACCCAGTCTACAATGCCATAAGAAAGCCTGATTTAATTCCGGAGACTTTCTTTTAAGTGTGTTCTGGACACTGCTAACCTGAGCTTGATTTAATACGTATATACCATTATCTAATGCACCTGACCCAATCAAAGCTTGATTTAGGTGGATGTGGACCACATCGCTTACAAATATAAAATCATATCCTTCCTTAGAAAGTAAGGATACAGATATGATATTACAAGCTAGACTAGGTACATACAAACAGTTACGTAGAATCAATATATGCCAACTTGTCAATCCAAGGTAATATTCCCCTACGGATTCAGCGTCCACGCTCATTCCGTTAGCAACCCTAAGAGTCATATCACCTACCTTGATAACTCGACGGTTTCTCAAAGACTGTAATGAATTACAGATATGAGATCCTGATCCGGTATCTAGTACACAGGATGTAGAGTTAATTGACATACAGTTTTCTATTACAAACACACCCGAAGTCGAAGCCACAACATGCTTCGGATCCTGGATTCTGGCTTTCAAAGCCCTGCAATCCCTCTGCCAATGCCCTTTCCCGTGATAATAAGAACATCCATCCTTCCCTACTGTTAGCTCAGAAACTTTTTCCATTCCCTGTCCTTCTACCTTACTGACACCGCTTATCGGCTTTATGGAGGTCTTCTGCTTCTCACCCTTTTCTTTCGCCTTGGATGCAGAAGAGGAAGATTCCCCAATAAGCTGAATGGGTGTCACCCTGGTTTTCTTCAGGGTGCCCTCAACTGGAAGTATAACTTTCTTCCTCTGGGCAAAAGTAGATGGTAGGGACTGTAGAAAAAAGTCAGCATATGACCCATTTCCCAACGTGGTTGTCCGTAAGCTCATCAATATAGCTAGTCATTGTAAGGACGTTGTTCCCTACAGATCACCCGATATCCAACCTCGCTTGAAGCAACTCCTTTGAGGTCTCATATCTTGCGATAGGAGATTGATCTCCATATAAATCTTTGTTATAGAAGAAGATAGAAGCTAAGTCTATCTTCTCGTGCTGCCTCTGGTTTACACCATCTACTGAGGCCAATACGAGGCACTTTGCATTCACACAGTCTTTTTCCGATATCTTACGGATATCAATATCCGCGACGGTGGAAACTGGATCTAGGACGGCAGGGTTTGAGTAGTAATGAGGTGTCCCAGTTTGTTATAGGCAATGGACATCTGGACAGACCTTTGCCAGTAATTATAGTCAGATTCAGTCATTTTATTATCTAGATGTAACCTATGTCCGGTCACGGGGTCACTGCAATTAAGAGGGAGAGAAGAAAACACTTAGCATGATACTCTTGCATGTTTAGATTGGTTTTTAATTTATCTAAACAGGATGGCTCCCACTGTTTCTCGAATCTTTCCTCAAATCATAAAAGAAGAATTAGTCAGGATTAATCTCACCGTACAATTCTTGCTTAAGTTTCTTAATTAAATAACCTATTTTCCCTGGAGGCGTAGCCCCACTAACACCGTTCTAGACACTTACTTGGTTTATAGCATTGATCGTTAAGTAAAAAAATCTCCCGAGAAGTAGCGGATACTCACAGTAGGATCGGGATCCAAATATGATTGTGTGATAATGCTGAAGGAATCCTACCAACATTATCAAACTCCAAATGGTATGCAGCACTAGCAAATTTCAGTTTCTTTAGAAACTCCCGATGTGGATTTTTGCCCCATGCTCTTATGACCTTGACGAAGGTCAACAAATCATAAGTCACATGTCAAGTTCTACCCATCATTGTCCAGGTTAATTTGAACCCACCCGTATATACGCTTGACAAAGGTCAACAAGGTAATACGACTGTCCCAAACCATCGCATCTATCTATGCTACATATGAACACCCAACAACTAACAATCATTATGCCTTGACGAAGGCCAACAAACATAGCTTGAATACTATTGAATATTCATATGAAATGACGGAGGGCTACAGCTAGTTTTGGCGAAACCGTGAACGTAGTGAACTTGATATAATCGAAAGAACCTGATAGCTTTTAAAAGGAGTGGTTTAAGCTTCTCATTTAAAAGTCTGCTGTTTTGAAAAAACCGAGTGGTTTTAAAATTGTTCCAATGATTCAGCTTTGGTTTGTTTGCTTTGCATTAATTTAATGCAGTCCCATCATATACACCTATCATCACAAAAAGAAACGAAAATACCACGTCCACTTATGCCATCCGCATTCGCCACTGGGCCCGTCATCACCCGTTAGGTTACTTAACTAACGACAGAGCAGGGGCTGGACTAGCGCGGATGCAAAATATAAGCAACGCCTATTATATAGTATATATATAATAACCACTCGTCTCACGCAATAATAGGCATTCCAGATCACAGATGAATATATTGGATATACTAAGAATTCCGCGTTTCGTTTGAGCCTGTAACGAAAAACGGATTCCACGGTCGTGATGAATAGCCAAACCCCACCCTAGACCCCTACGGGTGCGGAAAACTACCTGCCAAATACCCGAAGTGAAGCAACCTCCCTCATCAAAGTGAGTAGGCCACTCGGCACTTCAAAGTACCGGGTAGTTTGTGCACCCCACCTTAGGTCTATCCTAGGAGCAAAAAACAGTAAAAGAAATAATACAACGGTAGTACAACCTCAACCCGGATGTGCCCCGCAAAATAATATTATATCACTTTACAAATTTTACATTGAATGAAAGAATGAAAACCCTCATCTCACATCCCCGGCTATCCATCCACGATGATCCAACAAGTTCATATACACAAACCAACATAACATCATCACAGATATGTGCAACCCCGACTAATCGACGTATAGCTATTAGTCTACGTTTCCAAACACATATACACATCACAAAGCTTGTAAAGTAACTGCGACATTTAGAATTCCGCACGCAATTAGCAAACTTAACCAATTTTCCAAAACTTGAAAATCCAGTGAGCTAAAGTTCCAAAATCGATCGTTTTAAGCCAATCTGGGAGTCGAAACGAACTCGGAACCCGCCCGAATCTTCGCGGAGAGAGCATGAAATTAACTTCGAGTTGGGGGCCTAGAGGGGGTACCCCACCCCCGAGGCTACCACGAGGTGTCGAGGGGGTGAGGCAGACCCGAAACTGCCTCAGGTGGGGTAGTTTCGGGTCCCCACCGCCAAGACCACCTTGTGGTGGTCTTGGGGAGTGGGCCCAGCCGTTCGGTCCCCCCCGGGGGTTCCCACGCTCCACCCCGTGGCTTCTCGGTTCAAACCGTGAGCCCACGGGGTGTGCAAACAACTCAAAACATCAATTTTGGAAACTGTTTTTGTCGGCAGTTTTTACGCGACAAAAACGACGGATTTCTAAAGTCTCTACTGTTAGTTATATGTATGCCATAGAGGCCATTACTGTACATGCGATGTATATTGTAGTGGATTCTTGGACATATATAAGGAGGACTTTCTTGCTCGACATGATAGTATGCTATCTGATTGCACTTTATCTTAACATGTACACTTATTGTCTCTCTATTATATGTTGATAAAGCCCTTAGGATGAGTACTTGACTACCAGGATTATGATGCAGATCATACTAGTGGGGACAGGGTAGTCGATAAGTACATCCTTCAAATGTTCCTAGTCATGGGAGTATCGAGACAGGGCATAGATACTCCAGAGTAGACAAGCGTATACGCTTCTCGACCCATATGATGGGCGATGGATGATCCCATAACCATTGGTGTTTGACATTAGAGATGGTATATGGGTGCTCAGTGGTGACTGGGTACACTGGACGGACTCGCCGAGAACTTCTAGATGGTATTATACCTATCGTCGGGTAGCAATTCACTTGTGACACTGGTACAGGTTAGTCTGTAGACCCGAGATCGTCATAGAGTCTTGTGTGATTCCCACTGTGCTTTGATTTCCACCATACCACGGTCAAGAGATCGTGCAAAAAGGTGGTTTTTGGGTATAGTCCCGAGTCACATAGAGGCAATAAGCGATAAGAGGGGTTTCGTCTTTCCCGGTATTGGGATTTGATGTTGCACTATGCTCGATTGGCCATAACAGGAAATCCCTGGCCAGGGTTGCTGAGATTTACTGGTAAGTGTTACCAGTAGTTTCTCGAACCGTTATGGACCTTGCATCGGCATGACTTATCAGGCTATTGGGGCCTGACGTTATACCACCCCCATTCTGTGATATGCGATATATCAGACGAAGAGATTGGACTGTACGGTAGTGTTACTGATTGGATTCGCAGGAGTACGAGCAGGGTTGCTTGTTGATCTTCTGATCGCTCAATACTCGGGTGGCCGTTATGTTTAGCAGACCGCTTGCGGCTTGTAGGTGATTGTTATGATCATCACCTACTGCCGGCGTATTGACGAGTCTTTAGAGTCCTACACAGAGTTTTCCTGGCTCAAGCGAAACGGAGTAGGAGCACATATGTGATATGTGCGGGACCGAGATTAATGCGATATGTGATACCGCATTCTATTCTCATGACTTGTGACATTGGTCGGTTATATGTGATATAGCAAGGTTATCGGATCAAGTGTTGATTCGATAAGTTGTTGCATTTGATATTAGTCGGTTATTCACACTATAGCCGGAATATTAAATCAAGTGTTGGTTTAATAATTTAATATAGAATTATATATTTGATATATTAAATTACATTAACTAATATTAGCTCACTTAAGCATTTCTTTTTCTCACATTTGATACACTTAACATATATGTGATATATGTTAATTGTTTTTTTTTGCACACAAAATATATGTGTGATATATATTGTTGTGTCATGCTAGGTTACACATGCAACATGTTAGTATGAGACTCACACCATGCTAGGTTAAAGTTAGGGTTTTATTTGTTTTAAGTAATTCAAACACTTGGATAATGAGTCATGGTTCAAAGCTTGTAGAAGCTTGTAGGTTTCATTGACCATGTCCACTTGTTTGTCTAGCTTAAGATATTTGTTAACTTAACCCTTAACTCAAAGTTATGGTTTAATCTCTATAAGGGTTAAGCATGACATTAACTCACCATGGTTGCATTTCTAACCTCACATGAATTATTCATTGTTGGATATAGTGCCCTCAGAGTCAATTATTGGATCGCAGGCACGTGGTTGCAATGATTGAGGAAGGACCTATGCCGGTAGGACAGTCTTACTCAAGATGATAGTATGCTATCTGGTTTATCTTTATCATCGTGTACTGCTTAAGGTGACATTACTGGTCACTATTGCACGTTGGTAGAGCCCTTAGGATTCTTGCTTGACTGCCAGCAGTATGATGGCGATCATATATGTGGGAGCTGGGGTCTACAAGCACATCCTTAAAGTGGTCCCTAGTCGTGGGAGTTTCGAGACTGGGCATCGATACTCCATTAGTAGACTAGTGTATACAGTCGAGACCCCGACGAGGGGCGGTGGCCGGTCTCACAAGCCATTGGTGTCAGTTGGTTCACCTAAGATGTATACAGGTACTCATTAGGTTATGAGTACACCGGACAGGACTCGCCGGAAACATGCTAGTTGGTATTATCCCTGACGTGAGATAGCAGTTCCCTGGTGACATGTGTACAGGTTAGTTCATCGACCTGAGATCGTTATTTGTCTCGTGTGAATTCCCACTGTGCTTTGATTACTACCCTACCACGGCTCAAAGGAGTCGTGCAAACAGGTTTTAGTTGGGTACAGTCCCGAGCCACATGGAGGCAGTGAGCAGATCGGCAGGGATTTCGTCTCTCCCTGTATTGGGGGTGAGATCGCGCTGTTTCTAGGAGAGCCATTACATGAAATCCTTGGCCAAGGCACGAGATTTACTGGTAGGTATTCCAGTAGTTTCTCAGGGTGTTCTGGGCTACACTCCGACACGACTTATAGCGCTTTTGGGGGTCTGACTTTTACCAACCCCCTAGGCCCGCCATGCGATGCTCATAGACGAATGGACCGGACTGTATAGATATTATCACTGACAGGCTCAGTAGGGTGTCAAGATGAGTTCACACATCGACCTCCCTTTTGGTCAATACCTGGTAGCCCGTTACGTATAGCTAGTACCTCTGACGTGCTAGTGGTTAAATCCACAGCCAAAGTATTGACGAGTCTTCAGAGTCCCCCACAGACTGTTTCTCAAGTTTCGGGCGAAATGTTCTAGAGGCCGTATGATATATAGCAGGGTTCGATCTTATATGTGCGGTAGTGCATGGATCATGATCTGGCGGATCATACTAGTGGGCTTTAGTTTAAGACAGATCCTAGTATTAGATTTGTTGGATTACTTTAGTCTCATCGCATTCGCATTCGGTCGGAATGCGGATGCAGGTATGTATATACAGGTGAGAGGTATCCTTGTGATCCATCATGAGTTTACTTTAGTAGATGCCATTCTCTTTTTATTGTTGCAAACATTTGGATTAATGTTTGCATATGGAAATAATGAGCTAGAAATCATCATTTAGAGCATTAATGGTGACACATGCACAAGTGATGACTCATGGTCTCTTTCTTTGTGCATGTGTCACATTTGTGATGGATTTGAGTGTTGAAATGAGAGGGAGAGAGAAAGAGGGTTGCCATATGATAGTTTGGTCTTGCATTTTTGATTCTAACACTCTCTCTCATTTTATCACAAGAACATAAAAAGAAAAAGAGAGGAAAGCTTCATCTTCTTCCTCCTCTTTCTTGAGCTCATTATCTCTTCACTAATGGCATCCACTAAATCCTCAAGAGACAAAGTGATGACACACATTCTCTACTTCTCCTTGGACACGTCGGCTAGCGAACTTCATGCCCGAGTTGCTTCGGATGAAGCGGGAGCCCGTAAAAAGACTCGAAGATGTGGTGCCCTTTCCGACGAGGAGATCGAGACCGGAGATGCCGCGAGGAGCTTGGGATGGTGGCCAAGACCGAAGGACACGGATCGATCGGTATAACTTTTCCAACCCTTCTCTTGTTAGCTAGTTATAGGTTAATGGTTCGATCCGGGATTAAAGTCTGCGATAGCGCCCGTTTCTAATTTAGAAAAAGTTTTCGTTTCCGTATTTTGGCTTCGGACATACGGCCGGGGCGCTACCGTAGACTTACATGGTATGAGAGCCACGCCATTAACCTTTACTAGCTTGCTCTAACGTGTTTAGAATTTCGATCGGACTAAATTTCCAAAAACTGCGTTTCCAATACTGAGTTTCTGTCAATTTTTTTTTTGTCGTCGAAAATTTATTTTGATTATTGCAGAAAATCAGGCAGGCTTTTTTAAGAAATCTGAGAAAAATTGGTTCACTGATTCCACTGTAGCAGCGCGGAACCGCGGCCGTACCCACGTTTTGGCCGCAGTTCCGCCGCCGTACTGTAGCATCAGCCCACCAATTTTCCTACACTGGTTTCTGACTTGGAAATGGGGTTTCTGGTAATTTTTGTTTGGGCCCAGATTTGTTTGAGTACTGGGAATTGTGCTTGGGGCCCACTTCGGGAAATTTTGTCGATCGAAAATTTTAAACATGTTAGTTCACAGTATTTACGTTATATCTGCGACCGTGAATGTCATTCGAGCGGTAAATCTTGTCTAATTGCTATAGTTCTTTTAGACGGATTTGCGAACGTGACATTCACGTTGATGTTCTGTGTTGTGCTGTGATGTTGCGGATTTGTCGTGGTGGATAACCTGGATGCAATGGTAGTACAGTTTGGTTGTATTTGTACATTTGATATTGCGGGGCGAGTGTCCGACATATGGACTGCCGTCACTGCTTGTTTGTATATTATTCTTTTGGGGCACGACCGGGCTGAGGTCGATGTACCCGTTGTATATATTTTTACTTTCTGTACTAGGATTACCCCGCGGTGGGGTACACGAATAGCTGGGTTCTAGAGGGCAACGGTCCCACATCTCATGGCTTTAATACGGAGGGGGCTACACTCTAGAATTGGCGGGCTATTCGCCGCACTCGTAGGGGGTACAGGTTGACCCAAAGAGGGGTGCTCAAGTTACCGGATTCCGTGAAGTGCTGGGTGGTCCATTCACTTTGCTGGAGGGGGCTGCCTCGCTTCAGGTTTTAGCGGGTAGCTTGCCGCACCCATAGGGGTCTAGGATTTCATTGCACAGGCTATCCATACGACCAGGGGAACGTCGGGTTTCAGTTGCGGCTCTATGAAGCCCGGGGATCCCAGATTATCTGTATTGTTCTATGATGCTTATTACATTTCTGTGATGTTGCATTTTATCATGCATTGAGTGAATATTATATATTGATATATATACTAGTAGATGTTGTATATGTTTTACACCCGCACTAGTCCAGTCCCTACTCTGTCGTTAGTTAAGTAACCTAACGGGTGATGGCGGGACCCAGTGGCGAATGCGGATGGCATATACGTACATCGTATTTTCGTTCTTTTGTGGTGTGATTAATTGATGGGACTGCATTGATTCGGATCAATGCAAGCTAAACAAAGCTATTCTGATGTTGTTGGAACATTTTTCAAAAAGCTATTTTTGCAAGGACGTTCTCTTTTGTTTTGCACAGTGGTATTCAGTTGGAATATCCTGTACCTCAGTCGATGAGGCAAGAGCCGAGATCCCTTTACCGGGAGTGACCCCTTGGACAGAAGTTTGCGTCAGGATAACAACTTCACAATAGTCGATTGCTTTTTTCTTTTCATCGTGGTATTCAGTTGGAATATCCTACACCTCATTCTACGGGGAAAGAGCCGAGATCCCTTCACCGGGAGTGACCTCTTTAGCAAAGGTTTTCTCCACTATATTTTCATAAAAAGCTATCCGGTTCCTTCAACGATATCAAGTTCATTACGTTAAAGGTTTTTCGCTAAAAACCATTCGTGGCCCTCCATCATTTCAGAAGGGTAGCACTTAGTATTCATGCTATGTATGTTGACTTTCGTCAAGGCATAGTGTATGGTAGCTATTTGTTACTTTTCTGCTGCATAGATAGATGTGTTGGTTTGGGACAGTCGTACTACTATTTTGGCCTTCGTCAAGGGTATGTACGGGTGGGTTCAAATTAACCTGGATAATGACAGGTAGAACTTGACATGTGACTTATGATATGTTGGCCTTCGTCAAGGTCATAAGAGCATGGGGTAAAAATCACATTGGGAGTTTCTAAAGAAACTGAAACTTGCCAGATATGCGCATACCATCTGGAGTGTAATAACGTGAGTGGATTCCATCACGTTATCATGCGATGATAGTTGGATCCCGATTCCTACTGATGAGTTGGTTTACTCCTCGGGTGATCCCGACTAATTCTTCTTTTAGGTTTGGAGGAGAATTTGACGATACAGTAGGAGGTTTCCTGATTAGATAAATTGATAAACATTCTGATCTAGGTTAGAGTGCACGATCAGTGTTTCTTTTCTCTCTCTCTTTGGCAGCGACCATGGCCCGACCCTTGACTATGACTCAGTGACCAAGTTAACCGAACCTTCTTAAAACACTGGCTTTTGGATTGTCTGAGTTGCATACCTCATTGCCACTCCTACTTTTACCCTTTTCTCTAGAACACCCCGTATTACTACGAACATCCACTTCCATTGGATAAAACCATCGTATGGTTATATACGAACTCGAAGGAACTTATTCGAGGATGGTTTCCGGTTCTGGGGAAAACGAATAGGACTATTCAGTTGTCTTTTCCTTTTACCTTCTCTCAGGTTGCGAGTGCTCCTTGGATTAGGACGGTACACCTATTATGCTAATTGGATAGTCTTCATCCAAACCATAGGCAGGTGCTGAACGGTAGGGAATGAAGAAAACCATTTTATCCCAAAAGGTGTACAAAAGGTATTAAGTAAAGTCAAATAAAGAGATTAGTAAAAGGTCAAAGTGAATTGCGACTGCTATTCACGACCAAACCAAGCATTTCATCGCCACTCCGACTTCACCTTTGTATCACTACGAAGATCCACAGTTTATTGGATACTCCATCGTATGGTTATATACGAACTCGAAGGAACTTGTTCCAGTTCGGGGATGGATTCTGGTTCAGGAGAAATAGAAATAAGGTTTATTCAGTTGTCTTTTATCTTTACCTTCTCTTGGGTTACGAGTGCTCCTAGGATTAGGACAGTACACCTATTGTGGTTATTAGATAGTCTTCTTCCAAACCATAGGCTAGTGGCGAACGGTAGGGAAGGAAGAAAACCATTTAGCCTAAGAGGGTGTACAAAAGGTAATGACTAAAGACATATAAAAGGATTTGGAGAGATGGTAAAGAAATATACGGTTACAGTTGTGAATCTGATAATGGAAGAGGCATTACTAGGAATACCCGGATACCCCTTCAAAACATTTACATGTTTCAGTTTCACTGTATATTGTTAAAAGAAAATCGATTTCCCAATTAGCCCTTGCTCCAGGGTATGTATTTACCAGGTTTGATTCTCACATCTGTATGGTGTTATAGATGATGAGTGGGAATAACTTATTGGAAATTGGGTGATCATCCTCATTATATCGGGATTCGTTGTAATTGGTGATATTTAAGGAAATCGCCTGGGTTGTTTGCCAGACGGCAAATATTTGGTTTCGAATATCCGTCGTTATGCACCAATTTCAAATTGATATATCTGTACGTTTATTTTTATAACGTGAGATATAACTTTTTGAAATTATGTCCATGACATTTACCTATATCAGTGGATGATTAGGTAAGGAGCATTAAACAACGGTGTAATTCTTCTTAACCATAAGTACAGTTTTCAACCTACGACTCACAGGGAATGAGTTATTAGACTCAGAGGACTTATACAGAGTATTGTATGTTGTCCAGTGTCCATGAGGACAGAGGGGTTGGTACTCGTACTATATTCTGTTTCCTTATGACTTCTCTAGTTCTTAGACTTGTGTTTCGTAGAAATGCAAGGTCCAAGTTTTGAGAAATTATAGGTATAAGAATAAAGTAGAGAACCAGGCGTTGCAAGTATCAGGATTCTTCAAGGTGATCGAAAATGTAGATACTTGTGTATGGTATTCAGTTAATCATAATGATTAAGAGAACTTGCTTCTCTTTCAGGTTACTCATATCTTGATGTATTCCTAAGTTGAGTAACGCCGATCGGCCTCCTTCCATTTAGTTGACATGCATTGGAGACAGATGCATGATTTGAATCTGGTTCCAATTAAATCAGTGCCTCTGTTTCTATATTGGATATAGAATAGTTCATATCTTAACAATGTTAAGGTACGGGAAGTTGTCCGGCTTATACTTAAAACCAGACTCTGGATAACTCAAGGCACGTTTCTGTAATGACTGTTTGTGGGTTGACCCGGGCTATGACGAGGGTTGACTTTCTACCATTTGGAAGATCAATAGTGATATTGTTCTTGACTCGCCACAGTTTTAGTAAAATGGATTTTTTCAGAAAACAGTAGTGGGAGTATGGTAGAACTGGAAGTGATTCCAGAACCGCAAACGATTACTGAAAATTTAATAGGACCTAAAAATTCAATTTGGATTGACATTCCATTGGCCACTCCGCAGATATGGTGGGTAACCTCAGGCACCCGAGAGGTACTTCGGTAGCCTCAAGGACAGTGACAGGGAGGTTATTGTTTACCCAGATTTGACACTACTGTTGTTCCAGCCTATAAGACCCGGCAGGAGGATGAGTATAGCGTCGTTCTAAACTAGCTTTAGAAGTGTACGTGTACATGACTCTGCCAAAGGGTTGTCGTAGTCAGTGGGAGCAGCTGAAGCATAGTGGACAAGTGGTTTATGTCTATTTATAGACTAAAGCAGATATAGCGGAGATAGATCATCTATTTCGGATGTGACAGTCATATGTTTGACTTCATCAGAATAGGAGATGGATCTGTTAAGAAGGAAGTAAGGTGTGATGTCCTGGTATTTGGATGACATACACAGAGTAGGAAGTGAAATTCCTATACTACGATCGGTTATACTTTGGTTGTCACATAGTGGTTTATACTCATAGGACTTGGATATTATATCATATATTCTGGTTACTAGATCTATGGTTTTAGATCTAGATTTGGGTAGTTTCCCAATCTGGGTACTTAGACAGCATTCTAAAAGTATTTTAGAATGGACGAATCCTAGCACGGTAGTGTACCTGCTGGTGATGGAGTCACCCTTTCTAAAGGTGTCTTACAGACTAAAGAGGAGAGGGATAGGCATGATTGACATATCACTTGCCAAGGCAATTGAGTCAATCATGAGATGTCAAGTACCACACCAGATGTCGGTTTTGCACTAGATACAATAAGTTGATATTAATCTTATCCTGGAGAAACGTTCGGAAGCAGTTTTAGAACATAAGTGGATGTTCTAGGGATATGATAACAACAGCCTCTTTGGGAGACGGTTATCATTCCAGGCTTCCAAGGTGACCTGGATGACAGAGTGACTGTGAGAGTTATAGTTTTCCTCTGACGAGGGGCAGTTGTTTGGACAGGAGGTCCAAGCGGATACTGAGGGAGGCATGGTGCAGGATACTGATTAAGTTCACTTGACGATACAGTTTAAGAAGTTTGGATATAGAGTTCATTTCTGAACTAGGTCCCATCAGATATCCAGACATATTCTAAGACAGGTATTGCTCATTTCGGGAGATGGCTTTCTTCACGAACTTGAGATAAAGAGAGACATAGAAAGAAACATCGGGGCGGATCCACTCACTGAGGCTATTCCTAGAACGCAATAGTTTCGCAAACGGGCTTTGTGAGACTGATTAGTAGAGGAGTTGGGTGTTCGGTATCACACGGGCTGTGAGTATGCGACATCGCAATAATTAGCCTTGAGTGCAAGTGGGAGATTGTTGGATATAGTGCACTCAGAGTCAATTATTGGATCGCAGGCACGTGGTTGCAATGATTGAGGGAGGACCTATGCCGGTAGGACAATCTTACTCAAGATGATAGTATGCTATCTGGTTTATCTTTATCATCATGTACTGCTCTAGGTGACATTACTGGTCACTATTGCACGTTGGTAGAGCCCTTAGGATTCTTGCTTGACTGCCAGCAGTATGACGGCGATCATATACGTGGGAGCTGGGGTTTACAAGCAAATCCTTAAAGTGGTCCCTAGTCGTGGGAGTTTCGAGACTGGGCATCGATACTCCATTAGTAGACTAGTGTATACAGTCGAGACCCCGACGTGGAGCGGTGGCCGGTCTCACAAGCCATTGGTGTCAGTTGGTTCACCTAAGATGTTTATAGGTGCTCATTGGGTTATGAGTACACCGGACAGGACTCGCCGGAAACATGCTAGTTTGTATTATACCTGACGTCAGATAGCAGTTCCGTGGTGACATGTGTACAGGTTAGTTCATCGACCTGAGATCGTTATTTGTCTCGTGTGAGTTCCCACTGTGCTTTGATTACTACCCTACCACGGCTCAAACGAGTCGTGCAAACAGGTTTTAGTTGGGTACAATCCCGAGCCACATGGAGGCAGTGAGCGGATCGGCAGGGGTTTCGTCTCTCCCGGTATTGGGGGTGAGATCGTGATGTGTCTAGGAGAGCCATTACACAAAGTTCTTGGCCAAGGCAGGAGATTTACTGGTAGGGATTCCATCAGTATCTTAGGGTGTTCTGGGCTACACTCCGACTGTAACATTTAAGAAAATATAAAATATTATTTTGGGGAATTTAATATTAAAATAATATATTTCCCGAGAACTGCCGATTTGCGAAATTGGGGTTTTCGAAAAAAGGTATAAATATATACCAATAATTGTGAAATAAATAGAAATTAAAATGATTTATTCATTTAAAAATATATATAAAGGATTTGGCAATTTTAAAATTTATTATATGCAGTTTCGATAAAACCCGATTAGTGCACTGCTAATCGCGATTAAGCCAAATCTGCATTTCTACAGTTTTCATGGTTAGTGCACCATGACTGTTACATGTTATTTCATTTGTGTGTTATATGTTAGGGTTGGGCTTTTGGGTGAGAAAAGAAAAGAAAAGAGAAATGATTGAGGAGAAAGTCAAAAGGGACATAATGATGACATGGAAAGGGAGTGGGTGAGAATTATAGTGAGAGAGAGAGGGGGTTGCTGCCTTTGCCATTTTCTCCTATCATTTTCTTTCCCTCTTCATCTCCCTCAACTCCACATCCCTCCATCTTCTACCCTCTTGATCCACCCCAAAAACCTTGCTAAAACCCTATACCCTTTCACAAAAAATGATCACCTCCTCACCCTCATCGCTATGAACCAAGAAAAGTCGGATTTTGACAACTTTGGGACTTCTAGGGTTGTGTTTGGGAGTGACCATGAGGTATATCTCTTTTCATTTAGAGTAGTTATGATTTCTTAGCTTTTGTTTAAGTTTAGAAGTCGTTTAGTGATGGATGTGTGAACTTTGAAATCCCAAGAAAAGGGTTTGGGAAATTGGTGATGTTTTGTGGCTGTCAATGAGACTTGTGAGGTGATGCTTGACCTGGACCATAGCCTAGAAACCAAAATATGGATTTGGGAATTCAGTTCATGTCGGTTTGTGAGAAATTTGGGTGTGCAGGGAAATCTGGAGCAAACCGGGGGATTTTTGAGAGTAGGAAACAACTCAAGGGGCCAAATTAGGTATTAGGAGGCCACCTTGACGAGACGGACCCAACCTGAGAAGGGGGACCAGAGGAGGCCGGTTTTTTTGGTGATGTGGCCGACCACATGGTGACTTAGGGTGTCGGGGTTGGTCCAGTAGCTCATATACATCATATACAGCACTCTAGACTTGTTTGTGCAACTCCTTTTGGCCTGCATCAAAATCTAGAGCACTTTAGTGTGGTTTTTGGCTATGTTTCCTTATTTTGAAATGTTTAGATTTGATTTTGGTATTTGGTATTGTGTTTCCGTCGTGTGGCGTTTGGACTTCCTCGACCAAGGGTTTTGGTCGTGTTTTGCACGCAAAGCTATAGGTTTTGACTTATGAGCGAAACGTGTACCGTTTTGGTTTTTTCGCCTTGGTTTTAATACGTATTGCGATTGTTCGTTATTGTAGGTACCCTCGCATGGATTCCGAGGCGACGGAGCATGGCGTCATCGATTTCGGCAAGCGAAGACTAAGGTGAGTAGATCTATATCTACCGGGGAAGTCGGATGGATGGCGTATAGCACCCCCGCAAACTTTTGATGGAAAACCGATTTATAGAATATGGTTAGGAAACCTAGATTAGGAAACTAGGGTTAGAATGAGATAGCTATGAACCCATATTAGAAACTAGAGGATAGTTAGAAGTGATATGTTACTACTGTCGTAGGATGACGTTTAGCGATATTACCGCTTAGGGTACTGTAGGTCTAGATAGTCGATGTAGATGTGTCATCCGAACCATACCTTTTTCTAAACGAAAGAATCGTATGTATCTTTTAAATGTATATCTTGAGGGATGTTATGGATTTTCAAATGATATCTTTTCCTTAAAAACACCGTAACCCCTGTTTTCAAAACTACGATTCACTTCTTCAAAAATCTGATTGTATGGTTCTGGTGTGTTTGTTAAATTAGATACTTATACTTAGTAGAGATAGCATGTTTATGTAAAACTCGACAAGACATGAGACATAAATGTGATGAAAGAATACAAGACGGATTTGATGATATGATGAGATGATGAGATGATGATATGATGATATGATGGTATACGAATGCGAGTCGATCGAGATGATTTATACCCTGTCGGTCCCCTGATATGAGATTATTGCAGATGTGACCTGGGACATAAGTATATAGGGTTATATATATATATATATATATATATATATATAGAGAGAGAGAGAGAATGTTGTGAATCATGGATGATAAGCCGTATGTGATATTAGGCCGTACCCTCATTTGTCGTATAGGATGATATGATCTCTTTTAGTATAATGCCGCCGCACGATGATATTCCGTGCGTGATGAGTTTGACTTGATGATTGATCCTTACCCTTGACTAGAGGTTGTCATACGATGGATTATACCGTACGCGATGTTATTGGGCTAGATGCCGATTGATAGATACACCGACTCGGACATATGATAGTTACGTATACCTTATAGCTGTTAGCTGATGATTTACTTTGTGCTCCATTCATGATATTATTATTGCATCGCATATACCTGTGATAGTACACCTGCACCATTATCGATGATGCGTATGTTACAGTACACATATTTGCCGGCTCACACACTTCATCATCGATAATTTCCATGTCACTACACAGTAGGGTTGCTGCATCATGACATATACATTGATACATTCATACTTGCGGATATACACATTTGTATATCCATATTCGTGCACATATACATTGATACATTCATAATTGCGGATATACACATTTGTATATCCATATTCGTGCACATATACATTGATACATTCATACCAACGGATATACACATTTGTATATCCATATTCGTGCACATATACATTGATAGATTCATACTTGCGGATATACACATTTGTATATCCATATTTGTGCACACATACATTGGTACATCTATACTTGCGTATATACATAATGTACCTACATAGATAACTGATTTTATTGGGAGATTGGGAACCGCATGTTATATTTTAAAAACTGGAATCATTTTAAAAGAGCGGTTTCCCCTTAATATGTCATATCGTTGTTCCAGGTTGCATGATATATTGATATGCTTATAATTTTGTTATATGTCGCATACATCATGCTCTACGTATTTTACGCATTGAGATATGCTGTTTTTATAAGATTTCTGGATTTGAGAACCGTGGCTATTTCAAAAAGAAGCATGTACCGTTTTAAAAACCCGGTTTCTCTTGATATGATATTTCAGTGCGTCCACCATGTGTTTTCTCGGTTCTAAGAGTGGCATGTGAAACCCGATTCGAGGAGTTGTAGGCACCGATTGCGGGTACATGGTGAACCCGGTGAGGTACCCCGGGGCAAGAAGACTCGGATATGTTAGACGGTGAGCCCGGCAGGGAAGTACTACCTACCGGTAATAGTATTTAGGCTCGGCGGATATCCGGAGGATACCGACCGGATTCGAGAGATGATATGGGCCGATCTGGACTGATGGAGCCCGTGGGCCAATCCAGACAGGCGGAGCGTGATATATGAGGATTTACGTGCCGATGCTGGGCACTGTTTTCATGATGTTTTCGAGTGTCGATGCTAGGCACTCAGGTTCCATGATTTCGATGTGTCGGGAGGGACACCGTTGATATACATCCTCATACTTTCATGCACACTCTTTTATGACGTTTACATGCATGATGTTGTTGCGTCAGTGGTTGACGCGTGGACTAGATCCACATACATGCATACATATATTGATTTTACTATTGGAGGTTATACACATGGTTATAGACATTGATTCATGGGTGGACGAGATCCACATATCTTCATACCTTGATTATGGTTGGACGATACCTATATACATGCATTGATTATTACTGTTGGATGTTATCCGCATGCACATAGGTAGTGACTACCTTGTTGGCACATATACGACCCGGTCACCCTAGATATCATAGTATTACCTTTTGATAAAGTTGACCTAGGATTCGTTGTTTATTCGATTTCTACTTGTAGATATTTTTCTATTCACGAGTTGGAAACTCACCCCCGTTGTGCCACAGTTCTTGCAGGTTGACCGGTTGGATCAGTAGCGGCATCGCTGGCATACAGTTTTCGTTGGGTGTTTTGCAGTGGTAAGTGGGACATTTATATCGTACCCACTCTTGTATTACATTTCATATTGTATCTAGTTAACTCCATCAATCAATCAAAATTAGTGATTGTATAAGTAATGAGACTTAGTGGGATTGTGGTTGCGAGACTCAGAGCGAGGGGTTTTCCGCTACTTGTGATTTATATGTTTTGCTTTTCTTTTATTCTTTTGTGGTGAACTTCGCTGTTGGGCGTCGTATACTTATTTTTATTATCTTGCGTGGTTGTGATCCGCCGGTTGGCGAAGAGCTAGCTCCCGCTTAGGGATGCCATTATTCTTATTATGTATTTGTGGTTTTGGATCAAAATTTACAAAGGAGATTGCTGCCAAAATTTTTAAAAGACGAAACATGTTTTCAAACTAGTAAATTTCACTTGCATCATTCATATTCCATTTCTATGCATTAAGAAAACTTGATTTCATATACCTTTATTTCAAAACCTCACCTCCTTTATTTTACTTTAGAGGTTTACATTTCTGGGTTTTCAGCTTACTTAAATTACGTTACGCCTTTAAACGTGGCGTGATTCAAGTGCTGGTCACGAGCTAATATTTCGGGTCGTGACAAAGTTAGTATCAGAGCTCTAAGTTTAACTTTGTTTCGAGTCTATGTCTGACTATGCGGAGTCTAGGGCGGGTATGTATTTCGCAATCTAGGCTTAACCTTACGGAACTTAGACTTGAACGGGGGGTATTAGACCCGAACTTTCGTTTCATAGGCTGACCCTGATTGATGGAGTAGGTAGCTTGAGTAGAGTGACGCACCGTACGTATGTTCCGCGGCATATTTACGATACGATACTCCACTTAAGACACCTTAGGATGTACATATTTTGAGACCAGTGATTCTCTTCGTATCCATGATTATACATCCATTGGAGATCCTTGATTCTATTAGTTCCATGATCATATGCTGTTCCTTCTTATGATCATGTATCCATTCTGGATCTGTCGTTTCCTCTCATGCCATTGATCTGCTCTTTTCGATACTCGATTGAGGTTCTTGTCACCATGGTTTGAGCGCAATTTGAGCTGCTGCTAGTGTTACGGTCAGGGCGAGCTCATCCGGTACAAGGGCTGACCATTGTGTTTTATGGTGACATGAGAACGTCTCCAGTTAGTATTTTATGTTGTGACCTCATGTAGAGGCGGGTGCTTGGTTTCACACCGGATGATCGGGCCATTTACAGAGCCTGCTAGTTGCGAGAGGACTGTTGATGTACAACATACCTCAGAGATTTTGATGTCGCCTACCGTACAGACAGGTGACCCAGCTGTTGTTGAGATTGATGGGATGTCACTTCCAGAGCTTACGAGCTAAGATCGCCGGAGCTTCCAGGAAGAAATGCGACAGATGATAGATAGTCTACCCCGACTTGAGAGACGAAGGTGATTCGTCAGATTGATGCACCGACGCAGGCCCAGTTGAGTTGAAGATTTCCAGTGTGGAAAGAATCTTACTTAGACCCAGAGCAGACCGATCCGGAGACGACCGCCGATGTATCGCCTTTCCTGGAGGATTGAGGCATTGTTTAGCATGCGGGCGAAGAATAGTCACATGTGGTATTGGCGAAGCTAAAAGGTTCGAACGAGTGCCAGGACACCATTTTCCCAAGTTTAAAGTGTTCGGAGGAACATGCAGGTAATTCTGTGGACCCTCTAAAAGAATGAAACCCTAACTCGACATGATGGCCATGGAACCGCTTTGAACCTTAGGGTTTGTGGCAGTTTAGCGGTGCCATCAGTGAGGCTTGGGTTTGCCCTTCTACGATTGGTCCAGAGGTGCTGTGGTATGTACCAGATATTTTTAGAATGCGCTCAGGTGTTGAGCCTTCGGGAAATTTTGGGACCTTGATGACTCGATGGGAAAGTTTGACGTCGTCCAAATACCATGTGATAAGAGATCAGTAAGCTGACCAGGTTCGGATAGAGGACCTCACCCCGATGCGTTGTGAGTGATCGAGAGCGGGTGAGTATAGAGTATTCCTCCGATGGTTGGGACGAGTTCCCGAGGACGTGTTCGGCTAGATATCTTCTACCGAGTGATGAAGATACCGAGTTCGTGTCTTCGAGTACGTGCGAGAGACTCCGGATTGACAGAGGCCGAGAACAGTTGCAGGGCGCAGATAGCATGGCGTGACGTCCTAGTGAGAGATGATAAAGACGAGTGGAACCAGAAGTTCGCGCGAGACGCCGACGAGCTGTTATGACTCCCCGTCGAGATTAGGGATCTGATATGTATACAGAGGCGTTGGGATACGGCCTGTTCCCGAGGGAAGGTATGCGGAACATGCAGATGTCCAGAAAACGAGAAAAGATTATGCAAGAGTACCAGCCTCCATACAGTTCGGCATAGACCAGATCGGAAGAGACCTTGAGCAGGATTCCTTCCAGGACACTGCTGCAATGAGATTTGCACCCAGGATCAGTTGTGTCATGAGTATTCAGAGGGCCACAGGCCGACTCCAGTGATGTGCTGCCTTACGAGTGGTCGTGATGATCGACCGAGAAATGACCAGAGAAGTGCTAGAACGGAATCGTCCCCGTTACCACACCTGATAGGGCCGATGAGCCGATGGATTGCAAGAGTAGTAATCCACAGAGAAAAAAGAAGACCCAGAGACATAAGACGCCAGGCCGTGAGCAGGAGGCAAGCGGATATTCTTGTTCTGACGGTTTTAGGCGCACCGATTCTTTTTCGACATTATAGGAGGTGTACCTCAATGTCCTTTGTTGCGATTTGCGTTTGTGATCTGAGTATCACGCTTATATCACTTGGATTTGAGTTCTGATGACGAGTTTCCTGATATTGATTTCGTGCACCATGGCTGCACCTACTGGGTATTTACATTTTGTGCATAGTTATTGCACTTGAGATATGTTTTTATACACCATTGTATTGGTTTTTGATTTGTGCATATTTATCGCACTTGATATCGGTTTTGTGCCTTGGTTGCACATGTTTAAGATTTCGTGGATTTCATACGGTGATTTGATTTTGTGCGTGTGGTACGCACTCAAGTTGATTTTTGCACTCGGTATAGCTGATATGTGCCTGTAGTGCATTGATATGCGTTTTGTGCATGTAGTCGCACACGTTTACGATTTTATACACCGTGGTACACTCGGTGTTACTGGTTATGCATTTGAGTTATTGATCGGTATTTTGTGCACAGGATGCACCGTATTTGTATTTCATGCACTAGATGCACTGTATTTGTATTTCGTGCACTGGATGTACTGTATTTGTATCACGACCCGCAATTCGGCCCGTAACCGGCACTTAAACCACGTAACGCCTACAGGCGTACGTAACTTAAGTAAGCCGAAAACCCAGAAATCTAAACCACCAAACACTGGATCAACGGAGAAAATACAGTTTAAAAAAATATTTTAGAAGTTGCCATTTAAAATCTCTAACTCTAGTTTTCTTTCATAAAAATTTCGGCAGCACCTCCTTTGTAAAACTAGCCCCGAAAACGGGTACAACACAGATAATATATATAAAACATCCCAAGTGGGAGAAAAATCACGCCCACCGGCGGAGACAATCACCACAACAAGTGTATGACGCCAAAGCGAAGAAATATCAAAGAGAACGACTATAAAGGAAGTAAACATTTCCACAATAACCTGCTTCTACGAGCACGGTTCCCAAAACAAATATAATACAACACTGAATCTCACAAGTCGTCTCTAAGTCAAATACAACAGGGGTAGATGGAGAATACTAGATCCAACAAAAGATATACAATATACAACGGATAACCGCAAACCCACCTATAATGCAACGGCCTCAGTGCCAAAGGTAGCGGTATCCACAAAAGTAGTGATGATAAGCTGCCCAGCCGCGACTACTCAGAGGGTAAGTCCTGTAAAAACTGTGGCACAACGGGGGTGAGTTGCCAACTCGTGAATAGTAATTAACATCATACAGTAATCGCAAGTATGCACTAACAGCAATGATCAATAACATGTGAACTGATAGCATGAGTATGACAATATGAATATGCAACTATCATGATATCCATATCAATTGAATACTGAGTGCGGAATAGTAAATAACCTCATGCACATATCATAAGCATGAACAACACGGTGTAACTCAACAACACCTAAATCCCAAAATACTCAGATCGACCCTCAGATCGGCCCTCAAATCCTGTACGTCTCATGAAACCTGAGTGTCAAACATCGACACTCAAAAAAACATCATGAAGACCAGTGCCTATCATCGACACATAAATACTGATGTCCATACGTTCCTCGAAAACCAAGTATCCTACCTTGATACTTGCGTTTTTACGTATCGGTCTTTCTGATATCCATACGTTCCTCGAAACCAAGTATCCCACCTCGATACTTGCGTTTCCACGTATCGGTCTGTCAAACCCCATATATCTCTCGGAAAGTAAGTGCCCAACATTGACACCTTAATTTCCCATATCGCATCTCAAATGCATAAGTCCATATAATGTATCTCGCGGTTCCCAAGAATCCCAATCCAGAATACATATATATACAGCGTCCCATACCACTGATATATATGCAATACAAATCATGTAAATCCAAGTCCAAAATACATATATATACAGCGTCCCATACCACTGATATATATGCTATAACAACTGTAATATCCAAATTCAGAATACATATATACACAGCGTCCCATACCACTGATATATATGCAATAAAAACTGATCATATAACAATAGCAAGGTATATGTGCGAACGAGTAATATAGCATGGTATATGTGCGAACGAGTAATATAGCATAGTATACATATGAGCATGTAGGTATACAGGTATGTTCTATGTAATATGCATTGTCGCACAAGTATAACTGTTTAATGTCGCTAACTAATAGCAAGGTATACAATAAACATTTGTATTGTGCGTGTCATGGCAATTACCGACAGGGTGTGTGTAGCATATCATTGGTGCTCGTGCAACATGAACTGTCGATAATAGTGCAGTGTACAGCAGGTACAGTACTAAGCACAAGTAACTATATGCAACATGAATCATGCAATGTTTCTAAATAAGCAAATAAGCATACGGCTAATATTATATCATGTCTAGCCCCGACGCGTAGCGCCATACGGGCGATTCCCCGTAGATGTTAAATCTACTCACATTGTGGTCTCCAGCTATGAAGATCCGACCACCTGCTTCCCTTTGTTCGCAGCGTCTGAAGTCCCCGCTTGCGACGCTATAATATCACAAACACCAGAAATAAAGCGAACATCTCAGAAGCAATCACAATAACGCAAAACTACGTATTATAAAACGCATCAACGCACTAAACCACATCACGAATATACGTCTAGTGCAAACACACGAAACGATACCTAAACCCAAACTGAGTACGTCGCAGCACGACACACGACTCGTGTCGCAACACGTATCACGCGAACTCAAAACACACGATTATAGGTAATCGATCCCAGATTTCGTATACTGCATTTACTAACAAAATCAACAGTACCAAAAGACCCAAAACAACAGCAGACAACTACCACAGAAGACCCACCCCAAACCCTAACAATTCGGCCGGCGTCGCCGGCCCCCTCTTCACATCTCGCCGGCCCAAACCGGCGGGGTGGCCCCCGTCTCTTTGGTGGTGCCTCAGGTCAACCTGCACATCTCTCTGAAATTGTTTATAAAATCACTAAAATTCCCAGGTCACAGCAGATACTAATATCTCTAAAAAGTCTCTAAAAAACCGATATCGCCTCAATCGATATAAACTACGTTCTTCACAGAAATTAACGATCAAAACAACACAAAAACTATAAATTATCAGTAAAGGGGTTATACCTAACAATATTGCTCTCAAGTTCCAAGCCTTTCCCTATCTCCAAGTGATCAAGATCAAGAAATCCCAAGTTTTGGTATTTTTGTGATATGTTATAGGATATTTGAGGATTTTGTGATAGAATTAAAGTAAAATGAGAAGGGAATTGATCTAGGGCAGTAGAGAAAGAGAGGATTTCGGCCAAGGGGTGAGGAGGTGGAGTTGTGAACAATTTCCTAGCTATTTCCTTCATTTATTGCAACATAAATGCATTGCACACATACACACACATGCATGCATCTAATCCTTTCTCTTTTCTTTTCTTTTTCTTTTAAATCCTACTTTAATTCTATTCCACACACTAAATTCTAAGGTGAGTGAGAAGGATTTGCTAACTTAAAGTTTTAAAGAAAAGATTGCTAACGGAAATTTTCCCAAAATTTGAATACCGCATTAAAATAATATTAAAAAATTGGGAAAAAACCAAATTGAACCAAAACGTCCCATATACTCCCAAAGCTCGTGCACTAGCTTTATTTTAGCTAATCTAGGTGCTGGCAAGTCTATATGGTCGTTTGTTCACAGTCGGGTAAAAACGGAAAATACCGACAAACTTACCCTAAAACGGACAAAATCGCATAACGATTTCCAAAACGTTACAATTTGTATTTCGTGCACTGGATGCACTGTATTTGTATTTCGTGCATTTGCTACACTAGATTGCATACTTGCATTTATTGCACCGGACGGGTACTTATGCATCGTCGCACTGGATTTATACCCCGTACCTTGGTTACACCCGATTTATATCCTTGAGCATTCGTTTTACCAGATTGGTATTTTCGTACGTGTTGGCACTTGCCGTCCGTTTTCGTGCATGTTACTGCACTATATGCTTTTACGGACCCGACGCGTTTTGGTTGGATTTTTGCGCATATTAGGCGCTTGATTTTGGATTTTGTGCGCATCGGATGCACTTGAGTGAGATTTTACTCGTGCATGTGGGATGCTCTTGATTTGGATTTTCTTGCGTGCATATTGGGTGCAATTTCATTCGTGCGGGACATATGCACTTGAGTTGGATTTTCGCGCATGTTGGGTGCATGATATGAGATGCGATTCTGTGCACACCGGATACATGGGATTGATGATTTAAGTGCACTTTAGATGCACTTAATATTGTTGTCGTGCACACCTGTTGCACTGGACAGATGCTTTCGTGCACACCCGTTGCACTTAGTTTACTTTTGCACATTGGTAGAACTTGTGTTTGGGTTTGATTTCCATGCGCACCAGACGCATGTGATCGCTGGATACGCCTTTTTAGGCTGATCCTTCTTTTGAGCACCTTGTTTTCATGTTGGGCACTATATTGTTGTCACGACCCGAAAATTCGACTCGTGACCGGCACTTAACCACGCAATGTCTACAGGCGCGACGCGGCTAAGTAAGCCGAACCCAGAAATCAAAACCAATAAATATAGAGTGATTTAAAACATTTTGTAAAAGCAATAGTAATTGTCTGAAAAACTTCCATTTTATTTAGTAGAAATCCCTTTTAAGTTCAAAAGTTATGAGTTTCATAATTTTGGTAACATTTCCTTTATAAAACATTAGCCCCGGAAGTCGGGTAAAAGTAAGGTGTAGCGGAAATAACAAGTGACATGAATAAAGCATCACAATATGATATACGACGCCGTAGCGAAGAATACACAGTAAAACAAGGACAATATCATAAAAGATAAGACTGCATAAAGTAACGTCGGCTCACATGCGAGCTCGACACCAGAACATAAAATCATACATATCGTCCTCACAACTGTCTCTAAGTCAATACAAAAGGTAGATGGAGAGTACTAGATACATCAATATACAACTGAAAGATAGCAGATACCGTACAAAACCCACCTAAACAGCAAAAGGGCTATCTCTGCTCAAAAGGGGTATCTGTGCCAAAAGATGAGGTAACAGCCAGCCGTGACTACTCCTAAGGCAACCTGCAAACACTGTGGCACAACGGGGGTGAGTTGCCAACTCGTGAATAGAGATAACATATAAAGGTAATCGCAAGCATGCACATATAGCGTGGCTCTACTAATGCCAGCAGATAATATCAATGCGATGTGGCAGTATGCACAATAATAATGCCAGTCCTCTATCAGGTGATATACTACAGGATGAAATGTAATAATGAATGCTGAGCATGGGGATATAGTATTTACATGAAGTATCGAGGTGGACTACATAAGTATGTATGCACCACAAATCCCAACATCTCAAACGCCGGTACTCCATCGGCCCTCATACCCTGTATATCCCTGAAAATCCCGAGTGCACAACATCGGCACCCAAATATCATAAATACTCGTGTCTAGCATCGACACGCAAAACATCCTGTATCGGCCTCCGTCAATCCGGGTCAGCCCTCTCTCAAGTATATACCGGGAATCCGTCAGTCCGGGTCAGCCCTCTATCAATCCATCGGGCATCCGTCAGTCCGGGTCAGCCCTCTATCAATCCATCGGGCATCCGTCAGTCCGGGTCAGCCCTCTATCAATCCATCGGGCATCCGTCAGTCCGGGTCAGCCCTCTATCAATCCATCGGGCATCCGTCAGTCCGGTTCAGCCCTCTATCAATCCATCGGGCATCCGTCAGTCCGGGTCAGCCCTCTATCAATCCATCGGGCATCCGTCAGTCCGGGTCAGCCCTCTATCAATCCATCGGGCATCCGTCAGTCCGGGTCAGCCCTCTATCAATCCGTGCCTCAAGCACCGAGAAAACACGGGGCGACGCCCCAAATTATCATATCAAGGGAACCGGGTTTTTAAATGGTTCTTATTTGAAAAGGCCACGGTTCCCAAATCCATAAATCATATGAAATCCCAACAATAATA
The DNA here is from genome assembly GCA_030015575.1 of Agapanthus africanus. Classification (NCBI taxonomy): domain Eukaryota; kingdom Viridiplantae; phylum Streptophyta; class Magnoliopsida; order Asparagales; family Amaryllidaceae; genus Agapanthus; species Agapanthus africanus. Next base: position 175,249,736 of record JASDDO010000010.1, read on the forward strand.
CAAGTAACTGCGATGTGATAGGTGCATCAATGTGTATATCAAGTCATGTCACATGAGAATGAACTACAATGCAATGATCTACTGTGATATAGGTATCAAGTCTAGATGAGTTACAACAATATACAATAGTATGATCATGGCAGTTCTATCAGTTCTAAGCAATATGTATATAAGTATAGCAGGGAATGCAATATGCAATGACAGTCTATGGGGTGCATGAAACATATAATAACAAAGTCCTATCAGCCCTGACGCATAACGCCATGCGGGCGATATCCCCGTAGATGTGAAATCTACTCACCGTGTCTCGCGCTAGGTGTATCCAACCACTTGCTTGCCCTTCTTCGCAGCGTCCGTATCACTGGCCTGCGAACCTAGAATCACATACACATATCACACATAAGCTTAAGTCACAAGACGCGACATTATAAACCAACAAGAAACCTGTGTCGCAAACCAATCGCGCGTGTGCGCGATACGCTAAAACGTGTAAACACGCGCCACGAAACTACCCCGACGCGCCGCGATACGCAGAACCCAAACCTACTCACGTATCGCGCGTGTCGCGAAGGTTTAGAAAACGGCAAAATAGGTAATTGGTCCCAGATTTTCCTACAGTACTAAGATTACAAAAATATATATATCAAAGGACCCTACACACTGGAATACACTTACAGAACCAAAAAACACCCAAAACCCTTCCTGTCCGGCCGCAATTTGCGGCCAGAATGGCGGTTTTGGCGGCCGTAAAGGGGAGTTAGGGGGTCGGGTTTCATCTGTGGTATCATCTCCACTCCACTACACTACAGTCTTCCCAAAATCATTCTGCACTCACCGGGTCAATAGCAGTTCCAGAAAACTCACATTTTGCCCAAATACGACATTTGCATCAAATATGAAATCTGGTATTTTAGTGTAATAGGGGTTGGACTAGGTTTACAAGGTCACAACAAACATCAAGCATCCTACTGGAACTAATCTACACCTCATTAGCACAAAGTTCCTATTAAACATCCCATATCGCACTAAAACGCACCAATATCCTTTAACCGATGCAAAACTACACTAACTAGGCAAACTAGGGAAGCAAGATAGGAAATATACCTCATACTTAACCCTAGGGAGCTGGAGGAAGGTGAAGAAGAGAAGAGAAGAGGCTGCAGTCGAAGTTGATGCTTGCTGCTGTTGCTGTGAAGTCCCCTGCTGCTGCTGCTGCTGTTTCCCTCTGCTGATGCTGCTGCTGCTGCTCACTGATGCTGCTGCTGTGCTTTTCTGGTGCTTGCTTCAGCTGCTGGTGTAGAGGTAAGTGTGTGTGTGAGTGTGTGTGAGGTTTGAGAGAACAAAGAAAAGAAATGAGAGGAATAATTAGCTCCCAATTGTCAACCCTCTCTCTCTCTCATCATTAATGGCAAGCATGGCTAAGCCATGATGCCCTCTCTCTCTCTCCTTCTCACAAGTCAACACCCTCACCATTCAAATTAAAGTAATCTTTTAATTTAACTAATTAATTAAACTTGCTTAAACCCCAAAAGAAATAATCCTACAATTAACCCACCATGGTTAATAATTATTGTATTTACTTGATTTAAAAACCCTAGTTTACATGCACATGTGTGTGCAAGCCTAGGAAAATTTTGGAAAAATGTTTATTAAATTAGGAAAAATATTTAAAACACACTTTGGTAAACTTTTTATTAAAAATCATTATTTAATTATAATTATTCACTAACCCTTATCCTAAGGTGTTACAATTGTGTAGTAGCCAAACAGGACTGATCTGAGGACAGTACCTGATTACTTTGCATGCATTAAAATATTTCCAAAAAGGGTTTTCAAAAGGAGCTATAGTCTCTCTATTTCCTACGTGTCCGTGAGCGACGCGAACGTTTATAAAGGAAAACCTTTTGGGATATTTTGAAAACGACGGAACGTGTATTTAAGAAGACATATATGGACATATATTATTATTTTAAAAATGAGCGTCCGTCAGTTATGCCGTGAGTTATGCATTCCCGCGGCGATTTAGAAAAGATTTTGCATGTATTTTATTCAATTTTGGAGTTTTCAAAGATGCGTATTATACACGTATTATAGTATTTGACTAGTGTATATTGGATTTCAGTAGTGGATTTCGAGATCCGAATCTCCATTTTAACTACGAGGATATGCGTGCAAATCCGATGATTTGCGTGGCGCTTGATGGAGTTCGATTTAGAGTTTTTACTCAATTTCATGCGCACTTGACGCGATGTGCTGTGTTATTTCTGCGTTTTCCATGACTTCGGAGCCCCGTTGATTTGAGCTGATTAGTGAAATGTTTTAGATTTTATGTAACATTCCAAAATAATAAAAAATTATTTTTAGGAATTTTTATAATTTAATATTATTTTATTGATTATTTTAATATTAAAGTCATAATTAAATATCGATAAAAGGGAAAAATTTTGAAAAAAAATATGGAAAATTCAAAAATTATGTATTCTATGGAAATTAGTCATTTTTAAGTTTTTATGAGCATTTATATACTAATTTAGTGCTAATCGCGATTAAAAATCGCTAATCGGATTTTTGGCTTTTTGTACAAAACTTGCACATATCATTTTTTGGACTTGTGTCACATTTTTCCTACCATGGGTGTTATGGGTCTACTATTTGAGTGAGAAAGAAAAGAAAATAAAAGGAAAAAGGAAATGGAATGATGATGAGAGAGAGGATGGGTAGGTATAGGTCAACCTTTACTTTTTGAAGCACACCCTTATCATTCCTCACACCCATTTCTTGTTAGTGTTTATGCCCTAGAAGGCCATTACTGTATCATACTAGTTTGTATATTACTTAATGGAAGCTTGGGATATTCACATGTATATAACAGTCTTGCTATACATGGTAGTATGCTACTTGGTTTTTCTATCTTAATATGTGAGTGTACGTATTGATAGAGCTCTTAGGATCTTGCTTGACTAACAGCATTGTGATGGCAGTCACACTAGTGGGGGCTGGGTAGTCTACAAGCACATCCTTATTCAGGTCCCTAGTCGTTGGATTATCGAGACAGAGCATTGATACTCCGGAGTAGACTAGTGTGTACGCTTCTCATCCCAGTTGGGGAGATGGTCTGTCCCACAGCCGTCAGTACATCGTACTGGAGATAGTATATAGGTGCTCGTTAGGTTACGGGTACACCGGACAGAACTCACAGGGAACTGTTGGTTGGTTTTATACCAGTCGTCAGTGAACAGTTCCCAGGTGACATGAGTACAGCGTAGTCCGCAGACTTGACACTGCTACTTCGCCTCGAGTGTATCCCACTGTTCTTAGATTGCTACCCTACCACGGCTCAAAGGAGTCGTGCAAACAGGTAGCAGTTGGGTGCAGTCCCGAGCACTTGGAGGTAGTGGCGGTTAGACAGGATTCGTCCCTCCCGGTATTGGGAGTTGATATCGTGCTGTGTCAGAGAGCCATTACGCAAAGTCCCTGGCCAGGGCAAGCGAGATTTACTGGTAGGTTCCAGTAGTTTCTCAGGGTGTAATGGGCTTCCCTCCGACACAACTTATACGGGTATTAGGGGACTGACGCTTGCCGCCCCCTAGGCCCGATATGCGATAGTCTTGGACGAACGGACCGGACTGTATGGAGATTGTCACATCAGACTCAGTAGGAGTTCGGATGGGTTTCCTCATCGGCCTTCTTATCGACAACTACCTGGGGACCGTTACGTACAGCTAGTGCCGCTTGCGGTCTGTGGTTAAACCCACTGCCAGCGTGGTAGTCGAGTCTCTAGAGTCCCACACAGAGAGTTTCCTACTCCAGGCGAAACGATATAGAGGTCGTATGGTTTTACGACAAGGGTTCGGACGCATACGTGCGTTTACGCGCGTACGACTTTCGGACAGTTTTTACCGGTCGGCTTTGGTTTAAGCCAGTTACTGGTATCCGGTTATTGGATTTTTACAGTCTAAAGTTTTTCCGTATTTTTGCGGATCGGAGGGGCGTTCTCGTAATTGTGCGAGAAGCTTCTAGAAGATGGTGACTAAGGATATTTAGGTGTCATATACATTGAATGAGTTATATGAGTCATGAGGGTGATTCATTCATCTCATTAATGCATATTAAATGCTTAATGACTCATGCTAATGAATCACCACTTGATATTTGTGAAGCATGATTATTCATCACTCTTTATTCTTTTCTTCACAAAAGAAAATGCTTCATATCTATTATGATACACATAAGCTTATTCAATCATCATTCTCACCTTCTCTCTCCTCAAGCTCTCCCTCTTCAAACCCTAATCCTCACCTCTCATGTGTTGAGAACTAGGATTAGCTAGACTAAACAATCCATAACCCTCACTCTATCTCATCTATCTTCTTTGATTAGCAATCCAAGAAGGTTAGTTGCCTCAAGTTTATAGGCTAAGCTTGGAGTTTTGCTCTCGGGTGGATCGTCTACTACAAAGAGAAGGCCGAGGAGGACGAGGTGATCGTAAAGACGAAGGACTTAGTTCGATAGGTATAATCCCTAAGCATAGTAGTTTAGAACAACTATATGTTTGGTTAGTTATCGTTTAGCTTCGATTCAAGCGGTTAGTCGATGTTTGTTCACTAAACAAGTTCGTTTTTGAAAATTCCGCCTCCCCATAAGTATTGGGGTGTAGTACATCGACTTACATTTCTCTCTCCCCCCTTCTAGATCTGCTGCTGCTCCCCCCTTCCTTCTTCTTCCTCCTCCTTCAAATCCCCCAAAACACCATTAAAACAAACTCAAAACCCCATATCGCTTTCACAAAAAGTGTGCACAAGCTCACAAGCTTTAGAATGGACCAAGAAAGTTGGTGTTTTGGTGTTGTGGGAAGATTCTTGAGTCTCTATTGAGGTAATTCCTTCACAAATATTGTAGTATTTCAAGTGATTTAGCCACTTTTAATGTTTAGTGTCGTTTTGCCGAGGTTTTTTACACTTTGGAAAACCCTAGAGAGGGTTAGGGTAAACTTGAGATGTGGCTATGCAATTGGACTCTAATGGTGACCTTAGACCCCATATTGACCAAAACACTGGCCTAGCACAAACTGAAACCCAAAAATATGGAATTACGGAACTTTTCATGTCGGTTCGTATGATCTGTGATGGTGTTCTGGAATCTGGAGCAACCCGGGGTCTCCAAAAATAAAATTGAGCTGACAGTGAGTCGTGCAGGCACCTAGGAAGCTACCACCAAGACCCGAACCCCTAACTCAAACCTACGGCCACAAATTTAATCATTCTGGCCGCAATTTGCGGCCAGAGTAGAGGGGAATGGGTCCATTTTTGTTCCAGGGCTTATTTTGCACTAAATTAGACCCCTCCTATATGCAGTTTTGGCTAATTATCATCTGTGGAAAATCTGGGAGCATTTTGGTGTGTTTTAGGCAGTGTTTTCAATATTTTTAAATGTACTTTCTTGATATTTGGATTTGTATTTGGTTGTCGGGTGTTCGTACATCGACAACAGGGGTTGTTTGTTGGATTTGCATGTTTGGGCCATAGGTTCAAACCTATGAGCACACTGTGCGCTGTATCGGTTTTCTGCCTTGATTTTCATACGCATTGCTATGGTTGATCATTGTAGGTAACTTCACGTGGATTCCGAGACGATGCAAAAGATGATGGAGACATCGACACCGACATACTGAGTGCAGGTGAGTAGATTTATATCTACGGGGAGAAGTCGGGTGGATGGCGTATAGCACCCCCGCAGTTCGTGGTGATGTATACGAATACGTATACACATAGATTTTGATTATATGTTGTTGAGATTATTGATGATAAGATGGATAATTGGTATTTTTGGATTGGTTTAGTGTAGTTGCGAAACCCTAGAGTAGTGGTCGCACTCACACACGCACGCACACACATATTTGCATAAATTCTTTCTTTCATATGTGCGTATGGGAATTTATATTTATGTGTTCACATAGGTATGGGACTATGTGTTTATATACTGGATTTGAGAATAGTATTTGGAATTTGAGATGAGTCGATGAGATTGGGCTTGAGGCCAGGAGATCGGTGATGTGATTTGGCTCGTATTGAGATACGACATGATGTTTTAGCGGGTCTTTTGACGTAGTAATTCTTACACCTGCATGCATACATAGAGGGTATCAGTATTGTACTAGACGTAGATCAGTACCCCGATCATGATATTTGATAAAGAGGATACCAGATGAATAGAATGATGAATGTGATATTAACCCGTACCCAGATTTGGGGATGTCGTACGACGGATTTACGTACGAGCTATATTTTGATGATTGATCCGCACTCTTGACTTGGGATGTCTGATTATAGATATGGTATCAGATATGATATTATTGAGGCGGGATCACCGACTAATATATATACAGGTATGTATATGTATCGACTCAGATGATAGGCGGATTCCTTACCTGTAGTTCAGCTTGTTAGTTCAGCCGTATAGTTTAGTGTAGTTGTTAGATTAGATTAGACTTCTACCTATTTCAAAACTAGCGGGTCGTGGGTATTTTAAAAGACAGGTCAAGGGATCCACGGATATTTCAAAAGACGTATCCTTTCTTAAAACCGCCGTAGCCCCTATTTTCAAAACCCCACGATTCGTGTTATTTCAAAAGGCACCATTTGTAGGACTTATATTAGATTAATGCAGGTTAGTTACAGTTGCGTCTAGTATTCAGCTACCGCTTATTATTGTGGTTCGCTTCGCATCGCATACTTATGTTATAATTTCTTATTGCAATGTTGATATCATATTGTTAGGACACCAGCACCATTACCGATGATGCGTATGTACCACATACACTTACTTGCCGGCTCACACACATCTTCATCGGTAATTGCCATGTCACGTACACCTTAGAAAATATTATTGCTTAACTTAGATTGATAGCTAGTAGTTTGACATAATATTAGTGTACATACCTTATATGCCAGCTTAGATATTGTAGTTATTACTTGTCGCTTCATGCATACTGTTATTCATTGTTATGCTGTATTCATGGATTCTCATGCTTATATTCATAGTTTTACATCCTATTGATGATTCGGATTTCCATGATATTTTCTGGATTTGGAGTAAAACCGCAAAACATATATAAACTGCTTTCTCTCTTTTAAATAAAAAAAGTGCGGTTTTTCCCATGATGTATGAGTCGTCCACCATGAGTTTGCTGATGGATTTCGAGACCCGATTCGAGGAGACGGATGAACCGTTTCGGGTATATGGTGGACCCGGTAAGGTACCCCGGGGCAAGAAGCGCGTGATGATGACGATGTGAGCCTGGCAGGGGAGCACTACCTACCGGTGATTTTACCCGACGCGTCGGATATCCGGAGGATACCGTCGTGGTCTTGAGATTGATGGTAGGGCCCGGTCTGGACTGACGGCGCCCTGGATATTGAGACTGAGACATTGAGATTTCGAGGTATTGAGGTACTGATATTGATGATACAGGCCACTCCGGATAGCCCGAGCCTGAGATATTGAGATATTGGGATTTATGTTTTGTGTCGATGCTAGACACTGTTTATGCTGATTTCATTTATGTTACCTGATTTTAAAAATGCAGAAATCTCACTAAGTTATGAAAGCAGTTTCTTCAGTATATGTATTCTGTTTTCATGCATTCATACATCATCCATATGATATATTGTTATCTGAGGCACTGACACGAGAACTTGGTATTACTGTCGTTTAGAGGTATACCCTAGCCATTGTTATAGGCTGCTGGTTATATTTTGAGGATATATTATGATCGTATAACCTAGGATTACGTCATACATGCGATTTCTGTTCGTAGATATATTCTATTCACGAGTTGGCAACTCACCCCCGTTGTGCCCCAGTTTCTTGCAGGTTTGCCGTACAGGTTTCATTACGGCTTTGCGGGCACAGTTTCGTTCGGGTGACTTGCTAGTAGGTGGGTTTATTGGTATCGTACCCATCATATTACCTTGTATTATATTATTCAGTTGTATCTAGTAAATTCCATCAACCAAACATGTATTTATTTCAGAGATAGAGACCAGTGTTGTTTATTCTATCGACCTTAGAGTCGCGCTTTGTATTTATACGGATTTCATGCTGTTTTGAGTTTCCTTTTCTGTTGTGATCCTCGCTTTTCGGCGTTGTATATTTTAATGATTGCGTGGTTGTGACCGTCGATTGACGAAGAGCTAGCTCCCGCTCGGGGATGCCTTTATTCTTTATATATATGCTTTATCAGGCTTTGTACCCGTTTGGGGTCAGTTTTACAAAGAAAACTCTGCCGAAATTTTTGGAAAAGACTTATGATTTTAAAATGCATACTTCGGCATATGTTGCAAACTAGTTGATTTAAAATGGTTTTCCTACTCTCTACTACTCTTCTTGGTTTGGATTTCTGGGTTTTCGGCTTACTTAGAATACGTACGCCTTGAGACGTTCGTAGTTTAAGTGCCGGTCATGTTCCGTACTTTCGGGTCGTGACAAAGTTGGTATCAAAGCGTTAGGTTTTACCTTCGGAGTGTAGGATGACCCTTGGTTGATGGAATAGGTGACTAAAGTAGAGTGACGTACCGTGGGTATGTTCCGCGGTATATTTACGACACGCCACACCACTTAAGAAGCCTTAGGATGTACATTTCTTGTTCAGTACCATATTCATTCCTGATCTAGCCTCATCGGTACCAGTTTTGGTTTTGCTACCACGAATACGGGCAGGGAGAGCTACGGCTAGAGTTGCGGTCAGCACGAGCTCGTCACGAACGAGGACTGACCAGGGCGTGATCTCGGCGACACACGATTGTAGAGATGTGTCTTTTGATTGTGTTTCGCACCACGAGCGTTGGATGGATCGCTGTATGAGATTACTCGGACGTGCAAATCAGCACCAGAGGATTGAGCCGCTGACAGAGACCAGCCAGATTTTGATGACCGTTGGTGTATTGCTTGTTCATGATGATTGAGGCACGGTTCAGCGAGCAGACCAGTGAGCCAGTCATTGCTGCGAACGACGAGATATCGCCCCAGATGTTGGAGCTATTGCAGTACGAGTTGTACTAAGAGATGATAGAAGGTCGCTAGTCATTAAGGATGAATGACTAGGACATGTGGTTCGTTCATCTACCCCGATGCGAGGTCATCAGATAGATTGATTCCAGCTAGAGACGACTTCACGCGGAGACGTTGAGAGTCGACAGAGACGATCGAAGGTCAGAAACCTATTATTCTAAGTTAAAGTATTCGGAAAGACATGCAGGCAATTATATGGACCCTTTAGAAGAATGAAACCCTAACTCGACTTAATGACCGTATGAAAGCCTTTGAACCTTAGGGTTTGCGGCAGTTCTACGGCGCCATTAGTGAGGCTTGGGTTTACCCTTCTACGGCTGGACCACCGATGCTGTGGTATGTACTCGATACTATTAAACTGTGCCCAATATGTTGAGCTCTTGGGGGATTATGAGGTTTTGACGACTCGATCGGATGGCTCGACTTAATTCGGATGCTAGGTGATGAGATGCATTTCTTGGGAGACTCCAGATACGAGTATAGCCGTTGGAGCTCAGTCTATGCAGCCACGATGAGATGAGTCCGAAGCAGTCGACATTAGAGAAAAGTGGAGTAAGAGGTTCATACCAGGTCTGGACGAGATGACGTTCCACTCCGCCGACATCAAAGATGTGATACGCATGCCGAGGCATTTTACTTGGATATACCTTCCAGAAGGAGTCGCGGTGAGTTTGCAGCTGTTCCGGAACAAGAAACAGATATAGTAAAGGACGATGACTTCCGGACAGTTAGACAGAGACGAGATTTGGAAGAGACCTTGAGCAGGATTCCTTCCAGGATACTGCTGCAATGATATTTGCACCCATGATTAGATATGTCACGTACATTCAGAGAGCCAGAGGCCGACGCCAGTGACATGCTGCTTGACGAGTGGTCGTGAGGATTGACCGAGAGATGACCAGCGAAGTGCCAAAACGGAATCGTCCCCGTTAGCACACCTGACAGGGCCGATGAGCCGGTGGACCATGAGATTGGTAATCCACAGAGAAGGCTTGGACCCAGGAGTGGTCATGTTGCGCACACCAGCAGGCCAGAGTTCATGATCATCGATGAGACGTCCCACTAGTGACCGCGACAGTTGGCCCGAGATTCTTGAGGATGCGCTTGAGCGGTACTATTCCGCCATTATTGATTTCGATGTTTTGGGTGATTTATTCGCATGATTTGATTTTGATGATTGAGGATTTACGATCTTTGCACAGTGTTGCACTTGATATCGTTTTCATGCTTTGGTTTCACATGCTTGTGATTTTACGGTTTTAGACATTTGAGTTGATTTTGTGCGTATGCACGCACACGATTTGGTTCCTGCACTCTGTATAGTTTATATATGCTTGCAGTGCAGTGATACGCCTTTTGTGCACTTAGATGCACTGGACTTCGATTTCGATTGTGATACTCGATATTTGTTTTGTGCACCTTGTGCACCTGATTGGATTTTGCGCGTGTTCGACACTCGATATTGGATTTCATGATTTCATGCATGATGGATGCACCGGGTTTGGATTTTTAGCGCATGTTGGGCGCCTGTTATGAGATGCGATTTGGTGCACACCAGATGCACTAAATCGGAATTTTCGTGCATGTCAGATGCACCTGATTTTGTAGTCAGGCACACACGATGCCTATGACCAAAGTTGTGTGCACAACCGTTGCACCTTGATGTTGTTTTTGTGCACATTCATGGATTTTGATCTCCGTGCGCACCGGACGCACAGGGTTTTCATATGCACTTTTTGGGGCCGATTTCTTATGAAGCAGTACATTTTCATGATATTGCGATTGGTTTTCGTACTGAGCAGGACTGATCAGATGACAGTGCCTGAATATATTTTGCATGCATTGATAGATTTCAAAGGGATTTCCAAAAGCGAGCTATAGTCTCATTATTTACATACGTGTCTGATATGCCACAAAAACATTTAAAACAGGGAACCCTTCCAAATTGTTTTCAAAAACGGCGGATCGTGCATACTAAACAAAAGATATATAAGTAGATGGCTATTTTCTGATAAAGACGTCCGCCACTGTGCAGTGTTATGCGCATCGCACAGCAACTTAAAAAGATTTGACATGCATTTACTTCAGATATTTACGTGTATAGCTTCGAGTTGTATCATATTGGTTTTGAATTGGATTTGACATTTGTGTCTTTACCATGACTCCGATGATTGCGGGATGCTTGACGGAGTTTTGTTTTTGAGTTATCTTCTCATTACTCATGCGCATGCATCGCGCTATGATGCGTTTTATGTATTGATGATTTCGGAGCCCCGACGACTTGGACTTCTTATTGAAATGTTTTAGAAATTGGGGGTTTAAATATAAATTCGGGGACCGAATTTCTTTAAGGGGGGATGATTGTGACATTCCAAAATAATAAAATATTATTTTTAGGAATTTTTATAATTTAATATTATTTTATTGATTATTTTAATATTAAAGTTATAATTAAATATCGATAAATGGGAATAATTTTGAAAAAAAATATGGAAAATTCAAAAATTATGTATTCTATGGAAATTAGTCATTTTTAAGTTTTTATGAGCATTTATATACTAATTTAGTGCTAATCGCGATTAAAAATCGCTAATCGGATTTTTGGCTTTTTGTGCAAAACTTGCACATATCATTTTTTGGACTTGTGTTACATTTTTCCTACCATGGGTGTTATGGGTCTACTATTTGAGTGAGAAAGAAAAGAAAATAAAAGGAAAAAGGAAATGGAATGATGATGAGAGAGAGGGTGGGTAGGTATAGGTCAACCTTTACTTTTTGAAGAACACCCTTATCATTCCTCACACCCATTTCTCTCTCCCCCCTCCTAGATCTACTGCTGCTGCTCCCTTCCTTCTTCTTCCTCCTCCTTCAAATCCCCCAAAACAACATTAAAACAAACTCAAAACCCCATATCGCTTTCACAAAAAGTGTGCACAAGCTCACAAGCTTTAGAATGGACCAAGAAAGTTGGTGTTTTGGTGCTGTGGGAAGATTCTTGAGTCTCTATTGAGCTAATTCCTTCACAAATATTGTAGTATTTCAAGTGATTTAGCCACTTTTAAAGTTTAGTGTCATTTTGTCGAGGTTTTTTACACTTTGGAAAACCCTAGAGAGGGTTAGGGTAAACTTAAGATGTGGCTATGCAATTGGACTCTAATGGTGACCTTAGACCCCATATTGACCAAAACACTGGCCTAGCACAACCTGAAACCCCAAAATACGGAATTACGGAACTTTTCATGTCGGTTCGTGTGATCTGTGATGGTGTTCTGGAATCTGGAGCAACCCGGGGTCACCAAAAATAAAATTGAGTTGACAGTGAGTCGTGCAGGCACCTAGGAAGATACCACCAAGACCCGAGCCCCTAACTCAAACCTACGGCCGCAAATTTAATCATTCTGGCCGCAATTTGCGGCCAGAGTAGAGGGGAATGGGTCCATTTTTGTTCCAGAACTCATTTTGCACTAAATTAGACCCCTCCTATATGCAGTTTTGGCTAATTGTCATCTGGGGAAAATCTGGGAGCATTTTGGTGTGTTTTAGGCAGTGTTTTCCGTATTTTTAAATGCACTTTCTTGATATTTGGATTTTTATTTGGTTGTCGGGTGTTCGTACATCGACAACAGTGGTTGTTTGTTGGATTTGCATGTTTAGGCCATAGGTTCAAACCTATGAGCACACTGTGCGCTGTATCGGTTTTCTGCCTTGATTTTCATACGCATTGCTATGGTTGATCATTGTAGGTAACTTCACGTGGATTCCGAGACGATGTAGAAGATGATGGAGACATCGACACCGACACACTGAGTGCAGGTGAGTAGATTTATATCTACGGGGAGAAGTCGGGTGGATGGCGTATAGCACCCCCACAGTTCGTGGTGATGTATACGAATACGTATACACATAGATTTTGATTATATGTTGTTGAGATTATTGATGATAAGATGGATAATTGGTATTTTTGGATTGGTTTAGTGTAGTTGCAAAACCCTAGAGTAGTGGTCGCACTCACACACGCACGCACACACATATTTGCATACATTCTTTCTTTCATATGTGCGTATGGGAATTTATATTTATGTGTTCACATAGGTATGGGACTATGTGTTCATATACTGGATTTGAGAATAGTATTTGGAATTTGAGATGAGTCGATGAGATTGGGCTTGAGGCCAGGAGATCGGTGATGTGATTTGGTTCGTATTGAGATACGACATGATGTTTTAGCGGGTCTTTTGACGTAGTAATTCTTACACCTGCATGCATACATAGAGGGTATCAGTATTGTACTAGACGTAGATCAGTACCCCGATCATGATATTTGATAAAGAGGAGTTCTGAAAGTTCAACTTCCTTTTCTTACAAGTTGAAGTTCAGGATAAACTGGGCGTAAGTGGAAGGAAGGGACTGGAGAATTAAGTCTGTATAGAGCTCACTCTCCAACGTGGTCCCAAGGTCCGCGAGCTCCTCTATGTAGCCAATCATCTTAAGCACGTGTTCTGCTACCGATGATCCAACGGCCAACCTTGCCGAAAATAGCTTCTTCGACACTTCGTATCTTGCGATACGAGATTGCTCTCCATACAGTTCTTTTGTATGGAGAAATATGGATTCAAGGTCCATATTCTCATGCCTCCTCTGATGTTCGTTGTCCATAGAGGCAAGCACGAGGCACTTGGCCTTCGCGCAATCGATCTCCCATGTCTTACGGATTTCCTTATCCGCGACGCTGGAGGTGGGACCTGGGACAGGGGGAGCTTTAGTGGTAAGAAGATACCCCAGTTTGTCGTAAGTGATTGCCATTTTGACATTCCTGAGCCAATCTTTGTAGTTTGGCCCTGTCAGTATGTTTTTATGTAGAAGTAACTTAAGTCCAGTCATGTCGATTGGTCATTGCAATTAGGAGAGAGAGAAGAAACACTCAGCATGATGCTCTTGCAAGTTTAGAGTGGTTTTTAGTTTATCTAAACAGGATGGCTCCCACTGTCTCTCGAATCCCTCCTCAAACCAAAAAGGAAGAATTAGTCAGGATCAATCTCACCGTAGAATTCTTGCTTAACCTTTCGGCCATGCTGGTGTCGGTACTTCGAGGGAGGTTTTCCAACGCTTTCGCGAAGTTCCTTAATTAAATAACCTCTTTTCCCTGTGGGCGTAGCCCCGCTAACACCTTTCTAGACACTTTGTTTATAGCATTGATCGTTAAGTGAGAAATTTCCCGAGGAGTAGCATATACTCACAGTAGGATCGGGATCCAAATATCATCGCGTGACAAAACTGAAGGAATCCTACCAGAATTATCACACTTCAGATGGTATGCAGCACTAGCAAGTTTCAGTACTTATGAAACTCCCGATGTGGATTTTTGCCTCATGCTCTTATGACCTTGGCGTGAGGTCAAAATGTCATAAGTCACATGTCAAGTTCTTCCCATCATTATCCAGGTTAATTTGAACCCACCCGTACCTACCCTTGACGTAGGCCAAAATGGCAGTACGACTGTCTCAAACCAACGCATTCTATTTATGCAACAGATAAATATCCGGCAGCTACCAATCATTATGCCTTGGCGTGAAGTCAAAATACATAGCTTGAATACTACCGAATATTTAACTGAAATGATGGAGGGCTACAGATGGTTTTGGCAAAACCGTGAACGTAGTGAACTTGATATAATCGATGGAACGAGATAGCTTTTAAAAGGAGTGGCTCAAGCTCCGCATTTAAATGTTGGTTTTGAAAAGAACCGAGTTGTTTTTCGAAAGTGTTCCAACGACTTTTACTTGGTTTATTTTCTTGCATTAGTTCTTTTAATGCATATTTTTCTTGCATTAGTTCTTTTAATGCGTCCCATCATTTAATCCTACCATTGCAGAAAACAACCAAAATATGACGTACGCTTATGCCATTCGCATTTGACACAGGGCCTCATCATTACCAGTTAGGTTACTTAACTAACGACAGAGCGAGGGCTGGACGAGCTCGGCTGTAAAACATAAGCAACGCCTAAATAATATCATATATAGATATATTGCAATGATAGCCATTTCAGATCACAGATGAACACATTGGATATACTAGGAACCCACAATTCGTACGAGCCTGTAACGAAAAGCAGATTACACGGTCGCGGTGAATAGCCAATACCTCACCCAAAACCCCTACGGGTGCGGCAAACTACCCGCCAAGTACCCGAAGCGAAGCAACCTCCCTCAACTCCGTGAGTAGGCCACTCGGCACTTCGGGATACCCGATAGTTTGTGCACCCCCTCCATGGGTCTATCCTAGGAGCAAAAACAGTAAAAAGAAATTATACAATGACGGCTACAACCCCGACCCAGTTGTGCGGCCATATAAATAATATTACATCAATTTACAAATTTACATGAATTGAAAGAAAAGAAAACTCTCGTCTCACAACCCCCGGCTATTCACCCGCGACAATCCAATGAATTCATATACACATACCAGCAACATTACATATCACAGATTTGTATAACCCTCACTAATCGACATATAGCGATTAGCAGACGTTCAATACAAATAACACATCACAGATATATACCCGTCAGCTTAAGTCATTAGAAACTCGATCAAAATACGGTTTTTAAAGCCCCAAAAACAAATTTTTCTTTCTGGAAAATCTGGGCAGAAAAAACATATCCCAAAAATCCCAAAATACCCCATAGAGTATTCTGCAGTGAAAATGATCCACAGCCGAGTTAAATCGGCCGCGGAACCGCGGCGGGAGCAAGCTCCTGCCGCGTTTCCGCGGCACTTTGATGGGATCTATTGATCATTTTTCTGCAGTACACTATAAAAACCCTGAGTCGATTTTTGAAGCATGATTTATTATTTTTACAGCACTTTAAAAATCGACAGCAAGTTTGATTTCCGGGTGTATTTCGCGACTTTTTCTCCGATCGAATTTCTACTAACTTTGCTAACATGTTAGATAGTGTTTAACTAGGCTCTGATACCACTGTAAGTCCATGCTACCGCTCCCGGTACTTACGGGTTTGCGGAAATGATGAAAAACAATTTTTCTAGAGATGGTAACATGGACTCAAACCGGATCTTTGTTAAACTATCTATCTAACAACCTAACTAGGAGTTGTTTAACTACTCAGTTAGGGGGTTATACCTTTCTTGAACTCCTTCGTCTTCAACTCTTGATGGTGTACGGATCGGCTTCACCCCGTCGTCTCCTTGCGCCGAAGATCGATCCACCCGAAAGCTTCTACCTTTGGCTTCTTCTTCGAACTTTGAAGAAACTAGTTCACTCTGTTTGCTAAACCTTGTGAACAAGAGTGAGTAGAGGAGAGTGTGTTGGGATTTTTATCTATGGTTCTTTCTTCTCAATACATGAGACAAGTGAACCATAGACTAGAGAGAGAGCAAGAGGAAGAGGGAGAGCTCAAGAGAATGAGAGAGCTCAAGCAAGAGAGAGAAAGCAAATGAGAGAAAATGAGAAAGACTTTTTCCCTCTTGGCTCTCATAATCCAAATTCATCATAACAAATAATAGCAATCAAGTATTATGTGATGGTTGAAGTCAAAATAGCCATATCATTTCATGCACTCATTTTGCACAAGAGAAACAAGCAAGCAAAAGTCTTTGCCATGAAATGATAGCCATTGTCATGATGATGGTCAACTAGTCCAACCTAGTCAACCGGTCCACAAAGTCAACAAGTCAACAACCATGTCACTATAATACTTAATTAATATTATTGTTAATTATATTTCATATTCTCATTAGGGTTTAGCAAAAAGTCAATAGTCAACAGTCAACAGTCAACAACCCTAATGAGAATCTCCTGCCTCTGTCTCTCTGTCAACTGTGCATACACACCCGCATCCGCGTTCCGAGGAACACGAATACATACGAGATAAAACCAATCCCAAATCATACACTAGGATCTGGCTTAAACCAAAGCCCGCTAGTGTTAACTGTCCGGACACTAAACGTGCACAAGTGCACGGATGTGACCGAACCCTGTCGCAAAACCATGCGACCTGTTGCAAAACCATGCGACCTCTACTCTTTTGCCTAAAG
Organism: Agapanthus africanus; assembly: GCA_030015575.1. Classification (NCBI taxonomy): domain Eukaryota; kingdom Viridiplantae; phylum Streptophyta; class Magnoliopsida; order Asparagales; family Amaryllidaceae; genus Agapanthus; species Agapanthus africanus. The sequence continues at coordinate 175,266,860 of JASDDO010000010.1, forward strand.
GAGAATAGCTCTCTGTGTGGGACTCTAAAGACTCGACACTACGCTGGCAGTGGGTTTAACCACAGACCGCAAGCGGCACTAGCTGTGCGTAACGGCCCCCAGGTAGATGCCGATAAGAAGACGGACGAGGTGAAACCCATCTGAACTCCTACTGAGCCTGAATGTGACAGTCTCCGTACAGTCCGGTCTGTTCTTCTGATACATCGCATGGCGCGCCTAGGGGGCGGTAAACGTCAGTCCCCTAATAGCGGTACAAGTCGTATCGGAGTGAAGCCCAGAACAACCTGAGATAACACTGGAAACCTACCAGTATATCTCGCTTGCCCTGGCCAGGGACTACTCGTGTAATGGCTCTCCTAGACACAGCGCGATGTCAACCCCCAATACCGGGAGAGACGAATCCTGTCTAACCGTCACTGCCTCCAAGTACTTCGGGACTGCACCCAACTACTACCTGTTTGCACGACTCCTTTGAGCCATGGTAGGGTAGTAATCTAAATACAGTGGGAACACACTTGAGGCAAAGTGACAGTGTCAAGTCAGCGGACTAAGCTGTACTCATGTCACCTGGGAACTGATAACTGACGATAGGTATAGTACCAACCAACAGTTCCCGACGAGTCCTGTCCAATGTACTCGTAACCCAACGAGCACCCGCATACTATCTCAAGTACGACGTACTGACGACTGTGGGACAGACTGTCTCCGACACTGGGATGAGAAGCACATACGCTAGTCTACTCCGGAGTATCGATGCCCTGTCTCGATAGTCCTGTGACTAGGGACCTGCATAAGGATGTGCTTATAGATTAACCAGCCCCCACTAGTGTGACTGCCATCACAACGCTGGTAATCAAGCAAAGATCCTAAGAGCTCCACTAATGTGTATATGTGATATACTAAAATAAACACATGTACACATTGAAGTAGAAACAAACCAAGTAGGATACTACTATTTTGAGCAAGATTGTATATACAACTGTGAATATCCTAAGCTTCCATTAAGTAATATACAAACTAGTATGATACAGTAATGGCCTCTAGGGCATATACACTAACAAGATCGAGGTTAGGAGAGTAGACACAGAGGACAACATCACGGATCCACTCACAAAGGCCTTTTTCCCAATAGAAACTTTTATGGGATGGTTGAGTATGAGATACTTCAACCATAGCTAATTGTTGGGTATGTGATACCACAACAGATGGCCCTAGTGCAAGTGGGAGATTGTTAGTTATATGTATGCCCTAGAGGCCATTACTGTACATATGATGTATATTGTAATGGATGCTTGGACATATATAGGGAGGACTTTCTTGCTCGACATGATAGTATGCTATATGGTTGTACTTTATCTTAACATGTATTCTGATTGTCTCTATATTACATGTTGATAAAGCCTTTAGGATATGTACTCGACTACTGGGACTATGATGAGATCATACTAGTGGGGCCACGGTAGTCGACGAGTACATCCTATAACAATTCCTAGTCGAGGGTGTATCGAGACAGGCCATCGATACACCAGAGTAGACTAGTGTATACGCATCTTGACCTATATGATGGGCGATGGATGATCTTATATCCATCGGTGTTTGATATCAAGGATGGTGTACGGGTGCTCAGTAGAGACTGGGTACACTGGACGGACTCGCCGAGAACTCCCAGATGGTATTATACCTCACGTCAGATGGCAGTTCTCCGGTGACACTGGTACAGAGTAGTCTGTTGACCCGAGATCGTCATAGAGACTTGTGTGATTCCCACTGTGCTTTGATTTCCATCATACCACGTCCAAGAGGGCGTGCAAAAAGGTGGCTTTTGGGTACAGTCCCGAATCACATGGAGGCAATGAGCGATAGGAGTGGATTCGTCTCTCCCGGTATAGGGAGTTGATGTTGTGCTGTGTTAGATTGGCTATAACCGGAAATCTCTGGCCAGGGCTGCTGAGATTTACTGGTAAGTGTTATCAGTAGTTTCTCGAACTGTTATAGACCTCATATCGACACGACTTATCGAGCTACTGGGGTCTGACGTTTACCACCCCTAGGCGAGATATGCGACATATCAGACGACGAGACCGGACTGTACGGGAGTGTTACTGATTGGATTCACAGGAGAATGTACATGCTTGCTTGTTGATCTTCTGAGCGCTCAATACCTAGGTGGCTGTTACGTTTAGCTGACCGCTTGCAGCTTGTGGGTGTTTGATAAGATCATCATCTACTGCCAGCGTATTGACGATTCTTTAGAGTCCTACATGGAGGTTTCTTGACTCAGGCAAAACGGAGTAGGAGCACATATGTGATATGTGCGGGACCGAGGATAATGTGTTATGTGATATCGTATTGGATTCTCGCGATATGAGATATCGGCCGGGTATATGTGATATAGCCGGGTCATCGTATTAGTCGGTTATATGCGATATAGCCGGATTGTCGGATCAAGTGTTGATTCGATAATTTAATGTATAATAATATATATGATGTATTAAATTACATTAACTAATATTAGCTCACTAAAAGATTCTTTTTCTCACTCCGGTAATACATTGATATATATACGATATATGTTAATTGTATTATTTTGTATTGTTACGATAAATATTATATATGTGATATATAATATTGTAACATGATATGATAACTAATGTAACATGTTTAGTGGAGATTAAATAAGGTTAAGGTTTGTTTTGGGTTAGTTCCTTCTTGATGATTCTAAAAGGTCTTCTTTTGTTTTTGCAAAGATATTTTCTAATGACTCATGCTTTAACCCAACCCAAACCCTAGCCCTAGTTAATTCTCTACATGGGTTTAGTTGACCATGGTTGCATTATTCATCATATTTATCTTTTCATTATTCATCACAAAAGGATAACAATGATATTCTTCTTCTTCTTCCTTCTTCTTTCTTTCATGGAAAAAGCTTTCTAGCTTTTTTCCAAGTGATGAAAATGATTGAGAATAAGAAAATAAAGAGAGCAAAAATCCTACTTCATCATTCTCATCTATCCTTGCCCTTTAGATGAGAGTGTTCACTTCATTTAGTGAGTGTTAGCTTGTGTTAATGAAACTTAAAGGTAGATCATCTTTGTTATCGAAGATCGGAAGAAAGACTGCATCTTTCTCTTCGTGAAGTCTCTCGAGAGTCAGGAACACGATGATCGCAGCGAAGGGACCTCAACACGGAGCTTAAGAAGTGAAGGACCGGATCTAGAAAGGTTGTAATCCCTCTCACTTAGTGTTAAAGAGTTTAACATGCTTGTTTTCACCTGAACTCTAGTTTAAAGATCCGGCTTTGGGTTGTTCGACACGGCTAATTTTTAAATCGGGCATGGTTGATGCCTCGTAGACCCTTGTGGCAGTGCCTAGCAACCCTACAAGACGGACCCAACCTGAGAAGGGGGACCAGAGGAGGCCGTTTTTTTGGTGATGTGGCCGGCCACATGGTGACATGGGGTGTCGGGGTTGGTCCAGTAGCTCATATACATCATATACAACACTCTCGACTTGTTTGTGCAACTCTTTTTGGCCTGAATCAAAATTTGGAGCACTTTAGTGTGGTTTTTGGCTATATTTCCGTATTTTGAAATGTTTAGATTTGATTTTGGTATTTTGTATTGTGTTTTCGTCGTGTGGCATTTGGACGTCCTCGACCAGGGGTTTTGGTCGTGTTTTGCACGCAAAGCTATAGGTTTTGACGTATGAGCGAAACGTGTACCGTTTTGGTTTTTTCGCCTTGGTTTTAATACGTATTGCGATTGTTTATTATTGTAGGTACCCTCGCATGTATTCCGAGGCAATGGAGCGTGGCGTCATCGATTCCGGCAAGCGAAGACTAAGGTGAGTAGATCTATATCTACCGGGGAAGTTGGATGGATGGCGTATAGCACCCCTGCAAACTTTTGATGGAAAACAGATTTATAGAATATGGTTAGGAAACCTATATTAGGAAACTAGGCTTAGAATGAGATAGCTATGAAACCATATTAGAAACTAGAGGATAGTTAGAAGTGATATGTTACTACTGTCGTAGGATGACGTTTAACGATATTACTGCTTAGGGTACTGTAGGACTAGATTGTCGATGTAGATGCGTCATCCAAACCATACCTTTTTCTAAACCAAAGAATCGTATGTATCTTTTAAATGTATATCTTGAGTGATGTTATGAATTTTCAAATGATGTCTTTTCCTTAAAAACACCGTAACCCCTGTTTTCAAAACTACGATTCACTTCTTTAAAAATCTGATTGTATGGTTCAGGTGTGTTTGTTAGATTAGATACTTATACTTAGTAGAGATAGCATGTTTATGTAAACTCGACATGATATGTAACATTTTGAAAATCGTTTCGGTGAAATTTCGAAAAAACGGTAAAATAAGGGGGTTTTCTGTAAAAAAGTCAAAATGCAAATATCTTTATTATAAAATTAAATATACATATTCTAGCTATGTAATTGCTAGTATTTGGTGTTTATTGAGCTACTGGTGAAATTTCAAATTTTCTGAAAATTTTTCCGAAATTAATTATTTTAATATTATTTTAAGTCGTCAGTAATACATTTAATTAGGGAAAATTACAAATTGGAATGAGTTGAAACAAATTTTGTGCATCATAAAACATTAAATAAAATTTTATCATATGGTTTTTGAAATGAAATGGTTTGCCAAAACGGTTTAGAAATATATCGAAGAAAAAGGATTTTTTCGGTGAAATTAGTGTTAATGGGAATTGGGGTAATACATTTATCTTTTTTCCTAACCCACACACCCATACCTCACCGTCTCTTCCCCTCCCCATGTGTCCGGACCAACCATGACAGCCCTCCCCCCTCTCTCTCTCTCCAATCACCAAGAAAAGAAAAGAAAAGAAAGGAAAATGATAGAAAAATGGTGGACTTTGACTAGATATTACTTTCTCCACCTCACTCTCTCTCCTCCCTCACCCAAACCCCCTCCATTTCTGGCCCGAACCTGAACCCCCCACAGCAGCAGCCCTCCACCAGAATCCTACACCATTTTGCCTCAAAAATCCATTAAAATGCTTCAAAAATCCATGCAAATTCAAAGCAAACTCAAAATCCAAGCTATACCCATTTTTCCTTGGCTACCATAGCATGGATCTAGGGATATAGATTTCAATTTGGGTGGCTAAGTGTGCTTGTGGGAGCTTCAAATTATTTGGGTATAAATTCTAACATTTTTGCTTAATGTGTTGTTAATTGCTTAGGTTAGCTTACTTAATTGTTTAATTAGGTTTTTAATTAGTTCTAGGTGCATGATTTAAAATTCAAGAGAGGGGTTTGATTTCAAATTGGTATTTTGTGTTGTGAGATTTAGTTTATGTGATATAATTGACATATTAATGTTATGCTAAATCCAATTTAAGTTGCTAGTTTGCATATTTGTTGATTTAAAAGTGATAATTATATAGTTGGTAAACTAGGTTTTTTAAATAATTATATTCTTGTGAGATAAAATTCAAATTTATGTTTCATGTCATTATAAATATTATATTGAGTGGTTTAATGCTTTAGTTCATGAAAATCCAAGCTAGATTGTAGTTTGTTCATTTTTGCTATAAAATTGTTAAAATTGGTTAATATTGCAAACTAGGTTTTTGAAATCGAATTAAATTGGGGGTTTAAAATTTACGTAATGGTTTCTATGGCATAATTAAGATATTAAGTTATCATCTTGGTCACTAGAACTGTTAAAACATCATGTTTTGTACAAAAACGGCGAATTGTGCTTGCTAGATTTTCGGAAAAATGACTTTTTAAGTGAAATTGGGGTTTTTGTGAGTTTTAACCTATTTTAAATTAAAATTAGTGTTCGTGAATGTGCAAATGAGTGTATTTGGGTTTTTCTCGATGGTCTAGCGTTTGTACACCGATGTCGAGGGTTTTTGGGTTGATTTGTGAAAGCAACCATAGGTTTTGACTTATGTGGGATTCGTGTGTCGTTTTGGTCATGAGTCGGATTTTAATGCGATACGATGCGTTGTGATATATAGGTACCCCCATGTGGACTTCGAGACGACAAGCAAGCGCGTGGCGACGTCGGCACCGGCGAGCGAGGACCAGGTGAGTAGATTTATATCTACGGGGAGAAGTCGGGTGGATGGCGTATAGCACCCCCGCAGTCCGTAGTGTAGCTCATATATATATGTTTATATAGGTGTCTTATGATACGAGAATGTTCATTCATGTTATGTTTATGTGTTCATGGAGTACCTTTGGGTTAGTTGCGAAACCCTAGAGTAGTTGTTATGCCCACATACACACACACAGACTTGCATACTTTACTTTCTTGTGCGTAGATTGGGATGTGTATATATGTATATATGCGTGGGTATGGGACTATGCATATGTACATTCATATACGGATGCATGGATAGTGAGGATAGTACTTGGGATTTATGATGAGTCGATGAGATTTGATTTGAGGCCGTGAGATCGGTGATATAGCAGGGTTCGTATTTGAGATACGACATGACGTTGTAGCGGGTCCTTGACGTAGTATTTCACACACGTGCATGCATACTTAGGCGGTATCAGTATTGTACTAGACGTAGATCAGTACCCCGATCATGATATTTGATAAAGAGGATACCAGGTGAATAGTATGATGAATGTGATATTGACCCGTACCCAGATTTGGGGATGCCGTACGACGGATTTACGTACGAGCTATATTTTGATGATTGATCCGCACTCTTGACTTGGGATGTCTGATATAGATATGGTATCGGATATGATATTATTGAGGTGGGATCACCGACTAATATATATACAGATATGTATATGTATCGACTCGGATGTTAGGCGGTTTCCTTACCTGTAGTCCAGCTTGTTAGCTTAGCTCTTTAGTTTAGTTTAGTTGTTAGATTAGATTCGATTCTTACCTATTTCAAGAACTAACGAATCGTGGGTATTTTAAAAGACAGCCCAAGGGATCCTACGGATATTTCAAAAGACGTATCTTTTCATAAAAACACCGTAGTCCCTATTTTCAAAACCCCATGATTCGTGTTATTTCAAAAGGAACCATTTGTAGGACTTATATTAGATTAATGCTGATTAGTTATAGTTGCATCTAGTATTCAGCTCCCGCTCATTATTGTGGTTCGCTTCGCATCGCATGCTTATATTATGTTTCATACTCCATTATTGATATCATGCTGTTAGGACACCAGCACCATTACCGATGATGCGTATGTACCACGTACACTTACTTGCCGGCTCACACACATCTTCATCGGTAATTGCCATGTCACTTACACCTTAGAAAATATTATTACTTAACTTAGCTTGATAGCTAGTAGTTTGACATAATATTAGTGTACTTGCCTTATATGTTAGTTTAGACATTGTAGTTATTACCTGCTACTTTATGCATACTGTTATTCGTTGTTATGCCGCATTCATGGATTCTCATGCATATATTCACTATTTTACGTGTTATTGAGGTTTTGGATTCGGATTTCCATGAGATTTTCTGGATTTGGAGGAAAACCGCAAAAACATAAATAAACCTTTTCTCTCTTTTAAAATAAAAAGTGCGGTTTTCCCATGATGTATGAGTCGTCCACCATGAGTTTGCTGATGGATTTCGAGACCCGATTCGAGGAGTGGAGGAACCGTTTCGGGTACATGGTTGGCCCGGTGCGGTATCCCGGGGCAAGAGGATCGTGTTGTTGACGTTGAGCCTGGCAGGGGAGCACTACCGACCGGTGATTTTTCCCGACGCGTCGGATATCCGGAGGATACCATCGTAGTCTTGAGATGGATGGTAGGGGCCGGTCTGAATTGACGGCGCCGTAGATATTGTGATTGAGATTTTGAGATATTGAGGTACAGAGATATCGAGATATTTGGACACTTGTTTTGTGTCGATGCTGGGCACTGTTTTATGCTGATTTCATTTATGGTACCTCACTTTTAAAATACAGAAATCTCACTGATTTATGAAAGCAGTTTTCTTCAGTACATGCATTCTGTTTCATGCATTCGTACATTGCTACCTGAGGCACTGACACGAGCACATGGAATTACACTTGGGTTAGATATTTGCCCTAACCATTGTTATGGGTTGCTGGTTATATATTTGAGGATATATTATGATCATTGACCTAGGATTGCGTTATTTATGCGATTTCTTTTCGTAGATGTTTTTCTATTCACGAGTTGCAACTCACCCCCGTTGTGTCCCAGTTTCTTGCTGGTTTGCCGTACAGGTTTTATTACGGCTTTGCGGGCATAGTTTCCTTCGGGTGATTTGCTAGTAGGTGGGTTTACTTGTATCGTATCCCTATTATATATCTTGTATATCATTATTCTGTTGTATCTAGAAGTTCCATCAACCAAACATGTATTTATTTTGAGATAGAGACCAGTGATGTTATTCCTTCGACCTTAGAGTCGCGCGTTATATTTCTGTAGTTTTCTTGTGGATTTGAGTTTCCTTTTGAATTTTGATCCTCGCCGTTGGCGTTGTATATTATATTGCTTATGTGGTTGTGACCGTTGATTGACGAAGAGCTAGCTCCCGCTTGGGGATGCCTTTTATTGATTTCGTATACTATTCATGTTGTATCCCGTTTGGGGGCCAGTATTTACAAAGGAGACCCTGCCGAAATTTTCAGGAAATTTTTGATGTTTTTAGAAACCCGCATAATTCGGCTTATGCTATTGAAACTACTTGTTTTAAATTGGTTTTCCTTCACTCTACTACTTTTCTTGGTTTGGATTTCTGGGGTTTCGGTTTACTTAGATTACGTACGCCTCGAGATGTTCGTAGTTTAAGTGCCGGTCTTGTTCCGTACTTTCGGGACGTGACAAAGTTGGTATCAGAGCATTAGGTTTTACCTTCGGAGCATAAGATGACCCTTGGTTGATGGAATAGGTGACTAAAGTAGAGTGACGTACCGTAGGTATGTTCCACGGCATATTTACGATACGCTACTCCACTTAAGAAGCCTTAGGATGTACATTTCTTTGCTCAGTATTATATTCATTCCGATCTAGCCTCATCAGTACCAGTTATGATTTTGCTGCCACGATTACGGGCAGGGAGAGCTACAGCTAGAGTTGCGGTCAGCACGATCTCGTCACGAACGAGGACTGACCAGGGTGAAATTCCGGCGACACACGATTGCAGAGATGTGTCTTTTTACTGTGTTTCCGCGCCACGAGCGTTTGGCGGATCGCCTTTATGAGGTTACTCGGATGTGTTGATCAACACTAGAGGATTGAGCCAATGATAGAGGCCAGCCAGATTTTGATGACTGTTGGTGTATTGCTTACTCATGATGATTGAGGCACTGTTCAGCGTGCAGACGAGTGAGCCAGTTGTTGCTGCGAGCGACGAGATATCGCCCCATATGTTGGAGCTATTGCAGTACAGGTTGTACTAAGAGATGATAGAAGGTCGCTAGTCACCCGAGGATGAATGACTAGGACATATGGTTCGTTCGCCTACCCGATGAGAAGACATCAGATAGATTGATTCCAGCTAGAGACGACTTCACGCGGAGACGTTGGGAGTCGACAGAGACGATCGAATGTCAGAAACCTATTATTCCAAGTTTAAAGTATTCGGAAGGGCATGCAGGCAATTCTATGGACCCTCTAGAAGAATGAAACCCTAACTCGACTTAATGACCGTGTGAAATCCTTTGAACCTTCGGGTTTGCGGCAGTTCTACGGCGCCATTAGTGAGGTTTGGGTTTGCCCTTCTACGGCTGGACCACCGATACTGTGGTATGTACTCGATACTATTAAACTGTACCCAAGATGTTGAGCCCTTGGGGGATTATAAGGTTTTGACAATCGATTGGATGGTTCGACTTAATTCGGATGCTAGGTGGTGAGATGCATTTTTTAGGAGACTCCCGATACGAGGATAGCCGTTGGAGCTCAGTCCATGCAGCCGCGGCGAGACGAGTCCAAAGCAGACGACATTAGAGGAGAGTGAAGTAAGAGGTTCGTACCAGATCTAGATGAGATGACGTTCCACTCCGCCGACATCAGAGATGCGATGCGCATGCCGAGGCATGGTACTTAGATTTACCTTCCAGAAGGAGTCGCGATGGGTAAGCAGTCGTTCCAGAGCAAGATGCAGATATAGGAAAGGACGATGACTTCCGGACGGTTGGCAGAGACGAGACATGGAAGAGACCGTGAGCAGGATTCCTTCCAGGACACTGCTGCAATGATACTTGCACCCAGGATCAGATGTGTCGCGTACATTCAGAGAGCCAGAGGCCGACGCCAGTGATATGCTGTCTTACGAGTGGTCGCGATGATTGACCGAGAGATGACCAGAGAAGTGCCAGAACGGGATCATCCCCGTTAGCACACCTGACAGGGCCGATGAGCCGATGGACCGAGAGATTGGTAATTCATAGTGAAGACCTTGACCCAGGAGTGGTCATTGTTATGCACACCAGCAGGCCAGAGTTCATGATCATCGACGAGACGTCCCACTAGTGACCGCGACAGTTGGCCCGAGATTCTTAGAGGATGCACTTGAGCGGTACTATTCCGCCATTATTGATTTCGATGTTTTGGGTGATTTTTTCGCATGATTTGATTTTGATGATTGAGGATTTACGATCTTTGCACAGTGTTTCACTTGATATCGTCTTCGTGCTTTGGTTTCACATGTTTGTGATTTTACGGTTTTAGACATTTGAGTTGATTTTGTGCGTATGCACGCACACGATTTGGTTCTTGCACTCTGTATAGTTTATATATGCTTGCAGTGCAGTGATACGCCTTTTGTGCACTTAGATGCACTGGACTTCGATTTCGATTGTGATACTCGATATTTGTTTTGTGCACCTTGTGCACCTGATTTGATTTTGCGCATGTTCGGCGCTTGATATTGGATTTCATGATTTCGTGCATGATATATGCACCTGCCTTGGATTTTCGCGCATGTTGAGCGCATGTTTTGAGATGTGATTTTGGTGCACACCAGATGCACTAAATCAAGATTTGCATGTCAGATGCACCTGATTTTGCTGTCAGGCACACACGTTGCCTACGACAGATGCTTTGTGCACACCCGATGCACTTAGATCTTGTTTCTGTGCATATGTATGGCACATATATGGATTTTGATTTCGGTGCGCACCAGACGCACGTAGTATTCATACGCGTATTTTGGGATTGATTTCTTATGGAGCAGTACATTTTTTATGATGATTGCTATGAGTTTTTGTACTGAGCAGGACTAGTCAGAGAACAGTACCTGAATATATTTTGCATGCATTGATAGTTATTGAAGGGATTTCCAAAAAGCGAGCTATAGTCTCAATATTTACCTACGTGTCTGATATGACACGAAATGTTTAAAACAAGGAGACCCTTCTAAATTGTTTCCCAAAACGGCGGAACGTACATTTCAAACAAAGGTATATATGTATATAGTTATTTTCTTATGATAGACGTCCGCCACTGTGCAGTGTTATGTGCATTGCACAGCAACTTAAAGGATTTAGCATGCATTTCCTCCTGATATTTGCATGTATAGTTCCGATTTATAGCATATCGGTCTTGCTTGAGATTTGGCATTCGTGTCTTTACCTTAACTCCGATGATTGCGGGATGCTTGACAGAGTTTTGATTTCGAGTTATCTACTCATTACTCATGCGCATGCATTGCGCTATGATGTGTTTATGTATTTATGATTTCGGAGCCCCGACGATTTGATGGTTTTGGCTGAAATATTTTAGTATTGGGGGAGGGAGTTTTAATTTAAATTCGGGGACCGAATTTCTTTAAGGGGGGAAGATTGTAACGTTTTGAAAATCGTTTCGGTGAAATTTCGAAAAAACGGTAAAATAAGGGGTTTTCTGTAAAAAGTCAAAATGCAAATATCTTTATTATAAAATTAAATATACATATTCTAACTATGTAATTGCTAGTAATTGGTGTTTATTGAGCCACTGGTAAAATTTCAAATTTTCTGAAATTTTTTCCGAAATTAATTATTTTAATATTATTTTAAGCAGTCACTAATACGTTTAATTAGGGAAAATTACAAATTGGAATGAGTTGAAACAAATTTTGTGCATCATAAAACATTAAATAAAATTTTATCATGTGATTTTTGAAATGAAATGGTTTGCCAAAACGGTTTAGAAAAATATCGAAGAAAAAGGGTTTTTTCGGTGAAATTAGTGTTAATGGGAATTGGGGTAATACATTTATCTCTTTCCCTAACCCACACACCCACACCTAATCCTCTGTTCCCCTCCCCATGTGGTCGGCCCCACCTTGACATCCCTCCCCCCCTCTCTCTCTCCAATCACCAAGAAAAGAAAAGAAAAGAAAGGAAAATGATAGAAAAAGGGTGGACTTTGACTAAATATTACTTTCTCCACCTCACTCTCTCTCCTCCCTCATCCAAACCCCCTCCATTTCTGGCCCAAAACTGAACCCCCCACAGCAGCAGCCCTACACCAAAATCCCACACCATTTTGCCTCAAAAATCCATTAAAATGCTTCAAAAATCCATGCAAATTCAAAGCAAACTCAAAATCCAAGCTAAACCCATTTTTCCTTGGTTACCATAGCATGGATCTAGGGATTTAGATTTCAATTTGGGTGGCTATGTGTGCTTGTGCGAGCTTCAAATTATTTGGGTATAAATTCTAACCTTTTTGCTTAATGTGTTGTTAATTGCTTAGGTTAGCTTAATTAATTGTTTAATTAGGTTTTTAATTAGTTCTAGGTGCATGATTTAAAATTCAAGAGAGGGGTTTGATTTCAAATTGGTATTTTGTGTTGTGAGATTTAGTTTATGTGATATAATTGACATATTAATGTTATGCTAAATCCAATTTAAGTTGCTAGTTTGCATATTTGTTGATTTAAAAGTGATAATTATATAACTGGTAAACTAGGTTTTTTAAATAATTATATTCTTGTGAGATAAAATTCAAATTTAGGTTATATGTCATTATAAATATTATATTGAGTGGTTTAATGCTTTAGTTCATGAAAATCCAAGCTAGATTGCAGTTTGTTCATTTTTGCTATAAAATTGTTAAAATTGGTTAATATTGCAAACTAGGTGTTTGAAATCGAATTAAATTGTGGGTTTAAAATTTACGTAATGGTTTCTATGGCATAATTAAGATATTAAGTTATCATCTTGGTCACTAGAATTGTTAAAACATCATGTTTTGTACAAAAACGGCGAATTGTGCTTGCTAGATTTTCGAAAAAATGACTTTTTAAGTGAAATTGGGGTTTTTGTGAGTTTTAACCTATTTTATATTAAAATTAGTGTTCGTGAATGTGCAAATGAGTGTATTTGGGTTTTTTCGATGGTCTAGCGTTTGTACACCGACGTCGAGGGTTTTTGGGTTGATTTGTGAAAGCAACCATAGGTTTTGACTTATGTGGGATTCGTGTGTCGTTTTGGTCATGAGTCGGATTTTAATGCGATATGATGCGTTGTGATATGTAGGTACCCCCATGTGGACTTCGAGACAACAAGCAAGCGCGTGGCGACGTCGGCACCGGCGAGCGAGGACCAGGTGAGTAGATTTATATCTACGGGGAGAAGTCGGGTGGATGGCGTATAGCACCCCCGCAGTCCGTAGTGTAGCTCATATATATATGTTTATATAGGTGTCTTATGATACGAGAATGTTCATTCATGTTATGTTTATGTGTTCATGGAGTACCTTTGGGTTAGTTGCGAAACCCTAGAGTAGTTGTTATACCCACATACGCACACAGAGACTTGCATACTTTACTTTCTTGTGCGTAGATTGGGATGTGTATATATGTATATATGCGTGGGTATGGGACTATGCATATGTACATTCATATACGCATGCATGGATAGTGAGGATAGTACTTGGGATTTATGATGAGTCGATGAGATTTGATTTGAGGCCGTGAGATCGGTGATATAGCAGGGTTCGTATTTGAGATACGACATGACGTTATAGCGGGTCCTTGACGTAGTGTTTCACACACGTACATGCATACTTAGGCGGTATCAGTATTGTACTAGACGTAGATCAGTACCCCGATCATGATATTTGATAAAGAGGATACCAGGTGAATAGTATGTTGAATGTGATATTGACCCGTACCCAGATTTGGGGATGCCGTACGACGGATTTACGTACGAGCTATATTTTGATGATTGATCCGCACTCTTGACTTGGGATGTCTGATTATAGATATGGTATCGGATATGATATTATTGAGGCGGGATCAGCGACTAATATATATACAGATATGTATATGTATCGACTCGGATGTTAGGCGGTTTCCATACCTGTAATCCAGCTTGTTAGCTTAGCCCTTTAGTTTAGTTTAGTTGTTAGATTAGATTCGATTCTTACCTATTTCAAAAACTAACGAATCGTGGGTATTTTAAAAGACAACCCAAGGGATCCTACGGATATTTCAAAAGACGTATCTTTTCATAAAAACACCTAGCCCATATTTTCAAAACCCCATGATTCGTGTTATTTCAAAAGGCACCATTAGTAGGACTTATATTAGATTAATGCAGATTAGTTATAGTTGCGTCTAGTATTCAGCTCCCGCTCATTATTGTGGTTCGCTTCGCATCGCATGCTTATATTATGTTTCATACTCCATTATTGATATCATGCTGTTAGGACACCAGCACCATTACCGATGATGCGTATGTACCACGTACACTTACTTGCCGGCTCACACACATCTTCATCGGTAATTGCCATGTCACGTATACCTTAGAAAATATTATTGCTTAACTTAGCTTGATAGCTAGTAGTTTGACATAATATTAGTATACTTGCCTTATATGTTAGTTTAGACATTGTAGTTATTACCTGCTAGTTCATGCATACTGTTATTCATTGTTATGCCACATTCATGGATTCTCATCCATATATTCACTATTTTACGTGTTATTGAGGTTTTGGATTCGGATTTCCATGAGATTTCTGGATTTGGAGGAAAACCGCAAAAACATAAATAAACCTTTTCTCTCTTTTAAAATAAAAAGTGCGGTATTTCTATGATGTATGAGTCGTCCACCATGAGTTTGCTGATGAATTTCGAGACCCGATTCGAGGAGTGGAGGAACCGTTTCGGGTACATGGTGGGCCCGGTGCGGTACCTCGGGGCAAGAGGATCGTGTTGTTGACGTTGAGCTTGGCAGGGGAGCATTACCGACCGGTGATTTTTCCCGACGCGTCGGATATCCGGAGGATACCATCGTGGTCTTGAGATGGATGGTAGGGGCCGGTCTGGATTGACGGCGCCTTAGATATTGTGATTGAGATATTGAGATTTTGAGATATTGAGGTACAGAGATATCGAGATATTTGGACACTTGTTTTGTATCGATGCTGGGCACTGTTTTATGCTGGTTTCATTTATGGTACCTCACTTTTAAAATACAGAAATCTCACTGATTTATGAAAGCAGTTTTCTTCAGTACATGAATTCTGTTTCATGCATTCATACATTGCTACCTGAGGCACTGACACGAGCACATGGAATTACACTTGGGTTAGATATTTGCCCTAACCATTGTTATGGGTTGCGGGTTATATATTTGAGGATATATTATGATCATTGACCTAGGATTGCGTTATTTATGCGATTTCTTTTCGTAGATGTTTTTCTATTCATGAGTTGGCAACTCACCCCTGTTGTGCCCCAGTTCTTGCAGGTTTGCCGTACAGGTTTTATTACGGCTTTGCGGGCATAGTTTCCTTCGGGTGATTTGCTAGTAGGTGGGTTTACTTGTATCGTACCCCCATTATATATCTTGTATATCATTATTCTGTTGTATCTAGAAGTTCCATCAACCAAACATGTATTTATTTTGAGATAGAGACCAGTGATGTTATTCCTTCGATCTTAGAGTCGCGTGTTATATTTCTGTGGTTTTCTTGTGGTTTTGAGTTTCCTTTTGAATTTTGATCCTCGCCGTTGGCGTTGTATATTATATTGCTTGTGTGGTTGTGACCGTCGATTGACGAAGAGCTTGCTCCCGCTTGGGGATGCCTTTTATTGATTTCGTATACTATTCATGTTGTATCCCGTTTGGAGGCCAGAATTTACAAAGGAGACTCTGCCGAAATTTTCAGGAAATTTTTGATGTTTTTAGAAACCCACATAATTCGGCTTATGCTATTGAAACTACTAGTTTTAAATTGGTTTTACTTCACTCTACTACTTTTCTTGGTTTGGATTTCTGGGGTATCGGTTTACTTAGATTACGTACGTCTCGAGACGTTCGTAGTTTAAGTGCCGGTCTTATTCCGTACTTTCGGGACGTGACATGACATGAGACATAAATGCGATGAAAGAATACAAGACGGATTTGATGATATGATGAGATGATGATATGATGATATGATGTATACGGATGCGAGTCGATCGAGATGATTTATACCCTGTCGGTCCCCTGATATGAGATTATTGCAGATGTGACCTGGGACATATATATATATAGAATGTTGTGAATCATGGATGATAAGCCGTATGTGATATTAGGCCGTACCCTCATTTGTCGTATAGGATGATAGGATCCCTTTTAGTATAATGCCGCCGCACGATGATATTTCGTGCGTGATGAGTTTGACTTAATGATTGATCCTTACCCTTGACTAGAGTTTCTCGTACGATGGATTATACCGTACGCGATGTTATTGGGCTAGATGCCGATTGATAGATACACCGACTCGGACATATGATAGTTACGTATACCTTATAGCTGTTAGCTGATGATTTACCTTATGCTGCATTCATGATATTTCATACTTGCGGATATACATATTTGTATATCCATATTCGTGCACATATACATTGATACATTCATACTTGCGGATAGACACATTTGTATATCCATATTCGTGCACACATACATTGGTACATCTATACTTGCGCATATACATATTGTACCTACATAGATAACTGATTTTATTGGGAGATTGGGAACCGCATGTTATATTTTAAAAACTGGAATCATTTTTAAAGAGCGGTTTCCCCTTAATATGTCATATTACTGTTCCAGGTTACATAATATATTGATATGCTTACAATTTTGTTATATGTCGCATACATCATGCTCTACGTATTTTACGCATTGAGATATGCTGTTTTTATGAGATTTCTGGATTTGAGAACCGTGGCTATTTCAAAAAGTAGCATGTACTGTTTTAAAAACCCGGTTTCTCTTGATATGATATTTCAGTGCGTCCACCATTTGTTTTCTCGGTTCTGAGAGTGGCATGTGAAACCCGATTCGAGGAGTGGTAGGCACCGATGGCGGGTACATGGTGGACCCGGTGAGGTACCCCGGGGCAAGAAGACTCGGATATGTTAGACGGTGAGCTCGACAGGGGAGCACTACCTACCGGTGATAGTATTTGGGCTCGGAGGATATCCGGAGGATACCGACCGGATTCGAGAGATGATATGGGCCGATCTGGACCGACGGAGCCCGTGGGCCGATACAGACAGACGGAGCCTGATATATGAGGATTTACGTGCCGATGCTGGGCACTGTTTTCATGATGTTTTCGAGTGTCGATGCTAGGCACTCAGGTTCCATGATTTCAATGTGTCGGGAGGGACACCGTTGATATACATCCTCATACTTTCATGCACACTCTTTTATGACGTTTACATGCATGATGTTGTTGCGTCAGAGGTTGACGCGTGGACTAGATCCACATACATACATTGATTTTACTATTGGAGGTTATACACATGCTTATAGACATTGATTCATGGGTGGACGAGATCCACATATCTGCATACCTCGATTATGGTTGGACGATACCCATATACATGCATTGATTATTACTGTTGGATGTTATCCGCATGCACATAGGTAGTGACTACCTTGTTGGCACATATACGACCCGGTTGCCCTAGATATCTTAGTATTACCTTTTGATATAGTTGACCTAGGAGTCGTTGTTTATTCGATTTCTACTTGTAGATATTTTTCTATTCACGAGTTGGCGACTCACCCCCGTTGTGCCACAGTTCTTGCAGGTTGACCGCTTGGATTAGTAGCGACATCGCTGGCACACAGTTTCCGTTGGGTGTTTTATAGTGGTAGGTGGGACATTTGTATCGTACCTATTCTTGTATTACATTTCATATTGTATCTAGTTAACTCCATCCATCAATCAAAATTAGTGATTTGTATAAGTAATGAGACTTAGTGGGATTGTGGTTGCGAGACTTAGAGCAAGGGGTTTTCCGCTAATTGTGATTTATATGTCTTGCTTTTCTTTTATTCTTTTGTGGTGAACTTCGCCGTTGGGCGTCGTATACTTATTTTTATTATCTTGTGTGGTTGTGATCCGCCGGTTGGCGAAGAGCTAGCTCCTGCTTGGGGATGCCATTATTCTTATTATGTATTTGTGCTTTTGGATCAAAATATAGAAAGGACTTGCTGCCAAAATTTTTTAAAAGACGAAACATTCTTTCAAACTAGTAAATTTCACTTGCATCATTCATATTCCTTTTCTATGCATTAAGAAAACTTAATTTCATATACCTTTATTTCAAAACCTCACCTCCTTTATTTTACTTACAAGGTTTAGATTTCTGGGTTTTCAGCTTACTTCAATTACGTTACGCCTTTAGACGTGGCGTGATTCAAGTGCTGGTCACGAGCTAATATTTCGGGTCGTGACACCGACACGACTTGTACCGCTTTTGGGGGTCTGACTTTTACCAACCCCCTAGGTCTGCCATGCGATGCTCATAGACGAACGGACCGGACTGTATGGACATTGTCACTGACAGGCTCAGTAGGGTGTCAGGATGAGTTTGCTCATCGACCTCCCTTTTGGTCAATACCTGGTAGCCCGTTACGTATAGCTAGTACCTCTGACGTGCTAGTGGTTAAATCCACTGGCAAAATATTGACGAGTCTTTAGAGTCCCCCACAGACTGTTTCTCAAGTTTCGGGCGAAACGTTGTAGAGGCCGTATGATATATGGCAGGGTTCGATCTTATACGTGCGGTATTGCACGGATCATGATCGGGCGGATCATACTAGTGGGCTTTGGTTTAAGCAAGATCCTAGTATTAGATTTGTTGGATTACTTTAGTCTCATCGCATTCACATTCGGTCGGAATGCGGATGCAGGTATGTATATACAGGTGAGGGGTATCCTTGTGATCCGTCACGAGTTTACTTTAGTAGATGCCATTCTCTTTTTATTGTTGCAAACATTTGGATTAATGTTTGCATATGGAAATAATGAGCTAGAAATCATCATTTAGAGCATTAATGGTGACACATGCACAAGTGATGACTCATGGTCTCTTTCTTTGTGCATGTGTCACATTTGTGATGGATTTGAGTGTTGAAAGGAGAGGGAGAGTGAAAGAGAGCTGCCATATGATAGTTTGGTCTTGCATTTTTGATTGACAATCTCTCTCATTTTATCACAAGAACACAAAATGAAAAAGAGAGGAAAGCTTCTTCTTCTTCCTCCTCTTTCTTGAGCTCATTATCTCCTCACTAATGGCATCCACTAAATCATCAAGAGACAAAGTGATGACACACATCCTCTACTTCGCCTTGGACACGTCGGCTAGCGAACTTCGTGTCCGAGTTGCTTCGGATGAAGCAGGAGCCCGTAAAAAGACTCGAAGATGTGGTGCCCTTTCCGACGAGGAGATCGAGATCGGAGATGCCGCGAGGAGCTTGGGATGGTAGCCAAGACCGAAGGACACGGATCGATCGGTATAGTTTTTCCAACCCTTCTCTTGTTAGCTAGTTGTAGGTTAATGGTTCGATCCGGGATTAAAGTCTGCGATAGCGCCGATTTCTAGTTTAGAAAAAGTTTTCGTTTCCGCATTTTGGCCTCGTACAGATGGCCGGGGCGCTGCCGTAGACTTACATTCATTCATCACTTCATCATTTTCATCTTCATCTTCCTCTTGAAAGCTCACAAGCTTTTGATCAAGTTATGGAATTGAGTGAGAAAATGAAAACTAAAATGAGCAAAATTCCTACTTCATCATTCTCTAGTACTTGCCATTTAGTATTAGGTGTTTGCTTCACTAATTCCACAATTAGTGAAGTGGTAGCTTGGGTTAATGTCTCCTCGACATAGATCATCTTCGGCCTCGAAGACTTCGATGCAAGCTTTTTCGTTTCTTCATGGGATCCTCTCTAGAGTCCGGGAGTTCGTGATCGCAGCGAAGGGACTACTACACTGAGCTATTGAAGTGAAGGACCGGTCTACAAAGGTTGTATTCCCTCTTCACTTTAGATGTAAAGTGTTTGCATAATGTTTCGTCGGATTTTCTAGTAGCGATTCTAGGGTTAGAGTTTACTAGAACGATAAATTTTTAAAATTGACATGGATGATGTCTCCCGAAAACTTGCTGCCGTGCTAGGCAACCCTACAGTGGTATCAGAACCATGCTAGAAAATTAGACGATGTTTGCTAGGATTACGAAACCGAAACTACTCCGAAACACCCGATACGATAACTTAGTTTTTGTCGATTTTAAAAGGTCTTCAAAATTTTTTTTAAACAACTGCAGAATGTTGTATGAGATATGACATGAACAGAGAGAAAATTTGAGGGGGTTTTCTGCAAATTGGGCCGGCCACATGCATGGAAAATCCTGCCTCGGTTTTTTGATGGGCATTTGACTTCAAATTTCTTCTGTGTTCCAGTCTCTGGGTTTTGGTGTTTCAGTTGTTGTTTGTTTTTGCTAAATTTTCATGTGATGTTAACTTTCTGCAAAAGAAATTCGAAGTGTTTCGTAATCGAATTCTAACATGTATTCGGGTTATTTAGATGATGTTAAAAAGTTTGAACGGATATCAATAACCCAATTTTTCCCCGCTGGAAAATTTTTCAGGATCTGGATTTTTTCCGAGTTTAAAATTTTCAAAAACTCTTGCAAGCGATTCTGTGGACCCTCTAGAAGAACGAAACCATGACTCTATTATGTGACCGTCAGAACCGCTATCAAACCATAGGATTTGTGGTAGTTCTGCGGTGCCACATGTGAGACATTGGTTGACCCTTCTACGGCTGGTCCATAGGAGCTGTGGCGTGTTTTTGGGTATTTTTTGAACTCCGCCCAAGCGTTGAGCTTCTCGAGAAATTTTGGGTTCTTGATTATTCGATCAAAAAGTCTAACTTCGTCTAGCTATCTGTGATTATGATATAATATTTGGAATTCACAAATAGTTATGAGATAAATAGTTTGAATTTATAAATCTAGCAGTTTAGTCTCATTTGATCCGTTGCCACGGAATTTTGATGTGGATAAAAAGTCCGTCGCAATTACGTAGTGTACGCGGATACTCGCCGGGTAACCTTACTAGATAGCCACGCCCCATAGCCCCGACCAAGTGACTGTAGGAGAACCCCGTCGTCAAAAGCATCCGTTCGGGTGCTCGCGGCAGCGGTGTTCCGCCTTAGTGCACTTCATCGACGGCATTGGGGTGTGCGGCCGTCTCATAAAGTTTCTGACGAGCATTCGATCAGGTTATCAGGAATCTTGTTGAATTACCCGACATGTTATTGGAAAGTGTTTTCAATATCGAGACTAAAATGCGGGGTTTATAATTGTTAGGCATGTGATGTCTAAGGAATTCATTTGGTTAGGCATGAAATCCAAAGTATAAGATACATTGGGTTTATGATGTCTAAGGTGGTTGCGGATTCCAACTGTTGTAGTTCTTCACTTTCTTTTCTGCGACCGTAAGTGTATTATGTCGTGTATCGCCGGTTTCGGTGCTATATGTCAACGACAACTGGGATATGCATATTTACTTATGTTGATGACTTGTGATGTTATGTGTTGCTGTGATATGTTATATTGGATCGTCGTGTTTTGAATAGCCGGGGGTTTTATGTGAGATGGGGGTTTTTATTTTCATTCATGTAAAATTCATTGTATGTAATATTCTTTTATTGGGGCACTTCCGGGTTGAGGATGATGTCATCATTGTATATTATTTACTTTTCCGCATTAGGATAGACCCAAGATGGGGAGCACAAGTAACCGGGTTCTAGGGTCCAGTGGGAGACCATCTCAAGGAGTTGAGACCGGGTCACCTAACTCTAGAATTGGCAGGGTTGCTTGCTGCTCTCGTAGGGGTCTAGGGATGTGGGTTTGGCTATTCATCACGACCGTAGAATCCGTGTTTTTACTGGCTTAAATAAAACACGGAATTCCTAGTATATCCAATATTTCATCTATGTTCTTCTGCTGCTGATATTCTGTGATGTGATCACTTGATATGTTCTGAGACGAATGCCTATATTATATATATGAGATATAATAAATATTGCTGCTTCCATTTCTTCTGTGATGCTTAGGAAGCATAAAATTGATGGGAATTCATTAATGAGATTAATGAAATAAAAGAAACCTTGTAGAAACTTGTTTTAAAAACTGGTAGCTCTAGTTCTTGTTTTGTATAGCGGTATTCCTTGTAGAATATCCAGCAACTTATTCGATAAGGAAAGAGCCGAGATCCCTTCACCGGGAGTGACCTCTTTAGCGAAACTAGCAGATGCTACAAACTCGGTTTGTCTTTTGATTGCTTCTATAGTTTTTGCTTTGCATAGTGGTATTTGTGAAATATCCTGCACCTCATTCGATGAGAAAAGAGCCGAGATCCCTTCTCCGGGAGTGACCTCTTTAGTAAAACTAGTAAAAGCCTAAAAAACACTCCTTTTTTCAAAATCACTCGATTCTACAACGATATCAAGTTCATTATGCAAAAGGTTTTCATAAAAACCTTCCGTAGCCCTTCGCAATTTCAGATGCCGTACTATATAGTATTTGTGCTACGTTTGTTGGCCTCCGTCAAGGCGTAGTGTGTGGTAGCTAACTAGTGCTTATCTGCCAGCATGAGATGCGATTGAATTAGGGTAGTCATACGACTTTGTTGGCCTTTGTCAAGGGTCGTCCGGGTGGGTTTAATTCAATCATGAAATGTACGGGATGAACTTGACTAGCAGCCTATGGTTTGTTGGCCTCCGTCAAGGTCATAGGACGCTAGGGGAAAAATATTATTGGGAATTTCAAGTGTTGAAATTTGCAATGAGATTGCATACCTTCTATGAGATAGTTGGATCCCGATACCCACTGCGAGAAAGAGTTACTCCTGGGAGAGTTTTACACATTACAATTAGTCGATCAAGTAGGTGTCTAGAAAGGTGTTAACGGGGTTACGCCCATGGTAAAACGATGTTTATTTTAATTAGGTCCGTGCGAAAACACGGGGAACCTCCCTCAAAGTACCGACACTGGCCTGGCCGAAAGATTGGCGAACTTGTAGGGTGTAATTAATCCCGGCTAGTCTTACCTTTTAGGATTTGAAGGTAGATTTGACTAAAACAGTGGGAGCCATCCTCATTAGATAAAATAATAACCAATCTGATTTTGCAAGAGCGCACGTAGAGTGTTTTCTTCTCTCTCTCTCTCTCTCTCTCTCTCCTGGTAGCAACCATGTCACGCCTTAATCAAGATAATAATATGGATGCATTGACCGAACCTGCTTATTATACTGAGCTAGGGAACGTTGGTTCCGCTCTATCTTATAATTGTTATAAGTCCGAGGAGGAAATAGGGGAATATCTGGATTCCCATGCCACCCAATCGAAGAAAGTACATGTTGATGCATCTTCTTCGGGTGTGTTCATTACCGAGAGTTGTTTCTCAGTATCCTCTACATCCTAGGTATGTGATACCGGATCAGGATCCCGTATATGAAATATGTTACATGGGCTACAGACAGGTAGAGAACTGAGAATGGTTGATATGTCTCTAAGTGTTAGAGAATGGTGCAATTATTGCAGCCAAGTCTGTTGGCAGATATCACCTTGTATTTAGATACATTGATTCTGAACAAATGTTATTAGATACCGAACATGATATACAACATTACATCGGTTTCTTTAATGTGTTAAAGAAGGATATAATTCTGTATTGCGGGATAATGTTGTGAACATTTTCCTGAATCAAGAGTTGATTCGATCAGCCACGTTAGATAATAGCATACAACAACAACAACAACAACAATTGAGCCTTTTATCCCAAGCATATGGGGTAGGCTACATGAACCAACATGAGAATCACGCCGGGTCCAGCACATGAATCCTCTGTCTCCACTCACTTCTATCGAACAATATACTTTCATTGAGTCCTTTGGCAACCATATCATTTCGTATCACCTCCATTCATGTTTTCTTCGGTCTCCCTTTTTCCCTTTTGCCATTACCCATATCGAGAGTATCTATTCGTCGAACCGGTGCTTCCATAGGTCTGCGTCGCACATGACCAAACCAACTAAGCCGGTTTTCCCGCATCTTCTCCTCCACGGGTGCTACACCAACTTTTGCACGAATATCCTCATTTCGCACCTTGTCTTTTCTAGTGTTACCGCACATCCAACGAAGCATGCGCATCTCCGCTACGTGCATCTTCTGTGTATGATGCTTCTTAGGAGCCAAGCATTCTGTACCATATAATAAGGCAGGCCGAATAGCGCTCCGATAAAACTTCCCTTTCAATTTTAACGGAAAGTTACGATCACACAAAATCCCTGTTGCACTCCTCCATTTCAACCAACCAGCTTGGATCCTTTGATTAACATCACTATCGATCTCCCCATTCCTTTGCATGATGGAACCTAGATATCTAAACTGGTCGCTCGGTGATATCTCTTGCCCTTCCAATGTTATACCAATATGGTTTTGACTTCTGTGGCTACTAAATTTGCAGTGCATATATGCTGTCTTGGACCTGCTCAATCTGAATCCCCGAGATTCCAATGTTTGTCTCCATAATTCCAATTTGGCATTAACCCCTGCTTTCGTCTCATTTACTAGAACAATATCATCAGCGAATAGCATACACCAAGGGACCTCATCTTGGATAGTTCTAGTAAGCTCATCCATCACGATGGTAAACAGGAAAGGACTTAATGCAGATCCTTGATGTAAACCAATAGTAATCGGAAAATCACTTGTTAAGCCACCGCAAGTTCTGACATTTGCCACTACTCCGTCGTACATATCCTTGATTATGTCAATATACTTGACGGGGACCCCCTTTTTCATCATTGTCCCCCATAATACCTCTCTAGGTACCTTGTCGTACGCTTTTTCTAAATCAATAAATATCATATGCAAATCTCTTCTCCTCTCTCGAAAGCGCTCGACAAGTTGACGAAGCAAATGAATCGCCTCTGTCGTCGATCGTCCAGGCATGAACCCAAATTGGTTCTCTGTTATCTTAATATCCTTCCTTAGCCTGTGTTCAATCACTCTCTCCCAAAGTTTCATGGTGTGACACATTAGTTTTATTCCACGGTAGTTTGAGCAACTTTGAATGTCACCCTTATTCTTGTAGATAGGTACAAGGATACTTTTCATCCATTCATTTGGCATCTTTTTTGTCTGCCAAATCTTATTAAACAAATCTGTCAGCCATTTAACGCCTATTTCTCCTAAGCATCTCCAAATCTCGATAGGAATCCCGTCAGGACCAACCGCTTTTCTTAAACCCATTCTGTTCAAAGCTTCTTTAACTTCAGTAAGTCTTATTTTACGCATGAAATCACGATTTATATCTTGAGATTGAATGTCAAGTCCATCCAAATTCTTAGTAAAGCTCTCATTGAACAAATTGTCAAAATAATCTCTCCATCTTTCCTTGATATCCTCATCTCGAACTAAAACCTTCTGATTTTCATTTTTGACACACTTCACCGCACATAAGTCTCTAGTCTTTCTTTCCCGCATTCGAGCAATCCGGTATATATCATTTGCAGCCTCTTTAGTGTCTAATTTCTCGTACACCTCCTTGTAGACCTTAGATTTAGCTTCCCGAACAGCTTTCTTAACTTCCTTTTTAGCCATTTTGTACTTCTCAAATCTCTCAACATCTCTACTTTTCTTCAAATCTTTATAAGAATCCCTTTTAATTTTAATAGCAGCCTTTACATCTTCATTCCACCATGATATGTCCTTAGATGGTGGAGCACCACCTTTCGACTCACTAAGTAGATCTCTAGCTACTTTCTTGATACAACTAGCCATTTTGTTCCATGTTTTGTCTGGATCATCTTCCGACTGCCAATCCGCTTCTTGTACTACACGATCTATAAAAGCCTTTTGATTGCCTTCTTTCAATCGCCACCATTTAATTTTAGACTCTACCTTACGTCTAATCTTCCTAGGTTCTCTTCTAAATCGAAAATCTAGAACTAAAAGTCTATGTTGAGTAGTTACACTCTCACCTGGCACTACCTTACAGTCGATACAACAACCTCTATCTATTCTTCTCGTCAGAAAAAAGTCTATTTGACTAGCATTTGATCCGCTCCTAAAAGTGATAAGGTGGGACTCTCTTTTCCTAAACCAGGTGTTTGCTAAGATCAAGTCATAAGATAAAGCAAAATCTAGAATCGAGTCACCTATTTCATTCCTTTGTCCGAGACCAAAACCTCCATGGATAGTATCAAATCCACTACGACTAGTACCTACATGTCCATTAAGATCACCACCAATAAATAACTTCTCTCCACTAGGTATACTTTGCACCACCTCGTCTAAATCCTCCCAGAATAGACGCTTACTAGCGTCATCAAGACCTATCTGTGGTGCATAAGCACTAATAACATTAAAGATCTCTCCACCTAGAATAAGCTTAACCAGTAAAATTCTATCACCTTTTCTCCTAATCTCAACTACATCCTCAAGCAACCGTCTATCTATGATTATACCTACCCCATTACGATTTTTATCTCTACCCGTATACCAAAGCTTATAACCCCAAGGCTCTATGACTCTACTCTTTTCACCTACCCACTTAGTTTCTTGCAAACACATAATACCAACTCTCCTCCTAATCATCACCTCCACTAATTCTATTAGTTTACCCGTAAGGGAACCTATGTTCCAGGAAGCTAGACGGATCCTATGAAACCCTTGCTTATTTGTCACTACACCCGGGGTCCGATGTAGCGCGCCGTCTCTGGACGACGACCCTTGCTTATTTGTCACTACACCCGGGGTCCGATGTAGCGCGCCATCTCTGGACGACGACCCTTGCTTATTTGTCACTCCACCCGGGGTCCGATGTAGCGCGCCGCATCTGGACGACGACCAAGCCCTTGCATATTTAACACTACACCCGGGATCCGATGTAGCGCGTCGCTGAGTAGGGGACGCCCCAACGATATTCTTATTATGGTTCATGTCATAGAATGTGACAAAGTTTTCCGTTGGCTGTCACAAGCCTATCACAACCCTCACCCTTTCTCATCCGGACTTGGGACCGGCAACGGTGGGTTTACGTTAGATAATAGCATATACGTTCTAAATCAAACCACAGTTCAAAGTATATAGAACACACACAAGGGGAGTAGTTCAGAAATGAACGAATCCTTCTTGTGGCATTGTAGACTAGGTCATATCAATGCGACACGACCAGCTAAGTTACATAAGAATGAATATGAGAATCTGTTCGAATTTTCATCTTATGATACTGTAGGGATGCTAGGCACACGCACAAGGGTCTACGAGGCATCAACCATGCCAGATTTAAAATTTAGCCGTGCCGAACAACCCTCAACAAGATTTTTAAACAAGAGATTAGGTGAAAAAAAGCATGTTAAACACTTTAACACTAAGTCAGAAGGATTACAACCTTTGTAGATCCGGTCCTTCACTTCTTAAGCTCCATTTTGAGGTCCCTTCGCTGCGATCATCGTGTTCCGGACTCTCGAGAGGCTCCGCGAAGAGAAAGATGCAAGCTTGCTTCCGATCTTCGATAACAAAGATGATCTGCCTTGAAGTTTCATTAACACAAGCTAACACACACTAAATGAAGTGAACACTCTCATCTAAAGGGCAAGGGTAGATGAGGATGATGAAGTAGGATTTTTGCTCTCATTTGTTTTCTTATTCTCACTCATTTTTCATCACAAAAATCAAAGCAAGAAAACTTTTCATGAAGAACTCAAGCAAGAAGAAGATGAATAATTATTAGAATCCTTTTTGTGATGAATAATGAAAAGAAGATAATGATGAATAATGCAACCATGGTTAACTAAACCTTTTTAGAGATTTAACTAGGGCTAGGGTTTGGGTTGGGTTAAGAATGAGTCATAACAAAATATATTAACACAAAACAAAAAGAAACCTTCTAGAAGGTTCATAAATGCACTAACCCAAATCAAACCCTAATATTGTTTAATCTCCACTAAACATGTTGCATTAGTAATCATATCATGTTACAATATTATATATCACATATATAATATTTATTGTAACAAAATAAAATAATACAATTAACATATATCGTATGTATATCAATGTACTACCCGAGTGAGAAAAAAAATCTTTTAGTGATCTAATATTAGTTAATGTTATTTAATATATCATATATATTATCATACATTAAATTATCGAATCAACACTTGATCCGACAATCCGGCTATATCGCATATAACCGACTAATATCTCATTTACCGATACATCGAATCAACACTTGATCCGATGACCCGGCTGATATCAAATATCGCGAGAATAGAATACGGTATCTCATATCGCATTATCTTCGGTCCCGCACATATCACATATGTGCTCCTACTCCTTTTTGCCTGAGTCAAGAAACCTCTGTGTAGGACTCTAAAGAATCGTCAATACGCCGGCAGTAGGTGATGATCATATCAAACACCCACAAGCTGCAAGCGGTCTGCTAAACGTAACAGCTACCCAGGTATTGAGCGCTCAGAAGATCAAAAAGCAAGCATGTACTCTCTCCCATGAATCCAATCAGTAACACTCCCGTACAGTCTGGTCTCGTCGTCTGATATGTCGCATATCTCGCCTACGGGTGGTAAAAATCAGACCCTAGTAGTTCGATAAGTCGTGTCGATATGAGGTCTATAACAGTTCGAGATTACTGAAAACATTTACCAGTAAATCTCAGCAACCCTGGCCAGCGATTTCCAGTTATAGCCAATCGAACACAGCACAACATCAACTCCCTATACCAGGAGAGACGAATCCCCTCCTATCGCTCATTGCCTCCATGTGATTCGGGACTGTACCCAAAATCCACCTTTTTGCACGCCCTCTTGGACATGTTATGATGGAAATCAAAGCACAGTGGGAATCACACAAGACTCTATGACGATCTCGGGTCAACAGACTACTCTGTACCAGTGTCACCGGAAAACGGCCATCTGACGTGAGGTATAATACCATCTGGGAGTTCTCGGCGAGTCTGTCCAGTGTACCCAGTCTCTGTAAGTGCACGGCGGCGCCCCGGCCGTCAATCCGATGCCGGAATGCGGAAGCGGTGAATTTAATTTTGCGGACTTAGCAAACCGGCACCACCGCGCACTAAACATCCGGATCGTAACCATTAACAAGTCTAAGCTACTGACTAGATAGGGAAGAGAAGTATACCGACAGATCCGAGTCCTCCGGTCTTCTCGTCGTCGTCCTGATCTCCTGCGGAATGTCCCGTCTCCTCCTCGTCGCCGGAAGTGCACCACATCGCCAACTTCTTTTACGGGCTCCCACCTCAATGCCGAGGCAACTCGGGCACGAAGCCGGCTACTCGACGTGCCCAAGATTTGCTGTAGAATATCTAGTGAAGAAGTCTCATTTGGGGTTGTGGGAATTGCCATTTTGGTGGAGGAAATCAAGGAGGTTTTTGGATGAACAAGAGAGCAATTTTCATAGCACCATGAGAACCAAAATTGCCACACCCATAAAAGAAATGAATCCCCATCCCTCTCTTGGAATGGCCGGCCCACCCCCCCTCCCCTCTTGTGTGATTGGAGAGAGAAAAAGAGAGCAAGGTCAAGAGGTGGGTGGAATGCAATGATCACAACAAATCCAACACTCCAAGGCCACCATCATCTCATGCATTATGGCTTCAAAAAGTCAAGCCATCATGAGAAGAAGAAAGTCAAGTGATGGTGCTCATCAAGAAAACCATCATGATGCAACAAGATGCAAAGAACCCCCTCCACTAATGCCTATTTGCAACAATGCAAATAAACCATCCTCCACCAATCTTCGGCCAATGAACGGAACAATGGAAATCGGCCGAAACGGAAAGCAAACTGGCAACTCCAGAAAACTGGTCCCGTAATAAATTACAGGAAAACCCCGATACTGTGCATACACACCCGCATCTGTATTTCGACCGAAATACAAAATGCAATGAGACAAGATCTACACTGTACTATACTAGGATCCGGCTTAAACCAAAGCCGGCTAGTAATATCTGTTCGATCCTGATCCGTGCAATACCGCACGTATCTGATCGAACCCTGCCATATAACCATACGGCCTATAGTACAAACTGTCTGATCCTGATCCGTGCAATACCGCACGTATCTGATCGGACCTTGCCATATCTCCATACGGCCTCTACAACCTTTCGCCCGAAAGCTGAGTAACTGAATGTCGGGGACTCTAAAGACTCGTCAACACCTTGGTTGTGGATTTAACCACTAGCACGTCAGAGGTATAAGCCAATACGTAACGGGCTGCCAGGTACTGAGTAAAAGGGACGTCTGTGAGCGAACTCAGCCCGACAACCCTACTGAGCCTGTCAGTGACAATATCCGTACAGTCCGGTCCGTTCGTCTATGATCATCGCATGGCGGGCATAGGGGGTTGGTAAAAGTCAGACCCCCAAAAGCGGTACAAGTCGTGTCGGAGTGTAGCCCAGAACACCCTGAGATACTACTGGAATACCTACCAGTAAATCTCCTTGCCTCGGCCGAGGGCTTCGTGTAATGGCTCTCCTAGACACAGCACGACCTCACCCCCAATACCGGGAGAGACGAACCCCTGAAGATACGCTCACTGCCTCCATGTGGCTCGGGACTGTACCCAACTAAAACCTGTTTGCACGACTCCTTTGAGCCGTGGTAGGGTAGTAATCAAAGTACAGTGGGAACTCACATAAGACAAATGACGATCCCCAGGTCGATGAACTAACCTGCACACATGTCACCAGGGAACTGCCATCTGACGTCTGGTATATGACCAACTGGCATGTTCCCGGCGAGTCCTGTCCGGTGTACTCATAACCCAATGAGCACCTGTATACATCTTAGGTGATCCAACTGACACCTGTGGCTTGTGAGACCGGCCACCGCCCCTCGTCGGGGTCTCGACTGTAGACACTAGTCTACTATGGAGTATCGATGCCCTGTCTCGAAACTCACACGACTAGGGACCATTTCAGGATATGCTTATAGACCCCAACTCCCACTTATATGATCGCCCTCATACTGCTGGTGGTCAAGCAAGAATCCTAGGGGCTCTATCAACGTGTAATACGACGTGTCAGGTCACCTAAAACAGTACACGATGATAAAGGTAAACCAGATAGCATACTATCATCTCGAGTAAGACTGTCCTACCGGGATAGGTCCTCCATCAATCATTGCAATCACGTACCTGTGACCTAATAATTGACTCTGAGGGCACTATCTCCAACAATCTCCCACTTTCACTCAAGGCTAATTATTGCGATGTCGCATACTCACAGCCCGTATGATACCGAACACCCAACTCCTCTACTAGTCAGTCTCATAAAGCTCGTTTGCAAAACTATTGCGTTCGAGGAATAGCCTTAGTGAGTGGATCCGCTTTGATGTCTCTTTCTATGTCTCTCTATATCTCAAGTTCGCGGAGAAAGGCATCTCCCGAAATGAGCAATACCTGTCTTAGAATGTGTCTGGATGTCTGATGGGACATAGCTTATAAATGAACTCCAAATCCAAACTTCTTAGACTGTATCGTCAACTGAACTTAATCAGTATCCTGCGCCATGCCTCCCTCAGTATTGCCTTGGACCACCTGTCCAAAATACTGCCCCTCGTCAAAGGGAAAACTATAACTCTGACAACCTCCTTGTCGTCCATGTCACCTTGGAAGCCTGGAATGATAACTGTCTCCCGAATGAGGCTGTCGTTATCATATCCCTAGAACATCCACTTATGTTCTATAACTGCTTCCGACTGTTTCTCCAGGATTGGATCAATGTCAACTTATTGCATCTGGTGCAAGAACAACATCTGGTGTGGTACTTGACATCTCATGATTGACTCAATTGCCTAAGCAAAGTGATCTGTCAATCATGCGCATCCCTCTCTACTTTAGTCTGTAAGACACCTTTAGAGAGGGTGACTCCATCACCTGCAGGTACACTACCGTGCCAGGAGTCGTCCAT
Organism: Agapanthus africanus; assembly: GCA_030015575.1. Taxonomy (NCBI): domain Eukaryota; kingdom Viridiplantae; phylum Streptophyta; class Magnoliopsida; order Asparagales; family Amaryllidaceae; genus Agapanthus; species Agapanthus africanus. The sequence goes on from JASDDO010000010.1 coordinate 175,299,125, forward strand.
TCTAAATACTCTTAGAATGCTGTCAAGTACCCTGATTGGGAAACCACCCAAATCTAGATCTAAAACCATAGATCTAGTAACCAGTATGTCTGATATAAAATCCATTTCCTTTGTGGAGAAACTACTGTGTGACGACCAAAGTATAACCGACTGTAGTATAGGAGTTTCTTTTCCTATTCTGTGTATGTCATCCAAATACCAGGATATCACACCCTACTACCTTCTCAACAGATCCATCGCCTATTCTGATGAAGTCAAACCCATGACTGTCACGTCAGAAAAAGATGATCTATCTCCGCTATATCTGCTTTAGTCTATAAATAGACATAAGCCACCTGTCCACCAATGCTTCCGCTGCTCCCACTGACTATGACAACCCTCTGGCAGAGTCATATAGACGTACACTTCTAAAACGAGTTCAGAACGACGCTATACTCATCCTCCCGCCGGGTCTCGCAGCCTGGAACAACAACAATGGTAATTGTGGGTAAACAAGAACTTCCCTGTCACCGTCCTTGAGGCTACCGTAGTACCTCTCGGGTGCCTGAAGTTACCCACCTCATCTGCGGAGTGGTCAATGGAATGTCAATCCAGATTGAATCTTTAGGTTCCTTATCAAATCTTCAGTAATCGTTTGTGGTTCTGGAATCACTTCCAGTTCTACCATACTCCCACTACTGTTTTCTGAAAAAATCCATTTTTAATAAAACTGTGGCGAGTCTAGAACAATATCTCTATTGTTCATCCAGATGGTAGAAAGTCAACCCTCGCCATAGCCTGGGTCAACCCACAAACAGCCATTACAGAAACGTGCCTTGAGTTGTTCAGTGTCTGGTTTTAATCATAAGCCGGACAACTCCCCGTACCTTAACATCGTTAAGATATGAACTGTTCTATATCCAATATAGAACCAGAGGCACTGATTTAATTGAACCAGATTCAAATCATACAGCTGTCTCCAGCGCATGTCAACTAAATGGAAGGAGGCCGATCAGCGTTACTCAACTTAGGAATGCTTCCAATTATGAGTGACCTGAAAGAGAAGCAAGTTCTCTTAATCATTACTATCAACTGAATACCATACACAAGTATCTACATCTTCGATCTCTTTGAAGTGTCCCGATACTTGCTACACCTGGTTCTCTACTCTATTCAAATACCTATAACTTCTCAAAATTCGGACCCTGTGTTTCCACGAAACACCTGTCTAAAAACTAGAGAAGTCATAAGTAAACCGAATATAGTACGAGGACCAACCCCTCTGTCCTGATGGACCCTGGACAACATACAATACCCTGTATAAGTCCCTTGAGTCTGATAACTCATTCACTGTGTGTCATAGGTTGAAAAACTGTACTTATGGTTAAGAAGAATTACACCGATGTTTAATGCTCCTTACCTAACCATCCACTGATATAGGTAAATGTCGTAGACATAATTTCAGAAAGGTATATCTCACTCTATGAAAATAGACGTACAGATATATCAATTTGAAATTGGTGCATAACAGCGGATATTCAAAACCAAATATTTGCCGACCGGCAAACAACCCAGGTGATCTCCTCAAATATCACCGATTACAACGAATCCCGATATAATGAGGATGATCACCCAATTCCCAATAACTTACTCCCACTCATCACCTGTAAAACCATACAGATGTGAGAATCAAAACCTGGTAAATACATACCCTGGAGTAAGTATCTAATCGGGAAATCAGTTTTCTTTTAACAGTACACAGTGAAACTGAAACATTGAAATGTCTCGATGGGGTATTCTGGTATTCCTAGTAATGCCTCTTCCAGTATCCAGATTCACAACTGTAACCGTGTAATTCTTTGCCACCTCTCCAAATCCCTTCATTTGTCTTTAGTCTTTACCTTCTGCACACCCCTTTAGGCCAAATGGTTTTCTTCCTTCCCTACCATTCGGCACCAGCCTATGGTTTGGAAGAAGACTATCCAATAAGCATAATGGGTGTACTGTCCCAATCCTAGGAACACTCGCAATGCGAGAGAAGGTGAAGATAAAAGACACCTGAATAAATCTTATTCCTATTTCTCCTGAACCAGAATCCATCCCCGAACTGGAACAAGTTCCTTTCGAGTTCGTATATAACCATACGATGGAGTATCCAATAAACTGTGGATCTTCGTAGTGATACGGAGTGTCCTGGAGAAATGCAAAGGTGATTTTAGGATTGACGAAGGAATACTTGGTTTGGTCATGAATATCTGTTGCAATTTACTTTGCCCTCTTACTAATCCCTTGCTTTGTCTTAACTTAATACCTTCTGCACACCGACATTATGCTAATTGGTTTTCTTCATTCCCTACCTGTCGGCACCAGCCTAAGGTTTGGAAGAAGACAATCCAATTTGCGTAATAGGTGTACTACGCCTAAACCAAGGAGTACTCGTAACCTGAGAGAGGGTAAAAGGAAAAGACAACTGAATAGTCCTATCCGTTTTCTCCAGAACCGGAAACCATCCTCGAATAAATCCCTTCGAGTTCGTATCTAACCATACGATGGTTTTGTCCAATGGAAGTGGACGTTCGTAATAGTACGGGGTGTCCTGGAGAAAAGGGTAAAAGTAGGAGTGGCAATGAGGTCCGCAACTCTGACAATCTAAAAGCCAGTGTTAAGAAGGTTCGGTTAATTTGGTCACTGAGTCATAGTCTTAGGGTCGGGTCAATGGTCGCTGCCAAAGAGAGAGAGAAAAGAAACACTCAGCGTGCACTCTAACCTAGATCAGAATGGTTACCAATTTATCTAATCTGGAAACCTCCCACTGTACCTCAAATTCTCCTCCAAACCCGAAAGAAGAATTAGTCGGGGTCACCCGAGGAGTATACCAACTCATCAGTGGGAATCGGGATCCAACTATCATCGCATGATAACGTGACGGAATTCGCTCACGGTATCACACTCCAGAAGGTATGCGCATATCTGGCAAGTTTCAGTTCTTTTTAAACTCCCGATGTGATTTCTGCCCCATGCTCTTATGACCTTGGCGTGAGGTCAAAATATCATAAGTCACATGTCAAGTTCTACCCATCATTATCCAGGTTAATTTGAATCCACCCGTACATACCCTTGACGTGGGCCAAAATAGTAGTACGACTGTCCCAAACCAACGCATCTGTCTATGCAACAGATAAATACCCGGCAGCTACCAATCACTATGCCTTGGCGTGAGGTCAAAATACATAGCTTGAATACTACCGAATATTTAACTGAAATGATGGAGGGCTACGAATGGTTTCTGGCGAAAACCTTTAACGTAAAGAACTTGATATCGTCGAAGGAACGGATAGCTTTTTAAAAATATAGTGACGAAAACCGTTGCTAAAGAGGTCACTCCCGGTGAAGGGATCTCGGCTCTTTCCCCGTAGAATGGGGTGCAGGATATTCCAAATGAATACCGCGATGCAAAGCAAAAGCAATCGGCTATAGTGAAGTTAATGCCCTGACGCAAACTTTTATCCAAGGGGTCACTCCCGGTGAAGGGATCTCGGCCCTTGCCTCGTCGACTGAGGAGCAGGATATTCCATCTGAATACCACGATGCAAAACAAAAGTGAACGTCCTTGTAATAACAGCTTTTTGAAAAAGTGTTCCAACAACATCAGATTAGGTTTGTTTTTAAACTTGCATTGATCCGAATCAATGCAGTCCCATCAATTGATCACACCAAAAAGAACGAAAATATACTGATGTACGTATATGCCATCCGCATTCACCACTGGGTCCCGTCATTACCCGTTAGGTTAGCTAACTAACGACAGAGCGGGGACTGGACTAGCGCGGATGTAAAACATATACAACATCTACTAATATATATACCAATATATTATATTTCGCTCAAGGCGTGAAAGAAATGCAACATCACAGAGAATGAACAGCATCACAGAAACAATACAGATATCTGGGATCCCCGGGTTTCACAGAGCCGCTGAAACCCGACGTTCCCCTGGTCGTGTGGATAGCCTGTGCAATGAAATCCTAGACCCCTACGGGCGCGGCAAGTTACCCGCCAAAACCTGAAGCGAGGCAGCCCCCTTCAGCACCGTGAATGGACCACCCAGCACTTCACGGAATCCGGTAACTTGGGCACCCCTCCTGGGTCAACCTGTACCCCCTACGAGTGCGGCGAATAGCCTGCCAATCCTAGAGTGAAGCCCCCTCCGTCTCAATGCCATGAGATGCGGGCTTGTTGCCCTCTAGAACCCGGCTATCCGTGCACCCCTCCGCTGGGTAATCCTAGTACACAAAGTAAAATATACATACAACGGGTACATCGACCGCAACCTGGCCGTGTCCCAAAATAATAATACAATCAGGCAGTGACGGCAGTCCACATGTCGGACGCTCGCCCCGCAAAATCAAATGTACATAATACAACCACAACTGTACTAGCATTGCATCCAGGCTATCCCCCACGACCAATCCGCAACATCACAGCAAAAACAGAACATCAACGTGAAAGTCACGTTCGCAAATCCGTCTAACCGGGCTATAGCAGTTAGACCAGATTTACCGATCAAGTGACATTCACGGTCGCAGATATAATATAAATACTGTGAAAAATGTGTTTAAAATATCCGATCGATCAAAAATTAACAAGTGGGCCCCCAATCAAAACTGTAGAACTCACAGAAAACCTGGGCCCAAATTTAATATTCCAAAACCCAAATTTAAAGCCCACAAGCCCACTGGAAAAACCTGGTGAGCTGAACCCAAATACCTGCGGCGGAACCGCGGCCAACAAGGGGTTAAGGCCGCGGTTCCGCGGTCGTACGGAGGGTTCAGGGAACCAAAATTTTCCAGTGGTCTTAGGGTACTCTGTACATCATTCTGCAATCACCTGAAAAATTTTTCGAGACCAAAAATTTTCAACAGAAACTGATGCGAACTAAAATGCAGTTTTGGAACATTCGATCGATCGAAACAGAAAAACACATTACACAAAGCTAGACTAAGTTAATGGCCAGGCTCTGATACCACTGTAAGTGCACGGCGGCGCCCCGGCCGTCAATCCGACGCCGGAATGCGGAAGCGGTGAAAAACTTTAATTTTGCGGACTTAGGAAACCGGCACCACCGCGCACTAAACATCCGGATCGTAACCATTAACAAGTCTAAGCTACTGACTAGATAGGAAAGAGAAGTATACCGACAGATCCGAGTCCTCCGGTCTTCTCGTCGTCGTCCTGATCTCCTGCGGAATGTCCCGTCTCCTCCTCGTCGCCGGAAGTGCACCACATCGCCTACTTCTTTTACGGGCTCCCACCTCAATGCCGAGGCAACTCGGGCACGAAGCCGGCTACTCGACGTGCCCAAGATTTGCTGTAGAATATCTAGTGAAGAAGTCTCATTTGGGGTTGTGGGAATTGCCATTTTGGTGGAGGAAATCAAGGAGGTTTTTGGATGAACAAGAGAGCAATTTTCAAAGCACCATGAGAACCAAAATTGCCACACCCATAAAAGAAATGAATCCCCATCCCTCTCTTGGAATGGCCGGCCCACCCCCCCTTGTGTGATTGGAGAGAGAAAAAGAGAGCAAGGTCAAGAGGTGGGTGGAATGCAATGATCACAACAAATCCAACACTCCAAGGCCACCATCATCTTATGCATGATGGCTTCAAAAAGTCAAGCCATCATGAGAAGAAGAAAGTCAAGTGATGGTGCTCATCATGAAAACCATCATGATGCAACAAGATGCAAAGAACCCCCTCCACTAATGCCTATTTGCAACAATGCAAATAAACCTTCCTCCACCAATCTTCGGCCAATGAACGGAACAATGGAAATCGGCCGAAACGGAAAGCAAACTGGCAACTCCAGAAAACTGGTCCCGTAATAAATTACAGGAAAACCCCGATACTGTGCATACACACCCGCATCTGTATTTCGACCGAAATACAAAATGCAATGAGACAAGATATACACTGTACTATACTAGGATCCGGCTTAAACCAAAGCCGGCTAGTAATATCTGTTCGATCCTGATCCGTGCAATACCGCACGTATCTGATCGAACCCTGCCATATAACCATACGGCCTATAGTACAAACTGTCCGATCCTGATCCGTGCAATACCGCACGTATCTGATCGGACCATGCCATATCTCCATACGGCCTTTACAACCTTTCGCCCGAAAGCTGAGTAACTGAATGTGGGGGACTCTAAAGACTCGTCAACACCTTGGTTGTGGATTTAACCACTAGCACGTCAGAGGTATAAGCCAATACGTAACGGGCTACCAGGTACTGAGTAAAAGGGACGTCTGTGAGCGAACTCAGCCCGACAACCCTACTGAGCCTGTCAGTGACGATATCCGTACAGTCCGGTCCGTTCGTCTATGAGCATCGCATGGCGGGCCTAAGGGGTTGGTAAAAGTCAGACCCCCAAAAGCGGTACAAGTCGTGTCGGAGTGTAGCCCAGAACACCCTGAGATACTACTGGAATACCTACCAGTAAATCTCCTTGCCTCGGCCGAGGGCTTCGTGTAATAGCTCTCCTAGACACAGCACGATCTCACCCCTAATACCGGGAGAGACGAACCCCTGAAGATACGCTCACTGCCTCCATGTGGCTCGGGACTGTACCCAACTAAAACCTGTTTGCACGACTCCTTTGAGCCGTGGTAGGGTAGTAATCAAAGTACAGTGGGAACTCACACAAGACAAATGACGATCCCCAGGTCGATGAACTAACCTGCACACATGTCACCAGGGAACTGCCATCTGACGTCTGGTATATGACCAACTGGCATGTTCCCGGCGAGTCCTGTCCGGTGTACTCATAACCCAATGAGCACCTGTATACATCTTAGGTGATCCAACTGACACCAGTGGCTTGTGAGACCGGCCACCGCCCCTCGTCGGGGTCTCGACTGTATACACTAGTCTACTATGGAGTATCGATGCCCTGTCTCGAAACTCACACGACTAGGGACCATTTCAGGATATGCTTATAGACCCCAGCTCCCACTTATATGATCGCCCTCATACTGCTGGTGGTCAAGCAAGAATCCTAGGGGCTCTATCAACGTGTAATAGCGACGTGTCAGGTCACCTAAAACAGTACACGATGATAAAGGTAAACCAGATAGGATACTATTATCTCGAGTAAGACTGTCCTACCGGGATAGGTCCTCCATCAATCATTGCAATCACGTACCTATGACCTAATAATTGACTCTGAGGGCACTATCTCCAACAGTCTCTACTGAGCACCCGTACACCATCCTTGATGTCAAACACTGATGGATATGGGATCATCCATCGCCCATCATATGGGTCAAGATGCGTATACGCTAGTCTACTCTGGTGCATCGATGCCCTATCTCGATACACCTTCAACTAGGAACAGTTAAAGGATGTACTCGTCGACTACCGTGGCCCCACTAGTATGATCTCATCATAGTCCCAGTAGTCGAGTACATATCCTAAGGGCTTTATCAACATATAACATAGAGACAATTAGAGTACATGTTAAGATAAAGAGTAACCAGATAGCGTACTATCATGTCGAGCAAGAAAGTCCTCCCTATAGATGTCTAAGCATCCATTACAATATACATCGTATGTACAGTAACGGCCTCTAGGGCATACATATAACTAACAATCTCCCACTTGCACTAGGGCCATCTGTTGTGGTATCTCATACCCAACAATTAGCTGTTGTTGAAGTATCTCATACTCAATCATCCCATAAAAGTCTTTACTAGGAAAAAGGCCTTTGTGAGTGGATCCGTGCTGTTGTCCTCTGTGTCTACTCTCCTAACCTCGATCTCCCTGGAGATCAACCATCTCCATGATCAGGTGAAACTGACTAAGAATTATATCTGGATCTCTGATGGGACGGGGGTTCCTTGGCTAAAGCCACAACTGCATTGTCAAACAATGGTAGGAACGAAGTTCATCTCATGAACATATATCTATCCAGACTGCCTCTTTGGTAGTATCTTTGGTAACGATGTATCTTGCCTTTAATCGTCTAGTAAGCCATGGTATCTAGCTTGGAACTCTTCCAACATACCGTCCCTCCACTGAGGGTAAAGACAATGCCTGCGACTGACATTCAGTCGTCCTTATCACCCTGGAACCGTTTCCAGTTATTCTGTTGGAGATAGTGCCCTCAGATTCAATTATTCGATCACAGGAACGTGATTACAATGATTGATGGAGGACCTATCCCGATAGGACAGTCTTACTCATGATGATAGTATGCTATCTGGTTTATCTTTATCATCGTGTACTGCTTTAGGTGACCTCACAGGTCACTATTGCATGTTGATAGAGCCCCTAGGATTCTTGCTTGACCACCAGCAGTATGAGGGTGATCATATACGTGGGAGCTGGTAGTCTATAAGCACATCCTTAAATGGTCCCTAGTCATGTGAGTTTCGAGATAGGGCATCGATACTCCAGAGTAGACTAGTGTGTACATTCGAGACCCCGACGAGGGGCGGTGGCCGGTCTCACAAGCCACTGGTGTCAGTTCGTTCACCTAAGATGTATACAGGTGCTCATTGGGTTATTAGTACACCGGACAGGACTCGCCGGGAACATGCTAGTTGGTCATATACCAGACGTCAGATGGCAGTTCCCTGGTGACATGTGTACAGGTTAGTTCATCGACCTGGGGATCGTCATTTGTCTCGTGTGAGTTCCCACTGTACTTTGATTACTACCCTACCACGGCTCAAAGGAGTCGTGCAAACAGGTTTTAGTTGGGTACAGTCCCGAGCCACATGGAGGCAGTGAGCGCATATTCAGGGGTTCGTCTCTCCCGGTATTAGGGGTGAGGTCGCGCTGTGTCTAGGAGAGCCATTACACGAAGCCCTCGGCCGAGGCAAGGAGATTTACTGGTAGGTATTCCAGTAGTATCTCAGGGTGTTCTGGGCTACACTCCGACACGACTTGTACCGCTTTTGGGGGTCTGAATTTTACCAACCCCCTAGGCCCGCCATGCGATGCTCATAGACGAACGGACCGGACTGTACGGATATCGTCACTGACAGGCTCAGTAGGGTTGTCAGGGTGAGTTCGCTCACAGACGTCCCTTTTAGTCAATACCTGGTAGCCCGTTACGTATTGGCTTATAGCTCTGACGTGCTAGTGGTTAAATCCACAACCAAGGTGTTGACGAGTCTTTAGAGTCCCCCACATTCAGTTACTCAGCTTTCGGGCGAAAAGTTGTAGAGGCCGTATGGAGATATGGCAAGGTCCGATCAGATACGTGCGGTATTGCACGGATCAGGATCGGACGGTTTGTACTAAAGGCCGTATGGATATATGGCAGGGTTCGATCAGATACGTGCGGTATTGCACGAATCAGGATCGAACGGATTTTACTAGCCGTCTTTGGTTTAAGCCGGATCCTAGTATAGTAAAGTGTAGATTTTGTCTCATTGCATTTGTATTTCGGTCGGAATACAAATGCGGGTGTGTATGCACAGTATCGGTGTTTTCCTGTAATTCATTACGGGACCACTTTTCTGGAGTTGCCAGTTTGCTTTCCGTTTCAGCCAATTTCCTTTGTATCGTTCATTGGCCGAAGTTTGGTGGAGGAGGGCTTATTTGCATTGTTGCAAATAAGCAATTGTGGAGGGGGTCTTTGCATTTTGTTGTATCATGATAGCTTTTCCTTGACCTTGACTTCTAGCTTCATCATGCCTTGACTTTTGTAGGACATGATGGTTGATGATGAGTGATGGTTGTTGGTTGAGTGTTGGATTTATTTTGTGATCATTGTCTTTTCATGATAACATTGTTTTTCCTCTTGCATTATTGATCAAGCCACACACTCTCCACTCTCTCACTCTCTTGCTCATTCTTTTTGGCCGGCCATGCATGGGGCTGCCCATGATTATTGGTGTGGGATTTTTGATTCATTTCATGTTGGAAATTCCCACAATACCATCTCCAAAAAGGCTTGTATCATACCTCCACCAAAGGCAAACTCCATAACCCCAAATGAGACATGGTTCTTCACTACACATTCTACAGCAAATCTTGGGCACGTCGACTAGCCAGCTTCGTGCCCGAGTTGCCTCAGTATTGAGGTGGGAGCCCATAAAAGATGCAGACGATGTGGTGCCCTTCCGGCAAGGAGGCGACGACCGGAGTTTCCGCAGGAGATCGGGACGATGACGAGAAGACCGGAGGACTCGGATCAGTCGGTATATCTCTATTCCCTATCTTGTAGTTAGCTAGGACTAGTTAATGGTTCGATCCGGGTTTTAGTGCGCGGTGGTGCCGGTTTGCTAAGTTCGCAAAATTAAAGTTTATCACCGCTTCCGCATTTTGGCCTCGGGATGGAGGCCGGGCCGCCGCCGTGCATTTACAGTGGTATCAGAGCCTCGCCATTAACTTAGTCTAGCTTTATTTAATGTGTTTACATTTCCGATCGACCAAAATTCCAAAATCCGCGTTTTTGTTCACATCAGTTTTCTGTTGAAATTTTTTGGAGTCGAAAATTTTTTCAGGTTGCAGAAAAGTGATGTACTGGAAGAAATAAGAGTTCTGTGAAAATTCGATGCACTAACTCCACTACAGGAGCGCGGAACCGCGGCCAAACACCCCTTTGGGCCACGGTTCCGCCGCACTATTTTGGGTTCGCTGCATCAAATTTCTACAGTATCTTTCTGGGGTGAAAATTGGGTTTTTGGAATATTAATATTGGGCCCAGAATTTCTTGATGTGCTACAGTTGTACTTGGGGGCCCACTTTTTAAAATTTGATCGATCGGATATTTTAAACACATTATTTCACAGTATTTACATTATATCTGCGACCGTGAATGTCACTTGATCGGTAAATCCAGTTTAACTGCTATAGCCCGGTTAGACGGATTTGCGAACACGACTTTCACGTTGATGTTCTGTGTTATGCTGTGATGTTGCGGAACGGCCGTGGGGGATAGCCTGGATGCAATGCTAGTACAGTTGTGGTTGTATTATGTACATTTGATATTGCGGGGCGAGCGTCCGACATGTGGACTGCATTCACTGCCTGATTGTATTATTATTTTGGGGCACGGCCAGGTTGCGGTCGATGCACCCGTTGTATGTATATTTTACTTTCTGTACTAGGATTACCCCAGGAGGGGTGCACGGATAGCCGGGTTCTAGGGGGAACAAGCCCGCATCTCATGGCATTGAGACGGAGGGGGCTTCACTCTAGAATTGGCGGGCTATTCGCCGCACTCGTAGGGGGTACAGGTTGACCCAGGAGGGGTGCCCAAGTTACCGGATTCCGTGAAGTGCTGGGTGGTCCATTCACGGTACTGAAGGAGGCTGCCTCGCTTCAGGTTTTGGCGGGTGACTTGCCGCGCCCGTAGGGGTCTAGGTTTCCATTGCACAGGCTATCCACACGACCAGGGGAACGTCGGGTTTCAGTAGTGGCTCTGTGAAACCCGGGGATCCCAGATATCTGTATTGTTCTGTGATGCTGTACATTTCTGTGATGCTGCATTTTTTATCACGCCTTGAACGAAATATAATATATTGGTATATATATTAGTAGATGTTGTATATGTTTTACATCCGCGCTAGTCCAGTCCCCGCTCTGTCGTTAGTTAGCTAACCTAACGGGTAATGACGGGACCCAGTGGCGAATGCGGATGGCATATACGTACATCAGTATATTTTCGTTCTTTGTGGTGTGATCTATTGATGGGACTGCGTTGATTCGGATCAATGCAAGTTAAAAACAAACCTAATCTGATGTTGTTGGAACACTTTTCAAAAAGCTGTTATTGCAAGGACGTTCACTTTTGTTTTGCATCGTGATATTCAGTTGGAATATCCTGCTCCTCAGTCGACGAGGCAAGGGCCGAGATCCCTTCACCGGGAGTGACCCCTTGGACAAAAAGTTTGCGTCAGGGCAATGACTTCACTATAGCCGATTACTTTTTCTTTGCACCGTGGTATTCGGATGGAATATCCTGCACCTTATTCTACGGGGAAAGAGCCGAGATCCCTTCACCGGGAGTGACCTCTTTAGCAAAGGTTTTTCATCACTATATTTTTAAAAGCTATCCGTTCCTTCAACGATATCAAGTTCACTACGTTAAAGGTTTTCGCCAGAAACCATTCGTAGCCCTCCGTCGTTTCAGACGGGTAGCACGTAGTATTCATGCTATGTTTGTTGGCCTTCGTCAAGGCATAGTGTATGGTAGCTGCTTGTTACCTTTCTGCTGCATAGATAGATGCGTTGGTTTGGGACAGTCGTATAGCCTTGTTGGCCTTTGTCAAGGGCTTGTACGGGTGGGTTCAAATTAACCTGGACAATGACGGGTAGAACTTGACATGTGACTTATGATTTGTTGGCCTTCGTCAAGGTCATAAGAGCATGGGGCAAAAATCACATCGGGAGTTTCTAAAGAAACTGAAACTTGCCAGATATGCGCATACCTTCTGGAGTGTGACACCGTGAGCGGATTCCGTCACGTTATCATGCGATGATAGTTGGATCCCGATTCCCACTGATGAGTTGGTTTACTCCTCGGGTGACCCCGACTAGTTCTTCTTTCAGGTTTGGAGGAGAATTTGACGGTACAGTGGGAGGTTTCCAGATTAGATAAATTGGTAACCATTCTGATCTAGGTTAGAGTGCACGCTGAGTGTTTCTTTTCTCTCTCTCTTTGGCAGCGACCATTGACCCGACCCTAAGACAATGACTCAGTGACCAAAATTAACCGAACCTTCTTTAACACTGGCTTTTGGATTGTCTGAGTCGCGAACCTCATTGCCACTCCTACTTTTACCCTTTTCTCCAGGATACCCCGTACTACTACGAATGTCCACATCCATTGGACAAAACCATCGTATGGTTAGATACGAACTCGAAGGGATTTATTCGAGGATGGTTTCCGGTTCTGGAGAAAATGGATATGACTATTCAGTTGTCTTTACCTTTTACCCTCTCTCAGGTTATGAGTACTCCTTAGTTTAGGAGTAGTACACCTATTACGCAAATTGGATAGTCTTCTTCCAAACCTTAGGCTGGTGCCGAACGGTGGGAATGAAGAAAACCAATTAGCATAACGATTGCGTACAGAAGGTATTAAGTTAAGACAAAGCAAGGGATTAGTAAGAGGGCAAAGTAAACTGCGACTGCTATTCACGACCATACCAAATATTTCTTCGCCAATCCTAAATCACCTTTGTATTTCTCCAGGACACTCCGTATCACTACGAAGATCCACAGTTTATTGGATATTCCATCGTATGGTTATATACGAACTCGAAAGGAACTTGTTCCAGTTCGGGAATGGATTCTGGTTCAGGAGAAATAGGAATAAGGTTTATTCGGTTGTCTTTTATCTTCACCTTCTCTCGCGTTGCGAGTGCTCCTAGGATTAGGACAGTACACCCATTATGCTTATTGGATAGTCTTCTTCCAAACCATAGGCTGGTGCCGAACGGTAGGGAAGGAAGAAAACCATTTGGCCTAAGGGGTGTGCAGAAGGTAATGACTAAAGACATATAAAGGGATTTGGAGAGGTGGCAAAGAATTATACTGTTACAGTTGTGAATCTGGATAATGGAAGAGGCATTACTAGGAATACCAGGATACCCCATCGAAACATTTCAATGTTTCAGTTTCACTGTGTACTGTTAAAGGAAGACTGATTTCCCGATTAGATACTTACTCCAGGGTATGTATTTACCAGGTATGATTCTCACATCTGTATGGTTTTACAGATGATGAGTGGGAGTAAGTTATTGGGAATTAGGTGATCGTCTTCATTATATCGGGATTCGTTGTAATCGGTGATATTTGAGGAAATCACCTGGGCAGTTTGCCGGTCGACAAATATTTGGTTTTGAATATCCGCTGTTATGCACCAATTTCAAATCGATATATTTGTACGTCTATTTTCATAGAGTGAGATATACTTTTTGAAATTATGTCAGTGACATTTACCTATATTAGTGGATGGTTAGGTATGGAGCATTAAACAGCGGTGTAATTCTTCATAACTAAAGATACAGTTTTCAACCTACGACACACAGTGAATGAGTTATCAGACTCAATGTACTTATACAGAATATTGTATGTTGTCCAGGGTCCATCAGGACAGAGGGGTTGGTCCTCGTACTATATTCGGTTTACTTATGACTTCTCTAGTTTTAGACAGGTGTTTCGTGAAAACACAGGGTCCGAATTTTGAGAAGTTGTAGATATTTGAATAAAGTAGAGAACCAGGTATTGCAAGTATCGGGATTCTTCAAAGTGATCGAAGATGTAGATACTTGTGTATGGTATTCAGTTGATAGTAATGTGTAACGTTTTGAAAATCGTTTCGGTGAAATTTCGGAAAATCGGTAAAATAAGGGGGTTTTATGTAAAAAGTCAAAATGCAAATATCTTATTATAAAAATTAAATATACATATTCTAGCTATGTAATTACTAGTATTTTGTGTTTATTGAGCCACTGGTGAAATTTCAAATTTTCTGAAAAAAATTATTTTTATTATTATTTTAAGCCGTCACAAATACATTTAATTAGGGAAAATTACAAATTGGAATGAGTAGAAACAAATTTTGTGCATCATAAAACTTTAAATAAAATTTTATCATGTGGTTTTTGAAATGAAATCGTTTGCCAAAACGATTTAGAAATTATTGAAGAAAAAAGGCTTAAATAGTGAAGTTAATGTAAATCGAAATTGGGGTATAATATTTATCATGTTTCCTCACACACACACACCTCACACTCTCTCTCCCTCCTCTCTTTTTCTGGCCTGCACATGGGCAGCAGCCCCTCACCCAATTTACCACTCAAATTTAAGAAAAAGAAAGCAAAGGACATAGAATAGAATAAAGAAAAGAAGCATGGATGTATACATGTGAGGTATGGGTCTTATTTTCTTCATTTGACCTCCCAAACTCACCCACACCTCTCTCTTTCCCTCCCTTGAAGCTGCTGGCCGAGCCCCTCCCCTTCTTGCTGCCCCAAATTTTCCCCACCTCCTTTTCACTCCAAAATTCTTCATTTATGCCTCAAAAATCATCACAAAGTCACATTAATTCATCATTAAACCCTATCCATTATTCTTGGATCAATCAAGCATGAATTTTGGAGCATGAAACCATTGTTGGAGGCTAAGATTTTTGCAAGTTTGATCTCAAGCTTGTGAGGTATAATCATAACCTTATGCTTAATTTGTTGTTTAATTACTTGAATTTAGCTAATTATAAGCCTAATTAGGTTTTAATTTCAAAACTTGGAAATTCAAGAATGGGGTTTAAATGATAATTAGGGTTTTGGGTATTTGGATCATGGTTGTGTGTTGTGTTTAAGATCTTAAGACATGTAAAGGCAAAGCTAGTTACTAGTTGCTAATTGTTAGTTTAAAAATTTTGCTAATTATGCTAACTTTGCAAACTATGTTTTTGGAAATTGATTAAATGATTGACATAAAAATCTAATTAGGGTATGCATGACATTATTAACATTATAAATTATAGTTTAATACTTTAGATCATTCAAAACCAAGCTAAATTGTTGTTTGTGCATTTTTACTATGAAATTGTTAAAATTGGATAAATTTGCAAACTAGAATTTTGGGTTTAATGAAAATTGATGAGATTAAATTATGGAAATGGTTTGGGTTGATTAATCAAGATATTTAGTGAACATTGTAGCCGCTGGAAATGTTAAAACATCTAGATTTGAACTAAATTGGCAATTGTTGCTTACTAGAGTTTCGGAAAAATAGCTTTTAAAGCGAATTTGAAGTTTTGATGATTTAAACCCTATTTCATATATATATTTAGTGTGTTGTGAAACCACGAATGGTGCATTTGAGTTTTTCTTGATCACTCGGCATTTGTACGCCGATGTCGAGGGTTTTTGGGTTGATTTGAGAAGCAAACCATAGGTTTTGACCTATGTGGGATTCGTGAATCGTTCTGGTCATGAGTCGGATTTTTAATGCGATACGGTGCGTTATGATATGTAGGTACCCCCATGTGGACTTTGAGACGACAAGCAAGCGCGTGGCAATGTCGGCACCGGCTAGCGAGGACCAGGTGAGTAGATTTATATCTACGGGGAGAAGTCGGGTGGATGGCGTATAGCACCCCCGCAGTCCGTGGTGGTGTATACAGATGCGTATACACACCAACAATTATTATATGTTATTTAGGATTAATAACGATGCTTAGGATGGATATTGGTGTGTGGGACTATTTTTAGTGTTGCGAACCCTAGGGTAGTGTTGCACTACACATACACACATACATACTTGCATACATTCCTATTGATATGTACTCATGGGATTCTTCATAGTTATGTGTTCACATGGGTATGGGACTATGTGTTCACATACGGATTGAGGATGATACTTGGGATTGAGCTGAGTCGATGAGATTCGATTTGAGGCCGTGAGATCGGTGATATAGCAGGGTTCGTATCTTAGATACGACATGACGTTGTAGCGGGTCCTTGACGTAGTGTTTCACACACGTCCATGCATACGTAGGCGGTATCAGTATGGTACTATACGTAGATCAGTACCCCGATCATAATATTTGATAAAGAGGATACCAGGTGAATAGTATGATGAATGTGATATTGACCCGTACCCAGATTTGGGATGCCGTAGGACAGATTTACGTACGAGCTATATTGATGATTGATCCGCACTCTTGACTTGGGATGCCTGATTATAGATATGGTATCGGATATGATATTATTGAGGCGGGATCACCGACTATACATATACAGGTATGTGTATGTATCGACTCAGATGATAGGCGGTTTCCTTACTTGTAGTTCAGTTTGTCAGTTCAGCCGTATAGTTTAGTGTAGTTGTTAGATTAGATTAGACATCTTACCTATTTCAAAAACTAACGAATCGTGGGCATTTTTAAAGACAGCCCAAGGGAATCTACGGATATTTCAAAAACGACGTATCCTTTCATAAAAACACCGTAGCCCTATTTTCAAAACCCCATGATTCGTGTTATTTCAAAAGGCACCATTCGTAGGACTTATATTAGATTATTGTAGATTAGTTATCGTTGTGTCTAGTATTCAGCTCCCGCACATCATTGTTGTTCGCTCTGCCTCGCATATTTATTTTGCTGCATATTCCATTATTGATATCATGCTGTTAGGACACCAGCACCATTACCGATGATGCGTATGTACCACGTACACCTACTTGCCGGCTCACACACATCTTCATCGGTAATTGCCATGTCACGTACACTTTAGAGAATATAATTGCTTGACTTAGATTGTTAGCTGGTAGTTTTGACATGATATTAGTGTACTTCCCTTATATGCCATATTAGACATTGTAGTTATTACCTACCACTTCATGCATACTGTTACTCAGTTGTTCATGCCTAGTTCATTATCATTGACATATGCATTTGTGATGATTTCTTGAGATTTATGATATTTCTGGATTTCGGGGAAAGCCGCAAAATCTACAACTTATGATCTTTTAAAATATAAAATGTTGCGGTTTTCTAGTGATGTAAAGTGTCGTCCACCATGAGTTTGCTGTGGTTTTGGAGATCCGTGTCGAGGAGTGGAGGAAACGTCATGGGTACATGGTGGGCCCGGTATGGTACCCCGGGGCAAGATGAATGTGGTGTTGACGTTGAGCCCGGCAGGGGAGCACTACCTACCGGTGATATTACCCGACGCGTCGGATATCCGGAGGATACCGTCGTGGTATTGAGATGGATGGTAGGGGCCGGTCCGGACTGACGGCGCCCTAGATATTGAGATTGAGACATTGATATTTCGAGACAGTGAGATTTATGTTTTGTGTCGATACTAGACACTGTTGATACTGATTTCATTATGATACCTCAGTTTAAAAAAAATACGAAGGAAATCTCACTAATTTATGAAAACAGTTTCTTCATTACATGTATTCGGTTTCATGCATTCATACCTCATTCATATGATATATTGCTACCTGAGGCACCGGCACGGGCACATGAGATTTCACTCGGTTAGATATTACCCTAGCCATTGTTATAGGCTGCATGTTATACATATTTTGAGGATATATTATGATCATTGACCTAGGTTGCGTTATTTATGCGATTTCTGTGCGTAGATGTTTTTCTATTCACGAGTTGGCAACTCACCCCCGTTGTGCCCCAGTTTCTTACAGGTTTGCCGTACAAGTTTCATTACGGCTTTGCGGGCTCAGTTTCGTTCGGGTGACTTGCTAGTAGGTGGGTTTTTCTTGTATCGTACCCATCATATTACCTTGTATAATACTATTCCGTTGTATCTAGTAAATTCCATCAACCAAACATGTATTTATTGAGTTAGACACCAGTGTTGTTTATTCTTTCGACCTTAGAGTCGCTTGTTATATTTCTGGTGGTTTTGAGTTCCTTTTGAGTTTTGATCCTCGCCGTTGGCGTTGTATATTATATTGCTTGTGTGGTTGTGACCATCGATTGACGAAGAGCTAGCTCCCGCTTGGGGATGCCTTTTTATTGATTTCGTATACTATTCATGTTGTATCCCGTTTGGGAGCCAGTTTTTACAAAGGAGACTCTGCCAAAATTTTCAGTAAATTTTGATGTTCTTAAAAACCGCATAATTCGGCTTATGCTATTAAAACTACTTGTTTTAAATTGGTTTTCCTTCACTCTACTTCTTTTCTTGGTTTGGATTTCTGGGTTTTCGGTTTACTTAGATTACGTACGCCTCGAGACGTTTCATAGTTTAAGTGCCGGTCATGTTTCGTACTTTCGGGACGTGACATAATGATTAAGAGAACTTGCTTCACTTTCAGGTTACTCATAATTGGAAGCATTCCTAAGTTGAGTAACGCTGATCGGCCTCCTTCCATTTAATTGACATGCACTGGAGATAGCTGCATGATTTGAATCTGGTTCAATTAAATCAGTGCCTCTTGTTCTATATTGGATATAGAACAGTTCATATCTTAACGATGTTAAGATACGGGGAGTTGTCCGGTTTATGCTTAAAACCAGACACTGGACAACTCAAGGCACGTTTCTGTAATGGCTGTTTGTGGGTTGACCCAGGCTATGACGAGGGTTGACTTTCTACCATCTGGCAGATCAATAGAAATATTGTTCTAGACTCGCCACAGTTTTATTAAAAATGTATTTTTTTTTCAGAAAACAGTAGTGGGAGTATGGTAGAACTGGAAGTGATTCCAGAACCACAAACGATTACTGAAGATTTGATAGGGAACCTAAGGATTCAATCTGGATTGACATTCCATTGGCCACTCCGCAGATACGGTGGGTAACTTCAGGCACCCGAGAGGTACTCCGGTAGCCTCAAGGACGGTGACAGGGAAGTTCTTGTTTACCCACACTTACCATTGCTGTTGTTCCAGACTGTGAGACCCGACAGGAGGATGAGTATAGCGTCGTTCTAAACTTGCTTTAGAAATGTACGTGTATATGACTCTGCCAGAGGGTTGTCGTAGTCAGTGGGAGCAACGGAAGCATTGGTGGACAGGTGGCTTATGTCAACTTATAGACTGAAGCACCAGTAGCGGAGATAGATCATCTATTTCTGATGTGACAGTCATAGGTTTGACTTCGTCAGAATAGGGGATGGATCTGTTGAGGAGGTAGTAGGGTGTGATGTCATGGTATTTGGATGACATACACAGAGTAGGAAGTGATATTCCTATACTACAATCGGTTATACTTTGGTCGTCACACAGTGGTTTCTCCACATGGGACTTGGACATTATATCAAACATACTGGTTACTAGATCTATGGTTTTAGATCTAGATTTGGGTGGTTTCCCAATCAGGGTACTTAGACGGCATTCTAAGAGTATTTAGAATGGACGGCTCCTGGCACGGTGGTGTACCTGAAGGTGACGGAGTCACCCTCTCTAAAGGTGTCTTACAGACTAAAGTAGAGAGGGATGTGCATGATTGACAGATCACTTGCTTAGGCAATTGAGTCAATCATGAGATGTCAAGTACCACACCAGATGTTGTTCTTGCACTAGATGCAATAAGTTGACATTGATCCAATCCTGGAGAAACAGTCGGAAGCAGTTTTAGAACATAAGTGGATGTTCTAGGGATATGATAACGACAGCCTCATTCGGGAGACAGTTATCATTCCAGGCTTCCAAGGTGACATGGACGACAAGGAGGTTGTCGGAGTTATAGTTTTTCCTTCTGATGAGGGGCAGTATTTTGGACAGGTGGTCCAAGGCAATACTGAGGGTGGCATGGCGCAGGATACTGATTAAGTTCAGTTGACGATACAGTCTAAGAAGTTTGGATTTGGAGTTCTTTTATGAGCTAGGTCCCATCAGACATCCAGACACATTCTAAGACAGGTATTGCTCATTTCGAGAGATGGGTTTCTCCGCGAACTTGAGATATAGAGAGACATAGAAAGAAACAACAAGGCGGATCCACTCACTAAGGCTATTCCTCGAACGCAGTAGTTTCGCAAGCGAGCTTTGTGAGACTGACTAGTAGAGGAGTTGGGTGTTCGGTATCACACGTGCTGTGAGTATGCGACATCGCAATAATTAGCCTTGAGTGCAAGTGGGAGATTGTTGGAGATAGTGCCCTCAGATTCAATTATTCGATCACAGGCACGTGATTACAATGATTGTTGGAGGACCTATCCCGATAGGACAGTCTTACTCATGATGATAGTATGCTATCTGGTTTATCTTTATCATCGTGTACTGCTTTAGGTGACCTGACAAGTCACTATTGCACGTTGATAGAGCCCCTAGGATTCTTGCTTGACCACCAGCAGTATGAGGGCGATCATATACGTGGGAGCTGGTAGTCTATAAGCACATCCTTAAATGGTCCCCAGTCGTGTGAGTTTCGAGATAGGGCATCGATACTCCAGAGTAGACTAGTGTGTACATTCGAGACCCTGACGAGGGGCGGTGGCCGGTCTCACAAGCCACTGGTGTCAGTTCGTTCACCTAAGATGTATACAGGTGCTCATTGGGTTATGAGTACACCGGACAGGACTCGCCGGGAACATGCTAGTTGGTCATATACCAGACGTCAAATGGCAGTTCCCTGGTGACATGTGTACAGGTTAGTTCATCGACCTGGGGATCGTCATTTGTCTCGTGTGAGTTCCCACTGTACTTTGATTACTACCCTACCACGGCTCAAAGGAGTCGTGCAAACAGGTTTTAGTTGGGTACAGTCCCGAGCCACATGGAGGCAGTGAGCGCATCTTCAGGGGTTCGTCTCTCCCGGTATTGGGGGTGAGGTCGCGCTGTGTCTAGGAGAGCCATTACACGAAGCCCTCGGCCGAGGCAACGAGATTTACTGGTAGGTATTCCAGTAGTATCTCAGGGTGTTCTAGGCTACACTCCGACACGACTTGTACCGCTTTTGGGTGTCACGACCCGAAAGTACGGAACGTGACCGGCACTTAGATTACGAAACGTCTAGAGGCGCAACGTAACCTAAGTAAACCGAAGCCCAAAAATCTAAACCATAAAAGAAGAAGAAGAAGAAGAAGAAGAAGAAAACATGTAGAATACAAGTTTAAAAGCAACATCAAATTTTTCCAAAAATTTCGGCAGAGTCTCCTCTGTAAAAACTGGCCCCCAAACGGGCTACAACAGGTATAATATGCATAAACAATAAAAAGCATCCCCAAACGGAAGCTAGCTCAACGCCAACAGGCGGAAACAACCACAACAAGCACAATAATATACAACGCCAAAGGGCGTGGCTCAAAACTCAAAAGAAAACAAATCCACCAAATCAGAATAATACATGCGCGACTCTAAGGTCGAAATAAAAGACTGATCCAATAAACTTATCAATTAATACAAGTATGGTTGATGGAGCTTTCTAGATACAAATGAAATAATACAGATACAATGGTGGTTCAGATACAAGTGAACCAACCTACCGTGCAAATCACCCGGAAGGAAATCATGTGCCAGCAATCTGCCAAGAAAACCTTTACATCGAACCTGTAATAAAATTTGGCACAACGGGGGTGAGTTGCCAACTCGTGAGTAGAAGACATCTACGAAAAGAAATCGAATGCACGACGCTATCCTAGGTCATAGTAATACACCACTAAGTCCCAATCACCTAGTAATACAGGGTAATACTACGTGTAAAAGCAAATACTCCGTGCTCGTGTCAGTGCCTCATATAGTACTATGTCATATGAATGGATATGCATGCACCATGAATGTAAAATAACCAAATCCTGAAATCCAGATATGTCTGTATAAGAAATCTTTTAGCTGTTATCACAGTAAAATGTGTATAAGAATCTAAAATCTCAACAATGAAATCTATAGAAATCCGTGTCAAGCATCGACACAAACATGTAAATCTCAAGTCTCATAGTCTCAATATCTCGGGCTCCGTCAGTCCGGATCGACCCATATCATCAAATCTCACGACAACGGTCGGTATCCTCCGGATATCCGCCACGCCAGACATCACCGGTAGGTAGCCTTCCCCTGCCAGGCTCATCGTCTACAACTCGATCTTCTTGCCCCGGGGTACCATACCGGGCCCACCATGTACCCGAGACGGTTCATCCACTCCTCGAATCGGGTCTCGAAATCCATCAGAAAACACGAAATCTCATGGTGGACGACACATACATCACGAGAAAACCGCATCTTATTTTTAAAAAGAGAGGAGGAGAGAGAGAGAAGTTTTTATATATATTTTTGCGGTTTTCCCTAAAAATCCAGAAATCTCACAGAAATCCAAATCTCAAAACCATGAGTAGTATATGATAAATGTCGGCATATGCTCATAATACTGTGCGATAACATGAAAATATGAATGCAGGAATGTCTAAGTAATGAATATCATGTCTATACTAACATAAGAGAGTAATCACAATATTATATCGGTTTAGTTGTTAACTGATTTTATCAATAAAAGATAATATGATCTAAAGTGTACGTGACATAGCAATTACCGATGATGATGTGTGTGAGCCGGCAAATAAGTGTGCGTGGAATATGCGCATCATCGGTAATGGTGCTGGTGTCCTAACAAGTAAGGTTTATACTGTTTATAGCAACATATGTATGAACATGCAACATTATGATACAATGCGAAAGTAAATACGAATGTATATTACCTACTCATTTAATATACTAATACTACTACCACTATATGACTCGAACCTAACCTAGTGTCCATCTAACCTCCTAAGGAAAACTAAACCTAAGAACTAGTCAATAGAAATAAGAGTCTACCTAAGGTCTGAATCAATATCCCTAATAGTCGGCGATCCAGCCTCAATAGCGTCACATACGTAGTACGGCTTCCTCAAATCAAGAGTGCGGATCAATCCTCATATCCATGCCTCGAACGGTAAAATCCATCGCACGGCATCCCAATATCGGGGTACGGGTCAAGTATCTCCTAAGTGCCTCATCATTCGTATAATGTCATCATCAACACATCTCATGATCAAGGTGCTAAACTGTAATCCCATACATCAATCATATATCATTGGCATCGTAATATGCATCATTAGTTTATCCTCAGAAATATTATGTCACATGTTTCATATTGTGATTAAGTCATACTGAAATCATGTCGTCATCAAGTCACACCTATATGATATCGGCATCAGGTCACACCTATATAATATCGGCATCAGGTCACACCTATATAATGTCGTAATCAGGTTGTACATATATCATATCGTGATCAGTCACAAGTTGCAGTCCGGGTACTATTTTAGAGTCCCGTGTATCTCAATATTATCACTACCCATTATAATTTATATATACCTGTTCATCATCTCATTCTCTAATGTTCCGCTAACACTTAATACGATTGTATAGTCAAGAATCACGGAATTAAGCCCAGTTATACTGTTTTATCATACCTCAGATATCATATCGCATCAATGAATCCCATGTATGTGTTGTATATATATATATACCTATACCTAGTTCTATATATATATACACATGCACGTATACACCATGACGTGTTCCAGTGTGTGCGTGTGTGTTTCTATCTGAAACCTACGAACCTCCTCCAAGGTATTCATCCTCTGGTATGCTTTTCCTAAATCGGTCTAGTCCAGCCTAGGGTCATTACTAGGGTCCTACTCATTAAGAATCTAGGGTCACGTCTGGTTTCCTAATGACAATAAGTACTATTCCTATTCTATGTTGCGGGGGTGCTAAACGCCATCCACCCGACTTTCCCCCGTAGATATACATCTACTCACCTGGTCCATGTCTGCCGACGACGGTGTCGCGATCCTCCTCTTCATCACCCGTAGTCCACTTGAAGGGTACCTAAACGCAAACATATAAATAACATCGTAAACCGAATCACATACAAAAGTCAAACGATACAAGGAACAAGCATAGGTTAAAACCTATGTCCCGTCCACGCAAAAGAACCAAATACCGCTCGATATCGGCGTACAAACTCCGATGGATCGAGATAAACATCAACAAACAACTTGTAGTTTTAAAACACATTACTTATACTATAAAACATGATTAAATCCATCGAAACCCTAAAATCTATCAAACCGTCCAATTTCGTAAAACCCGAAAATGCCAGTTTACCGTTTTTCATCAAAACTTGACATTTAAATGAAACCAATGGTAATAAAACTCATTAAATAGCATAACTAGACTATACAAACTATTACTATATTTTTATTACACAAATTTATATAGATTTGAAATTTCTAGTTTGCACCCTTTAACAATTTTCAACATTTTTCAAGCAAAACACAACAATTCCACCACAAAACATGATTTTGCATAAATTAGTGACTTAAACCACAATTCATGATGATAATGATATAATGAAACCATAATTATATTTTTAATCTCATTTATTTAGGAATTTCTAAAACCTAGTTTATAAAAATAACAATTTTTATCACAATTTATCAATTATCCATAGAAACTAGCAATCAATTTAAGTTTTCCATTCCACCAACAAGTTAAAACTCTTATTAAGACCAAAATATAGTATTACAAATATTAATTGAGATTTATTTCACCAATAATTAGGTTTTATAGAAACCTAGTTAGCAAAAATTCCTAATTTAAACAATTTTCAATGAAAAATTTACAATTCAACAACCATGCAATATTTTCCAATTCTAAAAGTGTTAAACTAACTATTATAACCCTAAATAATTAAAAAAAATCATAACTTGAATTTACAAACCCTAACTTGAATTTTTAAAAAAAATATAGAATTAATTCATTAAATCTAATTAAGCTTAATTGAACATCTAATAACAATAAATCAAAAGAAAGAAATTATACCTCCAAAAATATGAAATCCAAACAAGAAATGAGCCTCCAAAATGTATGCTATCCCACTCCAAAATCCATCTAAATATGAGCAAGAATAGAAGGGTAGAAAAATATATAGGATTTTGTGGAATTTTAATTGAATTTTTGATGTATTTTGGATGATTTTTGAATAAAAATGAGGTGGAAAATGGGGGGGGGCAGCCATGGTGATGGGGAGGCCGGCCACAATAAGGGGAAGAGGGAGAAACACATGAGGAATGGTGTAGAAACTTCTCCAAAATGTCATCATCTTAATGTCTTTTCATGCTTTATACATTTTCTTTTAATTCTTTTCTAAAATAACTCAAGAAAGATCTAGAAACAAGGAAAAAATTGCAAATAAATTTTGCATGATACACACTAAATTCTAATATGCCATGGTTCATTTTTACAAATTAAAACCATTTAAATTTGTAATTTACACTAATTTAGTGTAAAAATAAAGCTTATGTTAATATTTAAAATAATTAATTTAGGAAAAATATTTTATTAAACTAAAAATTTATAAGTGGCTAAATAAACACCATTTACTAGTAATTTCATAATTAAAATAGATATTTTTAAAATTATAATGAAAAACAATCCCGGTTTGGTTTTACGAAAATTACATTTTACTTTACCGAAAATCCTAAAATTCACTTAAACACTTTTATTCATTTAATTATTTATTTAATTACTTTTAAAACGTTACATTGGGGGTCTGACTTTTACCAACCCCCTAGGCCCGCCATGCGATGCTCATAGACGAACGGACCGGACTGTACGGATATTGTCACTGACAGGCTCAGTAGGGTTGTCAGGGTGAGTTCGCTCACAGACGTCCCTTTTAGTCAATACCTGGTAGCCCGTTACGTATTGGCTTATACCTCTGATGTGCTAGTGGTTAAATCCACAACCAAGGTGTTGACGAGTCTTCAGAGTCCCCCACATTCAGTTACTCAGCTTTCGGGCGAAAAGTTGTAGAGGCCGTATGGAGATATGGCAAGGTCCGATCAGATACGTGCGGTATTGCACGGATCAGGATCGGACGGTTTGTACTAAAGGCCGTATGGATATATGGCAGGGTTCGATCAGTTACGTGCGGTATTGCACGAATTAGGATCGAACGGATTTTACTAGCCGGCTTTGGTTTAAGCCGGATCCTAGTATAGTAAAGTGTAGATTTTGTCTCATTGCATTTGTATATCGGTCGGAATACAAATGCGGGTGTGTATGCACAGTATCAGGGTTTTCCTGTAATTCATTACGGGACCACTTTTCTGGAGTTGCCAGTTTGCTTTCCGTTTCGGCCAATTTCCTTTGTATCGTTCATTGGCCGAAGTTTGGTGGAGGAGTGCTTATTTGCATTGTTGCAAATAAGCAATTGTGGAGGGGGTCTTTGCATTTTGTTGTATCATGATAGCTTTTCCTTGACCTTGACTTCTAGCTTCATCATGCCTTGACTTTTGTAGGACATGATGGTTGATGATGAGTGATGGTTGTTGGTTGAGTGTTGGATTTATTTTGTGATCATTGCCTTTTCATGATAACATTGTTTTTCCTCTTGCATTATTGATCAAGCCACACACTCTCCACTCTCTCACTCTCTTGCTCATTCTTTTTGGCCGGCCATGCATGGGGCTGCCCATGATTATTGGTGTGGGATTTTTGATTCATTTCATGTTGGAAATTCCCACAATAACATCTCCAAAAAGGCTTGTATCATACCTCCACCAAAGGCAAACTCCATAACCCCAAATGAGACATGGTTCTTCACTACACATTCTACAGCAAATCTTGGGCACGTCGACTAGCCAGCTTCATGCCCGAGTTGCCTCAGTATTGAGGTGGGAGCCCGTAAAAGATGCAGACGATGTGGTGCCCTTCCGGCAAGGAGGCGACGCCCGGAGTTTCCGCAGGAGATCGGGACGATGACGAGAAGACCGGAGGACTCGGATCAGTCGGTATATCTCTATTCCCTATCTTGTAGTTAGCTAGGACTAGTTAATGGTTCGATCCGGGTTTTAGTGCGCGGTGGTGCCGGTTTGCTAAGTTCGCAAAATTAAAGTTTATCACCGCTTCCGCATTTTTGCCTCGGGATGTGTTGGAGATAGTGCCCTCATAGTCAATTATTGGATCGCAGGTACGTGATTGCAATGATTGCGGAGGACCTATACCGGTAGGACAGTCTTACTCGAGATGATAGTATGCTATCTGGTTTGCCTTTATCAGTCGTGTACATGTTCAGGTGACTGATTGCATGTTACACTTTGATAGAGCCCTTAGGATCTTGCTTTACTACCAACAGTATGATGGCGATCATATACGTGAGAGTTGGGTAGTTTATATGCATATCCTTAATTGTGGTCCCTAGTCGTGGGAGTTTCGAGACAGGGCATCGATACTCCGGAGTAGACTAGTGTGTACAGTCGAGACCCCGACGAGGGGCGGTGGCCGGTCTCACAAGCCACTGGTGTCAGTTGGATCACCTAAGATGTATACAGGTGCTCATTGGGTTATGAGTACACCGGACAGGACTCGCCGGGAATCTGCTAGTTAGTATTATATCTACCGTCAGATAGCAGTTCCCTGGTGACATGTGTACAGGTTAGTTCATCGACCTGAGGTCGTCATTTGTCTCGTGTGAGTTCCCACTGTGCTTTGATTTCTACCCTACCACGGCTCAAAGGAGTCGTGCAAACAGGTAGCTTTTGGGTACAGTCCCGAGCCATATGGAGGCACGTGAGCGGATCGGCAGGGGATTCGTCTCTCCCGGTATTGGGGGCGAGGTCGTGCTATGTCTAGGAGAGCCATTACACAAATCCATGGCCATGGTAGGAGATTTACTGGTAGGTACTCCAGTAGTATCTCAGGGTGTATTGAGGCTTCACTCCGACACGACTTATACTGCTATTGGGGGTCTGACGTTGCTATCCCCCTAGGCAGATATGCGATACTCATTGACGAACGGACCGGAATGTATATACATTGTCACTGTTAGGCTCAGTAGGGTTTCTGGATGAGTTCACTCATCGGCCACCCTTGAGTTCGCTCATCAGCTTCCCTTGAGGTCAGTCCATGGGCAGCCGTTACGCATAGCTAGTGCCGCTGACGGTTTGTGGTTAAACCCACTGCCAGGGTACTGACGAGTCATTAGAGTCCCCCACAGACAGTTTCCCAAGTTCGGGAGAAACGTTGTAGAGGCCGTATGGTTTTATGGCAGGGTTCGGAAAATGCACGTGCGTTTACGCACGTGTTATTTTTCAGGCAGATGATACTGGTCGGCTTTGGTTTAAGCCGGATCCGAGTATTATATTGAGTAGGTATAATATCTTTGTCTCAGTTGCATTTGTATTCGGTCGTAATACAAATGCGGGTATATTTATACAGTTTCGGGGTTGTCCTGAAATTCGTTTCAGGATCACTTTTGGAAGTTGCCAGTTTCCAGTTTTCTATCAGCCGTCTTTTAACATTTGGTTAAAGGCGGATTTATCTTTTCTTGGATGAGAGTGAGTCGTGCTTCTAGAAGGTTCTAGAAGGTTCTAGAATTTGTGACAAGGCTCAGTGACTCATGCTTTGATTTCTAAACATTCTTGTTTTGCTTAAGATCTTTATGCAAGATATTTGTTTATGTTCACATATGATATTTATTATATGGTCACCCCCCTCTCCTACGGTCACCTCCCTCTTTGCTATAAGAGGCCGGCCCCCTCTCTCTCCTTATACACTCTCTCACTTGATGTTTCATTTGCTAGAAAAGATTATGATAGGTTTTATCGGTGTATGGAATTTCACAGTCCATTTCATTCCATCACCCGATTCCTTCGGCAACTTCATTAACCGATCGTCCACGGATTTGGACGAAGTGAGACAAAGTCATCTACTCATTCTCTACATCATTCTTGGTCGTCTCTTTTAGCAAACTTGACGATCGAGTTGCCTCGAGTCAGAGGCGGGAGCCCGTTTAAAGAACCGATCATGTGGTGCCACCTCGACGAGGATATCGGAGATCGACGAGATCGGAGCAGCCGCAACGGAGCGTGGGATGATGGTTGAAGAACGAAGGACTCGGATCGTTCGGTACAATCTTTCTACACTCTTTACAGTTTGTTAGTTTAGCAATAATGGCAGATCCGGGTTAAAGTATACGATAGCGCCAGTTAAAAAGTTTTTGTTCCGCATTTGGCGTCTGTAGACTGCCGGGGCGCTAGCGTAGACTTACAGTGGTATCAGAGCCTCACCATTTTGCTATACTAACTTATGCTAACGCGTTTAAAACATCGATCCGACCGGAAATCGAAAATTGCAAAATCCATGCCCGACAGTTTCTGTTGTTTTTAAACGGTCTCAAAAATTAATTCTGTATGTCTTAAAAATCTGTGCAGGCTTTTCTAAGAATCACGACAAAATTTGGGCACGTTACTCCTCCAAGAAGCCGCGGAAACGCGGCCAAACCCATGGTTTGGCCGCGCATCCGCGGCCACGTGGTGAGCTCGTGCTCCCAAATTTTTCCAGTGGCTTCTCTGTTGGATTTTGGGGTTTTTGGTAAATATCGTTTTGGCCCAGGTTTTGTTACTGTTCACCAGTAAGCAGTGGGGCCCACTTTTTGATATTTGGTCTTTGGTCGATCGAAATTTAAACACGTTAGTTTACAGTGCTTACATTATATCTCCGACCGGGAATGTCATTTGATCGGTAAACCGCGTTTAATTGCTATAGTTCTTTTAGACGGGTTTGCGAACGTGACATTCGCGTTGATGTTCTGTGTTGTGCTGTGATGTTGCGGATTTGTCGTGGTGGATAGCAGTGTGCAATGGTGGTACAATTTGTGTTTATTTGATATTGCGGGACGAGCGTCCAACCTATGGACAGCCGTCACTGCCTGTTGTATAATATTCTTTTGGGGCACGACCAGGTTGCGGTCGATGTACCTATTGTATTATTTTTCATTACTGTACTAGGTTCTGCCCCGCGACGGAGTGCACGGATAGCCGAGTTCGGGAGGGTAACGGGTCCGCATCTCATGGCTTTGAGAGGCAGAGGGGTCCCACTCTAGAATTGGCAGACTATTCGCCGCACTCGTAGGGGGTACAGGTTGACCCAAGGAGGGGTGCCCAAGCTTACCGGATTCCGTGGAGTGCCGGGTGTTCCATTCACTATGCTGTGGGGGACTGCCTCGCTTCAGGTTTTGGCGGGTAACTTGCCGCACCCGTAGGGGTCTAGGTTTCATTACACAGGCTATCCACACGACAGGGGAACGTCGAGTTTCAGCAGCGGCTCTGTGAAACTCGGGGATCCCAGATATCTGTATTGTTCTGTGATGCTTATTACTTTTCTGTAATGTTGCATATTATCACGCCTGGAGCGATTATGTATATTGGTTTATATACTATTAGATGTTGTATATGTTTTACACCCGCGCTAGTCCAGTCCCCGCTCTGTCGTTAGTTAAGTAACCTAACGGGTGATGACGGGACCCAGCGACGAAGGCGGATGGCATATACGTACATTTTATTTTCGTTCTTTTCTGGTGTGATCGAATGATGGGACTGCGTTGATTCTGATCAACGCAAAGTAAAAACAAACCTGTTTACAGTTGTTGGAACAAATTTAAAAAGTGTTGTTACAAAGACGTTTCCTTTTGTTATGCATAGCGGTATTCAGTGGAATATCCTGCACCTCATTCGACGGGGCAAGGGCTGATATCCCTTCACCGGGACTGACCCCTTGGGCAGAAGTTTACGTCAGCGTAATAACTTCACTATAGTCGATTACATGTTGCTTTGCATAGCGGTATTCAGTGGAATATCCTGCACCTCATTCTACGAGGAAAGAGCCGAGATCCCTTTACCGGGAGTGACCTCTTTAGCAAAAGGTTTTCGCCACTATATTTTAAAAAGCTATCAGGTTCCTTCAGCGATATCAAATTCACTACGCTAAAGGTTTTTCGCCAAAAACCAGCCGTTGCCCTCCGTCACTTCTTTTGGGTATTCAGTAGTATTCAAGCTATGTATTTTGACCTAACGCCAAGGCATAGTGTTTGGTAGCTGCTGGGTATTCAATTGTTGCATAGATAGATGAGTTGGTTTGGGACAGCCGTTCTGCCATTTTGACCTAACGCCAAGGGCATGTGCGGGTGGGTTCAAATTAACAAGATAGTGATGGGTAGAACTTGGCATGTGACTTATGACATTTTGACCTAACGCCAAGGTTATAAGAGCATGGGGCAAAAACTATATCGGGAGTTTCTAAAGAAACAGAAACTTGCCAAGTATGCGCATACCTTCTGGAGTATGAGTAACGTGGATGCATTCCATCACGTTATCATGCGATGAGAGTTGGATCCCGATTCCCACTGATGAGTTGGTTTACTCTTCGGGTGATCCCGATTGATTCTTCTTTAGGTTTGGAGGAGAATTTGACAGGACAGTGGGAGGTTTCCGGATTAGATAAAGTGATAACCATTCTGATCTAGGTTAGAGTGCACGCAGAGTGTTTTTTTTCTCTCTCTCTCTTTGGCAGCGACCTTTGACCGACCCTAGACTATGACTCAGTGACCAGGTTGACCGAACCTTCTTAAAATACTGGCTTTTGGATTGTCTGAGTTGCATAAGTCATTGCCACTCCTTCTTTTACCCTTTGAATTTCTCAGAACACCCGTATTACTACGGATATCCACTTCCATTGGATAGAGCCATCGTATGGTTATATACGAACTCGAAGGGACTTCTTCGAGGATGGATCCAGGTTCAGGAGAAATAGAATTGGTTTATTCAGTTGTCTTTTATTATCACCTTCTCTCAGGTTGCGAGAGCTCCTTGGTTTAGGAGAGTACACCTATTACGCTTATTGGATAGTCTTATTCCAAACCATAGGCTGGTGCCGAAAGGTAAGGAATGAAGAAAACCAATTAGCCTAAGTAGGGTGTGCAGAAGGTAATATGTAAAGACAAAATAAAGGGATTAGAAAGAGGGCAAAGTAAATTGCGACTGATATCATTCACGACCAAAACCGCGTACTTCATCGCCGCTCCTATTTCACCTTTAAAAGAATAAGGTATTATTCAGTTGTCTTTTATCATCACCTTCTCTCAGTTGCGAGTACTCCTTGGTTTAGGAGGGTACACCTATTATGCTTACTGGATAGTCTTCTTCCAAACCTTAGGCTGGTGCCGAACGGTAGGGAAGGAAGAAAACCATTTAGCCTAACGATGGTGTACAGAAGGTAACGACTAAAGACAAATAAAGGGATTTGGAGAGATGGCAATAAAATATACGGTTGAAGTCATGAATTGGATTATGGAAGAGGCATTGCTATGAATACCAGGATACCCCTACGAACCATTTTCATGTTTCAGTGCATTGTTAAAAGAAAAACTGTTTTCCCGATTAGACACTTACTCCAAGGGTATGTATTTACCAGGTTTCATTCTCATATCTGTATGGTTTTACAGATGATGAGTGGGAGTAAGATATTGGGAATTAGGTGATTATCCTCATTATATCGGAATTCGTTGTAATTGGTGATATTTGAGGAAATCGCCAGGGTACAGTTTTCAACCTACAACGCACAGGTTTTGAGTTGTTTAACTCAGCGGACTTATACAGAATATTGTATGTTGTCCAAGTGTCCTTCAGGACAAAGGGGTAGGTCCTCGTACTATGTTCTGTTTACTTATAACTTCTCTAGTATTTAGACGAGTGTTTCGTAGAAATACAAGGTCTAAGTTTTGAGAAGTTGTGGGTATAAGAATAAAGTAGAGAACCAGGTATCACAAGTATCGGGATTCTTCAAAGAGATCGAAGATGTAGATTCTTGTGATTGGTATTCAGATGATAGTGATGGTTTTGAGAAACGTGTTTCTCTTTCAGGTTACTCATAATTGGATGGATTCCTAAGTTGAGTAATGCTGATTAGCCTCTTTCCATTAAGTTGATATGCACTGGAGACAGATGCATGGATTGAATATGGTTCCAATTAAATAAGTGCCAAAGTTTCTATATTGGATATAGAATAGTTCGTACCTTAAAAGATATTAAGGTACGGGGAGTTGTCCAGCTTATGATTAAAACCAGACACTGGATAACTCAGGGCACGTTTCTGTAATGGCTGTTTGTGGGTTGACCCTGGCTATGACGAGGGTTGATATTCTACCATTTAGAAGATCAATAGTGATATTGTTCTTGACTTGCCACAGTTTTAGTAAAATGGATCTTTTTCAGAAAACAGTAGTGGGAGTATGGTAGAACTGGAAGTGATTCCAGAACCGCGAACGATTACGGAAAAATTTAATAGGACCTATACATTCAATCAGGTCTGACATTCCAATAGCCACTCCGCAGGTATGGTAGGTAACCTCAGACACCCGAGAGGTACTTCGGTAGGCTCAAGGACGGTGACAGGGAGGTTCTTATCTACCCAGACTTGACACTACTGTTGTTCCAGGATATGAGACCCGGTAGGAGGGTTGTCGTAGTCAGTGGAAGCAGCGGAAGCATAGTGGGCAAGTAGCTTATGTCTATTTATAGACTAGAGTAGTTATAGCGGAAATAGATCATCGAATTTTGATATGACAGTCATTGTAACATTTTCAAAAATATAAAATATTAATTTTGGAAATTTTTATAATTTAATATTATTTTATTGATTATTTTAATATTAAATGCAAATAAATAGGAAAAATGTTAGAAAAATTATGAAAAATTATGGAAAATTCTAAAATAGGGTAAATTAGTGAATTATGACATTTTTAAGTTTTTGTGATTAGTTTGACACTAATTTAGTGCTAATCGCGATTAAAATCGCTAATTGGGTTTTTTGGCAATTTTGTGCAAAACTTGCACATATCACTTTTTCTACACTTGTGCACTTTTCTAGCCATGGTTTTCTTTTGGAATTACTATTGATGTGAGAAGGGTGGGGTTTTAAAAGAAAAGGAAAAGAAAAGAAAATGCAATGATGAGGGTAGGTGAGAGAGAGAGGTGGACTTTGACCTTAACCCTTAGCCTTGTTTCCTCCTTCTCATTTCTTCCCCTCTCTCCCATACTTGCTGCTGCTGCCCCTTCTCCATTTCCCTCCCCTCCTCAAGCCGTGAATCATCTCTAAAAACACACCAAAACTCCAATCTCCTTTCATTAAAAATGTGCAAAATCCCTAGATCTACACATGGAGCTAAAGAAGCATGGATTTGGTCACTAGAGGGCAACTCAAGAATTTTCTTGAGTTGCTAATGAAGGTAATTTCTGAACCATTTGCTTAATTATAGCCTTTCCTATAACCCCATGTCAAGATTTTATCGATATTGCGTGATATTATGAATTTGAGAGAAACCTAGTTAGGGTTTGAGTGAATTGGTGTTGCATTATGAAATTGGACTCAGTATTGATCTTCCCAACACCCTAGTGTTTGAATTGGAACCCCAAAACCTGATGCTAGAACCAGAATACGGATTTTAGAAACCGATATCGGGGAAATTGTGTAATCTGTGAAGGTTAATTGAAATCTGCTATCACCCGAGATGCCCTAAAATAAAATTGAGTGGAAAGTGACATGTGCAGGAACTCAGGAAGCCAACCCCAAAACCCTAGCTCCCCATTCCACTTTCCGGCCGCCAAAACTTGCATTCTGGCCGCAAATTGCGGCCAGACCAGGGAGGAATTGCCTCGTTTTGCGTGCCTGCCCCCATTTCCCCAATTGTTGGCCCTGGGTACTTCTAGTTTTGACAGATTCAATCTAGGGTGAAATCTGGGACATATATCCTATGTTGTCGTTTTGGATTCATGTTTCCGTATTCCGTATTTTTGGATTCTGAAATGGTGGAATGTGTTTTGCCTCGACTATTGTCGTTTATACGACGATATAGAGGATTATGGATGGTTTTGAAGGCATGCCATAGGTTCTCACCTATAGGCCCCCTTATCGTATCGTTTTGGAGTTTATGCGCCGTTTTAGATTGGATTTGATTTTAATGCACATATGCGATATTTTGATGTGTAGGTACCCATGAAGACTTCGGGACGACAAGCATACGTGGTGACGTCCGCAATGATGATGCAAGGTGAGTAGATTATATCTACAGGGGGAAGTCGGGTGGATGGCGTATAGCACCCCCGCAGTCCGTAGATAGATTATTATGTAGTTATGGTGACATTAGGTGTATTATGGATAGTATAGGGTTAGAAGTGACTAGTGTAGTTCATAGTCGCGAACCCTAGGATAGAATTACACCTATACACACACCTTTGCTTATCACTTGTACTTGCACTGTGATTGATGATATGTGATGACTTTGGAGACGAGTCGATGATGTGGGCTTGGTGCCCTGAGATCGGTGATTTGACACGATTCATATGTGGGATATGACTTGTGATTTCTTGCGGGCTTGGGATATGTGTTTACCCCCGCATGCATACTTACTGATGTTACCGTTTGTACTAGACATAGAGTGGTACTCTAGACTATATGATCTGATGATGGTGATATCTGTTATGTGATGAGACAGTGAGATGTTGACCCCTACCCAGCTATGGGGATGCCGTACGATGATTTACCGTACGTGCCGATATTGATGATAGATCCGCACTCATAACCCGAGGATATCTTATGATATGACATTGAGGCGAGATCACCGACTATATATCTTTATATATATACCGATTCAGATTTAGGTGGTTTCTACACCTACCCCTCCTGAGTGACCGGATACTTAGATGTTGTTTGCATAGTAGATGCTTCACTGTGGTGTTGACTACTAGATTTCTGCATCTTCATGCTATTCATATTACTGGCATATGTTCATTGCTATATTATTATCATGCTGTTAGGACACCAGCACCATTATCGATGATGCGTATGTTCCACGTACACCATTTGCCGGCTCACACACTTCATCATCGATAATTGCCATGCCACTACACTGTAGTACTATTGCATTCATGAGATGGTTCTTCCTTCGACTTATGTACATTACTATTCCATGTTGCATGATTCCCGATATGATTACCTTTCCTTATATGTCGCATACATCATGGATTGATTGCATAGCACATCGCATTGGATGTACTTCTTGATGTTGGATTTTCATGGGATTTCTGGATTTGGGAACCGTGTCCTTTTCAATAGCAATCATTTAAAAACCCGGTTCCCTTGATATGATATTTGGGGCGTTGCCCCGTGTTTTCTCGGTGCTAGAGGATGTACTGAGAGAGGGCTGACCCGGACTGACGGAAGCCCGATGCATTGATAGAGGGCTGACCCGGACTGACGGAAGCCCGATGTACTGATAGAGGGCTGACCCGGACTGACGGAAGCCCGATGTATTGAGAGAGGGATGACCCGGACTGACGGATTCCCGATATATACTTTGATATAGGGCATGATCCGGAATGACGGATGCCCGATGTATTGAGAGAGGGATGACCCGGACTGACGGATTCCCGATATATACTTTGAGATAGGGCATGATCCGGAATGACGGATGCCCGATGGATTGATATAGGGCATGATCCGGAAGGACGGATGCCCGATGCATTGAGAGAGGGATGACCCGGACTGACGGATTCCCGATATATACTTTGAGATAGGGCATGATCCGGAATGACGGATGCCCGATGGATTGATATAGGGCATGATCCGGAATGACGGATGCCCGATGCATTGAGAGAGGGATGACCCGGACTGACGGATTCCCGATATGTACTTTGATATAGGGCATGATCCGGAATGACGGATGCCCGATACAGGAGGATTTACGTGTCGATGCTAGGCACGGGTTTCATGATGTTTTTCCATGATTTTGTTTATATCCTCACATTGCATACATGATGCTTATTGTCATTGGGTGACGGGTGTACGGGTTCCACATACATACAGACTTGGATCATAGACAGACTGGTTTTACATTGATCATACTTTATTGTATATATAACAGGGTATGAGGGCGCTGTTATATATACCCTTACACCAATATTAGTGGTATGGGATGCTAATATATGTGTATTGATATCATTGATATTTCGTCGTGGTTACTTCATGCAGACATACCTTACACTGATGACATGTGATTACCTGAGTACCTGGCACTATTTACATGATTAGATGTTACCTTGCCACCTTATTACACTCAGATGTACTCTTGTGGATTATATTGCTAACCGTTGACTTAGGTTTATGTCTTGTATTCGGTTTCTACTTGTAGATGTTTCTATTCACGAGTTGGCAACTCACCCCCGTTGTGCCACAGTTCTTGCAGGTTCTGCCGTACAGGTTCTATTGCGGCATTTCTGGCACACTTTCTTCTTGCGGGTGACTTGCTTTTCGTAGGTGGATTCTTTTGTATCAAGAATCCCCAGTTTGTATTTATTTTATTCATTGTATCTAGAAATTGTCCATCAACCAAAACTTGTATATTCTTTCAGACTCAGAGACAGTGTTGTATTATTCGACCTTAGAGTCGCGCTTAGTAGTATTGCGGGTTTCTTGCTACTTTTGAGCTTTCATTTGGTTTTGATCCTCGCCACTTGGCGTTGTATATTATTATATCATTGTGTGGTTGTGACCGTCGATTGACGAAGAGCTAGCTCCCGCTTGGGGATGCCTTTATCATTGTATATGTATTGTTATCCTTGTTTTACCCCATTCGGGGCCAGTTTTACAAAAGAGACTCTGCCGAAATTTTTAGAAAAGACTTATTGTTTTCAAAACGTACCTTCGGCTTAGTTATTTAAAAACCTTGATTTCAAACCTGTATTCTTCACTTCTTTAAACCAGTTTTCTTTACTTATTCTTCAAAATGGTTTTAGATTTCTGGGCTTTTGGTTTACTTGGATCAGATGGAGTCCTATAGGCTTCATATGGTTCAAGGGCCAGTCACGTGCTCTTTCGGGTCGTGACAAAGTTGGTATCAGAGCGCTAGGTTGACCTTGGTTCGAGTTTAAGTTTGACTATGTGGAGCCTAGGGAGTTGTTTATATACGGAACTTAGGCTTGACCTTACGGAACTTAGACTTGGTCGAGGGGGTGTGAACCCGAACTTTCGTCGTTTTAGGATGACCCTTGGTTGATGGATTAGGTGACTAAAGTAGAGTGACGTACCGTTGGTATGTTCCGCGGCATACTTACGACACGCCACACCGCTTAAGGAACCTTAGGATGTACATACTTTCGAGATTAGTGATTCTCTTCATATCCTGGATTATACATCCATTTGAGATTCCCGCTTCTATTAGTTTCATGATCATACCTTCATTGATACCGTTCCTTCCTATGATCATGTATCCACTTTGGATCTGTTGTTTCCCTTCTTGCCACTGGTGTACTCTTTGATACTCGATTGAGATTCCTGTCACCGTGTTGAGTGCAGTTTGGGCTGCTGCTAGGGTTACGGCCGGTGTGAGCTCGTTTGGTACGAGGGCCGACCTTTGTGTTTTCTGGTGACATGGGAACGTCTCGAGTTAGTGTTGGTGATTGTGACCTCTAGTGGAGGCGAGTGCTTGGTCTTGCCCCGGATGATCGGGCCATTGTTAGAGCTGCCAGTTGAGAGATGACTGTTGATGTATAGCATACCTCAGAGATGTGATGTCGCCTACCGTGCAGACAGATGGACCAGCTGTTGCTGAGATTGTCAGGATGTTGCTTTCGGAGCTTACGAGCTGAGATTGCCGGAGCTTTCAGGCAGATATGCGACAGATGATAGCTAGTCTACCCGATTTGAGAGACGAATGTGATTCGTCCGATTTTGCGCCAGAGCGAGCCCAGTTGAGTTGAAGATTTCCAGTGTGGAGAGTCTTACTCAGATCTAGAGCAGGCTGATTCAGAGACGACCGCCATTGTGTTGCCCTTCCTGGAGGATTGAGGCGTTGTTCGGTGTACAGGCATATGAGCCAGTTGTTGCTGCAAATGATGAGATATCGCCCAGATGATTGGAGCTACTGCAGCATGAGCATGTTCTTGGAGATATGATAGCGAGTCGCTAGTCACCGAGGGTGAATGACTAGGATGTGTGGTGAGTTTGCTTACCCCGATGCGAGTCATCAGGTGGATTGATTCCTGATAGAGACGACATCACGCAGGTTCGTTGAGAGTCGATTGAGACGATCGAATGTCAGGAGCCATTTCCAAGTTTAAAGTATACGGAAAGACATGCAGGTGATTCTATGGACCCTCTAGAAGAATGAAACCCTAACTCGACTTAATGACCGTGTGACAGCCTTTGAACCTTAGGGTTTACGGCGGTTCCGCGGCGCCATTAGTGAGGCTTGGGTTTGCCCTTCTATGGCTGGACCACCGACGCTGTGGCATGTACTCGATACTATTAAACTGTACCCGAGATGTGAGCTCTTGGGGGATTATGAGGATCTGACGAGTCGATCGGATGGTTCGACATCTTTCGGATATCGTGATGGGACACTGCTTGGGAGACTCCAGATGCGAGGATAGCCGTCGGAGCGCAGTTTGTGTAGCCATGATGAGACGAGTCCGAATCAGTCGACATTGAGCAGAGTGAAGAAAAGAGTTCGTACGAGATTTCGACGAGATGATGTTCCACTCCGCTGATATTAGAGATGTGTTACGCACCCCGAGGCGTGGTATATGGATATATCTTCCAGAAAGAAGCGCGATAAGTATGCAACCGTTCCGGAATAAGCGTGAGCTTCAGCATTGGATGATGACTTCCGGGCGTTTCGGCAGGATTGAGATTTGAGAAAGGAATCTCGGCAGGACCTTTCTGGAGTACGATACGAGAAGACTTAGACCCAGAGTGATCATTTTGCGCACACCCAGCAGGCCAGAGTTCGGCATTGTCGACGAGGTAGTTGACCAAGTTCGGATAGAGGAACTTAACCAGATGCGTTGCGAATTGATCAAGGACGGACGAGTGATGAGTATTCCTCCGATGGTTGGGACGTGTTCCCGAGGACCAGTTCGGCCTGACATCTGCTACAGAGTGATGAAGCTACAGAATACGTGATTCGAGTCCGTGTGGGAGACTTCAGATAGACCGTGAGCCAGAGGCCGACGCCAGTGATATGCTGCCTTACGAGTGGTCGTGAGGTTTGACAGAGAAGTGCCAGAACGGAATCGTCCCCGTTAGCACACCTGACAGGGCCGATGAGCCGGTTGACTGTGAGATTGGTAAGCCCCAGAGAGGATAAGGACCCAGAGAGTCAGAGGACGCCAGATCGTGAGCAAGAGACAGGTTGATATCCTGCGCTGCTAGCAGTGGATGGTACCGACTCCTTCTCGACCTTGAAGGAGGAACTATCGAAGACGGTATTTATGATTTGTGATTTGGTGATTCGATTATCACGTATCCGTCATTTTGGATTTCGGTATTTTGGGCGTTCTGTTTGCATGATTTAGTTTTGATGACTGAGTTTCATGATTTTGGTTTCACGCACCCACGGGATATTTATATATTTTGCGCAGAGTTATTACATTTGAGATATTGATTGAGATTTCATGTCTACCGTGTGCAGTGATTTGATTTGCACTTCCAGCTTGGTTTTCATGCACCTTAGTGTTTTGATATACGATTTTGGTGCACGCCAGATGCACTAATATCGGGATTCTTCGTACATGTCACTTGCACCTGATTTATTCTTTCTGTCAGGCACACACGTTGCCTACGACAGATGTTTCGTGCACACCCGTTGCACCTAGATGTTGTTTTGTATACCTGTTTGACACATTTATGGATCTTGATTTCCGTGCGCACCAGACGCACAGGATTTTGTTATGTGCATTTTTTTTTGGGATTTATTCCTTTTGGAGCAGTACCTTTTATGATGTTGGATTTTTGCTTTCATGCTGAGCAGGACTAGTCAGTGGACGGTACCTGGATATACTTTTGCATGCTATTACATCAGCTTTTTACATGTATAGATTGGATATCTACATGTGTAGTTTTGGTCCATATCATATCGGTTTTGTTTTGGATTCGATATTGTGTTTTTACCTCGACTCCGATGATTGCGAGATGCTTGACGGAGTTTTGCTTTTGAGTTATCTGCTCAGTACCCTTGCGCATGCATTGCGCTGTGATGTTTTATGTGTTGATATTTTCGGAGCCCCGACAAATGGATTATTACTGAAATTGTTTTTTTGTATTTGGGGGTTTAAATTTAAATTCGGGGACCGAATTTCTTTAAGGGGGGTAGATTGTAACATTTTCAAAAATATAAAATATTAATTTTGGGAATTTTTATAATTTAATATTATTTTATTGATTATTTTAATATTAAATGCAAATAAATAGGAAAAATATTAGAAAAATTATGAAAAATTATGGAAAATTCTAAAATAGGGTAAATTAGTGAATTATGACATTTTTAAGTTTTTGTGATTAGTTTGACACTAATTTAGTGCTAATCGCGATTAAAATCGCTAATTGGGTTTTTTGGCAATTTTGTGCAAAACTTGCACATATCACTTTTTCTACACTTGTGCACTTTTCTAGCCATGGTTTTCTTTTGGAATTACTATTGATGTGAGAAGGGTGGGGTTTTAAAAGAAAAGGAAAAGAAAAGAAAATGCAATGATGAGGGTAGGTGAGAGAGAGAGGTGGACTTTGACCTTAACCCTTAGCCTTGTTTCCTCCTTCTCATTTCTTCCCCTCTCTCCCATACTTGCTGCTGCTGCCCCTTCTCCATTTCCCTCCCCTCCTCAAGCCGTGAATCATCTCTAAAAACACACCAAAACCCCAATCTCCTTTCATTAAAAATGTGCAAAATCCCTAGATCTACACATGGAGCTAAAGAAGCATGGATTTGGTCACTAGAGGGCAACTCAAGAATTTTCTTGAGTTGCTAATGAAGGTAATTTCTGAACCATTTGCTTAATTATAGCCTTTCCTATAACCCCATGTCAAGATTTTATCGATATTGCGTGATATTATGAATTTGAGAGAAACCTAGTTAGGGTTTGAGTGAATTGGTGTTGCATTATGAAATTGGACTCAGTATTGATCTTCCCAACACCCTAGTGTTTGAATTGGAACCCCAAAACCTGATGCTAGAACCAGAATACGGATTTTAGAAACCGATATCGGGGAAATTGTGTAATCTGTGAAGGTTAATTGAAATCTGCTATCACCCGAGATGCCCTAAAATAAAATTGAGTGGAAAGTGACATGTGCAGGAACTCAGGAAGCCAACCCCAAAACCCTAGCTCCCCATTCCACTTTCCGGCCGCCAAAACCTGCATTCTGGCCGCAAATTGCGGCCAGACCAGGGAGGAATTGCCTCGTTTTGCGTGCCTGCCCCCATTTCCCCAATTGTTGGCCCTGGGTACTTCTAGTTTTGACAGATTCTATCTAGGGTGAAATCTGGGACATATATCCTATGTTGTCGTTTTGGATTCGTGTTTCCGTATTCCGTATTTTTGGATTCTGAAATGGTGGAATGTGTTTTGCCTCGACTATTGTCGTTTATACGACGATATAGAGGATTATGGATGGTTTTGAAAGCGTGCCATAGGTTCTTACCTATAGGCCCCCTTATCGTATCGTTTTGGAGTTTATGCGCCGTTTTAGATTGGATTTGATTTTAATGCATATATGCGATATTTTGATGTGTAGGTACCCATGAAGACTTCGGGATGACAAGCATACGTGGTGACGTCCGCAATGATGATGCAAGGTGAGTAGATTATATCTATAGGGGGAAGTCGGGTGGATGGCGTATAGCACCCCCGCAGTCCGTAGATAGATTATTATGTAGTTATGGTGACATTAGGTGTATTATGGATAGTATAGGGTTAGAAGTGACTAGTGTAGTTCATAGTCGCGAACCCTAGGATAGAATTACACCTATACACACACCTTTGCTTATCACTTGTACTTGCACTGTGATTGATGATATGTGATGACTTTGGAGACGAGTCGATGATGTGGGCTTGGTGCCCTGAGATCGGTGATTTGACACGATTCATATGTGGGATATGACTTGTGATTTCTTGCGGGCTTGGGATATGTGTTTACCCCCGCATGCATACTTACTGATGTTACCGTTTGTACTAGACATAGAGTGGTACTCTAGACTATATGATCTGATGATGGTGATATCTGTTATGTGATGAGACAGTGAGATGTTGACCCCTACCCAGCTATGGGGATGCCGTACGATGATTTATCGTACGTGCCGATATTGATGATAGATCCGCACTCATAACCCGAGGATATCTTATGATATGACATTGAGGCGAGATCACCGACTATATATCTTTATATATATACCGATTCAGATTTAGGTGGTTTCTACACCTACCCCTCCTGAGTGACCGGATACTTAGATGTTGTTTGCATAGTAGATGCTTCACTGTGGTGTTGACTACTAGATTTCTGCATCTTCATGCTATTCATATTGCTGGCATATGTTCATTGCTATATTATTATCATGCTGTTAGGACACCAGCACCATTATCGATGATGCGTAAGTTCCACGTACACCATTTGCCGGCTCACACACTTCATCATCGA
This sequence comes from Agapanthus africanus, assembly GCA_030015575.1. NCBI lineage: Eukaryota > Viridiplantae > Streptophyta > Magnoliopsida > Asparagales > Amaryllidaceae > Agapanthus > Agapanthus africanus. The sequence goes on from JASDDO010000010.1 coordinate 175,342,902, forward strand.
TAATTGCCATGCCACTACACTGTAGTACTATTGCATTCATGAGATGGTTCTTCCTTCGACTTATGTACATTACTATTCCATGTAGCATGATTCCCGATATGATTACCTTTCCTTATATGTCGCATACATCATGGATTGATTGCATAGCACATCGCATTGGATGTACTTCTTGATGTTGGATTTTCATGGGATTTCTGGATTTGGGAACCGTGTCTTTTTCAATAGCAATCATTTAAAAACCCGGTTCCCTTGATATGATATTTGGGGCGTTGCCCCGTGTTTTCTCGGTGCTAGAGGATGTACTGAGAGAGGGCTGACCCGGACTGACGGAAGCCCGATGCATTGATAGAGGGCTGACCCGGACTGACGCAAGCCCGATGTACTGATAGAGGGCTGACCCGGACTGACGGAAGCCCGATGTATTTGTTAGTGTATATGCCCTAGAGGCCATTACTGTATCATACTAGTTTGTATATTACTTAATTGAAGCTTGGGATATTCACCTTGTATAAACAATCTTTCTCAATATAGTAGTATGCTACTTGGTTTGTTTCTACTTCATTGTGTACTTGTGTTTATTTCAGTATATCACTTATACGCATTAGTGGAGCCCTTAGGATCTTTGCTTGATTACCAGCGTTGTGATGGCAGTCACACTAGTGGGGGCTGGGTAATCTATAAGCACATCCTTATACAGGTCCCTAGTCGCAGGACTATCGAGACAGGGCATCGATACTCCGGAGTAGACTAGCGTATGCGCTTCTCATCCCAGTGTGGGAGATGGTCTGTCCCACAGCCATCAGTACGTCGTACTAGAGATAGTATACGGGTGCTCGTTAGGTTACGAGTACACTGGACAGGACTCGTCGGGAACTGACAGGTTGGTATTATACCTATCGTCAGTCATCAGTTCCCAGGTGACATGAGTACAGCTTAGTGCGCTGACTTGATACTAGCACTTCGCCTCGAGTGTGTTCCCACTGCACTTTGATCACTACCCTACCACGGCTCAAAGGAGTCGTGCAAACAGGTGGAGGTTGGGTGCAGTCCCGAAGCACTTGGAGGCAGTGCCGGTTAGACAGGATTCGTCTCTCCCGGTATTGGGGGTTGATATCGCGCTGTGTCTAGGAGAGCCATTACACGAGTAGTCCCTGGCCAGGGCAAGCGAGATATACTGGTAGGTTCCAGTGTTATCTCAGGGTGTTTTGGGCTTCACTCCGACACGACTTGTACCGCTATTGGGGGACTGACGTTTTACCGCCCCCTAGGCCCGACATGCGATGTATCAGACGAACAGACCGGACTGTACGGAGACTGTCACATTCAGACTCAGTAGGAGTACAGATGGGGTTTCACCTCGTCAGCCTTCTTGTCGGCATCTACCTGGGGACCGTTACGCACAGCTAGTGCCGCTTGCGGTCTGTGGTTAAACCCACTGCCAGCGTAGTGCCGAGTCTTTAGAGTCCCACACAGAGGGTATTCGCCTCTGGGAAAAACAGAGTAGAGGTCGCATGGTTTTGCGACAAGATTCGTTCTCATCCGCGCACTTGTGCACGTTTGGAGTCCGGACGGATTATACTGGCAGGCTCTGGTTTGAGCCAGATACTGGTATATGTTTTGGGGGTTGCTTTTATATCTCGGTATTCTTGTTTCTCGGAACAAGAATGCAGGTGTGTATGCACAGATGCTTGAGGCGGAGAATGAGGTTTTTCATTAGGGTTTCGGAACGGGTGCGTATGCACAGTTGACAGTTATCATTTTCCAAACCCTAATGGATTTATGAATTATCTATTAATAATAGTAATTAAATGAGAATTATGTTATGGTTGATTTTTGTTGACTTATTGACCTTGGTTGACTTGTTGACCATTGACCACCATCATGCTTTGAAAGATCCTCCTTGATTCATGCTTACACTTCATTTAAAGAAGCATGATAGTGGTCATTCCAAAAATTACCATCAACTATTCTTATTTTCAATTATTATCATTTAGATAATTCTTTTCTTTTGCATTATGGTTGCAAGAGAGAAAAATATAGCTCATTCTATCATAACCTCTCTCTCTCCTCTCTTCATCTTCTTCTTCCTCAAGCTCAAGGTGACCCCTTCTCATGTGTTGAGAATCCATCACCTTGTAAAGAAAAGCAAACCCTAGTCACTCTCTACTCATTCTAGGTTGAAGGTTTAGCAAGCCGGAAACCCTAGTTCACTCAAAGATCGAGGAAGAGCCCAAAGGTCGAACCTTCGAGGTGGATCCATCTTCGACGGAGGAAGGCGACAAGAAGAGAACCATCAACCTCTACAAGGATTAAAGAAGAAGGAGTTCAAGTTTAGGTATAACCATCTTCCATAGTAGCTAACTTCTTTTAGCGTATTTGCTAGTTTAGTTTAGACACGATCCCGACCTAGTGCAGTCCATGTTGCCTCTTGCGATAAAAATTTGTTTTTTATACCGTTTCCGCCTCCCCGTAAGTACCGGGGGTCGCAATATGGACTTACAGTGGTATCAGAGCCTAACTAAACTTAAACTAGCTTGGTAGTGAAGTGTAACGAAGTTCGGAAACGAAAAATCACAAAATCGGAAAAATCACAAAAACTGAGTTTCTGTTGAATTTTTTTTTGGCTCAAAATGAAAAACTTTATACTTGTAAAATCGTCTCAGGGTTTTGTGTGAACACCCAAGAAAAACGATACAGTGATTCGTCCAAACCGCCGCCCTTCCGCCGCGCGAGGTGGGTATTTGCCGCGGAAGCGCCGCGCTTTGTCTTCTTCTGTGCATCGTTTTTCGTGCAGTGTGTTTGTGTGTTGGTTTTGGGATTTTTGAAATATATTATATGTGCCCAGATTTTCCAGAAAAGAAATTTCCTTTTGGGGTCCTATAATTCCGTATTTTTCCGAACTTCACTGCACTTTGACTATGATGGTTATATCTGTGATGCTTGCATGTATTGAACGTCGGCTAATCGCTATAGGTCGATTAGTCGGGGTTATACATGATCTGTAATGTGCTGGAATGTGTATATGAATGTGTTGGACTGTCGCGGGTGAATAGCCGGGGTGGATGTGAGATGAGCTTTTGTTTTTCTTTCATTCATTGTAAATGTAAATTGATGTAATAATTATTATTTGTTTGGCCGCACAACCGGGTCGGGGTTGTAGCCGTCATTGTATAATTCTTTTTACTGTTTTTGCTCCTAGGATAGACCCATGGAGGGGGTGCACAAACTACCGAGAACTTGGCGGGTAGTTTGCCGCACCCGTAGGGGTCTTGGGTGGGGTATTTGGCTATTCACCGCGACCGTGTTATCCGCTTTTCGTTTCAGGCTCGAAAGGATTGCGGATTGCTAGTATATCCAATGTATTCATCTGTGATCTGTAATGTCTATCATTGCTTTCTATTTAGGCGTTGCTTATGTTTTACAGCCGCGCTAGCCCAGCCCCCGCTCTGTCGTTAGTTAAGTAACCTAACGAGTGATGACGGGACCCCGTGGCGAATGCGAATGGCATAAGCGTACGTCATATTTTGGTTGTTTTCTGCAATGGTAGGATTTAAATGATGGGACGCATTAAAAGTACTAATGCAAGAATATCACGCATTAAAAGAACTAATGCAAGATAATAAACCAAGTTAAAATCGTTTGAACACTTTCGAAAAACCACTCGGTTCTTTTCAAAACTAACTTTTAAATGCGGAGTTTGAGCCAGTCCTTCTAAAAGCTATCTCGTTCCATCGATTATATCAAGTTCACTACGTTCACGGTTTCACCAAAACCATTCGTAGCCCTCCGTCGTTTCATATGAATATTCAACGGTATTCAAGCTGTGTTTGTTGGCCTTAGTCAAGGCACAGTGTTTGGTAGCTGATGGGTATTCATATGTTGCATAGATAGAATGCGTTGGTTTGGGACAGTCGTATTGCCTTGTTGGCCATAGTCAAGGGTAGATACGGGTGGATTCAAATTAACCTGGATAACGACGGGTAGAACTTGACATGTGACTTATGATTTGTTGGCCTTAGTCAAGGTCATAAGAGCATGGGGCAAAAATCCACATCGGGAGTTTCATAAGTACTGAAACTTGCTAGATTTGCATACCATTTGGAGTGTGGTGATTCTGGTAGGATTCCTTCAGTTTCGCCACGCAATGATATTTGGATCCCGATCCTACTGTGAGTATATGTTACTCCTCGGGAAATTTCTCACTAGACGATCAATGCTATAAACCTAGTAGGTGCCTAGAAAGGTGTTAGCGGGGCTACGCCCCCAGAGAAAAGAGGTTATTTAATTAAGGAACTTCGCGAAAGCGTTGGAAAACCTCCCTCGAAGTACCGACACTGGCCTGGCTGAACGGTTAAGCAAGTATTGCACGGTGAGAATGATCCCGGCTAATTCTTCCTTTGTGGTTTGAGGAGGGATTCGAGCGACAGTGGGAGCCATCCTGTTTAGACAAATTAAAAACCATTCTAAACTTGCAAGAGCATCGTGCTAAAGTGTTCCTTCTCTCCCCCCTGCAGCGACCAAATCGAAATGACTGGACTTAAGTTGATTCTAGATAAAAACATATTGACAGGGCCAAACTACAAAGATTGGCTCAGGAATGTCAAGTTGGCAATCACTTACGACAAGCTGGGGTATCTTCTTACCACCAAAGCTCCCCCCGTCCCAAGTCCCACCTCCAGCGTCGCGGATAAGGAAATCCGTAAGACTTGGGAGATTGACAGCGCGAAGGCCAGGTGCCTCGTACTTGCCTCGATGGACAACGAACATCAGAGGAGGCACGAGAATATGGATTTGGAATCCATATTTCTCCATACAAAAGAACTGTATGGAGAGCAGTCTCGTATCGCAAGATACGAAGTGTCGAAGAAGTTGTTTTCGACAAAGTTGGCCATCGGATCATCGGTAGCGGACCACGTGCTTAAGATGATTGGCTACACTGAGGAGCTCGCGGAACTTGGGACCACGTTGGACAGTGAACTCTACACGGATATAATTCTCCAGTCCCTTCCATCCACTTACGCCCAGTTCATACTGAACTTCAACTTGCAAGAAAAGGAAGTTGAACTTTCAGAACTCCTCAACATGCTGAGGAGCGCAGAGGGCACCCTACAGAAGGGTAGGGAAACACCCGCTTTGTTTGTAGGAGGATCTTCTTCCTCTAGGTCCAAGGCGAAAGCCAAGGGAAAGAGGAGGAAAGCCCCCGCCAAACCAAGAGGCGGTGTTAGTAAAGTGGGTACGAAGGGAAAAGAATTGGCAACAAAGATTGCGGGGAAGCTTGTGGGTAAAGAAGAATGCTTCTATTGTCATAAGAGTGGACACTGGAAGAAAGATTGCAGGGCTTGGAAGGCCAAGACACAGGAACTGAAGCAGGTTGCGGCTTCAGCTTCAGGTGTGTATGTTATTGAAAACTGTCTTTCTATAAACTCTACTTCCTGGGTATTTGATACCGGATCAGGATCTCATATCTGTAATTCGTTGCAGGCGTTGAGAAATCGTAGGTTTTTGAAGGAAGGTGACATGACCCTCAGAGTTGCAAACGGAGCTAGCATGGATGCTAAAGCCGTGGGGGACTATCACCTGGGAATGTCAGATGGGCATGTTTTGGTTTTGCGTAATTGCTTTTTTGTACCCAACGCAACTTGTAATATCATTTCTGTATCTTTGGTTTCTAAAGAAGGTTATGAATTTGCGTTTGTAAGTAATGTTGTAAACATTCACCTTAATCAAGTTCTGATTGGGTCAGGTACACTGAGCAATGGTATATACGTATTGAACCAACCACAGATTTTCAATGTCCAGAATACACACAAAAGAAAGTCTCCAGATATCAATCAGGCTTTCTTATGGCATTGTAGACTGGGTCACATCAATGAGACACGGTTGACTAAGTTACATAAAGAAGGATACTTGGATCCGTTCGAGTATCAGTCTTATGCCACTTGTGAATCTTGTCTCATGGGAAAGATGACAAAGACTCCGTTCACTGGACACGGAGAAAGAGCGAGCGAGCTCTTGGGACTCGTACACAGCGACGTGTGCGGTCCAATGTCTACACATGCGCGAAGCGGTTATTCATACTTCATTATTTTCACAGACGATTTCTCTAGGTATGGACATGTCTTCTTAATGAAGCACAAATCCGAGGCCTTTGAGAAATTTCGGGATTACAAGAATGAAGTTGAAAAACAAACAGGCAAAAGTATTAAGATTCTAAGATCGGATCGAGGTGGAGAATACTTAAGTGCCGAGTTCCTGGACTATTTAAAAGAGAATGGAATTCTCTCTCAGCGTACTCCTCCATACACTCCGCAACATAACGGTGTATCGGAAAGGAGGAATCGAACCCTATTGGATATGGTTCGTTCCATGATGAGTAAGGCTGAGTTACCGCGATCTTTCTGGGGTTATGCACTGGAAACAGCTGCACATCTCTTGAACCAAGTTCCTACTAAGACAGTGCCTACCACACCATATCAGATGTGGAGTGGGAAGAAACCCTGTCTTAAATCCTTTAAGACATGGGGATGTCCGGCTTTTGTAAAAAAGCAGCATGCGGACAAGCTCGAGGCACGCTCGGTACAGTGTAAGTTTGTGGGATACCCAAAGAACTCCAAGGGGTATCTTTTCTACTACGAAGAGGAACAAAAAGTTCTTGTTTCTCGTCATGCCTACTTCTTGGAAACTGAGTTTTTGGAAAATCTGATAAGTGGGAGCGCAGTAGAACTGGAAGAAGTTCCAGAACCACAAACCATTACTGAAATCTTAGAGGAACCAGAGGGTTCGAAAGAACAGGACATTCCTATGCCGCTCCGCAGGAGTAGTAGGCAGTCTCATCCGCCCGAGAGATACTACGGTTTTCTCATAGACGGGGATCGAGAGGATTGCATCATAGATTATGACGAGCCTACTAGCTTCCAGCAGGCCGTTCAGAGCGTTGACTCGGTAAAATGGCTGGATGCAATGCGGACCGAAATGGAGTCCATGTACACCAACAAAGTATGGACGTTGGACATTGCTCCAGACGGGGTAAAACCCGTAGGATGCAAGTGGATCTTCAAAAGGAAGATTGGTGTAGATGGACAGGTTGAGACCTATAAAGCTAGACTTGTAGCAAAGGGTTTCCGTCAAAGACCTGGCTTGGACTATGACGAAACCTTTTCTCCAGTGGCTATGCTGAAATCCATTCGGATCCTTCTTGCCATTGCTGCCTTCCACGATTATGAGATTTGGCAGATGGACGTAAAGACCGCTTTTCTAAATGGAAATTTAGAGGAGTGTGTCTATATGGATCAGCCAGAGGGTTTCATTCAGAGTGGGAGCAGCGGAAAGGTGTGCAAGTTGCTTAAGTCCATCTATGGACTAAAGCAGGCATCGCGGAGTTGGAACATCTGTTTTGATGAGACAGTCAAGGAATTTGACTTTATCAAAAATCCAGATGAACCATGCATCTATAGTAGATTTGTAGCGAGAACTGTAGTATTCCTCGTTTTATACGTGGATGACATTCTCTTAATAGGAAATGACATTCCTATGCTACAATCTGTCAAGGGGTTCTTGTCACACAAGTTCTCCATGAAAGACCTGGGTGATGCCTCATACATCCTGGGGATCCGGATCCATCGTGATAGATCCAAGAGGATATTAGGACTTTCTCAGTCCAGGTACATCGACACCATAGTGAAGAGATTCAGTATGGAAGATTCCAAGCGCGGTAACCTACCGGCTTGTCACGGGATCACCCTCTCTAAAGAGATGTCTCCCAAGACTGATTTGGAGAGGGATCGCATGTCTATTATACCCTACGCTTCTGCGGTAGGCTCTATAATGTATGCGATGTTGTGTACCAGACCGGATGTAGCTTATGCACTGAGTGTGGTAAGCCGGTATCAGTCAAACCCTAGGGAGAAACACTGGATAGCGGTAAAGAACATTCTCAAGTACCTGAGAAGGACTAAGGAGATGTTCTTGGTGTATGGCGGAAAAGACCTCCAGATCGAGGCCTTTGCTGACTCCAGCTTCCAGAGTGACAAGGATGATTCCAAGTCCATGTCGGGTTTTGTCTTTACCCTCAATGGAGGGGCGGTATGTTGGAAGAGCTCCAAACAGGAAACCGTTGCAGACTCGACTATGGAAGCGGAATACATTGCTGCATCTGATGCCGCAAAAGAAGCTGTCTGGATAAGGAAGTTCTTAAAAGAACTTCAGGTGGTTCCGTCCATTGTTGACCCAATACCTCTGTATTGCGACAACAACGGGGCTATAGCTTTAGCGAAGGAACCCAGGTCCCATCAGAAATCCAGGCACATCTTGAGGCGGTATCACCTGATCAGGGAGATCGTGGATCGCAAGGAGATCGAGGTTCGGAGGGTTGCTTCAGAAGAGAACACTGCAGATCCATTCACCAAGGCCCTACCCCAGACTCAGTTCGAGCGGCTGATCGAGATGATAGGTCTTCGATACGCCAGTACATGGCCTTAGTGCAAGTGGGAGATTGTTAGTGTATATGCCCTAGAGGCCATTACTGTATCATACTAGTTTGTATATTACTTAATGGAAGCTTGGGATATTCACCTTGTATAAACAATCTTGCTCAATATAGTAGTATGCTACTTGGTTTGCTTCTACTTCAATGTGTACTTGTGTTTATTTCAGTATATCACTTATACGCATTAGTGGAGCCCTTAGGATCTTTGCTTGATTACCAGCGTTGTGATGGCAGTCACACTAGTGGGGGCTGGGTAATCTATAAGCACATCCTTATACAGGTTCCTAGTCGAAGGACTATCGAGACAGGGCATCGATACTTCGGAGTAGACTAGCGTATGCGCTTCTCATCCCAGTGTGGGAGATGGTCTGTCCCACAGCCATCAGTACGTCGTACTAGAGATAGTATACGGGTGCTCGTTAGGTTACGAGTACACTGGACAGGACTCGTCGGGAACTGACAGGTTGGTATTATACCTATCGTCAGTCATCAGTTCCCAGGTGACATGAGTACAGCTTAGTCCGCTGACTTGATACTAGCACTTCGCCTCGAGTGTGTTCCCACTGCACTTTGATCACTACCCTACCACGGCTCAAAGGAGTCGTGCAAACAGGTGGAGGTTGGGTGCAGTCCCGAAGCACTTGGAGGCAGTGCCGGTTAGACAGGATTCGTCTCTCCCGGTATTGGGGGTTGATATCGCGCTGTGTCTAGGAGAGCCATTACACGAGTAGTCCCTGGCCAGGGCAAGCGAGATATACTGGTAGGTTCCAGTGTTATCTCAGGGTGTTTTGGGCTTCACTCCGACACGACTTGTACCGCTATTGGGGGACTGACGTTTTACCGCCCCCTAGGCCCGACATGCGATGTATCAGACGAACAGACCGGACTGTACGGAGACTGTCACATTCAGACTCAGTAGGAGTACAGATGGGGTTTCACCTCGTCAGCCTTCTTGTCGGCATCTACCTGGGGACCGTTACGCACAGCTAGTGCCGCTTGCGGTCTGTGGTTAAACCCACTGCCAGCGTAGTGCCGAGTCTTTAGAGTCCCACACAGAGGGTATTCGCCTCTGGGCAAAACAGAGTAGAGGTCGCATGGTTTTGCGACAAGATTCGTTCTCATCCGCGCACTTGTGCACGTTTGGAGTCCGGACGGATTATACTGGAAGGCTCTGGTTTGAGCCAGATACTGGTATATGTTTTGGGGGTTGCTTTTATATCTCGGTATTCTTGTTTCTCGGAACAAGAATGCAGGTGTGTATGCACAGATGCTTGAGGCGGAGAATGAGGTTTTTCATTAGGGTTTCGGAACGGGTGCGTATGCACAGTTGACAGTTATCATTTTCCAAACCCTAATGGATTTATGAATTATCTATTAATAATAGTAATTAAATGAGAATTATGTTATGGTTGATTTTTGTTGACTTATTGACCTTGGTTGACTTGTTGACCATTGACCACCATCATGCTTTGAAAGATCCTCCTTGATTCATGCTTACACTTCATTTAAAGAAGCATGATAGTGGTCATTCCAAAAATTACCATCAACTATTCTTATTTTCAATTATTATCATTTAGATAATTCTTTTCTTTTGCATTATGGTTGCAAGAGAGAAAAATATAGCTCATTCTATCATAACCTCTCTCTCTCCTCTCTTCATCTTCTTCTTCCTCAAGCTCAAGGTGACCCCTTCTCATGTGTTGAGAATCCATCACCTTGAAAAGAAAAGCAAACCCTAGTCACTCTCTACTCATTCTAGGTTGAAGGTTTAGCAAGCCGGAAACCCTAGTTCACTCAAAGATCGAGGAAGAGCCCAAAGGTCGAACCTTCGAGGTGGATCCATCTTCGACGGAGGAAGGCGACAAGAAGAGAACCATCAACCTCTACAAGGATTAAAGAAGAAGGAGTTCAAGTTTAGGTATAACCATCTTCCATAGTAGCTAACTCCTTTTAGCGTATTTGCTAGTTTAGTTTAGACACGATCCCGACCTAGTGCAGTCCATGTTGCCTCTTGCGATAAAAATTTGTTTTTTATACCGTTTCCGCCTCCCCGTAAGTACCGGGGGTCGCAATATGGACTTACAGTATTGAGAGAGGGATGACCCGGACTGACGGATTCCGGATATATACTTTGATATAGGGCATGATCCGGAATGACGGATGCCCGATGTATTGAGAGAGGGATGACCCGGACTGACGGATTCCCGATATATACTTTGAGATAGGGCATGATCCGGAATGACGGATGCCCGATGGATTGATATAGGGCATGATCCGGAATGACGGATGCCCGATGCATTGAGAGAGGGATGACCCGGACTGACGGATTCCCGATATATACTTTGAGATAGGGCATGATCCGGAATGACGGATGCCCGATGGATTGATATAGGACATGATCCGGAATGACGGATGCCCGATGCATTGAGAGAGGGATGACCCGGACTGACGGATTCCCGATATGTACTTTGATATAGGGCATGATCCGGAATGACGGATGCCCGATACAGGAGGATTTACGTGTCGATGCTAGGCACGGGTTTCATGATGTTTTTCCATGATTTTGTTTATATCCTCACATTGCATACATGATGCTTATTGTCATTGGGTGACGGGTGGACGGGTTCCACATACATACAGACTTGGATCATAGACAGACTGGTTTTACATTGATCATACTTTATTGTATATATAACAGGGTATGAGGGCGCTGTTATATATACCCTTACACCAATATTAGTGGTATGGGACGCTAATATTTGTGTATTGATATCATTGATATTTCGTCGTGGTTACTTCATGCAGACATACCTTACACTGATGACATGTGATTACATGAGTACCTGGCACTATTTACATGATTAGATGTTACCTTGCTACCTTATTACACTCAGATGTACTCTTGTGGATTATATTGCTGACCGTTGACTTAGGTTTATGTCTTGCATTCGGTTTCTACTTGTAGATGTTTCTATTCACGAGTTGGCAACTCACCCCCGTTGTGCCACAGTTCTTGCAGGTTCTGCCGTACAGGTTCTATTGCGGCATTTCTGGCACACTTTCTTCTTGCGGGTGACTTGCTTTTGGTAGGTGGATTCTTTTGTATCAAGAATCCCCAGTTTGTATTTATTTTATTCATTGTATCTAGAAATTGTCCATCAACCAAAACTTGTATATTCTTTCAGACTCAGAGACAGTGTTGTATTATTCGACCTTAGAGTCGCGCTTAGTAGTATTGCGGGTTTCTTGCTACTTTTGAGCTTTCTTTTGGTTTTGATCCTCGCCACTTGGCGTTGTATATTATTATATCATTGTGTGGTTGTGACCGTCGATTGACGAAGAGCTAGCTCCCGCTTGGGGATGCCTTTATCATTGTATATGTATTGTTATCCTTGTTTTACCCCATTCGGGGCCAGTTTTACAAAAGAGACTCTGCCGAAATTTTTAGAAAAGACTTATTGTTTTCAAAACGTACCTTCGGCTTAGTTATTTAAAAACCTTGATTTCAAACCTGTATTCTTCACTTCTTTAAACCAGTTTTCTTTACTTATTCTTCAAAATGGTTTTAGATTTCTGGGCTTTTGGTTTACTTGGATCAGATGGAGTCCTATAGGCTTCATATGGTTCAAGGGCCAGTCACGTGCTCTTTCGGGTCGTGACAGTCATGTGTTTGACTTCAATCAGAAAAAGGGGATGGATCAGTTAAGAGGGTAGTAGGGTGTGATGTCATGGTATCTGGATGACATACACAGAGTAGGAAGTAAAATTCCTATACTACGATCGGTTGTACTGTGGTCGTCACACAGTTGTTTCTCCAGACAGGATATGGATTTAATATTTGACATTTTGGTTTCTAGATCTATGGTTTTAGATCAGGATTTGGGTAGTTTCCCAATGTGGGTACTTTGAAAGATATTCTAATGGTTTTTGGAATAGTTGACTCCTAGCATGGTGGTGTACCTGCAGGTGATGGAGTCACCCTCTCTAAAGGTGTCTTACAGACTAAAGGGGAGAGGGATGTGCATGATTGGCAGATCACTTGCTTAGGCAATTGAGTCAATCATGAGATGTCAAGTACCACACCAAATGTTGTTTTTGCACTAGATGCAATAAGTTTGTATTAATCCAATCCTGGAGAAACATAAGGAAGCAGTTATAGAACATAAGTGCATGTTCTACGAATTTGATGACGGCAGCCTCCTTCGGGAGACGATTATCATTCCAGGCTTCAAAGGTGACGTGGATGACAGAGTGACTGTCAGAGTTTTAGTTTTTCCCACTGACGAAGAGGGACAGTATTATGGACAGGTGGTCCAAGAGGATACTGTGGGAAGCAAGGTGCCCGATACTGATTAGGTTCAGTGATCGATTCAGTCTAAGAAGTATGGATATGGAGTTCATTTATGAACTAAGGTCCCATCAGATATCCAGACATGTTCTAAGACAAGTATTACTCAATTCGGGAGATGGTTTTCTCCGCGAACTTGAGATTAAGAGAGATATAGAAAGATACTTCTAGGCGGATCCACTCACTGAGGCTATTTCTCGAACACAATAGTTTTACAAACGGGCTTTGTGAAACTGATTAGTAGAGGAGTTGGATGTTCGGTTTCACACGGGCTGTGAGTAGTCGACATCGCAATATTAGCCTTGAGTGCAAGTGGGAGATTGTTGGAGATAGTGCCCTCATAGTCAATTATTGGATCGTAGGTACGTGATTGCAATGATTGCGGAGGACCTATACCGGTAGGACAGTCTTACTCGAGATGATAGTATGCTATCTGGTTTGCCTTTATCAGTCGTGTACATGTTCAGGTGATTGATTGCATGTTACACTTTGATGGAGCCCTTAGGATCTTGCTTTACTACCAACAGTATGATGGCGATCATATACGTGAGAGTTGGGTAGTTTATATGCATATCCTTAATTGTGGTCCCTAGTCGTGGGAGTTTCGAGACAGGGCATCGATACTCCGGAGTAGACTAGTGTGTACAGTCGAGACCCCGACGAGGGGCGGTGGCCGGTCTCACAAGCCACTGGTGTCAGTTGGATCACCTAAGATGTATACAGGTGCTCATTGGGTTATGAGTACACCGGACAGGACTCGCCGGGAATCTGCTAGTTAGTATTATATCTACCGTCAGATAGCAGTTCCCTGGTAATATGTGTACAGGTTAGTTCATCGACCTGAGGTCGTCATTTGTCTCGTGTGAGTTCCCACTGTGCTTTGATTTCTACCCTACCACGGCTCAAAGGAGTCGTGCAAACAGGTAGATTTTGGGTACAGTCCCGAGCCATATGGAGGCACGTGAGCGGATCGGCAGGGGATTCGTCTCTCCCGGTATTGGGGGCGAGGTCGTGCTGTGTCTAGGAGAGCCATTACACAAATCCATGGCCATGGTAGGAGATTTACTGGTAGGTACTCCAGTAGTATCTCAGGGTGTATTGAGGCTTCACTCCGACACGACTTATACTGCTATTGGGGGTCTGACGTTGCTAGCCCCCTAGGCAGATATGCGATACTCATTGACGAATGGACCGGACTGTATATACATTGTCACTGTTAGGCTCAGTAGGGTTTCTGGATGAGTTCACTCATCGGCCTCCCTTGAGTTCGCTCATCAGCTTCCCTTAAGGTCAGTCCATGGGCAGCCGTTACGCATAGCTAGTGTCGCTGACGGTTTGTGGTTAAACCCACTGCCAGGGTACTGACGAGTCATTAGAGTCCCCTACAGATAGTTTCCCAAGTTCGGGCAAAACGTTGTAGAGGCCGTATGGTTATATGGCAGGGTTCGGAAAATGTACGTGCGTTTACGCACGTGTTATTTTTCGGGCAGATGATACTGGTCGGCTTTGGTTTAAGCCGGATCCGAGTATTATATTGAGTAGGTATAATATCTTTGTCTCAGTTGCATTTGTATTCGGTCGTAATACAAATGCGGTTATATTTATACAGTTTGGGGGTTGTCCTGAAATTCGTTTCAGGATCACTTTTGGAAGTTGCCAGTTTCCAGTTTTCTATCAGCCGTCTTTTAACATTTGGTTAAAGGCGGATTTATCTTTTCTTGGATGAGAGTGAGTCGTGCTTCTAGAAGGTTCTAGAATTTGTGACAAGGCTCAGTGACTCATGCTTTGATTTCTAAACATTCTTGTTTTGCTTAAGATCTTTATGCAAGATATTTGTTTGTGTTCACATATGATATTTATCCTATGGTCACCCCCCTTTCCTACGGTCACCTCCCTCTTTGCTATAAGAGGCCGGCCCCCTCTCTCTCCTTATACACTCTCTCACTTGATGTTTCATTTGCTAGAAAAGATTATGATAGGTTTTATCGGTGTATGGAATTTCACAGTCCATTTCATTCCATCACCCGATTCCTTCGGCAACTTCATTAACCGGTCGTCCACGGATTTGGACGAAGTGAGACAAAGTCATCTACTCATTCTCTACATCATTCTTGGTCGTCTCTTTTAGCAAACTTGACGATCGAGTTGCCTCGAGTCAGAGGCGGGAGCCCGTTTAAAGAACCGATCATGTGGTGCCACCTCGACGAGGATATCAGAGATCGACGAGATCGGAGCAGCCGCAACGGAGCGTGGGATGATGGTTGAAGAACGAAGGACTCGGATCGTTCGGTACAATCTTTCTACACTCTTTACAGTTTGTTAGTTTAGCAATAATGGCAGATCCGGGTTAAAGTATACGATAGCGCCAGTTAAAAAGTTTTTGTTCCGCATTTGGCGTCTGTAGACTGCCGGGGCGCTAGCGTAGACTTACAGGATGGAGGCCGGGGCGCCGCCGTGCACTTACATATTCTCCCCAGGATCGATTGATACCATCTCACTACAACTAGTGAGAATCCTAACATCCAATTAGATCTATCCCATAGATCTATAACCCAGGATTTAGGAGGTATCTCCTTGATCCTATTCGGAGAATCCTTGTGATAAGCGGAGATTGACCGAGCGTAGCATAGGAAACTCCTTCCCTATCAAGAGTATGTCATCCACGTACCCTACGAGGATCATCACCATACTCTCTACTACCTTTTTGTATATACAAGGTTCATCTACCATTTTGATGAAGTCAAACTCTTTGACTACAACATCAAAACAGATGTTCCAACTCCGCGATGCCTGATTTATCACATAAAACATCTTGCACACGTATCCGCTGCTCCTACTGTCTACGAAGCCCTCTGGCTGTGTTCTTATAGACGCTCTCTTCTAAAATATAATTTAGAAAAGCAGTCATGACACACAACCGCCAGATATCGTAGTCATTGTATGTAGCCGTGGCAAGTAGGATCTGGATGTACTTAAGCATAGCTTTGAAAGTCTCAACTTTTCCATGTACACAAAGTAATCTTCTCAAGATATACTTTCTCCTGATGGGGATTTAACCCTTCAGATTAAGCAACCAAAGTCCATACTTTGTTGGTGTATAAGGATTCTATCTCAGATCGTTAAGCACCCAGCCATTCTTACAGAGTCCCACTTCTGATGGCCAGCTCGAAACTAGTTGGGTCATCATCTTATGATGTAATCCTTGCTCCCACTGTCATAGAGAAACCGAAGTATTTCTCAGGTGGGTGAGGAAACCTACTAGATCGGCGGAGAGGCTGAGGTTCATTGGTTACTATTGAATCCTTCGGTTCTACCAAATCATCAACTGCAGTTTGTATTGCTAGAATCTTTCCAGTTCTACAGAACTGACCTTGCCTCGAGCTTTGTCCGGATTTTGCTTTTAGACATAGGCCGGACAACCCCAAATCATACTATCCTTAAGAGATGGGCTCTTCCCATATCATATCACATATGTAGTGGTAGGCAACTGATTTGATTTGAACCCTATTCAATAGGTATGCAGCTTCTCAAGTGCATAACTCCCAAAAGGAAATAAGAAACTCAGTAGTACTCATCATAGAGCACCCCTTATCACATAAGGTGTAATTGCTCCGCCCCGATACACTATCGTGCTATGGTGTATACGAAGGAGTAATGCTGAGAGATAATTTCATTCTCCTTTAGAATAGTCCAGGAATTCCGTGCTCTAGTATTCTCCTCCTTGATCTCATCAAAGGACATAATACTTTTATCCGTTTTTGGTTCTCTACTTCTAACTTATATTCTGTGATTATCTCAAAAGTTTCGGACTTGTGTTTCAACAGGAACATTTGTCTGAATCTTGAGAGATCATCAGCGAATGTAATGAAGTACAAAGAACCAGTCCTGGCATGTGTAGACAGGGGACTATCATACATCAGCATGTATCAATCCCAAGAGTTCACTAGCTCTTTCTCTGTTTCCAATAAATAGAGCTGTAGTCATCTTATCTCTGTGACATGACCGGCAAGTTTCACAAGATGTAAATTCAAACTAATTTAAATATGCATCTTTATTTAACTTCAGCTAGTCGGGTCGCATTGATATGACCTAGTCTACAATGCCTCAAGAAGGATTCGTTCATTTATGAACTCTTCCTCTTGTGTGTGTTCTGTATGTTAAGAACTGTGGTTTGATTTAGAACGTCTATGCTTTTAGATAACGTGCCTGAACCGATCAACTTTCGATATAGGAAATGTTCAAAACATTATCCAACAATACAAAATTATATCCTTTCTTTACTAATAAAGAGACTGATATGATGTTGTACATCAGGTTCGGTATCTAATAACATTCGTTCGGAATCAATGTATTCTGGTAATACAGGGTGATAGTGACCAACAGACTTGGCTGCAACACTTGCACCGGTTCTATCTCATGAAACTTATCACCCGTTCTCAGTTCTCTACCTTTTTGTGGCCCATGTAACAAATTACATATCTGGGATCCTGATCCGGTATCTTATACCCAGGATGTAAAGGATACTGAGAAACAGTTCTCTGCAAAGAACACACTCGAAGATGATGCATCAACATGCACTTTCTTCGTTTGGGCGGCACGGGAAATCTGGTATTCCCCAATTTCCTGCTCTGTCTTATAACAATTATTAGTTTGAGCGGGACCAACGTTCCGCAGCTCAGTATAACAAGCGGGTTCGGTCAATATATCCTTATTATTATCTTGATTAAGGCGTGACATGGTCGCTACCTGGAGAGAGAGAGAAGAAAAACACTCAGCGTGCGCTTTTACAAGATTAGATTAGTTATCAATTTAGCTAATCAGGATGTCTTCCACTGTTTTAGTCAAATCTTCCTTCAAACCCTAAAAGGTAAGACTAGCCAGGATTAATTACACACTACAAGTTCGCCAATCTTTCAGCCAGGCCAGTACCGGTACTTTGAGGGAGGTTCCTCGTGCTTTCGCACGGACCTAATTAAAGTAAACCTCGTTTTCCCAGGGGTGTAACCCCGTTAACACCTTTCTAGATACCTACTTGATCGGCTAATTGTAATGTATAAAACTCTCCCAGGAGCAACTCTTACTTGCAGCGGGTATCGGGATTTAACTATCTCATAGAAGGTATGCAATCTCATTGCAAATTTCAACACTTGAAATTCCAAATAATATTTTACCCCTAGCGTCCTATGACCTTGACGGAGGCCAAACTACCCATAGTCCGCTAGTCAAGTTCAACCCGTCATTTCCTGATTGAATTAAACCCATCCGCACGACCCTTGACGGAGGCCAAACTATGCCGTACGAATACCCTAATCCAATCGCATCGTATGCTAGCAGATAAGCACTAGTTAGCTACCGTACACTACGCCTTGACGGAGGCCAAACTACCGCAGCACGAATACTAACTAGTACTTATCTGAAATGACGGAGGGCTACGACAGGTTTTTAAGATAATCCTTTGCGTAATGAACTTGATATCGTTGTAGAATCGAGTGATTTTAAATGGAATGTTTTTTAGGCTTTTCTAGTTTTGCTAAAGAGGTCACTCCCGGTGAAGGGATCGTCGGCTCTTTCCTCATTGAATAAGGTGCAGGATATTTCACAAATACTGCTGTACAAAGCAAGAACTATAGAAGCAATCAAAAAATAAACCGAGTTTGTAGCATCAGCAAGTTTCACTAAAGAGGTCACTCCCGGTGAAAGGATCTCGGCTCTTCCCTTATCGAATAAGGTGCTGGATGTTCTACAAGGAACACCGCTATGCAAAGCAAGAACTAGAGCTACCAGTTTTTAAACAAGTTTCTACAACATCTTTAGGTTTCATTTAGTTTCATTAATCTCATTAATGAAGTCCCATTTTATTATGCTTCACAAGCATCACATTTGAAACGAAATCTGCAATATAACATATATCTCATATATATAATATAAACATTCGTCTCAGGCAGTAATATGATCTCATCACAGAACATTGCAGCAAAAGAACATATATGAAATATTGGATATACTAGGACGTCCGTATTTTAATACGAGCCTGTATAAAATACGGATTCCACGATCGCGATGAATAGCCAAACCCATATCCCTAGACCCCTACGAGAGCGGCAAGCAACACTGCCAATTCTAGGGTTAGGAGACCCGGTCTCGACTTCTCGAGATGGTCTCCCACTGGACCCTAGAACCCGGTTACTTATGCTCCCCGCCTTGGGTCTACCTAATGCGGAAAAGTAAATAATATACAATGGTGACATCATCCTCAGCCCTGAAGTGCCCTAATAAAAGAATATTACATACAAATGAATTTTACATGAATGAAAATAAAAAACCTCATCTCACATAAAACCCCCGGCTATTCAAAACGCGACGATCCAATATAACATATCACAGCAACACATAATATCTCATATCATCAACTTAAGCAAGTATGCGTATCCCGATTGTCGTTGATGTATAGCAACGAAGCCGGCGATACACCACATACTACACTTACGGTCACAGAAAAGAAAGTGTAAGACTACAACAGTTGGAATCCGCAACCTCTTTAGACATCGCATGCCCAACCAAATGAATTCCTTAGACATCGCATGCCTAACAATTATAAACCCCGCATTTTAGTCTCATTATCGAAAACTCTTTTCAATATCAAGTTGGGCAATTCAACAAGATTCCCAACATTTTGATCGAATGCTCGTCGCAAACTTTAGTAGACGGCCGCACCCACGGATGCCGTCGACGAAGTGCACTAAGGCGGAACACCGTTGCCGCGAGCACCCGAACGGATGCTTTTGGCGACGGGGTTCTCCTACAGTCACTTGGTCGGGGCTATGGGGTATGGCTATCTATTAAGTTTACCCGGCGAGTATCCGCGTACGCTACGTGATTGCGACGGACTTTTGATCACATCAAAATCCCGTGGCAACCGATCATCTGAGACTGAACTGCTAGATTTATAACATTCAAATTAATTATCTCATAACTACTTGTGGATTCCAAATATTGTATCACATTCTTGATAAATAGACAATGTTAAACTTTCCGATCAAATAATCAGACACCCAAGTTTTCCCAAATAGTTCTCAACTCTTGAAATTAGTTTAAAAACTTCTATTACATGCCACAGTACCAATGGTCCAGCCGTAGAAGGGTCAAGCCAACGCCTCACATGTGGCATGCTGTACTGCCCCAAACCCTAAGGTTTAGAGGCAGTTCAAGACGGTCACCTAATCGAGTTAAGGTTTGTGTTCTTCTAGAGGGTCCACCGCGTTACTTGCATGATTTTCCGAAAGTTTCAAACTCAAGAAAAAATCCAACTTTTGAAAATTTTTCCGACAGGGGAAAAAGTGAGTTATTGATATCCGTTCGAACTTTTTAACAGTTTCTAAAATTATCCGGAAAAACTTTAAACAAAGTTAAACTTTCCGATCGAATCAACGAGCTCCCAATACAACCCAGAAAACTCAACACTTGAGTAGAATTAAAAATTCCCAAAAACATGCAGAGACACCTACGGTTGTTACTCTATAAAATTGAGTGCCTAATCTTCACATACAGCCGCGGAACCGCCGCCAAAAGCCGGGTATGGCCGCGGTTCCGTGGCGCTACAGTAGAATTAGGTTGTCGTATTTTACAGTAATTCCTATATTTCGCCACTGATTTTTTTGAGTATTTTTAATATGAAAAAATCAATAGTTTTTAAAGATTTCCAGAAACTAGGTTATATCGTGTATTCGGAGTTCGATCGGACTTTAAACTTCACCTAGACTTCGCCTAAAGCTCTAGCTTGGCTCTGATACCACTGTAGGGATGCTAGGCACACATACAAGCGTCTACGAGGCATCAACTATGCCAGATTTAAAATTTAGCCGTGCCGAACAACCATTAACAAGATCTTTAAACTAGTGATTAGGTCAAAACAAGCATGTTAAACAATTTAACACTAAGTGAGAGGGATTACAACCTTTGTAGATCCGGTCCTTCACTTCTTAAGCTTCGTGTTGAGGTCCCTTCGCTGCGATCATCGTGTTCCGGACTCTCAAGAGGCTCCGCGAAGAGAAAGATGCGAGCTTGCTTCCGATCTTCGATAACAAAGATGATCTGCCTTGAAGTTTCATTAACACAAGCTAACACTCACTAAATGAAGTGAACACTCTCATCTAAAGGGCAAGGGTAGATGAGGATGATGAAGTAGGATTTTTGCTCTCATTTGTTTTCTTATTCTCACTCATTTTTCATCACAAAAATCAAAGCAAGAAAGCTTTTCATGAAGAACTCAAGCAAGAAGAAGATGAATAATTATTAGAATCCTTTTTGTGATGAATAATGAAAAGAAGATAATGATGAATAATGCAACCATGGTTAACTAAACCTTTGTAAAGATTTAACTAGGGCTAGGGTTTGGGTTGGGTTAAGAATGAGTCATAACAAAATATATTAACACAAAACAAAAAGAAACCTACTAGAAGGTTCATGAATGCACTAACCCAAATCAAACCATAATCTTGTTTAATCTCCACTAAACATGTTGCATTAGTAATCATATCATGTTACAATATTATATATCACATATATAATATTTATTGTAACAAAATAAAATAATACAATTAACATATATCGTATGTATATCAATGTATTACCCGAGTGAGAAAAAGAATCTTTTAGTGAGCTAATATTAGTTAATGTTATTTAATATATCATATATATTATCATACATTAAATTATCGAATCAACACTTGATTCGACAATCCGGCTATATCGCATATAACCGACTAATATCTCATTTACCGATTCATCGAATCAACACTTGATCCGATGACCCGGCTGATATCAAATATCGCGAGAATAGAATACGGTATCTCATATCGCATTATCCTCGGTCCCGCACATATCACATATGTGCTCCTACTCCTTTTTGCCTGAGTCAAGAAACCTCTGTGTAGGACTCAAAACAATCGTCAATACGCCGGCAGTAGGTGATGATCATATCAAACAACCACAAGCTGCAAGCGGTCTGCTAAACGTAACAGCTACCCAGGTATTGAGCGCTCAGAAGATCAACAAGCAATCCTGTACTCTCTCCCATGAATCCAATCAGTAACACTCCCGTACAGTCCGGTCTCGTCGTCTGATATGTCGCAAAACTCGCCAAGGGGTGGTAAACGTCAGACCCAAGTAGCTCGATAAGTCGTGTCGATATGAGGTTTATAACAGTTCAAGAAACTACTGATAACACTTACCAGTAAATCTCAGCAACCCTGGCCAGGGATTTCCAGTTATAGCCAATCGAACATAGCACAACATCAAGTCCCTATACCGGGAGAGACGAATCCCCTCCAATCGCTCATTGCCTCCATGTGATTCGGGATTGTACCCAAAACCCACCTTTTTGCACGCCCTCTTAGACGTGGTATGATGGAAATCAAAGCACAGTGGGAATCACACAAGACTCTATGATGATCTCAAGTCAACAGACTACTCTGTACCAGTGTCACCGGAGAACTGCCATCTGACGTGAGGTATAATACCATCTGGGAGTTCTCGGCGAGTCCGTCCAGTGTACCCAGTCTCTACTGAGCACCCGTACACCATCCTTGATGTCAAACATCGGTGGATATGGGATCATCCATCGCCCATCATATGGGTCAAGATGCGTATATGCTAGTCTACTCTGGTGCATCGATGCCCTGTCTCGATACACCCTCGACTAGGAATAGTTATAGGATGTACTCGTCGACTACCGTGGCCCCACTAGTATGATCTGATCATAGTCCCAGTAGTCGAGTATATATTCTAAGAGCATTATCAACATGTAACATAGAGACAATTAGAGTACATGTTAAGATAAAGAGTAACCAGATAGCGTACTATCATGTCGAGCAAGAAAGTCCTCCCTATATATGTCCAAGCATCCATTACAATATACATCGTATGTACAGTAATGGCCTCTAGGGCATACAAATAACTAACAGATACTTGCCAGTCTTGACTCAAAGGTAAAATGAACGATACTCTGTTTACAGGAAACAGAGTAAGAGTTAGTGAACTCTTGGGACGCATACATGATGATGTATATGGTCCTATGTCTACAAATGCCAAGGTTGGTTCTTGGTACTTCATTACATTCATCGTCTATCTCTCAAGATTCTGACATATATTCCTGTTGAAACATGAGCCTAAAACTTTTGAGAAATTCAAGGAATATAAGCTTGAAGTTGAGAACCTGACGGGTGGAAGTATTAAAATACTTCGATGTGATCGAGGAGGAGAATACTTGGGCATGGAGTTCCTGGATTATTTAAAGGAGAATGTGATTCTCTCTCAGCTTACTCATTCGAATACACCATATAATAATGGTGTATCGGGGCGGAGGTATTGCACCCTATGAGATATAGTGCGCACTATGATAAGTACTGCTGAGTTACCTATTTTCTTTTGGATGTTATGCACTTGAGAAGCTGCATACCTATTGAATGGGGTTCCATCAAAATTAATGCCTACCACCCCATATGAGATATGGTGTGGGAAGAGACCATGTCTTAAACGAGTTAAGATATGGGGTTTTCTGGCCGATGTTGAAAAGCAAAATCCGGACAAGCTCGAGGCAAGGTCAGTTCTGTATAAGTTTGTTAGGACATCCCAAACATTTGTTGTTGGAGATAGTGCCCTCAGAGTCAATTATTGGATCACAGACACGTGATTGCAATGATTGAGGGAGGACCTATCCTAGTTGGACAGTCTTACTCGAGATGATAGTATGCTATCTGGTTTACCTTTATCATCGTGTACTGCTTTAGGTGACCTGACAGGTCGCTATTGCACGTTGATAGAGCCCCTTGGATTCTTGCTTGACTGCCAGCAGTATGAGGGCGATCATATAAGTGAGAGCTGGAGTCTATAAGCACATCCTTAAAAGGTCCATAGTCGTGGGAGTTTCGAGACAGGGCATCGATTCTCCAGAGTAGACTAGTGTATACAGTAGAGACCCCGACGAGGGGCGGTGGCCGGTCTCACAAGCCACTGGTGTCAGTTGGTTCACCTAAGATGTATACAGGTGCTCATTGGGTTATGAGTACACCGGACAGGACTCGCCGGGAACATGCTAGTTGGTCTTATACCTGACGTCAGATAGCAGTTCCCAGGTGACATGTGTACAGGTTAGTTCATCGACCTGGGGATCGTCATTTGTCTCGTGTGAGTTCCCACTGTGCTTTGATTACTACCCTACCACGGCTCAAAGGAGTCGTGCAAACAGGTTTTAGTTGGGTACAGTCCCGAGCCACATGGAGGCAGTGAGCGGATCTTCAGGGGTTCGTCTTTCCCGGTATTGGGGGTGAGGTCGCGTTGTGTCTAGGAGAGCCATTACACGAAGTCCTTGGCCAAGGCAGGAGATTTACTGGTAGGTATTCCAGTAGTATCACAGGGTGTTCTGGGCTACACTCCGACACGACTTGTACCGCTTTTGGGGGTCTGACTTTTACCAACCCCCTAGGCCCGACATGCGATGCTCATAGACGAACGGACCGGACTGTACGGATATTGTCACTGACAGGCTCAGTAGGGTGTCAGGATGAGTTCGCTCATCGACGTCCCTTTTTGTCAATAGCTGGTGGCCCGTCACGTATTGGCTTATACCTCTGACGTGCTAGTGGTTAAATCCACAGCCATGGTATTGACGAGTCTTTAGAGTCCACCACACATACAGTTACTCAAGCTTTCGGGCGAAACGCTGTAGAGGCCGTATGGAGATATGGCAGGGACCGATCAGATACGTGCGGTATTGTACGGATCAGGATCGGACGGTTAGTACTAGTGGCCGTATGGTTATATGGCAGGGTTCGATCAGATACGTGCGGTATTGCACGAATCAGGATCGGACGGATATTACTAGCCGGCTTTGGTTTAAGCCGGATCCTAGTTTAGTACAGTGTAGATTTTGTCTCATTGCATTTGTATCTGGACGGAATACAGATGCGGGTGTGTATGCACAGTATCGGGGTTTTCCTGTAATTTATTACGGGACCAGTTTTCTGGAGTTTCCAGTTTGCCTTCCGTTCCGGCCGGTTTTCCTTTGTTCTTTCCCGGCCGGACTTTTCCGATGGAGGGACTAATTTGCATTTGTGCAAATTGGTATTTGAGGAGGGGTTTTATGCATTTGTGGGGCTTCATGACGGTTGATAATCATGAGATGCTTTCTTAGTCTTATCTTTGCTTTATGAGATTAGAAAGGATTTAGATTGATAAGAGGTTTACCTTTTTGGATGTGGTCACCCATTCTTTTTCTCCTACACTCACCTCCCTTGTATATTCCCTCCACCATTCTCACATTAGCAAAGGGGCCGGCCACAATTTTGGATGAGGGGAGAGGGAAAATGAGAGGTTCATTTTTGTGAGAAGAAGAATTCCTATCTCATTTTTCTTGCTACAAAAACATTCTAGCTCCACTTGATAAGTTGATTTCCATTCTATCCTTCCATCACCATGGCAACCAAAACCCAAGTGAGACATAGCCTATACACATTCTACAGTAAATCTTGGACGCGTCGGCTAGCCTACTTCGTGCCCGAGTTGCCTCGGTATTGAGGTGGGAGCCCGTAAAAGATGCAGGCGATGTGGTGCCCTACCGGCGAGGAGGCGACGACCGGAGTTTCCGCAGAGGATCGGGATGACGACGAGAAGACCGAAGGACGCGGATCACTCGGTATATCTCTAACCCATCCTCTTGTTAGCTTAGACTAGTTAATGGTTCGATCCGGGTGTTTAGTGCGCGGTGGTGCCGGTTTGCTAAGTTCGCAAAATTAAAGTTTATCACCGCTTCCGTATTTGGCCGACGGATTGACGGCCGGGGCGCCGCCGTGCACTTACAGTGGTATCAGAGACTCGCCATTAACTTCGTCTAGCTTTGTTTGATGTGTTTGCATTTCCGATCGACCAAAATTCCAAAAACCCGCGTTTTTCCTCACATAAGTTTTCTGTCGAAATTTTTTGAAGTCCAAAAATTTTTCAGGTTGTAAAAAACTAATGTACGGGAAATTCTAAGACTGCTGTAAAAATTCGACGCAGTGAGTCGATCACTGAAGCGCGGAACCGCGGCCAAACCCCCCTTGGGCCGCGGTTCCGCCGTACATTGGTGTCCTCACTGTGTCCAATTTCTCCAGTGGGCTTCTGGGCTGATTTTAGGGGTTTTGGAATATTAATATTGGGCCCAGAATTTCTGTGAGTGCTACAGTATTGCTTGGGGGCCCACTTGTTAATTTTTGATCGATCGGATATTTTAAACACATTATTTCACAGTATTTACATTATATCTGCGACCGTGAATGTCACTCGATCGGTAAATCCGGTCTAACTGCTATAGCCCGGTTAGACGGATTTGCGAACGCGACTTTCACGTTGATGTTTTGTGATTTTGCTGTGATGTTGCGGATCGGTCGTGGGGATAGCCTGGATGCAATGCTAGTATAGTTTCGGTTGTATTATGTACATTTGATATTGCGGGGCGAGCATCCGACATGTGGACTGCCGTCACTGCCTGTTTGTATTATTATTTTGGGGCACGACCTGGTTGCGGTCGATGTACCCGGTGTATGTATATTTTACTTTCTGTACTAGGATTACCCCGCGAAGGGGTGCACGGATGGCCGGGTTCTAGAGGGCAACAAGCCCGCATCTCATGGCATTGAGACGGAGGGGGCTTCACTCTAGGATTGGCGGGCTATTCGCCGCACTCGTAGGGTACAGGTTGACCCAGGAGGGGTGCCCAAGTTGCCGGATTCCGTGAAGTGCTGGGTGGTCCATTCACGGAGCTGAATGGGGCTGCCTCGCTTCAGGTTTTGGCGGGTAACTTGCCGCGCCCGTAGGGGTCTAGGATTTCATTGCACAGGCTATCCACACGACCAGGGGAACGTCGGGTTTCAGTAGTGGCTCTGTGAAACCCGGGGATCCCAGATATCTGTATTGTTCTGTGATGCTGTACATTTCTGGGACGTTGCATTTTTATCACGCCTTGAGCGAAATATTATATATTAGTAGATGTTGTATATGTTTTTCATCCGCGCTAGTCCAGTCCCCGCTCTGTCGTTAGTTAGCTAACCTAACGGGTGATGACGGGACCCAGTGGCGAATGCGGATGGCATATACGTACGTCAGTATATTTTCGTTCTTTGTGGTGTGATCAATGATGGGACTGCATTGATTCGGATCAATGCAAGTTAAACAAACCTATTCTAATGTTGTTGGAACACTTTTCAAAAAGCTGTTATTGCAAGGACGTTCACTTTTGCTTTGCATCGTGGTATTCATTTGGAATATCCTGCACCCCATTTTACGGGGAAAGAGCCGAGATCCCTTCACCGGGAGTGACCTCTTTAGTAAAGGTTTTCATCACTATAATTTCTAAAAAGCTATCAGTTCCTTCAACGATATCAAGTTCATTACGTTAAAGGTTTTCGCCAGAAACCATTCGTAGCCCTCCGTCGTTTCAGACAGGTAGCACGTAGTATTCATGCTATGTTTGTTGACCTTCGTCAAGGCATAGTGCATGGTAGCTGCTTGTTGGTTTTCTGCTGCATAGATAGATGTGTTGGTTTGGGACAGTCGTATAGCCTTGTTGACCTTCGTCAAGGGCTTGTACGGGTGGGTTCAAATTAACCTGGACTATGACGGGTGGAACTTGACATGTGACTTATGATTTGTTGACCTTCGTCAAGGTCATAAGAGCATGGGGCAGAAATCACATCGGGAGTTTCAAAAGAACTGAAACTTGCCAGACATGCGGATACCTTCTGGAGTGTGATAGTGTGAGCGGATTCCGTCATATTATCATGCAATGATAGTTGGATCCCGATTCCCACTGATGAGTTGGTTTACTCCTCGGGTGACCCCGACTAATTCTTCTTTCAGGTTTGGAGGAGAATTTGAGGTACAGTGGGAGGTTTCCAGATTAGATAAATTGGTAACCATTCTGATCTAGGTTAGAGTGCACGCTGAGTGTTTCTTTTCTCTCTCTCTTTGGCAGCGACCATTGACCTGACCCTTGACTATGACTCAGTGACCAAGTGGACCGAACCTTCTTAACACTGGCTTTTGGATTGTCAGAGTTGCAGACCTCATTGCCACTCCTACTTTTACCCTTTTCTCCAGGACACCCCGTATTACTACGAACGCCCACTTCCATTGGACAAAACCATCGTATGGTTATATACGAACTCAAGGGACTTCGAGGATGGTTTCTGTTTCTGGAGAAAACGGATAGGACTATTCAGTTGTCTTTTCTTTTCACCTTCTCTCAGGTTGCGTGTACTCCTTGGTTTAGGAGTAGTACACCTATTACGCAAATTGGATAGTCTTCTTCCAAACCTTAGGCTGGTGCCGACCGGTAGGGAATGAAGAAAACCAATTAGCATAACGATGGTGTGCAGAAGGTATTAAGTTAATACAAAGCAAGGGATTAGTAAGAGGGCAAAGTAAATTGCGACTGCTATTCACGACCATACCAAATATTTCTTCGCCAATCCTAAATCCCCTTTGTATTTCTCCAGGACACTCCGTATCACTATGAAGATCCACAGTTTATTGGATATTCCATCGTATGGTTATATACGAACTCGAAAGGAACTTGTTCAAGTTCGGGGATGGATTCTGGTTCAGGAGAAATAGGAATAAGGTTTATTCGGTTGTCTTTTATCTTCACCTTCTCTCGTGTTGCGAGTGCTCCTAGGACTAGGACAGTACACCCATTATGCTTATTGGATAGTCTTCTTCCAAACCATAGGCTGGTGCCGAACGGTAGGGAAGGAAGAAAACCAATTGGCCTAAAGGGGTGTGCAGAAGGTAATGACTAAAGACATATAAAGGGATTTGGAGATGTGGCAAAGAATTATACGGTTATAGTTGTGAATCTGGATAATGGTAGAGGCATTACTAGGAATACCAGGATACCCCATCGAAACATTTCAATGTTTCAGTTCAGCTGTGTACTGTTAAAAGAAAACTGATTTCCCGATTGGACACTTGCTCCAGGGTATGTATTTACCAGGTTTGATTCTCACATATGTATGGTCTTACAGATGATGAGTGAGAGTAAGTTATTGGGAATTGGGTGATCATCCTCATTATATCGGGATTCGTTGTAATCGGTGATATTTGAGGAGATCACCTGGGCTGTTTGCCGGTCGACAAATGTTTGGTTTTGAATATCCGCTGTTGTGCACCAATTTAAAATTGATATATCTGTACGTCTATTTTCATAGAGTGAGATATACCTTTTGATATTATGTCGATGACATTTACCTATATCAGTGGATGGTTAGGTAAGGAGCATCAAACAGCGGTGTAATTCTTCGTAACCATAGTACTGTTTTCAACCTACGACACACAGTGAATGAGTTATCAGACTCAGCGGACTTATACAGAGTATTGTATGTTGTCCAGTGTCCAATAGGACAGAGGGGTTGGTCCTCATACTATATTCTGTTTACTTTTAACTTCTCTAGTTCTTAGACATGTGTTTCGTAGAAACATAGGGTCTAAGTTTTGAGGAGTTATAGGTATTTGAATAGAGTAGAGAACCAGGTGTAGCAAGTATCGGGATTCTTCAAAGTGATCGAAGATTTAGATACTTGTGTATGGTATTCAGTTGATAGTAATGATAAAGAGAAATTTCTTCTCTTTCAGGTTACTCATAATTGGAAGCATTCCTAAGTTGAGTAACGCTGATCGGCCTCCTTCCATTTAGTTGACATGCACTGGAGACAGCTGCATGATTTGAATCTGGTTCAATTAAATCAGTGCCTCTGTTTCTATATTGGATATAGAACAGTTCATATCTTAACGTTGTTAAGATACGGGGAGTTGTCCGGCTTATGCTTAAAACCAGACACTGGATAACTCAAGGCACGTTTTTGTAATGGCTGTTTGTGGGTTGACCCAGGCTATGACGAGGGTTGAATTTCTACCATCTGGCAGATCAATAGAAATATTGTTCTAGACTCGCCACAGTTTTATTAAAAATGGATTTTTTCAAAAACACTAGTGGGAGTATGGTAGAAATGGAAGTGATTCCAGAACCGCAAACGATTACTGAAGATTTGATAAGGAACCTAAAGATTCAATCTGATTTGACATTCCATTGGCCACTCCGCAGATACGGTGGGTAACTTCAGGCACCCGAGAGGTACTCCGGTAGCCTCGAGGACGGTGACAGGGAAGTTCTTGTTTACCCACACTTGCCATTGCTGTTGTTCCAGGCTGCGAGACTCGGCAGGAGGATGACTATAGCGTCGTTCTAAACTAGCTTTAGAAGTGCACGTCTATATGACTCTGCCAGAGGGTTGTCGTAGTCAGTGGGAGCAGCGGAAGCATTAGTGGATATCAGGCTCATGTCTATAGACTAAAGCAGATGTAGCGGAGATAGATCATCTATTTCTGATGTGACAGTCATAGGTTTGACTTCATCAGAATAGGGGATGGATCAGTTGAGAAGGTAGTAGGGTGTGATGTCCTAGTATTTGATGACAAACACAGAGTAGGAAGTGATATTCCTATACTACGATCGGTTATACTTTTGTCGTCACACAGTGTTTTCTCCACAAGGGACTTGGACATTATATCAAACATACTGGTTACTAGATCTATGGTTTTTAGATCTAGATTTGGGTGGTTTCCCAATCAGGGTACTTTGACAACATTCTAAGAGTATTTAGAATGGACGACTCCTGGCACGGTAGTGTACCTGCAGGTGATGGAGTCACCCTCTCTAAAGGTGTCTTATAGACTAAAGGGGAGAGGGATGTTCATGATTGGCAGATCACTTGCTTAGGCAATTGAGTCAATCATGAGATGTCAAGTACCACACCAGATGCTGTTCTTGCAGTAGATGCAATAAGTTGATATTGATCCAATCCTGGAGAAACAGTCGGAAGCAGAACATAAGTGGATGTTCTAGGGATATGATAACGACAGCCTCATTTGGGAGACAGTTATCATTCCAGGATTCCAAGGTGACATGGACGATAAGGAGGTTGTCAGAGTTATAGTTTTCCTTCTGACGAGGGGCAGTATTTTGGACAGGTGGTCCAAGAAAATACTGAGGGTCGCATGGCGCAGGATACTGATTAAGTTCAGTTGACGATACAGCCTAAGAAGTTTGGATTTGGAGTTCATTTATGAGCTAGGTCCCATCAGACATCCAGACATTCTAAGACAGGTATTGCTCATTTCGGGAGATGGCTTTCTCCGCGAACTTGAAATATAGAGAGACATAGAAAGAAATATCCAAGCGGATCCACTCACTGAGGCTATTCCTCGAACGCAATAGTTTCGCAAACAGGCTTTGTGCGACTGACTAGTAGAGGAGTTGGGTGTTCGGTATCACACGGGCTGTGAGTATGCGACATCGCAATAATTAGCCTTGAGTGCAAGTGGGAGATTGTTGGAGATAGTGCCCTCAGAGTCAATTATTGGATCACAGGAACGTGATTGCAATGATTGAGGGAGGACCTATCCCGATAGGACAGTCTTACTCGAGATGATAGTATGCTATCTGGTTTACCTTTATCATCGTGTACTGCTTTAGGTGACCTGACAGGTCGCTATTGCACGTTGATAGAGCCCCTTGGATTCTTGCTTGACTGCCAGCAGTATGAGGGCGATCATATAAGTGAGAGCTGGAGTCTATAAGCACATCCTTAAAAGGTCCCTAGTCGTGGGAGTTTCGAGACAGGGCATCGATTCTCCAGAGTAGACTAGTGTATACAGTCGAGACCCCGACGAGGGGCGGTGGCCGGTCTCACAAGCCACTGGTGTCAGTTGGTTCACCTAAGATGTATACAGGTGCTCATTGGGTTATGAGTACACCGGACAGGACTCGCCGGGAACATGCTAGTTGGTCTTATACCTGACGTCAGATAGCAGTTCCCAGGTGACATGTGTACAGGTTAGTTCATCGACCTGGGGATCGTCATTTGTCTCGTGTGAGTTCCCACTGTGCTTTGATTACTACCCTACCACGGCTCAAAGGAGTCGTGCAAACAGGTTTTAGTTGGGTACAGTCCCGAGCCACATGGAGGCAGTGAGCGGATCTTCAGGGGTTCGTCTCTCCCGGTATTGGGGGTGAGGTCACGCTGTGTCTAGGAGAGCCATTACACGAAGTCCTTCGCCAAGGCAGGAAATTTACTGGTAGGTATTCCAGTAGTATCTCAGGGTGTTCTGGGCTACACTCCGACACGACATGTACCGCTTTTGGGGGTCTGACTTTTACCAACCCCCTAGGCCCGACATGCGATGCTCATAGACGAACGGATCGGACTGTACGGATATTGTCACTGACAGGCTCAGTAGGGTGTCAGGATGAGTTCGCTCATCGACGTCCCTTTTTGTCAATAGCTGGTGGCCCGTCACGTATTGTCTTATACCTCTGACGTGCTAGTGGTTAAATCCACAGCCATAGTATTGACGAGTCTTTAGAGTCCACCACACTTACAGTTACTCAAGCTTTCGGGCGAAACGCTGTAGAGGCCGTATGGAGATATGGCAGGGTCCGATCAGATACGTGCGGTATTGTACGGATCAGGATCGGACGGTTAGTACTAGTGGCCGTATGGTTATATGGCAGGGTTCGATCAGATACGTGCGGTATTGCACGAATCAGGATCGGACGGATATTACTAGCCGGCTTTGGTTTAAGCCGGATCCTAGTTTAGTACAGTGTAGATTTTGTCTCATTGCATTTGTATCCGGACGGAATACAGATGCGGGTGTGTATGCACAGTATCGGGGTTTTCCTGTAATTTATTACGGGACCAGTTTTCTGGAGTTGCCAGTTTGCCTTCCGTTCCGGCCGGTTTTCCTTTGTTCTTTCCCGGCCGGACTTTTCCGATGGAGGGACTAATTTGCATTTGTGCAAATTGGTATTTGAGGAGGGGTTTTATGCATTTGTGGGGCTTCATGATGGTTGATAATCATGAGATGCTTTCTTAGTCTTTTCTTTGCTTTATGAGATTAGAAAGGATTTAGATTGATAAGAGGTTTACCTTTTTGGATGTGGTCACCCATTCTTTTTCTCCTACACTCACCTCCCTTGTATATTCCCTCCACCATTCTCACATTAGCAAAGGGGCCGGCCACAATTTTGGATGAGGGGAGAGGAAAAATGAGAGGTTCATTTTTGTGAGAAGAAGAATTCCTATCTCATTTTTCTTGTTACAAAAACATTCTAGCTCCACTTGATAAGTTGATTTCCATTCTATCCCTCCATCACCATGGCAACCAAAACCCAAGTGAGACATAGCCTATACACATTCTACAGCAAATCTTGGACGCGTCGGCTAGCCTACTTCGCGCCCGAGTTGCCTCGGTATTGAGGTGGGAGCCCGTAAAAGATGCAGGCGATGTGGTGCCCTTCCGGCGAGGAGGCGACGACCGGAGTTTCCGCAGAGGATCGGGATGACGACGAGAAGACCGGAGGACTCGGATCACTCGGTATATCTCTAACCCATCCTCTTGTTAGCTTAGACTAGTTAACGGTTCGATCCGGGTGTTTAGTGCGCGGTGGTGCCGGTTTGCTAAGTTCGCAAGATTAAAGTTTATCACCGCTTCCGCATTTGGCCGACGGATTGACGGCCGGGGCGCCGCCGTGCACTTACATTTGTGAGGGAATATCTTCTACCACTCTGAGGTGCAAAAGATGTTTTGTTTCTCAGCATGCTACCTTTTTAGAAATGGAATTTCTTGTGAAGAAATTTGTGGTCATGAGGTAGAACTGGAAGGAGTTCCAGCTAGACAAACTATCAGCTGATGATTTGGTGAAACCAAAGAATTCAATAGTCTCCAACGAACCTCAGCCTCTCCGCGAATCTAGTAGGGTTCCTCATCCACTTGAGAGATATTACAGTCTTCTCAGTGATAGTGGGAGCGAGGATTGCATCATGTGATGATGGCCCAACCGGGTTCAGACAGGCCAACAGGAGTGGTGACTCTGTGAAATGGCTGGATGCTATGCGATCAAAGATGGAATCCATGTACACCAACAAAGTATGACTTTGATTGTAGCACCTGAAGGGGTAAAACCTATTGGGAGCAAATGGATCTTGAGAAGATTCTTGGTGTAGATGGAAAAATTGTGACTTTCAAAGCTTTGCTTAAGTCCATCAGGATCAATGCAAGCATCGCGGAGTTGGAACATCTGTTTTGATATGACAGTCAAAGAGTTTGACTTCATCAAAATGGTAGATGAACCTTGTATATACAAGAAGGTTGTAGAGAGTAAGGTTGTCTTCTACGTATTGTACGTAGAAGACATACTCTTGATAGGAAATGGTTTCCTATGCTACACTCGGTCAAGCTCCTCTTATCACGAAGATTCTCTGTTGGAGATAATGCCCTCAGAGTCAATTATTGGATCACAGGTACGTGATTGCAATGATTGATGGAGGACCTATCCCGGTAGGACAGTCTTACTCGAGATGATAGTATGCTATCTGGTTTACCTTTATTATCGTGTACTGTTTTAGGTGACCTGACACGTCGCTATTACACGTTGATAGAGCCCCTAGGATTCTTGCTTGACCACCAGCAGTATGAGGGCGATCATATACGTGGGAGCTGGCAGACTATAAGCATATCCTTAAATGGTCCCTAGTCGTGTGAGTTTCGAGATAGGGCATCGATACTCCATAGTAGACTAGTGTATACAGTCGAGACCCCGACGAGGGGCGGTGGCCGGTCTCACAAGCCACTGGTGTCGGTTGGATCACCTAAGATGTATACAGGTGCTCATTGGGTTATGAGTACACCGGACAGGACTCGCCGGGAACATGCCAGTTGGTCATATACCAGACGTCAGATGGCAGTTCCCTGGTGACATGTGTGCAGGTTAGTTCATCGACCTGGGGATCGTCATTTGTCTTGTGTGAGTTCCCACTGTACTTTGATTACTACCCTACCACGGCTCAAAGGAGTCGTGCAAACAGGTTTTAGTTGGGTACAGTCCCGAGCCACATGGAGGCAGTGAGCGTATCTTCAGGGGTTCGTCTCTCCCGGTATTGGGGGTGAGGTCGTGCTGTGTCTAGGAGAGCCATTACACGAAGCCCTCGGCCGAGGCAAGGAGATTTACTGGTAGGTATTCCAGTAGTATCTCAGGGTGTTCTGGGCTACACTCCGACACGACTTGTACCGCTTTTGGGGGTCTGACTTTTACCAACCCCTAGGCCCGCCATGCGATGCTCATAGACGAACGGACCGGACTGCACGGATATTGTCACTGACAGGCTCAGTAGGGTGTCAGGATGAGTTCGCTCATCGACGTCCCTTTTGGTCAATAGCTGGTGGTCCGTCACGTATTGGCTTATACCTCTGACGTGCTAGTGGTTAAATCCACAACCAAGGTGTTGACGAGTCTTTAGAGTCCCCCACATTCTATTACCCAGCTTTCGGGCGAAAGGTTGTAGAGGCCGTATGGAGATATGGCAAGGTCCGATCAGATACGTGCGGTATTGCACGGATCAGGATCGGACAGTTTGTACTATAGGCCGTATGGATATATGGCAGGGTTTGATCAGATACGTGCGGTATTGCACGGATCAGGATCGAACAGATATTACCAGCCGGTTTTGATATAAGCCGGATTCTAGTATAGTATAGTGGAGATTTTGTCTCATGGCATTTGTATTTCGGTCGAAATACAGATGCGGGTGTGTATGCACAGTATCGGGGTTTTTCCTGTAATTTATTACGGGACCAGTTTTCTGGAGTTGCCAGTTTGCTTTTAGTTTCGGCCGATTTCCATTGTTCCGTTGATTGGCCGAAGATTGGTGGAGGAGGGCTTATTTGCATTGTTGCAAATAAGTATTTGTGGAGGGGTTCTTTGCTTATTCTTGTGTCATGATAGTTTTTCATTGACCTTGACTTCTTGACTTCTCCATCATGGCTTGACTTTCATGTGACATGGTTTTCATTATGGTTGTGGTGGAGTGAGGTTCTCTTTTGGTAATCATTTCTTTGCATGATTTGGTTGTTGAGTGTTGGTGTTTCTTTGTGATCATTATTCCATATGATAACCATTCCTCTCTCTCTCTTGGATAAGGATGGCTCTCTCATTTTCTATCACACTACACTCTCATTCTCATTCTCCTCCCTCACTTGTCATGGCCGGCCAAGCATGGAGGGGGGGTTGCCCATTTTTGTAGTGGGGATTTTTGCTCTCTAGTTGATAGAAAAATCCCCAAGTTCCTCCACATAATCGTTGTATCATCCCTCCACTAAATTGGCACCTCCATGAACCCCAAATGAGACACAAGTTTTACTATACATTCTACTGCATATCTTGGGCACGTCGAGTAGCCGGCTTCGTGCCCGAGTTGCCTCGGCATTGAGGTGGGAGCCCGTAAAAGAAGTAGGCGATGTGGTGCACTTCCGGCGACGAGGAGGAGACGGAACATTCCGCAAGAGATCGGGACGACGACGAGAAGACCGGAGGACTCGGATCTGTCGGTATACTTCTCTTCCCTATCTTGTTAGTTGCTTAGACTTGTTAATGGTTACGATCCGGATGTTTAGTGCGCGGTGGTGCCGGTTTGCTAAGTCCGCAAAATTAAAGTTTTTCACCGCTTCCGCATTCCGGCGTCGGATTGACGGCCGGGGCGCCTCCGTGCACTTATAGTGGTATCAGAGCCTCGCCATTAACTTAGTCTATCTTTGTGTAATGTGTTTGCATTTCCGATCGATCAAAAAGTCCAAAAACCCGTATTTAGTCGCATCAGTTTTCTGTTGGAATTTTTTAGTGTCGAAAATTTTTTCAGGTTGTAAAATATTGATGTACTGGAAAATCTAAGAGCTCTGTAAAAATTCGATGAGGTGACTCCACAGTGGGAGCGCGGAACCGCCGCGAAAACCCCCTTCCCGCCGCCCTTCCGCCGCACACTGTGGGGATCACTGCACCAATTTTTTACAGAGGCTTTCTGGGTTTAAAATATGGGTTTTGGAATGTTAAAATTGGGCCCAGGTTTTCTGTGAGTGCTACAGTTTTGATTGGGGGCCCACTTGTTAATTTTTGGTCAATCGGAAAATTTTAAACACATTTTTCACAGTATTTACATTATATCTGCGACCGTGAATGTCACTTGATCGGTAAATCTGGTCTAACTGCTATATCCCGGTTAGACGGATTTGCGAACGTGACTTTCACGTTGATGTTCTATGTTTATGCTGTGATGTTGCGGATCGGTCGTGGGGGATAGCCTGGATGCAATGCTAGTACAGTTGTGGTTGTATTATGTACATTTGATATTGCGGGGCGAGCGTCCGACATGTGGACTGCCGTCACTGCCTGTTTGTATTATTATTTTGGGGCACGGCCAGGTTGCGGTCGATGCACCCGTTGTATGTATATTTTACTTTCTGTACTAGGATTACCCCGCGGAGGGGTGCACGGATAGCCGGGTTCTAGAGGGCAACAAGCCCGCATCTCTTGGCATTGAGACGGAGGGGGCTTCACTCTAGGATTGGCGGGCTATTCGCCGCACTCGTAGGGGGTACAGGTTGACCCAGGAGGGGTGCCCAAGTTACCGGATTCCGTGAAGTGCTGGGTGGTCCATTCACGGTGCTGAAGGGGGCTGCCTCGCTTCAGGTTTTGGCGGGTGACTTGCCGCGCCCGTAGGGGTCTAGGATTCCATTGCACAGGCTATCCACACGACCAGAGGAACGTCGGGTTTCAGCAGTGGCTCTGTGAAACCCGGGGATCCCAGATATCTGTATTGTTTCTGTGATGCTGTACATTTTCTGTGATGTTGCATTTCTTTCATGCCTTGAGCGAAATATAATATATTGGTATATATATTAGTAGATGTTGTATATGTTTTACATCCGCGCTAGTCCAGTCCCCGCTCTGTCGTTATTTAGCTAACCTAACGGGTAATGACGGGACCCAGTGGCGAATGCGGATGGCATATACGTACATCAGTATATTTTCGTTCTTTTCGGTGTGATCAATTGATGGGACTGCGTTGATTCGGATCAATGCAAGTTAAAACAAACCAAATCTGATGTTGTTGGAACACTTTTCAAAAAGCTGTTATTGCAAGGACGTTCACTTTTGTTTTGCATCGTGATATTCAGTTGGAATATCCTGCTCCTCAGTCGACGAGGCAAGGGCCGAGATCCCTTCACCGGGAGTGACCCCTTGGACAAAAGTTTGCGTCGGGGCATTAACTTCACTATAGCCGATTACTTTTGCTTTGCATCGCTTTATTCATTTGGAATATCCTGCACCCCATTCTACGGGGAAAGAGCCGAGATCCCTTCACCGGGAGTGACCTCTTTAGCAACGGTTTTCGTCACTATATTTTTAAAAAGCTATCCGTTCCTTCGATGATATCAAGTTCTTTACGTTAAAGGTTTTCGCCAGAAACCATTCGTAGCCCTCCGTCGTTTCATATGGGTGGTCAATAGTATTCAAGCTGTGTATGTTGGCCAAAGTCAAGGTACAGTGTTTGGTAGCTATTGGGGTATTCATATGCAGCATAGATAGATGCGTTGGTTTGGGACAGTCGTGCTGCCATTTTGGCCAAAGTCAAGGGTATGTACGGGTGGATTCAAATTAACCTGGAGAATGACGGGTAGAACTTGACATGTGACTTATGATATGTTGGCCAAAGTCAAGGTCATAAGAGCATGGGGCAGAAATCACAGCGGGAGTTTCAAAAGAACTGAAACTTGCCAGATATGCGCATACCTTCTGGAGTGTGATACCGTGAGCGGATTCCGTCACGTTATCATGCGATGATAGTTGGATCCCGATTCCCACTGATGAGTTAGTTTACTCCTCGGGTAACCCCGACTAATTCTTCTTTCAGGTTTGGAGGAGAATTTGAGGTACAGTGGGAGGATTCCATATTAGATAAATTGGTAACCATTCTGATCTAGGTTAGAGTGCACGCTGAGTGTTTCTTTTCTCTCTCTCTTTGGCCGCGACCATTGACCCGACCCTAAGACTTTGACTCAGAGACCAAGTTGACCGAACCTTCTTAAACACTGGCTTTTGGATTGTCAGAGTTGCAAACCTCATTGCCACTCCTACTTTTACCCTTTTCTCCAGGACACCCCTTATTGCTACGAACATCCACTTCCATTGGACAAAACCATCATATGGTTAGATACGAACTCGAAAGAATTTATTCGAGGATGGTTTCAGGTTCTGGAGAAAACGGATAGGATTATTCAATTGTCTTTTTACCCTCTCTCAGGTTACAAGTACTCCTTGGTTTAGGGGTAGTACACCTATTACGCAAATTGGATTGTCTTCTTCCAAACCTTAGGCTGGTGCCGACCGGTAGGGAATGAAGAAAACCAATTAGCATAACGATGGTGTACAGAAGGTATTGAGTTAAGACAAAGCAAGGGATTAGTAAGAGGGCAAAGTAAATTGCAACAGATATTCACGACCAAACCAAGTTTTTCTTCGCCAATCCTAAAATCACCTTTGTATTTCTCCAGGACACTCCGTATCACTACGAAGATCCACAGTTTATTGGATACTCCATCGTATGGTTATATACGAACTCGAAAGGAACTTGTTCCAGTTCGGGGATGGATTCTGGTTAAGGAGAAATAGGAATAAGATTTATTCAGGTGTCTTTTATCTTCACCTTCTCTCGCATTACGAGTGTTCCTAGGATTAGGACAGTACACCCATTATGCTTATTGGATAGTCTTCTTCCAAACCATAGGCTGGTGCCGAACGGTAGGGAAGGAAGAAACCATTTGGCCTAAACGGGTGTGCAGAAGGTAATGATTAAAGACACATGGAGGGATTTAGAGAGGTGGCAAAGAATTATACGGTTACAGTTGTGAATCTGGATAATGGAAGAGGCATTACTATGAATACCAGGATACCCCATCGAAACATTTCAATGTTTCAGTTTCACTGTGTACTGTTAAACGAAAACTGATTTTCCAGTTAGACACTTGCTCCAGGGTATGTATTTACCAAGTACGATTCTCACATCTGTATGGTTTTACAGATGATGAGTGGGAGTAAGTTATTGGGAATTGGGTGATCATCCTCATTATATCGGGATTCGTTGTAATCGGTGATATTTGAAGATATCACCTGGGCTGTTTGCCGGTTGGCAAATATTTGGTTTTGAATATCCGTTGTTATGCACCAATTTCAAATCGATATATCTGTACGTCTATTTTCATAGAGTGAGATATACCTTTCTGAAATTATGTCTACGACATTTACCTATATCAGTGGATGGTTAGGTAAGGAGCATTGAACAGCGGTGTAATTCTTCATAACCAAAGGTACAGTTTTCAACCTACGACACACAGTGAATGAGTTTTCTGACTCAAGGGACTTATACAGAGTATTGTATGTTGTCCAGGGTCCATCAGGACAGAGAGGTTGGTCCTCGTACTATATTCGGTTTACTTATGACTTCTCTAGTTTTTAGACAAGTGTTTCGTGGAAACACAGGGTCCGAATTCTGAGAAGTTATAGGTATTTGAATA
Organism: Agapanthus africanus; assembly: GCA_030015575.1. Classification (NCBI taxonomy): domain Eukaryota; kingdom Viridiplantae; phylum Streptophyta; class Magnoliopsida; order Asparagales; family Amaryllidaceae; genus Agapanthus; species Agapanthus africanus. The sequence continues at coordinate 175,383,233 of JASDDO010000010.1, forward strand.
GAGTAGAGAACCAGGTATAGCAAGTATCGGGATTCTTCAAAGTGATAGAAGATGTAGATACTTGTGTATGGTATTCAGTTGATAGTAATGATTTAGAGATCTTACTTCTCTTTCAGGTTACTCATAATTGGAAGCATTCTTAAGTTGAGTAACGCTGATCGGCCTCTCTCCATTTAGTTGACATGCGCTGGAGACAGCTGCATGATTTGAATCTGGTTCAATTAGATCAGTGCCTCTGGTTCTATATTGGATATAGAACAGTTCATATCTTAACGTTGTTAAGGTACGGGGAGTTGTCCGGTTTATGCTTAAAACCAGACTCTGGATAACTCAAGGCACGTTTCTGTAATGGCTGTTTGTTGGTTGACCCAGGCTATGACGAGGGTTGACTTTCTACCATCTGGATGAACAATAGCAGTATTGTTCTAGACTCGCCACAGTCTTATTAAAAATGGATTTTTTCAGAAAACAGTAGTGGGAGTATGGTAGAACTGGAAGTGATTCCAGAACCACGAACGATTACTGAAGATTTGATAAGGAACCTAAAGATTCAATCTGGATTGACATTCCATTGGCCACTCCGCAGATTTGGTGGGTAACTTCAGGCACCCGAGAGGTACTACGGTAGCCTCAAGGACGGTGACAGGGAAGTTCTTGTTTACCCACAATTACGATTGCTGTTGTTCCAGGGTGCGAGACCCGGCAGGAGGATGAGTATAGCGTCGTTCTAAACTAGTTTTAGAAGTGTACGTCTGTATGACTCTGCCAGAGGGTTGTCGTAGTCAGTGGGAGCAGCGGAAGCATTGGTGGACAGGTAGCTTATGTCTATTTATAGACTAAAGCAGATATAGCGGAGATAGATCATCTATTTCTGACGTGACAGTCATGGGTTTGACTTCATCAGAATAGGGGATGGATCTGTTGAGAAGGTAGTAGGGTATGATGTCATGGCATTTGGATGACATACACCGAATAGGAAAAGAAACTCCTATACTACAATCGGTTATACTTTGGTCGTCACACAGTGGTTTCTCCACAAAGGAAATGGATTTTATATCAGACATACTGGTTACTAGATCTATGGTTTTAGATCTAGATTTGGGTAGTCTCCCAATCTGGGTGCTTAGACAACATTCTAAGAGTATTTAGAATGGACGACTCCATGCACGGTAGTGTACCTGTAGAAGATGGAGTCACCCTCTCCAAAGGTGTCTTACAGACTAAAGGGGAGAGGTACGTACATGATTGGCAGATCACTTGCTCAGGCAATTGAGTCAATCGTGAGATGTCAAGTACCACACCAGATGTTATTCTTGCACTAGATGCAATAAGTTGACATTAATCCAATCCTGGAGAAACAGTCGGAAGCAGTTTTAGAACATAAGTGGATGTTCTAAGGATATGATAACGACAGCCTCATTCGGGGGACAGTTATCATTCCAGGCTTCCAAGGTGACTTGGACGACAAGGAGGTTGTCAGAGTTATAGTTTTCCCTCTGACGAGGGGCAGTATTTTGGACAGGTGGTCCAAGGCAATACTGAGGGAGACATGGCGCAGGATACTGATTAAGTTCAGTTGACGATACAGTCTAAGAAGTTTGGATTTGGAGTTCATTTATGAGCTATGTCCCATCAGACATCCAGACACATTCTAAGACAGGTATTGCTCATTTCGGGAGAGGGGTTCTCCGTGAACTTGAGATATAGAGAGACATAGAAAGAGACATCAAGGCGGATCCACTCACTGAGGCTATTCCTCGAACGCAATAGTTTCGCAAACGAGCTTTGTGAGACTGACTAGTAGAGGAGTTGGGTGTTCGGTATCACACGGGCTGTGAGTATGCGACATCGCAATAATTAACCTTGAGTGCAAGTGGGAGATTGTTGGAGATAATGCCCTCAGAGTCAATTATTGGATCACAGGTACGTGATTGCAATGATTGATGGAGGACCTATCCCGGTAGGACAGTCTTACTCGAGATGATAGTATGCTATCTGGTTTACCTTTATCATCGTGTACTGTTTTAGGTGACCTGACACGTCGCTATTACACGTTGATAGAGCCTCTAGGATTCTTGCTTGACCACCAGCAGTATGAGGGCGATCATATACGTGGGAGCTGGCAGTCTATAAGCATATCCTTAAATGGTCCCTAGTCGTGTGAGTTTCGAGACAGGGCATCGATACTCCATAGTAGACTAGTGTATACAGTCGAGACCCCGACGAGGGGCGGTGGTCGGTCTCACAAGCCACTGGTGTCAGTTGGATCACCTAAGATGTATACAAGTGCTCATTGGGTTATGAGTACACCGGACAGGACTCGCCGGGAACATGCCAGTTGGTCATATACCAGACGTCAGATGGCAGTTCCCTGGTGACATGTGTGCAGGTTAGTTCATCGACCTGGGGATCGTCATTTGTCTTATGTGAGTTCCCACTGTACTTTGATTACTACCCTACCACGGCTCAAAGGAGTCGTGCAAACAGGTTTTAGTTGGGTACAGTCCCGAGCCACATGGAGGCAGTGAGCGTATCTTCAGGGGTTCGTCTCTCCCGGTATTGGGGGTGAGGTCGTGCTGTGTCTAGGAGAGCCATTACACGAAGCCCTCGGCCGAGGCAAGGAGATTTACTGGTAGGTATTCCAGTAGTATCTCAGGGTGTTCTGGGCTACACTCCGACACGACTTGTACCGCTTTTGGGGGTCTGACTTTTACCAACCCCCTAGGCCCGCCATGCGATGCTCATAGACGAACGGACCAGACTGCACGGATATTGTCACTGACAGGCTCAGTAGGGTGTCAGGATGAGTTCGCTCATCGACGTCCCTTTTGGTCAATAGCTGGTGGCCCGTCACGTATTGGCTTATACCCCTGACGTGCTAGTGGTTAAATCCACAACCAAGGTGTTGACGAGTCTTTAGAGTCCCCCACATTCTGTTACTCAGCTTTCGGCCGAAAGGTTGTAGAGGCCGTATGGAGATATGGCAAGGTCCGATCAGATACGTGCGGTATTGCACGGATCAGGATCGGACAGTTTGTACTATAGGCCGTATGGATATATGGCAGGGTTTGATCAGATACGTGCGGTATTGCACGGATCAGGATCGAACAGATATTACTAGCCGGTTTTGGTATAAGCCGGATTCTAGTATAGTACAGTGGAGATTTTGTCTCATGGCATTTGTATTTCGGTCGAAATACAGATGCGGGTATGAATGCACAGTATCGGGGTTTTTCCTGTAATTTATTACGGGACCAGTTTTCTGGAGTTGCCAGTTTGCTTTTAGTTTCGGCCGATTTCCATTGTTCCGTTCATTGGCCGAAGATTGGTGGAGGAGGGCTTATTTGCATTGTTGCAAATAAGTATTTGTGGAGGGGTTCTTTGCTTATTCTTGTGTCATGATAGTTTTTCATTGACCTTGACTTCTTGACTTCTCCATCATGGCTTGACTTTCATGTGACATGGTTTTCATTATGGTTGTGGTGGAGTGAGGTTCTCTTTTGGTAATCATTTCTTTGCATGATTTGGTTGTTGAGTGTTGGTGTTTCTTTGTGATCATTATTCCATATGATAACCATTCCTCTCTCTCTCTTGGATAAGGATGGCTCTCTCATTTTCTATCACATTACACTCTCATTCTCATTCTCCTCCCTCACTTGTCATGGCCGGCCAAGCATGGAGGGGGGGTTGCCCATTTTTGTAGTGGGGATTTTTGCTCTCTAGTTGATAGAAAAATCCCCAAGTTCCTCCACATAATCCTTGTATCATCCCTCCACTAAATTGGCACCTCCATGAACCCCAAATGAGACACAAGTTCTACTATACATTCTACAGCATATCTTGGGCACGTCGAGTAGCCGGCTTCGTGACCGAGTTGCCTCGGCATTGAGGTGGGAGCCCGTAAAAGAAGTAGGCGATGTGGTGCACTTCCGGCGACGAGGAGGAGACGGAACATTCCGCAAGAGATCGGGACGACGACGAGAAGACCGGAGGACTCGGATCTGTCGGTATACTTCTCTTCCCTATCTTGTTAGTTGCTTAGACTTGTTAATGGTTACGATCCGGATGTTTAGTGCGCGGTGGTGCCGGTTTGCTAAGTCCGAAAAATTAAAGTTTTTCACCGCTTCCGCATTCCGGCGTCGGATTGACGGCCGGGGCGCCTCCGTGCACTTACATTCTCAACGGAAGATCTGGATGATACCTACTACATCTTGTGGATTATGATCTATGAGATAGATTTAAGTGGATGTTGGGAGTGTCCCAAATCCAGGTACATTACCACCATACTAAAGGGGTTTAGTATGGAGGATTCTAAGCGTGGTGGTTCGCCCACTTACTCATGGATCACTCGTGTGCAAGGGATACCCTATGCTTCGGCAGTAGGCTCTATCATGTATGCAATTTTATATACCAGACTAGATGTAGATGACTCGCTAGGCGTAGTGATTAGGAATCAATCGGATCTTAGGAGAATCACTGGATAGCTGTGGAGAACATTCTTAAGTACTTGAGAAGCACTAAAAGAAAGTTCTTGGTTCGAGCTTCCATAGTGATAAGGTCGACTGAAATTCAGTCACAGGCATTGTCTTTACCCTCAGTGGAGGGACGATATGTTGGAAGAGTTCCAAGCCAGATACCGTGACATACTAGACGATAAAGGCTGAAAACATTGCTACCAATGATGCTGCCAAAGTGGCTGTCTGGGCATTTCTAGTTCATAAGATGAACAAGGTTCCGACCATTGAGTGTCCAATAATTGTTATTGTGACAACAATGGAGTTATGGTTTTAGCCTAGGAACACCTGTCCCATCAGCATTCCAGACATATTCTGAGGCAAGTATCACCTGATCAGGGAGATGGTTGATCTCCAAGGGATCGAGGTATGGAGAGTAGATATTGAGGTTAACACAGCGGATCCACTCACAAAGGCCTTACCCCTAGAGAGACTTCTATGGGATGGTTGAGTATGGGATACTACAACCACTGCTATATTGTTGGGTATAGGATACTACAATAGATGGTCTTAGTGCAAGTGGGAGATTGTTAGGTATATGTATGCCCTAGAGGCCATTACTGTACATGCGATGTATATTGTAGTGGACGCTTGGACATATATAGGGAGGACTTTCTTGCTCGACATGATAGTATGCTATCTGGTTGCACTTTATCTTAACATGTACACTTATTGTCTCTCTATTACATGTGGATAAAGCCTTTAGGATGAGTACTTGACTTCCAGGATTATGATGTAGATTATACTAGTGGGGACAGGGCAGTCGATAAGTACATCCTACAAATGTTCCTAGTCGTGGGAGTATCGAGATAGGGCATCGATACTCAAGAGTAGACTAGTGTATACGCTTCTCGACCTATATGATGGGCGATGGATGATCCCATATCCAATGGTGTTTTACATCAGAGATGGTATACGGGTGCTCAGTAGAGATTGGATACACTGGACGGACTCACCGAGAACTCCTAGATGGTATTATACCTATCGTCGGATAGCAGTTCTTTGGTGACACTGGTACCGGTTATTCTGTAGATCTTCATAGAGTCTTGTGTGATTCCCACTGTGCTTTGATTTCCACCATACCACGGTCAAGAGATCGTGCATAAAGGTTGTTTTTAGGTACAGTCCCGAGTCACATGGTGGTAATGAGCGATAGGAGGGGTTTCGTCTCTCCCGGTATTGGGAGTTGATGTTGTGCTATACTCGATTGGCCATAACAGGAAATCCCTGGCCAGGTTTGCTGAGATTTACTGGTAAGTGTTACCAGTAGTTTCTCGAACCGTTATGGACCTTGTATCGGCATGACTTATCAGGATATTGGGGTCTGACGTTATACCACCCCTAGGCTGTGATATGCAACATATCAGACGAAGAGACCGGACTGTACGGTGGTGTTACTGATTGGATTCGCAGGAGTACGAGCAGGCTTGCTTGTTGATCTTCTGATCGCTCAATACTCGGGTGGCCGTTATGTTTAGCAGACCGCTTACGGCTTGTGGGTGATTGATATGGTCATCACCTACTGCCGGCGTATTGACGAGTCTTTAGAGTCCTATACAGAGGTTTCCTGGCTCAAGTGAAACGGAGTAGAAGCACATATGTGATATGTGCAGGACCGAGATTAATGCGATATGTGATACCGCATTCTATTCTCACGACTTTTGACATTTGTCGGTTATATGTGATATAGCCAGGTTATCAGATCAAGTGTTGATTCGATAAGTTGTTGCATTTGATATTAGTCGGTTGTTCACACTATAGCCGTATTATTAAATCAAGTGTTGATTTAATAATTTAATGTAGATTTTTATATTTGATATATTAAATTACATTAACTAATATTAGCTCACTTAAGATTTTCTTTTTCTCACATTTGACACACTTAATATATATGTGATATATGTTAATTATTTTCTTTGCACACAAAATATATATGTGATATATATTGTTGTGTCATGCTAGGTTACACATGCAACATGTTAGTTTGAGACTCACACCATGCTATGTTAAAGTTAGGGTTTTATTTGTTTTAAGTAATTCAAACACTTGGATAATGAGTCATGGTTCAAAGCTTGTAGAAGCTTGTAGGTTTCATTGAACAAGTCCACTTATTTGTCTAGCTTAAGATATTTGTTAACCCAACCCTTAACTCATAGCTATGGTTTAGTCTCTGCAAGGGTTAACCATGAAATTAACTCACCATGGTTGTATTTCTAACTTCACATGAATTATTCATTCATCACTTCATCATTTTCATCTTCATCTTCCTCTTGAAAGCTCACTAGCTTTTGATCAAGTGATCGAATTGAGTGAGATAATGAAAACTAAAATGAGCAAACTTCCTACTTCATCATCCTCTACTACTTGCCATTTAGTATTGGGTGTTTGCTTCACTAATTCCATAATTAGTGAAGGGGTAGCTTGGGTTAGTGTCTCCTCCACGCAGATCATCTTCGGCCTCAATGACTTCGATGCAAGATTGTTCGTTTCTTCATGGGAGCCTCTCTAGTGTCCGGGAGTTCGTGATCGCAGCGAAGGAACTGCTACACGGAGCTATTGAAGTGAAGGACCGGAATACAAAGGTTGTATTTCTTGTTCACTTTAGATGTAAAGTGTTTGCATAATGTTTCGTCGGATTTTCTAGTAGCGATTCTAGGGTTAGGCTTTACTAGAATGACAAATTTTTAAAATTGGCATGGATGATGCCTCCCGAAAACTTGCTGCCGTGCTAGGAAACCCTACAGCTACAAGCTACCTAAGATTTATGAGAGGCTCTGATACAACTATAAGTCGATGTCGCGCACCCCACGTGTTCGCGAGGAGGCGGAAATTGCAAAAAATGATTTTTACGGGCTTAGCAACACCGACTTGAACCACGGATCGAACATAAACCCTAGCTAGCAAACAACATGAGGTTTAATTACTTGGATGATGGTTATACCTCGTAGTATCATGTCCTTTGGGTCTTCTCGCTGTCCTCCTCGTAATCATAGGCTCCGAGGATCGAAACGGATCGAATCTTCCTCATCGGCTTCCTCGAGTCAAAGACGATCCACCCGAGAGTCTATAGTCCGAGCTCTAACCTCAACTCCGAGGTAACTAGGGCAAGTAGCTTGCTAGACTAGATGGCCTAGGTGATGTAGAGAGTGAAGATGGAATACTTGGTCTCTCGGAACCCTAGGTTTCTCAACTCATGAGACAATTATGGTTTCATATGAGAAAAGAAGAAAACTTGAGAAATGAGAGTGAACTTGTGAGCTCTTGAAAAAAGCTTAGCTGTCCAAAAGATAAAGAATGAAGTAAATAAGATATTTTAGTAATAAATATCTCACCACAAAATATCTCACAAGTTTCACAAATATCTATTTTGTCAAGTGAGTGAGTCATCAAGTAGCCATGCTAGATTCAATGCTCAATTCCACCTCATTTCTCCACCCATATTGTTTAATCCATAAAAGAATCAAAACCCTAATAGGTGTCCCCTTCTAGAAGCCTTCCCGAACTAATTAAGAGAATGCCCCTCATCCATATATACATACCCGCATCGGCATTCCGAAGAATACGAATACACAAAGACGAAACAAATCCATCAGTACAATACTAGGATCCTGCTTAAACCAAAGCCCACTAGTATTATCAACCGAACATCATACGCACACAAGTGCACGTAAGTGTTCGAAGCCCTGTCGTAAAACCATATGACCTCTACATCTTTCGCCCGATGCAGGGAAACTCTCTGTGTGGGACTCTAAAGACTCGACAATACGCTGGCAGTGGGTTTAACCACAAGCCGCAAGCGGTACAAGCTGCACGTAACGACAGCCCAGGCATCTGTCGATAAGAAGGCCGATGAGTAAACCCATCCGAACTTCTACTGAGCCTGCATGTGACAATCTCAATACAGTCCGGTCTGTTCGTCTAAGAGTATCACATATCGGGCCTATGGGGCGGTAATCGTCAGACCCTTAATAGCGCAACAAGTCATGCCGGAGTGTAGCCTAAAACACCCTGAGAAACTACTGGAATACCAACCAGTAATTCTCACTTGCCCGGGCCAGGGACTTTGTGTAATGGCTGTAGGGTTACTAGGCACACGCACAAGGGTCTAAAAGGCATCAACCATACCCGATTTAAAATTTAGACGTGCCGAACAACCCAAAACCAAGATCTTAGACTGGGGATTAGGCGAAAACATGCATGTTAAACACTTTAACACTAAGTGGGAGGGATTACAACCTTTGTAGATCCGGTCCTTCACTTCAAAAGCTCCATGTTGAGGTCCCTTCGCTGTGATCATCAAGTTCCGGACTCTCGAGAGGCTCCACGAAGAGAAAGATGCAAGCTTGCTTCTGATCTTCGATAACAAAGATGATCTACCTTGAAGTTTCATTAACACAAGCTCTCACTCACTAAATGAAGTGAACACCCTCATCTAAATGGCAAGAATAGATGAAGATGATGAAGTAGGATTTTATCTCTCTTTTGTTTTCAATTACTCACTCATAATCATCACTTAGCAAAAAGCTAGAAATCTTTTTCCAAGGAAGAAGAAGAAGAATATCCAATTCCATTTGTGATGAATAATGAAAATATAATAATAATCACTTATGCAACCATGGTCAATATAACCTTTGTAGAGATTTAATGAGGGCTAGGGTTTGGGTTGGGTTAAAGATGAGTCACACAAAAATATCAAGCATAATATCTTAGCTCAATCCAAAAGAAAACCTTCTAGAAGGTTCATGAAGGAACTAACCCAAATCAAAACCGAACCTTGTTTAATCTCCACTAAACTTGTTGCATTAGTAATCATATCATGTTACAATATTATATATCACATATATAATATTAATTGCAACAAAATAAAATAATACAATTAACATATATCGTATATATATCAATGTATTACCCGAGTGAGAAAAAGAATCTTTTAGTGAGCTAATATTAGTTAATGTAATTTAATATATCATATATATAATTATACATAAAATGATCGAATCAACACTTGATCCGACAATCCGGCTATATCGCATATAACCGACTAATATATCATATACCGATTCATCGAATCAACACTTGATCCGATGACCCGGCTGATATCAAATATCGCAAGAATAGAATACGGTATCTCATATCGCATTACCCTCGATCCTGCATATATCACATATGTGCCCCTACTCCATTTTGCTTGAGTCAAGAAACCTCTGTGTAGGACTCTAAAGAATCGTCAATACGCCGGCAATAGGTGATGATCATATCAAACACCCATAAGCTGCAAGCGGTCTGCTAAACGTAACAGCCACCCAGGTATTGAACGCTCAGAAGATCAACAAGCAAGCCTGTACATTCTCCTGTGAATCCAGTCAGTAACACTCCCGTACAGTCCGGTCTCATCGTCTGATATGTCGCATATCTCGCTTAGGGGTGGTAAACGTCAGACCCCAGTAGCTTGATAAGTTGTGTCGATATGAGGTCTATAATAGTTCAAGAAACTACTGATAACACTTACCAGTAAATCTCAGCAACCCTGGCCAGGGATTTCCAGTTATAGCCAATCGAACACAGCGCAACATCAACTCCCTATACCAGGAGAGACGAATCCCCTTCTATCGCTCATTGCCTCCATATGATTCGGGACTGTAACCAAAATCCACCTTTTTGCATGCCCTCTTGGACGTGGTATGATGGAAATCAAAGCACAGTAGGTATCACACAAGACTCTATGACGATCTCGGGTCAACAAACTACTCTGTACCAGTGTCACCGGACAACTTCCATCTTACGTGAGGTATAATACCATCTGGGAGTTCTCGGCGAGTCCGTCCAGTGTACCCAGTCTCCACTGAGCACCCGTACACCATCCTTGATGTCAAACACCGATGGATATGGGATCATCCATCGCCTATCATATGGGTCAAGATGTGTATATGCTAGTCTACTCTGGTGTATCGATGCCCTGTTTTGATACACCCTCGACTAGGAACAGTTATAGGATGTACTCATCGACTACCGTGGCCCCACTAGTATAATCTCATCATAGTCCCAGTAGTCGAGTACATATCCTAAGGGCTTTATCAATATGTAACATGGAGACAATCAGAGTACATGTTAAGATAAAGTACAACCAGATAGCATACTATCATGTCGAGCAAGAAAGTCCTCCCTATATATGTCCAAGCATCCATTACAATATACATCGTATGTACAGTAATGGCCTCTCGGGCATACATATAACTAACAATCTCCCACTTGCACTAGGGCCATCTATTGTGGTATCACATACCCAACAATTAGCTGTGGTTGAAGTATCTCATACTCAACCTTCCCATAAAAGTTTCTACTGGGAAAAATGCCTTTGTGAGTGGATCCGCGTTGTTGTCGTCTGTGTCTACTCTCTTAACCTCGATCTCCCTAGAGATCAACCATCTCCATGATCAGGTGATACTGCCTAAGAATTATATCTGGATTTCTGATGGGACTGGGGTTCCTTGGCATAAGCCACAACTCCATTGTCACACAATGGAAGGAACGAAGTTCATCTCATGAACTTATATATATATATCCAGACTGCCTCTTTGGTAGCATCCTTGGTAACGATGTATCTTGCCTTTAATCATCTAGTATGTCACGGTATCTAGCTTGGAACTCTTCCAATATACCGTCCCTCCACTGAGGGTAAAGACAATGTCTGCGACTGACATTCAGTCGTCCTTATCACCCAGGAACCTTTCCAGTGATTCTCCCCAGGATCCATTGATATCATCTCACTACAATTAGTGAGTATCCTAACATCCAATTAGATCTATCTCATAGATCCAAAACCCAAGATTTAGGAGGTATCACTTTGATCCTATATGGAGAATCCTTGTGATAAGCGGAGATTGACCGAGCGTAGCATAGGAAACTACTTTCCTATCAAGAGTATGTCATCCACATACTCTACGAGGATCACCACCATACTCTCTACTACCTTTTTGTATATACAAGGTTCATCTACCTTTTTGATGAAGTCAAACTCTTTGACTACCACATCAAAACAGACGTTCCAACTCCGTGATGCCTGATTTATCACATAAAACATCTTGCTCACGTTTCCGCTGCTTCCACTGTCTACGAAGCCCTCTGGCTGTGTACTTAATAGATGCTCTCTTCTAAATCATCATTTAGAAAAGCAATCATGACACCCAACTGCCAGATATCGTAGTCATGGTATGTAGCCGTGGCAAGTAGGATCTGGATGGACTTAAGCATAGCTTTGAAAGTCTCAACTTTTCCATGTACACCAAGTAATCTTCTCAAGATATACTTGCTCCAGATGGGGATTTAACCCTTCAGATAAAGCAACCAAAGTCCATACTTTGTTGGTGTATAAGGATTCCATCTCAGATCGCTAAGCATCCAGCCATTCTTACAGAGTCCCACTCCTGATGGCCAGCTCGAAACTAGTTGGGTCATCATCTCATGATGTAATCCTCGCTCCCACTGTCAAAGAGAAACCGAAGTATCTCTCAGGTGGGTGAGGATCCCTACTAGACCGGCGGAGAGGCTGAGGTTCGTTGGAAACTATTGAATCCTTTGGTTCTACCAAATCATCAGTTGCAGTTTGTATAGCTGGAACTCTTTCCAGTTCTACCTCATGACCAATAATTTCTTCACAAGAAATTCCTTTTCACAAAGGTGGCATGTTGAGAAACAAAACATCTTTTGTTCCTCGGTTAGATAGAAGATATTCCCTTGTGAATGCTTGGGATATCCAACAAACTTCCATAGAATTGACTTTGCCTCAAACTTGTCCGGATTATGCTTTTAGACATAGGCTGGACAACCCAAAATCATAACATACTTAAGATATGGGCTCTTCCCATTCCATATCACATATGAAGTGGTAGGCAACTGATTTGATTAGAACCCTATTCAATAGGTATGCAGCTTCTCAAGTGCATAACCCCCAAAAGAAAATAGGCAACTCAGTGGTACTCATCATAGAGCACACCATATCACATAGGGTGCTATTGCTCTGCCCCGATATACCATCGTGCTATGGTGTATACGGAGGAGTAATGCTGAGAGAGAATCTCTTTCTCATTTAGAATAGTCCAGGAATTCCGTGCTCAAGTATTCTCCTCCTTGATCTCATCAAAGGACATAATACTTATACCCGTTTTTAGTTCTCTACTTCTAACTTATATTCAGTGAATATCTCAAAAGTTTCGGACTTGTGTTTCAACAGGAACATATGTCTGAATCTTGAGAGATCATCAGTGAATGTAATGAAGTACAAAGAACCGGTCTTGGCATGTGTAGACAGGGGACTTTCATACATCAGCATGTATCAATCCTAAGAGTTTACTAACTCTTTCTCTGTTTCCAATAAACGGAGCTGTGGTCATCTTATCTCTGTGACATGACCAGCAAGTTTCACAAGATGTAAAATCAAACTAATTTAAATATGCATCTTTATGTAACTTCAGCTAGTCGGGTCGCATTGATATGACCTACTCTACAATGCCTCAAGAAGGATTCGTTCATTTCTGAACTCTTCCTCTTGTGTGTGTTCTGTACACTAAGAACTGTGGTTTGATTTAGAACATCTATGCTTTTAGATAACGTGCCTGAACCGATCAACTCTTGATATAGGAAATGTTCAAAACATTATCCAACAATACAAAATTATATCCTTCTTTACTTATAAAGAGACTGATATGATGTTGTATATCAGGTTCGGTATCTAATAACATTCGTTCAGAATCAATGTATTCTAGTAATACAGGATGATAACTACCAACAAACTTGGCTGCAACACTTGCACCATTTTCTATCTCATGAAACTTATCACCCGTTCTCAGTTCTCTATTTATCTGTAGCCCATGTAACAAATTACATTTGCGGGATCCTGATCTGGTATATCTTACCCAGGACGTAAATGATACTGAGAAACAGTTCTCTGTAATGAACACACCCAAAGATGATTCATCAACATGCACTTTCTTCGTTTGGGTGGCACAGGAAATATGGTATTCCCCAATTTCCTGCTCTGTCTTATAACAATTATAAGTTTGAGCGGGACCAACGTTCTTTAGCGCAGTATAACAAGCGGGTTCGGTCAATACATCTGTATTATTATCTTGATTAAGGCGTGACATGGTCGCTACCTGGAGAGAGAGAAGAAAACACTCAGCGTGCGCTTTTACAAGATTAGATTGGTTATCAATTTATCTAATCAGGATGTCTCCCACTGTTTTAGTCAAATCTTCCTTCAAACCCTAAAAGGAAAGACTAGCCGGGATTAATTACACCATACAAGTTCGCCAATCTTTCAGCCACACCAGTGCTAGTACTTTGAGGGAGGTTCCCCGTGCTTTCGCACGGACCTAATTAAAGTAAACCTCATTTTCCCCGGGGCGTAACCCCGTTAACACCTTTCTAGACACCTACTTGATCGGCTAATTGTAATGTGTAAAATTCTCCCAGGAGTAACTCTTACTCGCAGCGGGTATCGGGATCCAACTATCTCATAGAAAGTATGCAATCTCATTGCAAATTTCAACACTTGAAATTCCCAATAATATTTTACCCCTAGTGACTTATGACCTTAACTATGGTCAACAAATCATAAGCACTAGTCACATGACTGTCCTAACTAATCGCATCATATGCTATATAGGAAGACATCACTTAGCTACCATACACTGTGCCTTAACTAAGGTCAACAAACACAGCACGAATACTAAGTACCCTACTTTCTAAAATGACGGAAGGTTACGACAGGTTTTTAAGAAAACCATTTGCTTAATGAACTTGATATCGTTGTAGAATTGAGTGATTTTAAATGGAGTGTTATTGAGGATTTTCTAGTTTTGCTAAAGAGACCACTCCAGGAGAAGGGATCGTCGGCTCTTTCCTCATCGAATAAGGTGCAGGATATTTCACAAATATCACCATGCAAAGCAAGAACTATAGAAACAATCAAAAGACAAACCGAATTTGTAGCATCTGCTAGTTTCACTAAAGAGATCACTCCCAGTGAAGGGATCTCGTCTCTTTCCTTATCGAATAAGGTGCTGGATGTTCTACAAGGAACACCGCTATGCAAAGCAAGAAATAGAGCTACCAGTTTTTAAACAAGTTTCTACAACATTTTTAGGTTTCTTTTATTTCATTAATCTCATTAATGAAGTCCCATTTGAATTATGCTTCACAAGCATCACATTTGAAACGAAATCTGCAATATAACATATATCTCATATATATAATATAAACATTCATCTCAGGCAGTAATATGATCTCATCACAGAACATTGCAGCAGAAGAACATTTATGAAATATTGGATATACTAGGACGTCCGTGTTTTAATACGAGCCTGTATAAAACATGGATTCCACGGTTGCGATGAATAGCCAAACCCACATCCCTAGACCCCTACGAGAGCGGCAAACAACACTGCCAATTCTAGGGTTAGGAGACCCGGTCTCGACTCCTCGAGATGGTCTTCCACTGGACCCGAGAACCCGGTTACTTGTGATCCCCGCCTTGGGTCTACCTAATGCGGAAAAGTAAATAATACAAAATGGTGACATCATCCTTAGCCCGGAAGTGCCCCAATAAAAGAATATTACATACAAATGAATTTTACATGAATGAAAAAGAAAAACTCTCATCTCACATAAAACCCCCGGCTATTCAGAACACGACGATCCAATATAACATATCACAGCAACACATAATATCTCATATCATCAACGTAAGCAAGTATGCGTATCCTGATTGTCGTAGATGTATAGCAACGAAGTCGGCGATACACCACATATTACGCTTATGGTCACAGAAAAGAAAGTGTAAAACTATAATAGTTGGAATCCGCAACCTCCTTAGACAACACATGCCTAACCAAATGAATTCCTTAGACATCGCATGCCTATCAATTATAAACCCCGCATTTTAGTCTCATTATCGAAAACTCTTTTCAATATCAAGTCGGGCAATTCAACGAGATTCCCGACATCCTGATCGAATGCTCGTCGCAAACTTTAGTAGACGGCCGCACCCCCGGATGCCGTCGACGAAGTGCACTAAGGCGGAACACCGCTACCGCGAGCACCCGAATGGATGCTTTTGGCGACGGTGTTCTCCTACAGTCACTTAGTCGGGGCTATAGGGCGTGGCTGTCTATTATGTTTACCCGGCGAGTATCCGCGTACGCTACGTGATTGCGACAGACTTTTGATCGCATCAAAATCCCATGGCAACCGATCATCTGAGACTGAACTGCTAGATTTATAACATTCAAATTAGTTATCTAATAACTACATGTGGATTCCAAATATTGCATCACATTCCAGATAAATAGACAATGTTAAACTTTCCGATCGAATAATCAAACACCCAAGTTTTCCCAAATAGCTCAACACTTGAGCGGAGTTTAAAAAAATATCCATCACATACCACAGTACCAATGGTCCAGCTGTAGAAGGGTCAAGCCAACGCCTCACATGTGGCAACGCCATACTGCCACAAACCCTAAGGTTCAGAGGAAGTTCAAGACGGTCACATAATCGAGTTAAGGTTTGTGTTCTTCTAGAGGGTCCACCGCGTTATTTGCATGATTTTCCGGAAGTTTCATACTCGAGGAAAAAAACCAACATTTGAAAAAATTTCCGACAGGGTAAAAAGTGAGTTATTGATATCCGTTCGAACTTTTTGACAGTTTCTAAAATTATCCGGAAAAAACATAAACGAAGTTTAATTATCCGATCGAATCAACGAGTCCCCCATACAACCCAGAAAACTCAACACTTGAGTATAAATTAAAAATTTCCAGAAGAATCAGGAAGTACCAATGGTTATTACTGTGCAAAGTTCAAAAACTAATTTTACTGTTTGACCGCGGAACCGCCACACAAGCCATGGTACGGCCGCGGTTCCGCGGCGCTTTAAATGAATTAAAAGCACGTGCTGCACAGTAATTCTTGTATTTCCCTGTTGATTTTTTTGAGTATTTTTAATTCAGAAAAAATCACAATTTTAAAAAATTTCCAGAAACTAGGTTATATTGGGTTTTCGGAGTTCGATCGGACTTTAAACTTCGCCTAGACTTCGCCTAAAACTCTAGCTTAGCTCTGATACCACTATAGAGTTACTAGTCACACGCACAAGGGTCTATAATGTATCAACCATGCCCGATTTAAAATTTAGACGTGCCGAGCAACCCTAAACCAAGATCTTAGACTAGAGATTAGGCGAAAACAAGCATGTTAAACACTTTAACACTAAGTGAAAGGGATTACAACCTTTGAAGATCCGGTCCTTCACTTCATAAGCTCCGTGTTGAGGCCCCTTCGCTGCGATCATCAAGTTCCGGACTCTCGAGAGGCTCCATGAAGAGAAAGATGCAAGCTTGCTTCTGATCTTCGATAACAAAGATGATCTACCTTGAAGTTTCATTAACACAAGCTCTCACTCACTAAATGAAGTGAACACCCTCATCTAAATGGCAAGGATAGATGAGGATGATGAAGTAGGAATTTAGCTCTCTTTTGTTTTCAATTACTCACTCATAATAATCACTTAGCAAAAAGCTAGAAAACTTTTTCCAAGGAAGAATAAGAAGAAGAAGAATATCCAATTCCATTTGTGATGAATAATTAAAATGTAATAATAATTACTTATGCAACCATGGTCAATATAACCTTTGTAGAGATTTTACTAGGGCTAAGGTTTGGGTTGGGTTAAAGATGAGTCACACAAAAATATCAAGCATAATATCTTAGCTCAATCAAAAAGAAAACCTTCTAGAAGGTTCATGAAGGAACTAACCCAAATCAAACCTTAACCTTATTTAATCTCCACTAAACTTGTTGCATTAGTAATCATATAATGTTACAATATTATATATCACATAAATAATATTTATTGCAACAAAATAAAATAATACAATTAACATATATCGCATATATATATCAATGTATTACCCGAGTGAGAAAAAGAATCTTTTAGTGAGCTAATATTAGTTAATGTAATTTAATATATCATATATATAATTATACATTAAATGATCGAATCAACACTTGATCCGACAATCTGGCTATATCGCATATAACCGACTAATATATCATTTACCGATTCATCCAATAAACACTTGATCCGATGACCCGGCTGATATCAAATATCGCGAGAATAGAATACGGTATCTCATATCGCATTATCCTCGGTCCTGCACATATCACATATGTGCTCCTACTCCGTTTTGCCTGAGTCAAGAAACCTCTGTGTAGGACTCTAAAGAATCGTCAATACGCCGGCAGTGGGTGATGATCATATCAAACACCCACAAGCTGCAAGCGGTCAGCTAAACGTAACAGCAACCCAGGTATTGAACGCTCAGAAGATCAACAAGCAAGCCTGTACATTCTCCTGTGAATCCAGTCAGTAACAGTCCCGTACAGTCCGGTCTCGTCGTCTGATATGTCGCATATCTCGCCTAGGGGTGGTAAACGTCAGACTCCGGTAGCTTGATAAGCCGTGTCGATATAAGGTCTATAACAGTTTGAGAAACTATTGATAACACTTGCCAGTAAATCTCAGCAACCCTGACCAGGGATTTTCAGTTATAGCCAATCGAACACAGCGCAACATCAACTCCCTATACCGGGAGAGATGAATCCCCTCTTATCGCTCATTGCCTCCATGTGATTCGGGACTGTATCCAAAAGCTACCTTTTTGCACGCCCTCTTGGACGTGGTATGGTGGAAATCAAAGCATAGTGCGAATCACATAAGACTCTATGACGATCTCGGGTCAACAGACTACTCTGTACAAGTGTCACCGGAAAACTGCCATCTGACGTGAGGTATAATACCATCTGCAAGTTCTCGGCTAGTCCGTCTAGTGTACCCAGTCTCCACTGAGCACCCGTACACCATCCTTGATGTCAAACACCGATGGATATGGGACATCCATCGCCCATCATATGGGTCAAGATGCGTATACGCTAGTCTACTCTGATGTATCGATGCCCTGTCTCGATACACTCTCGACTAGGAACAGTTATAGGATGTACTCATCGACTACCGTGGCCTCACTAGTATAATCTCATTATAGTCCCAGTAGTCGAGTACATATCCTAAGGGCTTTATCAACATGTAACATGGAGACAATAAGAGTACATATTAAGATAAATTACAACCAGATAGCATACTATCATGTCGAGCAAGAAAGTCCTCCCTATATATGTCCAAGCATCCATTACAATATACATCACATGTACAGTAATGGCCTCTAGGGCATACATATAACTAACAATGGCTCTCCAAACACAAGACGATATCAACCCCCAATACCTGGAGAGACGAATCCTATCTAACCGCCACTGCCTCCAAGTGCTTCGGGACTGTACCCAACTACTACCTGTTTGCACGACTCCTTTGAGCCGTGGTAGGGTAGTAATCAAAGTACAGTAGGAACACGCTCGAGGTGAAGTAGCAGTGTCAAGTCGACGGACTAAGCTGTACTCATGTCACCTGGGAACTGCTACCCGACGATAGGTATAATACCAACCAACAGTTCCCTGACGAGTCATGTCCAGTGTACTCATAACCTAATGAGCACCTGCATACTTTCTCCAGTACGACGTACTAATGGCTGTGGGACAGACCATCTCCCTTGCTGGGATGAGAATCGTATACACTTGTCTACTCCGGAGTATCAATGCCCCGTCTCGATAATCCTACGACTAGGGACCTGTATAAGGATGTGCTTGTAGATTACCCTGCCCCCACTAGTGCGACTGCCATCACAACGCTGGTAATCAAGCCAAGATCCTAAGAGCTCTAATAATATGTATAAGTGATATGCTAAAAGAAACACATGCACATATTGAAGTAGAAACAAACCAAGTAGTATACTATCATTTTGAGCAAGACCATCTATACAACTGTGAATATCCCAAGCTTCCATTAAGTAATATACAAACCAGTATGATACAATAATGGCCTCTAGGGCATACATCACTAACATAAACCACTTTAGTATGATGTCTATGTATCAGGATTGGGACAATCCCAACATCCGTTTAGATCTATCTGTATTGATTATAATCCCGAGGATGTAGGAGGCATCACGAAGATCTTTCATAAAGAACTTGTGTGATAAGAAGAGCTTGACCGAGTGTAGCATAAGAACATCATTTCCTATCAAGAGTATGTCATCTACATACAATACGAGAAAGACAACCTTACTCTCTACAACCTTTTTGTATATACAAGGTTCATCTACGTTTTTGATGAAGTCAAACTCTTTGACAGCTTCATCGAAATAGATGTTCTAACTCCGCGATGTCTGCTTTAATCCGTAGATTGATTTAAGCAGCTTGCACATTCTTCCACTACTCCTACTATCTACAAAGCCCTCTGGCTGTGTCATGTACACGCTCTCTTCTAAATCACCATTTAGAAAAGCGGTCTTGACGTCCATCTGCTAGATTTCGTAGTCATGGTATGCAGCAATTGTTAGTGTATATGCCCTAGAGGCCATTACTGTATCATACTAGTTTGTATATTACTTAATGGATGCTTGGGATATTCACCTTGTATATACAATCTTGCTCAAAATAGTAGTATGCTACTTGGTTTGTCTCTACTTCAATGTGTACTTGTGTTTATTTTACTATATCACTTATACGCATTAGTGGAGCCCTTAGGATCTTTGCTTGATTACCAGCGTTGTGATGGCAGTCACACTAGTGGGGGCTGGGTAATCTATAAGCACATCCTTATACAGGTCCCTAGTCGCAGGACTATCGAGACAGGGCATCGATACTCCGGAGTAGACTAGCGTATGCGCTTCTCATCCCAGTGTGGGAGATGGTCTGTCCCACAGCCATCAGTACGTCGTACTGGAGATAGTATACGGGTGCTCGTTGGGTTACGAGTACACTGGACAGGACTCGTCGGGAACTGACAGGTTGGTATTATACCTATCGTCAGTCATCAGTTCCCAGGTGACATGAGTACAGCTTAGTCCGCTGACTTGACACTGGCACTTCGCCTCGAGTGTGTTCCCACTGCACTTTGATCACTACCCTACCACGGCTCAAAGGAGTCGTGCAAACAGGTGGTGGTTGGGTGCAGTCCCGAAGCACTTGGAGGCAGTGACGGTTAGACAGGATTCGTCTCTCCCGGTATTGGGGGTTGACATCGCGCTGTGTCTAGGAGAGCCATTACACAAGTAGTCCCTGGCCAGGGCAATCGAGATATACTGGTAGGTTTCCAGTGTTATCTCAGGGTGTTTTGGGCTTCGCTCCGGCACGACTTGTACCGCTATTGGGGGACTGACGTTTACCGCCCCCTAGG
The DNA here is from genome assembly GCA_030015575.1 of Agapanthus africanus. Lineage (NCBI taxonomy): Eukaryota > Viridiplantae > Streptophyta > Magnoliopsida > Asparagales > Amaryllidaceae > Agapanthus > Agapanthus africanus. Next base: position 175,404,095 of record JASDDO010000010.1, read on the forward strand.
CCCGCCATGCGATGTATCAGACGAACAGACCGGACTGTACGGAGACTGTCACATTCAGACTCAGTAGGAGCACAGATGGGGTTTCACCTCGTCAGCCTTCTTGTCGACATCTACCTGGGGGCCGTTACGCACAGCTAGTGCCGCTTGCGGTCTGTGGTTAAACCCACTGCCAGCGTAGTGTCGAGTCTTTAGAGTCCCACACAGAGGGTATTCGCCTATGGGCAAAACAGAGTAGAGGTCGCATGGTTTTGCGACAGGGTCCGTTCTCACCCGCGCACTTGTGCACGTTTGGAGTCCGGACAGATATTACCAGCGGGCTCTGGTTTGAGCCGGATACTGGTATTGTATTTGGGGTTGCTTTTATCTCTCAGTATTCATGTTCCTCGGAACAAGAATGCAGGTGTGTATGCACAGTTTTTGAGGAGGAGGAAGATGATTTCCATTAGGGTTTCGGAACGGGTGCGTATGCACAGTTGACAGTCGTCTTTTTCCGAACCCTAATGGATTTGTATTATATCATTTAATAATATATAATAAAATGAAATTGTGTCATGGTTAGTTTTTGTTGACTTGTTGACCATGGTTGACTTGTTGACCATGGTTGAACATTTGACTACCATCATTACAAATGCAAGATGCTTTTTCATTCTTGCTTTATTCATTTAATGCATGTAATGATATTAGTCATTCTAAACTAACCATCAAACCTTTTTCATTTTGATTATTGTTATTATTTGATTTTTCTTTTTCTTTTGTTATGGTTGCAAAAGGAAAAGAAAGAGCTCACTTTATCATTCTCACTCTCTCTCTTCACTTCATCTTCTTCTTCCTCTAGTCAAGAGAAACCTTCTCATGAGTTGAGAATCCTTCTCTTGAAAAACAAAAGCAAACCCTAAACACTCTCTACTCACTCTAGGATCAAGGGTCTAGCAAGCCGGCGATTCTAGTTCACTCCAAGTACGAGAAAGAGCCCAAAGGTCGAGCCTTCGAGGTGGATCCATCTTCGACGGGAGAAGGCGACAAAGGAGAACCATCAACCTCTACAAAGTTTGAAGACGAAGGAGTTCAAGTCTAGGTATAACCATCTTCATCCGAGTAGCTAAACTTCTTTAGCTAGGTTGCTAGTTTTAGTTTAGGTATCGATCCCGACCTTGCATAGTCCATGTTGCTTCTTGCACTAAAAATTTGATTTTTATACCGTTTCCGCCTCCCCGTAAGAACCGGGGGTGGCAACGTGGACTTACAGCAATGGCAAGTAGGATCCTGATGGACTTAAGCATAGCGACAGGAGAAAAGGTTTCATCATAGTCGACACCAGGTCGTTAACGAAATCCTTTTGCTACAAGTTTAACTTTGAAAGTCTCAACTTTTCCATCTATACCAAGTTTCGTCTTAAAGATCCACTTGCTCCCGATCGGTTTTACTCCTTCAGGAGCAACTTCCAAAGTCCATACATTGTTGGTGTACATGGATTCTATCTCGGATTGCATAGCATCCAGCCATTTCACAGAGTCTCCACTTGTGATGATCTGCTCGAAACTAGTTAGGTCATCATCTTCCATGATGAAATCCTCGCTCTAACCATCTATGAGAAAATAATAGTATCTTTTAAGTGGATGAGGAACCCTACTAGATCTGCGGAGTGGCTGGAGTTCAATGGGTACTATTGGATCCTCCGGTTCTACTAAATTGTCAGTAACAGTTTGTTTAGCTAGAACTTCTTCCAGTTCTACCTCATTGCCACTAATTTCTTTCACAAAAAATTCCTTTTCAAAAAAGGCGGCATGTCGAGAAACAAACACTTTTTATTACTCGGTGTGATAGAAGATATACCCTCACGAATTTTTGGGATATCCTACAAACTTGCACAGAACTGACCTTGCCTCGAGTTTTTCTGGATTTTGCGTTTTAACATAAGCCGAACAATTCCATATCTTAATAAAATTAAGACATGGTCTCTTCCCTTTCCATATCTCATATGGAGTGGTAGGTACAAATTTGGTGGGAACCATATTCAATAGGTGTGCGGCTGTCTCAAGCGCATAACCCCAAAAAGAAATAGGTAACTCAGCAGTACTCATCATTGAGCGCACCATATCTAATAGGGTGTGATTCCTGCGTTCCAATACACCATTGTATTGTGGTGTGTACGGAGGAGTAAGCTGAGAGAGAATCCCATTCTCTTTTAAATAATCCAAGAACTCTGTGTTTAAGTATTATCTTTCCCAATCAGATCGAAGGATTTTAATACTTTTACCCGTTTGGTTCTCCACTTCCCACTTATATTCCTTGAATTTCTCAAAAGCTTCAAACTTATGTTTCAACAGGAACACATGTCCGTATCTTGAGAGATCATGGTGAATGTAATATAGTACGAGAAACCATTCCTAGCATGTGTAGACATAGGACCGCATACATCACCATGTATCAGTCCTAAGAGTTCTGTAGCTCTTTCTTCGTGTCCAGTAAACGGAGTTTTGGTCATTTTACCTTTGAGACATGACTCGAAAGTTTCATAAGATGTAAATTCGAACGGATTCAAATATCCATCTTTATGTAACTTAGCTAGTCTTGTTGCATTGATATGACCTAGTCTATAATGCCACAAGTAGGCTTCGTTCATTTCTGAACTCTTCCTCTTGTGTGTGTTTTGTACGTTTAGAACTGTCGTTTGATTTAGAACGAATATACCATTACATAACGTACCAACCCCAATCAACACTTGATTGAGAAAAATGTTCATAACATTATCCTCTAATGTGAAATTATATCCTTCTTTAGTTAGCAAAGAAACCGATATAATATTGCACATTATCTTTGGTACGTAGTAACAGTCATTCAGAATCAATGTATTACCAGTTGGTAACACAAGGTGATATTCGCCAACTGCTTTGGCTGCAACAATTGCACCATTCCCTACTACTAGAGACTTATCACCCTTTCCCAGTTCTCTACCTCTCTTTAGCCCATGTAACAAATTACATATGCGGGATCCTGATCCGGTATCCAATACCCAGGACATAGAGCAAACTAAGAAACAGTTCTCGGTTACGAACACACCCGAAGACGATGTATCAACATGCTTATTCTTTGTTTGGGTGGTGAAGGAATCCTGATATTCCCCTGTCCCTTGCTCAGACTTATGACAAGAATAAGAAAAAGCGGAACCAACATTCCCCAGCTCATTATAATAAGCGGGTTCGGTTCAATACATCCATATTATTATCTTGATTAAGGCTTGTCATGGTCGCTATCGAGAGAGAGAGAGAGAGAGAGAGAGAGAGAGAGAAAGAAGGAAACACATTAGCGTGCGCTCTTTGTAAGATTAGATTGGTTATTATCTTATCTAATTAGGATGGCTCCCACTGTTTTTATCAAATCTTCCTTCAAACCATAAAAGGTAAGATTAGCCGGGATTAATTACACCCTACAAGTTCGCCGATCATTCAGCCAGGCAGGTATTGGTACTTCGAAGGAGTCTCCCCATGTTTTCGCATGGAACTAATTAAATAACCTCGTTTCCACAGGGGCATAACCCCGTTAACACCTTTCTTAGACACCTAATGGATCGGCTAATTCCAAAGTGGAAAACTCTCTCAGAAGTAACTCTTACTCACAGTGGGTATCGGGATCCAACTATCATATAGAAGGTATGCAATCTCATTGCAAATTTCAACACTTGAAATTCCTAATTATAGTTTTTACCTCTAACGTCCTATGACCTTGACGAAGGCCAACAAACCATAGGCCGCTAGTCAAGTTCAACCTGTTCATTTCTTGATTGAATTAAACCCACCTGTACGACCCTTGACGAAGGCCAACAAAGTTGCACGACCACCCTAATCCAATCGTATCACATGCAGCAGATAAGCACTAATCAGCTACCGCACACTACGCCTTGACGAAGGCCAATAAACGTAGCACGAGTACTAAATAGTATTTATCTGAAATGACGGAGGGCTACGGCTGGTTTTTAAGAAAACCTTTAACGTAATGAACTTGATATCGTTGTAGAATTTAGTGATTTGAAAAGGAGTGGTTTAAGCTCCGCTTTTAAAATCGAGTAGTTTTCAAAAACAAACCAAATAGCTTTTACTAGATTTTGCTAAAGAGGTCACTCCCGGTGAAGGGATCTCGGCTCTTTCCTCATCGAATGAGGTGCTAGATATCCATCAAGGAATACCACTATGCAAAGCAAGAACTACAGAAGCTATGATGATAAACCTAGTGGGTTATAGTATTTGCTAGTTTTGCTAAAGAGGTCACTCTCGGTGAAGGGATCTCGGCTCTTTCCTTATCGAATGAGGTGCTGGATATTCATCAAGGAATACCACTATGCAAAGCAAGAACTATAGCTACCTTTTTAAAAGATTTTGATTCTACAACATATTTATGTTTCTTTTATTTTCATTAATCTCATTCCCATCATTTAATGTTTGCCTAAACATCATAGAAAAAGAAACGAAAATAGAACGTATGCTTATGCCATCCGCATTCGCCACGGGGCCCCGTCATGCACCGTTAGGTTACTTAACTAACGGCAGAGCGGGGGCTGGACTAGCGCGGGTGCAAAACATAAGCAACGTTTATTATATATATCATATATATAGCATTCGTCTCATGCAGTTATATGCTCACATCACAGAACCAAGCAGCAGAAGTCAACATATGAAATATTCAATATATTAGCAGGTCCGTGTTTTAAATTCAGCCAGTAATGAAAACCAAGGATACCACAGTCGTGATGAATAGCCAAACCCACATCCCTAAATCCCTACGAGAGCAGCAAGCAACCCTGCCAATTCTAGAGTTAGGAGACCCGGTCTCGACTTCTCGAGATGGTCTCCCACTAGACTTCAGAACCCGGTTACTTATGCTCCCAGCCTTGGGTCTATCCTAATACGGAAAAGTAAATAATATACATCAATGGTGACATCATCCTTAACCCGGAAGTGTCTCAATAAAAGAATATTACATACAAATTTTACATGAATGAAAATTGAAAAACTCTCATCTCACATAAAAAAAAACCCCGGCTATTCATTCACGACGATCCAATATAACATATCACAGCAACACATAATATCACATGTCATCAACGTAAGTAAATACGCGTATTCCAAATTCTGTTGACATATAGCAACGAGATTTGGGATACCCCACATATTACACTTACGGTCGCAGAAAAGAAATGAAAAACTACAATAATTAGAATCCGCATTTCTTTAGACATCATAAACCCGGAATATCACTTATTCTGGATTTCATGCCTAACCATATAAATCCTGCATTTTAGTCTCATATCAAAAACTCTTTTCAATAATTTAGTCGGGTAATTCAACAAGATTCCCGACTACCCGATTGAATACTTATCGGGAACTTTAGTAAACGGCCGCACCCCCGATGCCGTCAACCAAGTTCACTTAGGCGGAACACCATGGCCGCGAGCACCCGAGTGGATGCTTTTAGCAATGGGGTTCCCCTAAAATCACTTGGTCGGGGCTATGGGGCGTGGCTACCTAGTAAAGTTATCTGGCGAGTATTCGTGTACGATACGCGATTGCGACGGAGTTTTGATCCAAATCGAAATTTCGTGGCAATCGATCAATAGAGAGTAACATGCTAGATTTACAAACAAACTAGTTTTCCCAAAACTAATTTAATGTGGATTCCAACTACTGTATCACATATCAAACTTAAACCCAAAACGTTGTAAAAATACGACTACGAAACACTCCGAATAGCCCCAATATGAAAGTTAACATCACATGCAAACTAGGCTAATCAAATATAACCATGAAACCCTAAACCCAACACCACAGAACACCAAACAAAAACGAACCCATTCCTTCACTAAAGAACTGGCGACGGCGGCCATTTTGGCATTCTCGCCGGCCAAAAAACCATTTTATGTGTTCTTTTTTCTCTGGTGTTCTAGTTACATCACATGTAACATTCTGCACATGTTTAAAAAAATTTCAGAGTGCTTTTGAAAATCAATAGAAACTTGGTTTCTTGGGTTTCGGTTTCGGAGTTGTTTCGTTTTCTTAATCTTAATAACACCGTATAATCTTCTAGCTTGGCTCTGATACCATGAAAGTGTATGTTAGCACCACCACTGGGTTTTAGTAGCATCAAGCATGCCAATTTAAAAAATTTAGGGTGCTAATTAACACTAAACAAGAATCGAAACTAGATGATTAGGGTTTTAAGCATGATATCATAAACTATACTAAGTGCTGTGTTCCCTAGTCTCGCCGCTGGGTTTCGGGAGGAATCGACCATGCCATTTTCAAAAAAATGGCAAGCTAAAGAACCCTAACGCTAGAATCTAAACTAGAGAATTAGACGAACAAGCATGTAAACATCTTTACAGCTAAGTGAACAAGGAATACAACCTTTGTAGACCGGTCCTTCACTTCAATAGCTCTGTGTAGTCGTCCCTTCGCTCCAAGTAGTGATCTCCCGGACTCTAGTGAGGCTCCACAAGGTGAAATGAACAAGCTTTCTTGAAGTCTTCGAGGCCGAAGATGATCTACATCGAGGAGACACTAACTCAAACTACCTCTTCACTAAGTGATGAACTAATGAAGAAACAACCCAATCTAAATGGCTAGTAGAGAAGAGATTGATGAAGTAGGAATTTTGTTCACTTTAGAAATAATTTTCTCACTATTTTTCTTCATCTCCCATAAACCTAGAGAGCTAAGCTCTTGATGAAGAAGAAGATGAAGAGAGAAGAGAATGAAAACTCATGAGGTGAGAATAGCAACCATGAGTGAGTTTATGTCATACACTAACTCATGTAGAGACTAAACCATGGCTAGCAATAATGGTTAGGTTAATAAATATATATAAGTAAAAAAAAACTAGTGGACTAAGTCAAAGATGCTTTAACCTTCTCCAAGCTTCCAAGCATAACAATTTCCAACTAATATTGAATTACATTAAATAAATAAAACCTCACATTATTATAAGCATGGTGTGAGTCTCATACACCCATGTAGCATGTGGCATCAAGCATGACACAAAATAATGTACATTAATATATGTCACATATATACTAAGTTTACACAAGTGAGAAAAAGAAATCTTAAGTGAGCTAATATTAGTTAATGCAAGTTAATATATCAAATATATAATTATACATTAAATTATCAAATCAACTCTTGATTTAATAATCCGGCTATATCACATACAACCGACTAATATCATATGTATCAACCTATCGAATCAACACTTGATTTGACAGCCCGCCTGTATCTCATATAACCGACCGATATCACATATCGCGAGAATAGAATACGGTATCACATACTCGTATTAATCTTGGTCCCGCACATATCACATATGTGCTCCTACTTCTTTTCGCTTGAGCCAGAAAACCTCTGTGTAGGACTCTAAAGACTCGTCAATACGCCGGCAGTAGATGGTGATCATATCAGTCACCCACAAGCCGCAAGCGGTCTGCTAAATGTAACGGCCACCCGGGTATTGAGCGATCAGAAGATCAACAAGCAAGCCTGCTCATACTCCTGCGAATCCATCAAGTAACACTACCGTATAGTCCGGTCTCTTCGTCTGATATGTCGCATATCTCAGCCTGGGGGTGGTAAAAGTCAGACCCCAATAGCCTAATAAGTCATGCCGATGTGAGGTCCATAATGGTTCGAGAAACTACTGATAGCACTTACCAGTAAATCTCAGCAACCCTGGCCAAGGATTTCCTGTTTTGGCCAATCGAGCACAGCGCAACATCAACCCCTAATACCAGGAGAGATGAATCCCCTCCTATCGCTCATTGCCTCCATATGACTCGGGACTGTACCCAAAAACCACCGTTTTGCACGATCTCTTGAACGTTGTAAGGTGGATATCAAAGTACGGTGGGAATCACACAAGACTCTATGACGATCTCGGGTTTACAGACTAACCTGTACCTGTGTCACCGGAGAACTGCTATCAGACGATAGGTATAATACCATCTAGGAGTTCTCGGCGCGTCCGTTCAGTGTACCTAGTCTCCACTGAGCACCCGCATACCTTCTCTGATGTCAAAGACCAATGGATGTGGAATCATCCATAGCCCATCATATGGATCAAGAAGCGCATACTCTAGTCTACTCTGGAGTATCGATGCCCTGTCTCGATACTCCCACGACTAGGAACATTTGAAGGATGTACTTACCGACTATCTCTGCCCTACTAGTATGATCTACATCATAATCCTGGTAGTCTAGTACTCATCCTAAAGGCTTTATCAACATGTAATAGAGAGACAATAAGTGTACATGTTAAGATAAAGAGCAACCAGATAGCATACTATCATGCCGAGCAAGAAAGTCCTCCCAATATATGTCCAAGCATCCACTATTGTAGGGTTACTAGGCACTGTCACAAGGTTCTTCAAGGCATCAACCATGCCAAAATCAAATTTTTCAAGTGCCGACCGACCCTAACCAAGAACTTATACTAGAGATTAGGCGAAACAAAGCAAGTAAACAACTTTACTTCTAAGAGTTAGGGATTACAACCTTTGTAGTCCGTTTTTTCACTTCTAAAGCTCCGTGTTGAGGTCCCTTCGCTGCGATCATCGAGTACCCGGACTCAAGAGAGGCTCCATAAAGAGAAAGATGCAAGATTGCTTCCGATCTTCAATAACAAAGATGATCTACCTTGAAGAAACTCAAACCCAAGCTTTTGCTTCACTAATCAAGTATTGGCAAAGCAAACACCCTAATCTAAGTGGCTAGAATAGTTGAGGATGATGAAGTAGGAATTTAGATCTCATTTGTATTCTTTATCTCACTCAAAATCATCACATAAGAAAAAGCTAGAAAGCTTTTCTCAAAGGAAGAAGAAGAAGAAATTACTTTGTGATGAATAATGAATCTAGTGAGGTTAGAAATGCAACCATTGGTTAAGAATGAAACTTAACCCATGTAGAGAATTAACTATGGTTAAAGGATTGGGTTGGGTTAAACAAATATCTACAAAATATCTTTACTTAGAAACAAAAGCAAAGCTTCTAGAAGCTTTAAGAAAGTTTAACCCTAAGCCAAACCCTAACCATGTTTAAACTCCACAAAACATGTTGCATTTGTAACCTTAACTTGTTACAATATTATATATCACATATATAATATATTTTGTAACAAAATAAAATATTACAATTAACATATATCACATATATATCAATGTATTACCTGAGTGAGAAAAAGAATCTTTAAGTGAGCTTATATTAGTTAATTAATTTAATACATCAAATATATAATTATACATTAAATTATCGAATCAACACTTGATCCAATAATCTGGCTATTTCATAAATAACCGACTAATATAATTTGTATCAGTTCATCGAATCAACACTTGATCCGATGACCAAGCTATATCACATATATCTAGCCGATATCACATATCGCGAGAATCTAATACGGTATCGCATACTCGAATTATTCTCGGTCCCGCACATATCACATATATGCTCCTACTCCATTTTGCCTGAGCCAGGAAACCTCTGCGTAGGACTCTAAAGAATCGTCAATACGCCGGCAGTAGGTGATGATCATATCAAACACCCACAAGCTGCAAGCGGTCAGCTAAACGCAACAGCCACCTAGGTATTGAGCGATCAGAAGATCAACAAGCAAGCATGTACATTCTCCAGCGAATCCAATCATGAACACTCCTGTACAGTCCGATCTCTTCGTCTGATATGTCGCATATCTCGCCTAGGGGTGGTAAACGTCAGACCCCAGTAGCTTGAGAAGTCGTGTCGATATGAGGTCCATAACAGTTCGAGAAACTATCGATAACACATACCAGTAAATCTCAGCAACCCTGGCCAGGGATTTCCAGTTATAACCAATCGAACACAGCGCAACATCAACTCCCTATACCGGGAGAGATGAAACCCCTCCTATCGCTCATTGCCTCCATGTGATTCGGGACTGTACCCAAAAGCCACCGTTTTGCACGCCCTCTTGGACGTAGTATGATGGAAATCAAAGCACAGTAGGAATCACACAAGGCTCTATGACGATCTCGGGTTTACAGACTAACCTGTACTAGTGTCACCAGGGAACTGCCATCTAACGTGAGGTATAATACCATCTTGGAGTTCACGGCAAGTCCGTCCAGTGTACCCAGTCTCCACTGGGCACCCGTATACCTTCTCTGATGTCAAACACCAATGGATATGGGATCATCCATTGCCCATCAAATGGGTCAAGAAGCGCATACGCAAGTCTACTTTGGTATATCGATACCCTGTCTCGATACACCTACGACTAGGAACATTTGAAGGATGTACTTAGCGACTACCCTGTCCCCACTAGTATGATCTGCATGATAGTCCTGGTAGTCAAGTACTCATCCTAAGGGCTTTATCAACATGTAACATAGAGAGAATCATAGTACATGTTAAGATAAATAGCAACTAGATTGTACGGTTCCTAAGCACACTAATGAGGTCTCACAACAGATCAAACATGCCCAATTCAAATTTTTTTCATGTGCCTACAAACCCAAATACGGATCATTAACAAGATGATAAGGCCATGCAAGCAAGTAAACTACTTTATTGCTAAAGGAAAGTGACTACAACCTTTGTAGATCCAGTCCTCCACTTCCTAGGCTCCGTGATGACGTCCCTCCGCTGTACCTATCGGAATCTGGACTCTGGCGAAGGTTTCGTCGGAGAAATGATTGGGCTAGGTCGTCGACTTCGATGCCGAAGATGATCGACGTCGAGGCAACTCAAGATCAAGCTCCAACTTCACCAAGTCATGAAACTTGTGAAGAAAACACCCTATACTACATGGCAAGTGGTAGAGGATGAAGAAATAGGAAGTGGGTTCACTTTAGAATTGGATTTCTCACTCTTTTTCTCATTTCACCATTGAAGCTAGCAACCTTTCATGAAGCTTGATGAAGATGATGAAGATGAAAGAATATGATAAGTATATTGAAAAATATAAAATATGGTGATTCTTATCATATATCAACCATGGTTAAGTGTAGAGAATAAACCAAGGTAAGGTGAATGGTTAGGTTTAGGAAAGAAACAAGAATGGTCAAAGTTTCTTGAAGTTTCAAAGAAACAAACAAAATAAGCAACCATATCTTTTCTTTCCCTAAAATAAACAAATGAATAATTAAATAAATCAAACCCTAACCAATCACTTAAACAAGGTTTAAAGTAAACCTACACCCAAGCTTGCATGTATCATCAAACATGATACAATCAAGTGCACAAAAATATATCACATATACAATGTGCACATCAAGTGAGAAAATCCATCTTAAGTGAACCAATTCTAGTTAATGCAAAGTAATATATCAAATATATAAATATGCATTAAATCATTAAATCAACACTTGATTTAACGATCCGGTCATATCGCATTTGACTGACTAATATCCAATGTATCGACTTATCGAATCAATCCTCGATTCGATAACTAGGTTATATCGCATACAACCAATCGATACATTCATCGCGAGAATAGAATACGGTATTACATACACGCATTATTCTCGGTCCCGCAAATATCTCATATGCACTCCTATTTCGTTTCGCTTGAGCCAGGAAACCTCTGTGTAGGACTCTAAAGACTCGATAATACGCCGGCAGTAGGTGATGATCATATCAAACACCAACAAGCCGCAAGCGGTCTGCTAAACGTAACGGCCACCAGGGTATTGAGCGACCAGAAGATCGACGAGGAAGCCCGCTCACACTCCTGTGAATCCAACCAGTAACACTTACCGTACAGTCCGGTCTGTTCGTCTGATATGTCGCATATCTTGCCTAGGGGTGGTAAACGTCAGACCCCAATAGCTCAATAAGTCATGCCGACGTGAGGTCCATAACAATCGTGAAACTACTGATAACTCTTACCAGTATATCACAGCAACCCTGGCCAGGGATTTCCAGTTATGGCCAGTCGTGCATAGCGCAACATCAACCCCCAATACCGGGAGAGACGAATCCCCTCCTATCGCTCATTGCCTCCATGTGAATCGGGACTGTACCCAAAAACCACCTGTTTGCACGACTCAGTAGAGCCGTGGTAGGGTGGAAATCAAAGCACAGTGGGAGACACACAAGACTCTATGACGATCTCGGGTCAACAGACTAAGTTGTACCATTGTCACCAGAGAACTGCCATCTGACGTGAGGTATAATACCATCTGGGAGTTCTCGGCGAGTCTGTTCAGTGTACCCAGTCTCCACTGAGCACCCGCATACCATCTCTGATGTCAAACACCAATGGATATGGGATCATCCACCGCCCATCACATGGGTCGAGAAGATATACGCTAGTCTACTCTGAAATATCGATGCCCCGTCTCGATATTCCCACGACTAGGAACAATGAAGGATGAACTCATTGACTACCCATGCCCCACTAGTATGATCTACATCATATTCCTGGAAGTCGAGTACACATCCTAAGGGCTTTATCAATATGTAACAGAGAGACTGAAAGTATACATGTTAAGATAAAGAGCAACCAGATAGCGTAGTATCATGTCGAGCAAGAAAGTCCTACCTATATATGTCCCAGCATCCACTACAATATACATCCAATGTACAGTAATGGCCTCCAGGGCATACATATAACTAACAATCTCCTACTTGCACTAGGGCCATCTGTAGTAGTAGTTGTTGTATCTAATACTCAACCATCCCCTAAAAGTCTCTCTTTGGGAAAAAGGCCTTCGTGAGTGGATCCGCCGTGTTGTCCTCTGAGTCTACTCTCCTAACCTCGATCACCCTGGAGATCAACTATCTGCATGATCAGGTGATGCTGCCACAGAATATGTCTGGGTCACTGATGGGACCAGGGTTCCTGGGCCAAAGCCACACTACCATTGTCACACAATGGTGGGAACCTAGTTAATCTTATGAACCAATATACACCCAAACTGCCTCTTTGGTAGTATCTTTAATAGCGATGTTACCAGCCTTTATCGTCTAGTTTGCCACGGTATCTAGCTTGGAACTCTTCCAGCATACCGTCCCTTTACTGAGGGTAAAGACAATGCATGTGACTGACATTCAGTCGTCCTTATCACTCTGGAACCTTTCCAGTGATTCACCTTTATCCTATTTGGAGAATCCTTGTGATATGCGGAGATTGACCGAGCGTAGCATAGGAAACTCCTTCCCTATCAAGGGTATGTCATCAACGTACAATACGAGGATCATTACCATACTCCATACTACCCTTTTGTACATACAAGGTTCATCAACCATTTTGATGAAGTCAAACTCTTTGACTACCACATCAAAACAGACGTTCCAACTCCACGATGCCTGCTTTATTATGTAAAGCAACTTGCACACGTTTCCGCTGCTCCCACTGTTTACGAAGCCCTCTGGCTGTGTTCTTATTGACGTTCTCTTCTAAATCATTATTTAGAAAAGTAGTCATGGCACCCAACCACCAGATATCGTAGTCATGGTATGTAGCAATGGTAAGTAGGATCTGGATGGACTTAAGCATTGTCCCTGGAAAAGGTTTCATCATTATCCACGCTTAGTCGATGACGAAAACCTTTAACAAGTCTAGTTTTGAAAGTCTCAACTTTTCCATCTACACCAAGTAATCTTCTCAAGATATACTTGCTCCTGATGGGGATTTAACCCTTCAGATATAGCAACCAAAGTCCATACTTTGTTGGTGTACATGGATTCCATCTCAGATCGCTAAGCATCCAGCCATTCTTACAGAGTCCCTACTCTCGATGACTTGCTCGAATCTAGTTGGGTCATCATCTCATGATGCAATCCTCGCTCCCACTGTCATTGAGAAACCGAAGTATCTCTCAGGCAGGTGAGGAACCCTACCAGATCGGCGGAAAGGCTGAGGTTCGTCGGGGACTATTGAATCCTTTGGTTCTGTCAAATCATCAGCTGCAGTTTTGTATAGCTGGAACCTTTCCAGTTCTACAGAACTGACCTTGCCTCGATCTTGTCCGGATTTTGCTTTAGACATAGGCCGGACAATCCTAAATCTTAACTTACTTAAGAGATAGGCTCTTCCCATACCATATCTTATATGGAGTGGTAGGCACTGATTTGATTCGAACCTAATTCAATAGGTATGCAGCTTCTCAAGTGAACAACCCCAAAAGGAAATAGGTAACTCAGTAGTACTCATCATAGAGCACACTATATCCAATATGGTGTGATTGCTCCACCCCGATACACCGTTGTGCTGTGGTGCATTCAGAGGAGTAATACTGAGAGAGAATCACATTTCTTTTAGAATATCCAAGAATTCCATGCTCAAGTATTCTCCTCCCTGATCTTATCATAGGACATAATACTTATACCTGTATTTTGGTTCTCTACTTCCAACTTATATTCTGTGAATACCTCAAAAGCTTCGGACTTATGTTTCAACAGGAACATATGACTGAATCTTGAGAGATTATCAGAGAATATAATGAAGTACAAAGAACCGGTTTTGGCATGTGTAGACAGAGGACCTTACATACATCATCATGTATCAGTCCCAAGAGTTTACTAACTCTTTCTCTGTTTCCAGTAAACGGAGCTTTGGTCATCTAATCTTTGTGACATGACTGGCAAGTTTCACAAGATGTAAATTCAAACTGATTTAAATATGCATCTAAAATGTAACTTCAGCCAGTCGGGTCGCATTGATATGACCTAGTCTACAATGCCTCGATAAGGATTCGTTCATTTCTGAACTCTTCCTCTTGTGTGTGTTCTGTATACTAGGAACTGTAGTTTGATATAGAATATCATTTCTTTTAGATAACGTGCCTGAACCGATCAACTTTTGATATAGGAAATGTTCAAAACATTATCCAACAATACAAAATTTTATCATTTCTTTACTTGTAAAGAGACTGATATGATTTTGTATATCAGGTTCGGTATCTAATAACATTCGTTCAGAATCAATGTATGGTAATACAGGGTGACAGTGACCAATAGACTTGGCTGCAACACTTGCCCCGTTTTCTTTCTCATGAAACTTATCACCCGTTCTCAGTTTTCTACCTTTTTGTAGCCCTATGTAACGGATTACATATCTGGGATCCTGACCCGGTATCAAATACCCAGGATTCAGAGGATACTGAGAAACAGTTCTTTATAATGAACACACTCGAAGGACATGCATCTCATGCACTTTCTTCGTTTGGGCGGCATGGGAATCCTGGTATTCCCCTATTTCCTGCTCTATCTTATAACAATTATAAGTTGGAGCGGGACCAACGTTCCCCAGCTCAGTATAACAAGCGGGTTCGGTCAATTCATCCATATTATTATTTGGATTAAGGCGTGATATGGTCTCTACCTAGAGAGAGAGAGAAGAAAACACTCTGCGTGCGCTCTTGCAAGATCAGATTGGTTATATATTTTATCTAATTAGGATGGCTCCCACTGTTTTTATCAAATCTTCCTTCAAACCCTAAAACGAAAGACTAGCCGGGATTAATTACACTCTACAAGTTCGCCAATCTTTCAGCCAGGCCAGTGTCGGTACTTTGAGGGAGGTTCCCCGTGCTTTCGCACGGACCTAATTACAGTAAACCTCATTTTCCCAGAGGCGTAACCCCGTTGACACCTTTCTAGACACCTACTTGATCGGCTAATTGTAAAGCGCAAAACTCTCCCAGGAGTAACAATTACTCGCAGTGGGTATCGGGATCCTACTATCATATAGAAGGTTTGCAATCTCATTGCAAATTTCAACACTTGAAACTCCCGATAAAGGTTTTTACCCCTAGCACCTATGACCTTAACTATGGTCAACAAATCATAAGTACTAGTCAAGTTCTACCCGTCATTTCGTGATTAATTAGACCCATCCACATGACCCTTAACTAATGTCAACAAAGTCATGCGACTGTCCTAACTAATCGCATCATATGCGGTGTAGGAAGACATCACTTAGCTACCGTACACTGTGCCTTGACTAAGGTCAACAAACACAACACGAATACTAAGTACTTTACTTCCTAAAATGACGGAGGGTTGCGAATGGTTTTTATGAAAACCTTTAACGCTTTGAACTTGATCTCGTTGCGGAATCAAATGGTTTTAAATGGATTGTTTTTTAAGCTTTTCTAGTTTTGCTAAAGGGGTCACTCCCGGTGAAGGGATCGTCGGCCCTTTCCTCGTCGAATGAGGTGCAGGATATATCATATATATCACTGTGCAAAGCAGAAACTATAGAAGCGATCAAAAGACAAACCGAGTGTGTAGCATCTGCCAGTTATTGCTAAAGGAGTCACTCCCGGTGAAGGGATCTCGGTCCTTTCCTTATCGAATAAGGTGCAGGATGTTCTACAAGGAACACCGCGATGCAAAGCGAGAACTGTAGCTACCTGTTTTATTTTAAAATTCGATTCCACAACATCTTTTAGGTTTATTTTCTTTCATTAATCACAATAATGAATATCCCTTCATTTAAGTCCTCCTAAACATCACAGATAAATATAACATACGCTTATGCCATCCGCATTCGCCTCGATGTCCCGTCTGCACTGTTAGGTTAGGTAACTAACGCCAGAGCGAGGCAGGGCTAGCGCGGGTGTAAAACATAAGCACGTCTATATAATATATCATATATACTATATATAATACCTATCTGAACAAATCATATGATCACATCACAAATAACGCAGCAGAAAATATCATATGAAATATTGGATATACTAGGACGTCCGTGTTTTTAATACGAGCCAGTATAAAACACGGATTCCACGGTCGTGATGAATAGCCAATCCCACACCCCTAGACCCCTACGAGAGCGGCAAGCAACCCTACCATTTCTAGGGTTAGGAGACCCGGACTTGACCCCTCGAGATGGTCTCCCACTGGACCCTAGAACCCGGTTACTTGTGCTCCCCTCCTTGGGTCTATCCTAATGCGAAAAAATAAATAATATACAAATGGTGACATCATCAGCAACGTGGAAGTGCCCCAATAAAAGAATATTACATACAATTTTTTACATGAATGAAAATGAAAAACACTCATCTCACATAAAAAAACCCCGGCTATTCGAACACGACGATCCACTATAACATATCCAGCAACACATAACATCACATGTCATCAACGTAAGTAAATATGCGCATCCCAATTGTCGTTGACATATAGCAACGAAACCGGCGATATCACATATTACACTTACGGTCACAGAAAAGAAAGTGTAAAACTACAACAGTTGGAATCCGCAAACTCTTTAGACATCGCATGCCTAATTAAATGAATTCCTTAGACATCGCATGCCTAACAGTTATAAACCCCGCATTTTAGTCTCATTATCGAAAACTCTTTTCAATATCAAGTCGGGCAATTCAATAAGATTGCCGATATTCTGATCGCATGCTCATCGCAAACTTTAGTAGGCGGCTGCACCCCCCGATACCGTCGAAGAAGTGCACTAAGGCGGAACACCGCTACCGCGAGCACCCGAACGGATGCTTTCGGCGACAGGGTTCTCCTACAGTCACTTGGTCGGGGCTATGGAGTGAGGCTGTCTATTAAGTTTACCCGGCGAGTATCCGCGTACGCTACATGATTGCGACGGACTTTTGATCACATCAAAATTCCGTGGCAACCGATCAAGTGAGACTAAACCTCTAGATTTATAACATTCATTCAGTTATCTCATAACTACTTGTGAATTCCAATTATTGTATCACATTCCGGATAAGATAGAAAATGTTAAACTTTCCGATCGAACAATTGAACACCCAAGTTTTCCCGAAACAGCTCAACACATGAAATAGGTTCAAAGACATTCACTTCATGCCTCAGTACCAACGGTCCAGCCGTAGAAGGGTCAAGCCAACGCCTCACATGTTGCATGCCATACTTCCCCAAACCCTAAGGTTCAAAGGGCAGTTCAAGACGGTCACATAATCGAGTTAAGGTTTGTTGTCTTCTAGAGGGTCCATCGCGTTACTTGCACTACTTAGAACGTCATTAAACTACGGAAATATCCAACAATTGGAAATTTCCCGGCAGGGTAAAAAGTGGGTATTTATATCTGGTCGAACTTTTAACATATTCTAAAAATACCCGGAAAAAAACACAGACAAAATTAGACCGTCCGATCGAATCTCCGAACTCCCAATACAACCCAGAAAACTCAACTCTTGAGTTCAGATTAAAATTCCCAGGAAAACCAACACTACAATATAGGAATTACTGTGTAAAATTCAATGAAAGAGGAGACCGTACGGCCGCGGAACCGCCGCACATGCCAGGCATGTGTCGCGGTTCCGCGGTGGTTTAATTGAATTAGGCCCTTGGTTTTTACAGTAATTCATATATGACCCTGCTTATTTTTCTGCATATTTTTAATCATGAAAAATCCACAGTTTCAAAAATTGTACAGAGAGCAATTTTGCATTAGGGTTTCGGTTCGATCGGACTTCTAACTCCGTCTACGCATCGCCTAAGGCTCTAGCTAGGCTCTGATACCACTGTAGGGTTCCTAAGCACACTAATGTGGTCTCACAACAGATCAAAAATGCCCAATTCAAATTTTTTCATGTGCCTACAAACCCTAATATGGATCGTTAACTAGATGATAAGGCGATGCAAGCAAGTAAACTACTTTATTGCTAAAGGAAAGTGATTACAACCTTTGTAGATCCGGTCCTCCACTTCCTAGGCTCCGTGATGACGTCCCTCCGCTGTACCTATCGGAATCCGGACTCTGGCGAAGGTTTCGTCGGAGAAATGATCGGGCTAGGTCGTCGACTTCGATGCCGAAGATGATCTACGTCGAGGCAACTCAAGATCAAGCTCCAACTTCACCAAGTCATGAAACTTGTGAAGAAAACACCCTATACTACATGGCAAGTGGTAGAGAATGAAGAAATAGGAAGTGGGTTCACTTTAGAATTGGATTTCTCACTCTTTTTCTCATTTCACCATTGAAGCTAGCAAGCTTTCATGAAGCTTGATGAAGATGATGAAGATGAAAGAATATGATAAGTATATTGAAAAATAGAAAATAAGGTGATTCTTATCATATATCAACCATGGTTAAGTGTAGAGAATAAACCTAGGTTGGGTGAAAGGTTAGGTTTAGGAAAGAAACAAGAATGGTCAAAGTTTCTTGAAGTTTCAAAGAAACAAACAAAATAAGCAACCATATCTTTTCTTTCCCTAAAATAAACAAATGAATAAGTAAATAAATCAAACCCTAACCAATCACTTAAACATGGTTTAAAGTAAACCTACACCCAAGCTTGCATGTATCATCAAACATGATACAATCAAGTGCACAAAAATATATCACATATACAATGTGCACATCAAGTGAGAAAATCCATCTTAAGTGAACCAATACTAGTTAATGCAAAGTAATATATCAAATATATAAGTATGCATTAAATCATTAAATCAACGCTTGATTTAACGATCCGGTCATATCGCATATGACTGACTAATATCCAACGTATCGACTTATCGAATCAATCCTCAATTCGATAACTAGGTTATATCGTATACAACAAATCGATACATTCATCACGAGAATAGAATACGGTATCACATACACGCATTATTCTCGGTCATGCACATATCTCATAAGCGCTCCTATTTCGTTTCGCTTGAGCCAGGAAACCTCTGTGTAGGACTCTAAAGACTCGTCAATACGCCGGCAGTAGGTGATGATCATATCAAACACCCACAAGCCGCAAGCGGTTTGCTAAACGTAATGGCCACCCGGGTATTGAGCGATCAGAAGATCGACGAGCAAGCCCGCTCACACTCCTGTGAATCCAACCAGTAACACTTACCGTACAGTCCGGTCTGTTCGTCTGATATGTCGCATATCTTGCCTGGGGGTAAACGTCAGACCCCAATAGCTCGATAAGTCATGCCAACGTGAGGTCCATAACAATCGTGAAACTACTGATAACTCTTACCAGTATATCACAGCAACCCTGGCCAGGGATTTCCAGTTATGTCCAGTCATGCATAGCGCAACATCAACCCCAAATACCGGGAGAGAGGAATCCCCTCCTATCGCTCATTGCCTCCATGTGAATCGGGACTGTACCCAAACACCACCTGTTTGCACAACTCAGTAGAGCCGTGGTAGGGTGGAAATCAAAGCACAGTGGGAGACACACAAGACTCTATGACGATCTCGGGTCAACAGACTAAGCTGTACCAGTGTCACCAGAGAACTGCCATCTAACGTGAGGTATAATACCATCTGGGAGTTCTCGGCGAGTCCGTTCAGTATACCCAGTCTCCACTGAGCTCCCGCATACTATCTCTGATGTCAAACACCAATGGATATAGGATCATCCACCGCCCATCACATGGGTCGAGAAGATATACGCTAGTCTACTCTTGAATATCTATGCCCCGTCTCGATATTCCCACGACTAGGAACAATGAAGGATGTACTCATTGACTACCCAGGCCCCACTAGTATGATCTACATCATATTCCTGGAAGTCGAGTACACATCCTAAGGGCTTTATCAATATGTAACAGAGAGACTGAAAGTATACATGTTAAGATAAAGAGCAACCAGATAGCGTACTATCATGTCGAGCAAGAAAGTCCTACCTATATATGTCCCAGCATCGACTACAATATGTTAGTGTATATGCCCTAGAGGCCATTACTGTATCATACTAGTTTGTATATTACTTAATGGATGCTTGGGATATTCACCTTGTATATACAATCTTGCTCAAAATAGTAGTATGCTACTTGGTTTGTCTCTACTTCAATGTGTACTTGTGTTTATTTTACTATATCACTTATACGCATTAGTGGAGCCCTTAGGATCTTTGCTTGATTACCAGCGTTGTGATGGCAGTCACACTAGTGGGGGCTGGGTAATCTATAAGCACATCCTTATACAGGTCCCTAGTCGCAGGACTATCGAGACAGGGCATCGATACTCCGGAGTAGACTAGCGTATGCGCTTCTCATCCCAGTGTGGGAGATGGTCTGTCCCACAGCCATCAGTACGTCGTACTGGAGATAGTATACGGGTGCTCGTTGGGTTACGAGTACACTGGACAGGACTCGTCGGGAACTGACAGGTTGGTATTATACCTATCGTCAGTCATCAGTTCCCAGGTGACATGAGTACAGCTTAGTCCGCTGACTTGACACTGGCACTTCGCCTCGAGTGTGTTCCCACTGCACTTTGATCACTACCCTACCACGGCTCAAAGGAGTCGTGCAAACAGGTGGTGGTTGGGTGCAGTCCCGAAGCACTTGGAGGCAGTGACGGTTAGACAGGATTCGTCTCTCCCGGTATTGGGGGTTGACATCGCGCTGTGTCTAGGAGAGCCATTACACAAGTAGTCCCTGGCCAGGGCAATCGAGATATACTGGTAGGTTTCCAGTGTTATCTCAGGGTGTTTTGGGCTTCGCTCCGGCACGACTTGTACCGCTATTGGGGGACTGACGTTTACCGCCCCCTAGGCCCGCCATGCGATGTATCAGACGAACAGACCGGACTGTACGGAGACTGTCACATTCAGACTCAGTAGGAGCACAGATGGGGTTTCACCTCGTCAGCCTTCTTGTCGACATCTACCTGGGGGCCGTTACGCACAGCTAGTGCCGCTTGCGGTCTGTGGTTAAACCCACTGCCAGCGTAGTGTCGAGTCTTTAGAGTCCCACACAGAGGATATTCGCCTATGGGCAAAACAGAGTAGAGGTCGCATGGTTTTGCGACAGGGTCCGTTCTCACCCGCGCACTTGTGCACGTTTGGAGTCCGGACAGATATTACCAGCGGGCTCTGGTTTGAGCCGGATACTGGTATTGTATTTGGGGTTGCTTTTATCTCTCAGTATTCATGTTCCTCGGAACAAGAATGCAGGTGTGTATGCACAGTTTTTGAGGAGGAGGAAGATGATTTCCATTAGGGTTTCGGAACGGGTGCGTATGCACAGTTGACAGTCGTCTTTTTCCGAACCCTAATGGATTTGTATTATATCATTTAATAATATATAATAAAATGAAATTGTGTCATGGTTAGTTTTTGTTGACTTGTTGACCATGGTTGACTTGTTGACCATGGTTGAACATTTGACTACCATCATTACAAATGCAAGATGCTTTTTCATTCTTGCTTTATTCATTTAATGCATGTAATGATATTAGTCATTCTAAACTAACCATCAAACCTTTTTCATTTTGATTATTGTTATTATTTGATTTTTCTTTTTCTTTTGTTATGGTTGCAAAAGGAAAAGAAAGAGCTCACTTTATCATTCTCACTCTCTCTCTTCACTTCATCTTCTTCTTCCTCTAGTCAAGAGAAACCTTCTCATGAGTTGAGAATCCTTCTCTTGAAAAACAAAAGCAAACCCTAAACACTCTCTACTCACTCTAGGATCAAGGGTCTAGCAAGCCGGCGATTCTAGTTCACTCCAAGTACGAGAAAGAGCCCAAAGGTCGAGCCTTCGAGGTGGATCCATCTTCGACGGGAGAAGGCGACAAAGGAGAACCATCAACCTCTACAAAGTTTGAAGACGAAGGAGTTCAAGTCTAGGTATAACCATCTTCATCCGAGTAGCTAAACTTCTTTAGCTAGGTTGCTAGTTTTAGTTTAGGTATCGATCCCGACCTTGCATAGTCCATGTTGCTTCTTGCACTAAAAATTTGATTTTTATACCGTTTCCGCCTCCCCGTAAGAACCGGGGGTGGCAACGTGGACTTACAGTGGTATCAGAGCCTAACTAAACTTAAACTAGCTAGGTAGTGAAGTGTAACGAAGTTCGGAACCGTAAAAACCCAAAAAACCGTATTTTCAAAAACCTGAGTTTCTGTTGAAATTTTTTTGGCTCGAAATGAAAAACTTTATATCTGTAAATTCATCTCAGGGTTTTCTAAAAACACCCATGAAAAACGACACAGAGATTCGTCTAATCCGCCGCGCTTCCGCCGCGTGAGCCTTCTTGGCCGCCGCGGATCCGCCGCGACTTGATGTCCTCTCTGCCTCGATTTTCGTGCAGTGTCTTTATTTGTTGTTTTTGGGATTTTTAGGATATATATTATATGCCCAGATTTTCCAGAACTAAAATTTACTTTTGGGGGCCTATAATTCCGTATTTTTCCGAACTTCACTGCACTTTGACTATGATGGTTATATCTGTGATGTTTGCATGTATTGAACGTTGACTAATTGCTATAAGACGATTAGTCGGGGTTATACATGATCTGTAATGTGCTGGAATGTGTATATAAATATGTTGGATTGTCGCGGGTGAATAGCCGGGGGTTGTGAGACGAGAGTTTTCTTTTCTTGCAATTCATTGTAAATGTAAATTGATGTAATAATTATTATTTGTTTGGCCGCACAACCGGGTCGGGGTTGTAGCCGTCATTGTATAATTCTTTTACTGTTTTTGCTCCTAGGATAGACCCATGGAGGGGTGCACAAACTACCGGGTATGCCGAAGTGTCGAGTGGCCTACTCATGGAGATGAGGGAGGTTGCTACGCTTCGGGTACTTGGCGGGTAGTTTGCCGCATCCGTAGGGGTCTTGGGTGGGGTATTGGCTATTCACCGCGACCGTGTTATCTGTTTTTTTGTTACAGGCTCGTACAAATTACAGATTACTAGTATATCCAATGTATTTATCTGTGATCTGAAATGTTTATCATTGCTTTCTATTTAGGCGTTGCTTATGTTTTACAGACGCGCTAGCCCAGCCCCCGCTCTGTCGTTAGTTAAGTAACCTAACGGGTAATGACGGGGCCCAGTGGCGAATGCGAATGGCATAAGCGTACGTCATATTTTGGTTGTTTTCTGCAATGGTAGGATTTAAATGATGGGACGCATTAAAAGTACTAATGCAAGAATATCACACATTAAAAGAACTAATGCAAGATAATAAACCAAGTTAAAGTCGTTGGAACACTTTCGAAAAACCACTCGGTTCTTTTCAAAACTAACTTTTAAAATGCGGAGCTTGAGCCACTCCATTTAAAAGCTATCTCGTTCCATCGACCAAATCAAGTTCACTACGTTCACGGTTTTGCCAAAACCATTCGTAGCCCTCCGTCGTTTCATATGAATATTCAACGGTATTCAAGCTGTGTTTGTTGGCCTTAGTCAAGGCACAGTGTTTGGTAGCTGGTGGGTATTCATATGTTGCATAGATAGAATGCGTTGGTTTGGAACAGTCGTATTGCCTTGTTGGCCATAGTCAAGGGTAGATGCGGGTGGATTCAAATTAACCTGGATAACGACGGGTAGAACTTGACATGTGACTTATGATTTGTTGGCCTTAGTCAAGGTCATAAGAGCATGGGGCAAAAATCCACATCGGGAGTTTCATAAGAACTGAAACTTGCTAGATTTGCATACCATTTGGAGTGTGGTGATTCTGGTAGGATTCCTTCAGTTTCGTCACACGATGATATTTGGATCCCGATCCTACTGTGAGTATATGCTACTCCTCGGGAAATTTCTCACTTAACGATCAATGCTATAAACCTAGTAGGTGCCTAGAAAGGTGTTAGCGGGGCTACGCCCCCAGGGAAAAGAGGTTCTTTAATTAAGGAACTTCGCGAAAGCGTTGGAAAACCTCCCTCGAAGTACCGACACCAGCCTGGCCGAACGGTTAAGCAAGTATTGTACGGTGGGATTGATCCTGACTAATTCTTCCTTTATGGTTTGAGGAGGGATTCGAGAAACAGTGGGAGCCATCCTGTTTAGACAAACTAAAAACCACTCTAAACTTGCAAGAGCATCATGCTGAGTGTTTCTTCTTCTCTCTCCTAATTGCAGCGACCAATCAACATGACTGGACTTAAGTTACTCCTAGATAAAAACAAGCTGACAGGGCCAAACTACAAAGATTGGCTCAGGAATGTCAAGATAGCAATCACTTATGACAAGCTGGGGTATCTTCTTACCACCAAAGCTCCCCCTGTCCCTGGTCCAACTTCCAGCGTCGCGGATAAGGAAATCCGCAAGACTTGGGAGATTGATAGCGCGAAGGCCAAGTGCCTCCTGCTTGCCTCGATGGACAACGAACATCAGAGGAGGCATGAGAATATGGACATGGAGTCCATATTGCTTCATACAAAAGAACTGTATGGAGAGCAATCACGTATCGCAAGATACGAAGCGTCGAAAAAGTTGTTTTCGACAAGAATGGCCGTCGGATCATCAGTAGCCGAGCACGTGCTAAAGATGATCGGCTACATTGAGGAGCTCGCTGACCTAGGGATCACATTGGAGAGTGAGCTATATACGGATATAGTTCTCCAGTCCCTTCCTTCCACTTACGCCCAGTTCATAATGAATTTCAACCTACAAGAAAAGGAGGTTGAACTTTCGGAGCTCCTCAACCTGCTGAGGAGCGCAGAGGGCACCCTACAGAAAGGTAGGGAAACATCCACTTTGTTTGTAGGAGGATCATCTTCTTCTAGGTCCAAGGCGAAAGCCAAGGGAAAGAAGAAGAAAGCCCCCGCCAAACCAAGGGGCGGTGTTAGTAAAGTGGATACGAAGGGAAAAGGAAAAGCAACAAAGATAGCGGGGAAGCTTGTGGATAAGGAAGAATGCTTCTTTTGTCATAAGAAAGGACACTGGAAGAATGATTGCAGGGCCTGGAAGGCCAGAACACAGGAATTGAAGCAGGTTGCAGCTTCAGCTTCAGGTGTGTATGTTATTGAAAACTGTCTTTCTATAAACTCTACTTCCTGGGTATTGGATACCGGATCAGGATCTCATATCTGTAATTCTTTGCAGGCGTTGAGAAACCGTAGTGTTTTGAAAGCAGGTGACATGACCCTCAGAGTTGCAAACGGAGCTAGCATGGATGCTAAAGCCGTGGGGGACTATCACCTGGGAATGTCAGATGGACATGTTTTGGTTTTGCGTAATTGCTTTTTTGTACCCAACGCAACTTGTAATATCATTTCTGTATCTTTAGTTTCTAAAGAAGGTTATGAATTTGCGTTTGTAAGTAATGTTGTAAACATTCGCCTTAATCAAGTTCTGATTGGGTCAGGTACATTGAGTAATGGTATATACGTGTTAAACCAACCACAGATTTTTAATGTCCAGAATACACACAAAAGAAAGTCTCCAGATATTAATCGAGCTTTCTTATGGCATTGTAGACTGGGTCACATCAATGAGACACGGTTGACTAAGTTACATAAAGAAGGATACTTGGATCCGTTCGAGTATCAGTCTTATGCCACTTGTGAATCTTGTCTCATGGGAAAGATGACAAAGACTCCGTTCACTGGACACGGAGAAAGAGCGAGCGAGCTCTTGGGACTCATACACAGTGACGTATGTGGTCCAATGTCTACACATGCGCGAGGCGGTTATTCATACTTCATTACTTTCACAGACGATTTCTCTAGGTATGGACATGTCTTCTTAATGAAGCACAAATCCGAGGCCTTTGAGAAATTTCAGGATTACAAGAATGAAGTTGAAAAACAAACAGGCAAAAGTATTAAGATTCTAAGATCGGATCGAGGTGGAGAATACTTGAGTGCCGAGTTCCTGGACTATTTAAAAGAGAATGGAATTCTCTCTCAGCGTACTCCTCCATACACTCCGCAACATAACGGTGTATCGGAAAGGAGGAATCGAACCCTATTGGATATGGTTCGTTCCATGATGAGTAAGGCTGAGTTGCCGCGATCTTTCTGGGGTTATGCACTGGAAACAGCTGCACATCTCTTGAACCAAGTTCCTACTAAGACAGTGCCTACCACACCATATCAGATGTGGAGTGGGAAGAAACCCTGTCTTAAATCCTTTAAGACATGGGGATGTCCGGCTTTTGTGAAAAAGCAGCATGCGGACAAGCTCGAGGCACGCTCAGTACAGTGCAAGTTTGTGGGATACCCAAAGAACTCCAAGGGGTATCTTTTCTACTACGAAGAGGAACAAAAAGTCCTTGTTTCTCGTCATGCCTACTTCTTGGAAACTGAGTTTTTGGAAAACCAGATAAGTGGGAGCGCAGTAGAACTGGAAGAAATTCCAGAACCACAAAACATTACTGAAAGCTTAGAGGAACCAGAGGGTTCGAAAGAACAGGACATTCCTACGCCGCTCCGCAGGAGTAGTAGGCAGTCTCATCCGCCCGAGAGATACTGCGGTTTTCTCATAGACGGGGATAGAGAGGATTGCATCATAGATTATGATGAGCCTACTAGCTTCCAGCAGGCCGTTCAGAGCGTTGACTCAGTGAAATGGCTGGATGCAATGCGGACCGAAATGGAGTCCATGTACACCAACAAGGTATGGACGTTGGACATTGCTCCAGACGGGGTAAAACCCGTAGGATGCAAGTGGATCTTCAAAAGGAAGATTGGTGTAGATGGACAGGTTGAGACCTATAAAGCTAGGCTGGTAGCGAAGGGTTTCCGTCAAAGACCTGGCTTGGACTATGACGAAACCTTTTCTCCAGTAGCCATGCTGAAATCCATTCGGATCCTTCTTGCCATCGCTGCCTTCCACGATTATGAGATCTGGCAAATGGACGTAAAGACAGCTTTTCTAAATGGAAATTTAGAGGAGTGTGTCTATATGGACCAGCCAGAGGGCTTCATTCAGAGTGGGAGCAGCGGAAAGGTGTGCAAGTTGCTTAAGTCCATCTATGGACTGAAGCAGGCATCGCGGAGTTGGAACATCTGTTTTGATGAGACGGTCAAAGAATTTGGCTTTATCAAAAATCCAGATGAACCATGCATCTATAGTAGATTTGTAGCGAGAACTGTAGTATTCCTCGTTTTATACGTGGATGACATTCTCTTAGTAGGAAATGACATTCCTATGCTACAATCTGTCAAGGGGTTCTTGTCACACAGGTTCTCCATGAAAGACCTGGGTGATGCCTCATACATCCTGGGGATCCGGATCCATCGTGATAGATCCAAGAGGATATTGGGACTTTCTCAGTCCAGGTACATCGACACCATAGTGAAGAGATTCAGTATGGAAGATTCCAAGCGCGGTAACCTACCGGCTTGTCACGGGATCACCCTCTCTAAAGAGATGTCTCCCAAGACTGATTTGGAGAGGGATCGCATGTCGATTATACCCTACGCTTCTGCGGTAGGCTCTATAATGTATGCGATGTTGTGTACCAGACCGGATGTAGCTTATGCACTGAGTGTGGTAAGCCGGTATCAGTCAAACCCTGGGGAGAAACACTGGATAGCGGTAAAGAACATTCTCAAGTACCTGAGAAGGACTAAGGAGATGTTCTTGGTGTATGGCGGAAAAGACCTCCAGATCGAGGCCTTTGCTGACTCCAGCTTCCAGAGTGACAAGGATGATTCCAAGTCCATGTCGGGCTTTGTCTTTACCCTCAATGGAGGGGCGGTGTGTTGGAAGAGTTCCAAACAGGAAACCGTTGCAGACTCGACGATGGAAGCGGAATACATCGCTGCATCTGATGCCGCAAAAGAAGCTGTCTGGATGAGGAAGTTCTTGAAAGAACTTCAGGTGGTTCCGTCCATTGTTGATCCAATACCTCTGTATTGCGACAACAATGGGGCTATAGCTTTAGCGAAGGAACCCAGGTCCCATCAGAGATCCAGGCATATCTTGAGGCGGTATCACCTGATCAGGGAGATCGTGGATCGCAAGGAGATCGAGGTTCGGAGAGTTGCTTCAGAAGACAACACTGCAGATCCATTCACCAAGGCCCTGCCCCAGACTCAGTTCGAGCGGCTGATCGAGATGATAGGTCTTCGATACGCCAGTACATGGCCTTAGTGCAAGTGGGAGATTGTTAGTGTATATGCCCTAGAGGCCATTACTGTATCATACTAGTTTGTATATTACTTAATGGATGCTTGGGATATTCACCTTGTATATACAATCTTGCTCAAAATAGTAGTATGCTACTTGGTTTGTCTCTACTTCAATGTGTACTTGTGTTTATTTTACTATATCACTTATACGCATTAGTGGAGCCCTTAGGATCTTTGCTTGATTACCAGCGTTGTGATGGCAGTCACACTAGTGGGGGCTGGGTAATCTATAAGCACATCCTTATACAGGTCCCTAGTCGCAGGACTATCGAGACAGGGCATCGATACTCCGGAGTAGACTAGCGTATGCGCTTCTCATCCCAGTGTGGGAGATGGTCTGTCCCACAGCCATCAGTACGTCGTACTGGAGATAGTATACGGGTGCTCGTTGGGTTACGAGTACACTGGACAGGACTCGTCGGGAACTGACAGGTTGGTATTATACCTATCGTCAGTCATCAGTTCCCAGGTGACATGAGTACAGCTTAGTCCGCTGACTTGACACTGGCACTTCGCCTCGAGTGTGTTCCCACTGCACTTTGATCACTACCCTACCACGGCTCAAAGGAGTCGTGCAAACAGGTGGTGGTTGGGTGCAGTCCCGAAGCACTTGGAGGCAGTGACGGTTAGACAGGATTCGTCTCTCCCGGTATTGGGGGTTGACATCGCGCTGTGTCTAGGAGAGCCATTACACAAGTAGTCCCTGGCCAGGGCAATCGAGATATACTGGTAGGTTTCCAGTGTTATCTCAGGGTGTTTTGGGCTTCGCTCCGGCACGACTTGTACCGCTATTGGGGGACTGACGTTTACCGCCCCCTAGGCCCGCCATGCGATGTATCAGACGAACAGACCGGACTGTACGGAGACTGTCACATTCAGACTCAGTAGGAGCACAGATGGGGTTTCACCTCGTCAGCCTTCTTGTCGACATCTACCTGGGGGCCGTTACGCACAGCTAGTGCCGCTTGCGGTCTGTGGTTAAACCCACTGCCAGCGTAGTGTCGAGTCTTTAGAGTCCCACACAGAGGGTATTCGCCTATGGGCAAAACAGAGTAGAGGTCGCATGGTTTTGCGACAGGGTCCGTTCTCACCCGCGCACTTGTGCACGTTTGGAGTCCGGACAGATATTACCAGCGGGCTCTGGTTTGAGCCGGATACTGGTATTGTATTTGGGGTTGCTTTTATCTCTCAGTATTCATGTTCCTCGGAACAAGAATGCAGGTGTGTATGCACAGTTTTTGAGGAGGAGGAAGATGATTTCCATTAGGGTTTCGGAACGGGTGCGTATGCACAGTTGACAGTCGTCTTTTTCCGAACCCTAATGGATTTGTATTATATCATTTAATAATATATAATAAAATGAAATTGTGTCATGGTTAGTTTTTGTTGACTTGTTGACCATGGTTGACTTGTTGACCATGGTTGAACATTTGACTACCATCATTACAAATGCAAGATGCTTTTTCATTCTTGCTTTATTCATTTAATGCATGTAATGATATTAGTCATTCTAAACTAACCATCAAACCTTTTTCATTTTGATTATTGTTATTATTTGATTTTTCTTTTTCTTTTGTTATGGTTGCAAAAGGAAAAGAAAGAGCTCACTTTATCATTCTCACTCTCTCTCTTCACTTCATCTTCTTCTTCCTCTAGTCAAGAGAAACCTTCTCATGAGTTGAGAATCCTTCTCTTGAAAAACAAAAGCAAACCCTAAACACTCTCTACTCACTCTAGGATCAAGGGTCTAGCAAGCCGGCGATTCTAGTTCACTCCAAGTACGAGAAAGAGCCCAAAGGTCGAGCCTTCGAGGTGGATCCATCTTCGACGGGAGAAGGCGACAAAGGAGAACCATCAACCTCTACAAAGTTTGAAGACGAAGGAGTTCAAGTCTAGGTATAACCATCTTCATCCGAGTTGCTAAACTTCTTTAGCTAGGTTGCTAGTTTTAGTTTAGGTATCGATCCCGACCTTGCATAGTCCATGTTGCTTCTTGCACTAAAAATTTGATTTTTATACCGTTTCCGCCTCCCCGTAAGAACCGGGGGTGGCAACGTGGACTTACACAATATACATCCAATGTACAGTAATGGTCTCTAGGGCATACATATAACTAACACAGATAGCATACTATCATGTCGAGCAAGAAAGTCCTACCTATATATGTCCAAGCATCCACTACAATATACATTGTATGTACAGTAATGGCCTCTAGGCCATACATATAACTAACAATCTCCCATTTGCACTAGAGCCATCTGTTGTGGTATCGCATACCCAACATTCAGCTGTGGTTGAAGTATCTCATACTCAACCATCCCATAAAAGTCTCTACTGGGAAATAGGCCTTTGTGAGTGGATCCGCGCTGTTGTCCTCTATGTCTACTCTCCTAGACTCGATCTCCCTGGAGATCAACCATCTCTATGATCAGGCGATACTGCCCAAGAATATGTCTGGATATTTGATGGCATGAGGGTTCCTTGGAAAAAGCCAAAACTCCATTGTTACACAATGGCAAGAACGAAGTTCATCTCATGAACTATTATCTATATCCAGACTGCCTCTTTGGTTGCATCCTTGGCAGCGATGTATCTAGCGTTTATTGTCTAGTAAGTCACGGTATCCATCTTAGAACTCTTCCAACATACCGTCCCTCCACTGAGAATAAAGACAATGCCTGTGACTGACATTCAGTCCTCCTTATCACCCTGGAACCTTTCCAGTGATTCTCCCCAGGATCGATTGATACCATCTCACTATAACTAGTGAGAATCCTAACATCCAAATAGATCTATCTCATAGATATAAAACCTAGGATTTAGGAGGTATTACTTTGATCCTTATATGGAGAATCCTTGTGATAAGAGGAGATTGACCGAGCATACCATATGAAACTCGTTTCTTATCAAGGGTATGTCATCCACGTACAATACGAGGATCATCACCATACTCTCTACTACGTTATTGTATATACAAGGTTCATCTACCATTTTGATGAAGTCAAAACTCTTTTCCTACCACATCAAAACAGACGTTCCAACTTCGCGATGCCTGCTTTATCCTATAAAGCAACTTGCAAACGTTTCCGCAGCTCCCACTGTCTACGAAGCCCTCTGGCTGTGTACTTATAGATGCTCGCTTCTAAATCACTATTTAGAACAGTAGTCATGACACCCAACCACCAGATATCGTAGTTATGGAATGTAGCAGTGGCAAGTAGGATCTGGATGGACTTAAGCATAGCTTTGAAAGTCTCAACCTTTCTATGTACACCAAGTAATCTTCTCAAGATACACTTGCTCCTGATGGGGATTTAACCCTTCAGATAAAGCAACCAAAGTCCATACTTTGTTGGTGTATAAGGATTCCATCTAAGATCGCTAAGCATCCAGCCATTCTTAAAGAGTCCCCACTCTTGATGGCCAGCTCGAAACAAGTTGGGTCATCATCTCATGATGCAATTCTCGCTCCCACTGTCATAGAGAAACCGAAGTATCTCTCAGGTGGATGAGGAACCCTACTAGATCGGCGAAGAGGCCGAGGTTCGTTGGAAACTATTGAATCCTTCGGGTTCTACCAAATCATCAGCTGCAGTTTGTATAGCTGGAACTCCTTCCAGTCCTACCTCATGACCACTAATTTCTTCACAAGAAATTCCTTTTCACAAAGGTGGCATGCTGAGAAACAAAACATCTTTTGTTCCTCGGTTAGGTAAAAGATATTCCCTTGCTAATGCTTGGGATATCCAACAAACTTCCACAGAACTGACCTTGCCTCGAGCTTGTCCGGATTTTGCTTTTTAGACATATGCCGGACAACCCCAAATCATAATATTCTTATGATATGGGCTCTTCCCATTCCATATCACATATGAAGTGGCAGGTATCTGATTTGATTGGAACCCTATTCAATAGGTATGCAGCTTCTCAAGTGCATAACTCCCAAAAGGAAATAGGCAACTCAGTAGTACTCATCATAGAGCACACCATATCACATAGGGTGCGATTGCTTCGCCCCGATACACCGACGTGCTGTGGTGTATACGGAGGAGTAATGCTGAGAGAGAATATCATTCTCCTTTAGAATAGTCCAGGATCTCCGTGCTCAAGTATTCTCCTCACTAATCACATCAAAGGACATAATACTTATACCTGTTTTGGTTCTCTACTTCTGACTTATATTCATTGAATTTCTCAAAAGGTTCAGACTTATGTTTCAACAGGAACATATGTTCGAATCTTGAGAGATAATCAGTGAATGTAATGAAGTACAAAGAACCGGTCCTGGTATGTGTAGACTGGGACCTTACATATATCATCATGTATCAATCCCAAGAGTTCACTAACTCTTTCTCTGTTTCCAATAAACAGAGATGTGGTCATCTTATCTTTGTGACATGACCGGTAAGTTTCACAAGATGTAAATTCAAACTAATTTAAATATGCTTCTAAATGTAACTTCAGCTAGTCGGGTCACATTGATATGACCTAGTCTACAATACCTCAAGAAGGATTCGTTCATTTCTAAACTCTTCCTCTTGTGTGTGTTCTATATGTTAAGAACTGTAGTTTGATTTAGAACGTATATGCTTTTAGATAACGTGCCTGAACCGATCAACTTTTGATATAGGAATGTTCAAAACATTATCCAACAATACAAAATTATATCCTTCTTTAATAAATAAAGAGACTGATATGATGTTGTATATCAGGTTCGGTATCTAATAACATTCGTTCAGAATAAATGTATTCTAGTAATGCAGGGTGATAATTGCCAACAGACTTGGCTTGCAACAATTGCACTATTTCTTACTTGAAACTTATCACCCGTTCTCAGTTCTCTACCTATCTGTAGCCCACGTAACAGATTATATATACGAGATCCTGATCCGGTATTTCATACCCAGGACGTAAAGGATACTAAGAAACGGTTCTCTGAAATGAACACACCCGAAGAAGATGCATCAGCATGTACTTTCTTCGTTTGGGCGGCACGGGAATTCTGGTAATCCCCAATTTCCTGCTCGGGCTTATAACAATTATAAGTTGGAGCGGGACCAACATTCCCTAGCGCAGTATAACAAGAGGGTTCGGTTAATACATCCGTATTATTATCTTGATTAAAGCGTGATATGGTCGCTACCTGGAGAGAGAGAGAAGAAAACACTCAGCGTATGCTCTTGCAAGATTAGATTGGTTATTAATATATCTAATCAGGATATCTCCTGCTGTTTTAGTCAAATTTTCCTTTAAACCCTAAAAGGTAAGACTAGCCGGGATTAATTACACCCTACAATTTCGCCAATCTTTCAGCCAGGCCAGTGCCGGTACTTTGAGGGAGGTTCCCCGTGCTTTCGCACGGACCTAATTAAAATAAACCTCGTTTTCCCAGGGGCGTAACCCCGTTGAC
Organism: Agapanthus africanus; assembly: GCA_030015575.1. Lineage (NCBI taxonomy): Eukaryota > Viridiplantae > Streptophyta > Magnoliopsida > Asparagales > Amaryllidaceae > Agapanthus > Agapanthus africanus. The sequence continues at coordinate 175,438,297 of JASDDO010000010.1, forward strand.
ACCTTTCTAGACACCTACTTGATCGGCTAATTGTAATGTGTAAAACTCTCCCAGGAATAACTCTTACTCGCAGCGGGTATCGGGATCCAACTATCTCATAGAAGGTATGCAATCTCATTGCAAATTTCAACACTTGAAATTCCCGATAATATTTTACCCCTAGCGTCCTATGACCTTGACGCAGCCCAACAAACCATAGTCCGCTAGTCAAGTTCAACCCGTATATTTCCCGATTGAATTAAACCCACCAGCACGACCCTTGAAGCAGGCCAACAAAGTCGCACGACTACCCTAACTCAATCGCATTATATGCTTTTGCAGATAAGCATAAATAGCTACCGAACACTACGCCTTGATGCAGGCCAACAAACGCAGTACGAATACTATGTAGTACTTATCTGAAATGACGGAGGGCTACGACAGGTTTTTAAGAAAACCCTTCGCGTAATGAACTTGATATCGTCGTAGAATCGAGTGATTTTAAATGGAGTGTTTTTGAGGCTTTTCTAGTTTCACTAAAGAGGTCACTCCCTGTGAAGGTATCTTGGCTCTTTCCTTATTGAATAAGGTGCAGGATATTTCACAAATACTACTATGCAAAGCAGAAACTATAGAAGCATCCAAAAGACAAACCGTGTTTGTAGCATCTGCTAGTTTCGCTAAAGAGGTCACTCCCGGTGAAGGGATCTCTGCTCTTTCCTTATCGAATAAGGTGCTGGATGTTCTACAAGGAACACCGCTATGCAAAGCAAGAACTAGAGCTACCAGTTTTTAAAACAAGTTTCTACAACATCTTTAGGTTTCTTTTAGTTTCATTAATCTCATTAATGAGGTCCCATTTTATTATGCTTCACAAGCATCAGATATGAAACGAAATCAAAAATATATAATATATATCTCATATATATAATATAAACATTCGTCTCAGGCAGTAATATGATCTCATCACAGAACATTGCAGCAGAAAAACATATATGAAATATTGGATATACTAGGAGGTCCGTGTTTTAATACGAGCCAGTATAAAACACGGATTCCACGGTCGCGATGAATAGCCAAACCTATATCCCTAGACCCCTACGAGAGCGGCAAGTAACCCTGCCAGTTCTAGAGTTAGGAGACCCGGTCTCGACTCCTCGATATGGTCTCCCACTGGACCCTAGAACCCGGTTACTTGTGCTCCCCGTCGTGGGTCTATCCTAATGCGGAAAAGTAAATAATATACAATGGTGACATCATCCTCAGCCCGGAAGTGCCCCAAGAAAAGAATATTACATATAATGAATTTTACATGAATGAAAAAGAAAAACTCTCATTTCACATAAAACCCCCGGGTATTCAAAATACGACGATCCAATATAACATATCACAGCAACACATAATATCACATATCATCAACGTAAGTAAATATGCGTATCCCAATTGTCTTTGATGTATAGCAACGAAACCGGCGATACACCACATATTACACTTACGGTCACAGAAAAGAAAGTGTAAAACTACAACAGTTGGAATCCGCAACCTCCTTATACATCGCATGCCTAACCAAATGAATTCCTTAGACATCTCATGCCTAATAATTATAAACCCCGCATTTTAGTCTCGATCTCGAAAACACTTTTCAATATCTAGTCGGGCAATTCAACAAGATTCCCGACATCCTGATCGAATGCTCGTCGAAAACTCTAGTCGACGGCTGCACCCTCGATGCCGTCGACGAAGTGCACTAAGGTGGAACACCGCTGCCGCGAGCACCCGAACGGATGCTTTTGGCGACGGGGTTCTCCTACAGTCACTTGGTCGGGGCTATGGGGCGTGGCTATCTATTAAGTTTACCCGGCGAGTATCCGTGTACGCTACGTGATTGGGACGGAGTTTTGATCGTATCAAAATCCCGTGGTAACCGATCATCTGAGACTAAACTGCTAATAACTACTTATGGATTCTAAATATTGTATCACATTCCAGATAATAGACAATGTTAAACTTTCCGATCGAATAATCAAACACCCAAGATTTCCCAAATAGTTCTCAACACTTGAAATTAGTTTAAAAACATCCATCACATGCCACAGTACCAATGGTTCAGCCGTAGAAGGGTCAAACCAACGCCTCACATATGGCAATGCCGTACAGCCCCAAACCCTAAGGTTTAGAGATGGTTCAGACGGTCATATAATCGAGTTAAGGTTTTTCTTCTTCTAGAGGGTCCACCGCGTTACTTGCACGACTTTGAACGTTCTTTAACTAAGAAAAAAATCCAACACTTAGAAATTTTCCGTGTCGGGAAAAAGTGAGTTATTGATATCCGTTCGAACTTTTTAACACGTTCGAAATTATCCGAAAAACTAAACGAAGTTAAACTTTCCGATCGAATCAACGAATACAAAAGATCTCCAGAAAACTCAGCACTTGAGTAGAATTAAAAATTCCCAGAAGCAAGCAAAATTGACCAAGAATAAACTCCAGAAGCATGGGCCCCTAACTCCCAAGGGTGGCCGCGGAACCGCCGCCAAACCTATGGTTTGGCCGCGGTTCCGCTCTCCCTAGAGGGAGTTATAGGCTCGTTCTTCACAGTAATTCTTATAATTCCCTGCTTATTTTTCTGAGTATTTTTAATATGAAAAATTTCAACTTTTTGAAAAATTTCCAGAGAAGGGGTTCTGTCGGGGTTTCGGGGTTCGATCGGACTTTTAACTTCATCTACACGACGCCTAATGCTCTAGCTTGGTTCTGATACCACTGCAGGGTTACTAGGCACTGTCACAAGGTTCTACAAGACATCAACCATGCCAAAATCAAATTTTTCAAGTGCCGAACAACCTTAACCAAGATCTTATACTAGAGATTAGGTGAAACAAAGAAAGTAAACAACTTTACTTCTAAGAGTTAGGGATTACAACCTTTGTAGTCTGTTCCTTCACTTCTAAGTCTCCGTGTTGAGCTCCCTTCGCTGTGATCATCGAGTACCTGGACTCAAGAGAGGCTCCATGAAGAGAAAGATGCAAGATTACTTCCGATCTTCAATAACAAAGATGATCTACCTTGAAGAAATTCAAACCCAAGCTTTTGCTTCACTAATCAAGTATTAGCAAAGAAAACACCCTAATCTAAGTGGCTAGAATAGATGAGGATGATGAAGTAGTAATTTAGCTCTCATTTTTTTTCTTTATCTCACTCAAAATCATCACATAAGAAAAAGCTAGAAAGCTTTTCTCAAAAGAGGAAGAAGAAGAAATTACTTTGTGATGAATAATGAATCTAGTGAGGTTAGAAATGCAACCATGGGTTAAGAATGAAAACTTAACCCATGTAGAGAATTAACTATGGTTAAAGGTTGGGTTGGGTTAAACAAATATCTACAAAATATCTTTACAAAATACTTTACTTAAAAAGAAAAGCAAAGCTTCTAGAAGCTTCAAGAAAGTTTAACCCTAATCCAAACCCTAATCATGTTTAAACTCCACAAAACATGTTGCATTTATAAGCTTAACTTGTTACAATATTATATATAACATATATAATATATTTTGTAACAAAATAAAATAATACAATTAACATATATCACAAATATATCAATGTATTACCCGAGTGAGAAAAAGAATCTTTAAGTGAGCTTATATTAGTTAATGTAATTTAATATATCAAATATATAATTATACATTAAATTATCGAATCAACACTTCATCCAATAATCCGGCTATTTCAAAAATAACCGACTAATATAATCTGTATCAGTTCATCGAATCAACACTGGATCCGATGACTCGGCTATATCACATATACCCGGCCGATATCACATATCGTGAGAATCTAATAAGGTATCGCATACTCGTATTATTCTCGGTCCCGCACATATCACATATGTGCTCCTACTCCGTTTTTCCTGAGCCAGGAAACCTCTGTGTAGGACTCTAAAGAATCGTCAATACGCCGGCAGTAGGTGATGATCATATCAAACACCCACAAGCTGCAAGCGGTCAGCTAAACGTAACAGCCATCCAGGTATTGAGCGATCAGAAGATCAACAAGCAAGCCTGTACATTCTCCTGCGAATCCAATCAGTAACACTCCCGTACAGTCTGGTCTCTTCGTCTGAAATGTCGCATATCTCGCCTGGGGGTGGTAAATGTCAGACCCCAGTAGCTTGATAAGTCGTGTCGATATGAGGTCCATAACAGTTCGAGAAACTAATGATAACACTTACCAGTAAATCTCAGCAACCCTGGCCAGGGATTTCCGGTTATAGCCAATCCAACACAACGCAACATCAACTCCCTATACCGGGAGAGACGAATCCCCTTCTATCGCTCATTGCATCCATGCGATTCGGGACTGTACCCAAAAGCCACCTTTTTGCACGCCCTCTTGGACGTGGTATGATGGAAATCAAAGCACAGTGGGAATCACACAAGACTCTATGACGATCTCGGGTCTACAGACTAACCTGTACCAGTGTCACCAGAGAACTGCCATCTGACGTGAGGTATAATACCATCTGGGAGTTCTCGGCGAGTCCGTCCAGTGTACCCAGTCTCCACTGAGCACCCATATACCTTCTCTGATGTCAAACACCAATGGATATGGGATCATCCATCGCCCATCAAATAGGTCAAGAAGCGCATACGCTAGTCTACTCTGGTATATTGATACCCTGTCTCGATACACCTACGACTGGGAACATTTGAAGGATGTACTTAGCGACTACCCTGTCCCCTCTAGTATGATCTGCATCATAGTCCTGGTAGTCAAGTACTCATCCTAAGGGCTTTATCAACATGTAACATAGAGACAATCAGAGTATATGTTAGGATAAAGAGCAACCAGATAGCATACTATCATGTCGAGCAAGAAAGTCCTACCTATATTTGTCCAAGTATCCAGTACAATATACATCGCATGTACAGTAATGGCCTCTAGGGCATACATATAACTAACAATCTCTCACTTGCACCAATGCCATTTGTTATAGTATCTCATACTCAACGTCCTATAAAGGAAAGGCCTTTGTGAGTGGATCCGCCGTGTTATCCTTTGCGTCAACTCTCCTAACCTCGATCCTTTGGAGATCAACCATCTCCCAGATCAGGTGATATTGTCCTCAGAATATGTCTGAATCGCTGATGGGACCTGCGTTCCTAGGCCAAAGTCACAACTCCATTGTTTTCATAATAACAGTTATTAGATGCTCAATGGTAGGAATCTTGTTCATCTCATGAACAAGAAATGTCAAGACAGCCACTTTGGCAGCATCGTTGGTAGCAATGTATTCAGCCTTTATCGTCTAGTATGCTACGGTATCTAGCTTGGAACACTTCCAACATGCCGTCCTTCCACTGAGGGTAACGACAAAGCCTGTGACTGACTTTCAGTCAACCTTATCACTCTGGAAGCTCGAACATTCTTTCAGTGCTTCTCAAGTACTTAAGAATGTCCTGCACAGCTGTCCAGTGATTCTCCGAAGATCCAATTGATTCCTGATCACTACACCTAGTGAGTTAGCTACATCTAGTCTGGTACATAACATCGCATACCATAGAGCCTATTGCCAAAGCATAGGGTATCCCTTGCACACGAGCTCTATCCAAATCAGTCTTGGAAGACATCTTTTTGGAGAGAGTGATTCCTGAGTAAGTGGGCGAACCACCACGCTTAGAATCATCCATACTAAACCCCTTTAGTATGGTGTTAATGTACCTGGATTTGGGGCGCTCCCAACATCCACTTAGATCTATCATTATAGATCATAATTCCTAAGATGTAATAGGTATCATCCAGATCTTCCATGGAGAATCCTCGTGATAAGAGGAGTTTGACCAAGTGTAGCATAGGAAACCCTTTCCTATCAAGAGTATGTCATCTACGTACAATACGTGGACGACAACCTTACTCTCTACAACCTTCTTGTATATACAAGATTCATCTACCCTTTTTGATGAAGTCAAACTCTTTGACTGCCACATCAAAACAGATGTTCCAACCCCGCGATGCCTGCTTTAATCCTGATTGACTTAAGCATAGCTTTGAAAGTCTCAACTTTTCCATTTACACCAAGAATATTCTCAAGATCCACTTTCTCCCGATGGGTTTTACCCCTTCAAAATCATACTTTATTGATGTACAAGGATTCCATCTTTGATCACATAGCATCCAGCCTTTTCACAGAGTCCCCACTCATGATGGCCTGACTGAACCTAGTTGGGTCATCATCTACCATGATGCAATCCTCACTCCCACTGTCACCGAGAAGACTGTAGTATCTCTCAAGTGGATGAGGAACCCTACCAGACTCGTGGAGAGGCTGAGGTTCGTTAGAAACTATCGAATCCTTTGGTTTCACCAAATCATCAGCTGTTAGTTTGTCTAGCTGGAACTCCTTCTAGTTCTATCTCAAGACCACAAATTTCTTCACAAGAAATTCCTTTTCAGAAAAGGTGTCATGCTGAGAAACAAAACACATTTTGCTCCTCAGTTTGGTAGAAGATATACCCTCGCTAATATTCGGGATATCCAACAAACATACAGAACTGACCTTGCCTCGAGTTTGACCGGATTTTGCTTTTTAACATAGGCCGGACAACCCCATATCTTAACTCGTTTAAGACATGGTCTCTTCCCATACCATATCACATATGTAGTGGTAGGCACCGATTTGGTCGGAACTCTATTCAATAGGTAAGCATCTTCTCAAGTGCAAAACTCCAAAAGCAAACAGGCAACTCAACAGTACTCATCATAGAGTGCGCCATATCTCATAGGGTGCGATATCTCCACCCCGATACACCATTGTGTTGTGGTGTACTCGAAGGAGTAAGCTAAGAGAGAATCACATTCTCCTTTTAGAAACTCCAGGAACACCATGCCCAAGTATTTCGTTCTTCGATCACATCGAAGGACTTAAAACTTTTACCCGTCTGGTTCTTAACTTCAAGATTTTATTTCTTGAATTTCTCAAAAGTTTCAGACTCGTGTTTCAACAGGAACACATGTCCGAATCTCAAGAGATCGTCGATGAATGTAATGAAGTACAAAGAACCAACCCTGGCATTTGTAGACATAGGACCGTATACATCATCATCTATCTGTCCTAAGAGTTCATTAACTCTATCTCCGTTTTCAGTAAACGGAGTTTTGGTCATTTTACCTTTGAGACAAGACTAGCAAGTATCATAAGATGAAAAATTTGAATAGATTCAAATATTCATTCTTATGTAACTTAGCTAGTTGTATCGAATTGATATGACCTAGTCTACAATGCCACAAGAAGGATTTGTTCATTTCTGAACTACTCCTCTTGTGTGTGTTCTGTATACTTTGAACTGTGGTTTGATTTAGAACGTATATGCTATTTCATAACGTGCCTGATCCAATCAACTCTTGATTAAGGAAAATGTTCAGAACATTATCCATCAATACAAAATTATATACATCTTTAACTTATTAAAGAAACTGATATAATGTTGTATATCAGGTTCGGTATGTAATAATATTCGTTCAGAATCAATGTATTTGGTAATACAAGGTGATATCTGCCAACTTATTTGGCTGCAACACTTGCACCATTCTTTACACTTAGAGTCATATCATCCAATCCCAGTTCTCTACCTTTCTGTAGCCAATGTAACAAATTACATATGCGGGATCCTGATCCGGTATCATATACCCAGGATGTAGAGGATACTGAGAAACAGTTCTCGGTAATGAACACACCCGAAGAAGATACATCAACATGTACTTTCTTCATTTGGGTGGCATGGGAATCCGGATATTCCCCTTATTTCCTGCTCAGTCTTATAACAATCATAAGAAAGAACGGAACCAACGTTCCCCAGCTCAGTATATTAAGCAGGTTCGGTCAAAACACCCATATTATTATCTTGATTAAGGCATGATATGGTCGCTACCAGGAGAGAGAGAGAAAAAAACACTCTGCCTGCGCTCTTGCAAGATCAGATTGGTTATTATTTTATCTAATTAGGATGGCTCCCACTGTTTTTTATCAAATCTTCCTTCAAACCCTAAAAGGTAAGACTAACCGGGATTAATTACACCTTACAAGTTCGCTAATCTTTCGGCCAGGCCAGTGTCGGTTTTTGAGGGAGGTTCCCCGTGCTTTCGCACGGACCTAATTAAAATAATCCTCGTTTTTCCAGGGGCGTAACCACGTTAACACCTTTCTAAACACCTACTCGATCGGTTAATTATAATGTGTAAAACTCTCCCAGGAGTAACTCTTACTCACAGTGGGTATCGGGATCCAACTATTTCATAGAAGGTATGCAATCTCATTGCAAATTTCAACACTTGAAATTCCCGATAATATTTTTACCCCTAGCAACTTATGACCTTGGCTAAGGTCAACAAATTATAAGCGCTAGCCAAGTTCAACCCGTCATTTCTTGATTGAATTAAACCCACCCGTACGACCCTAGGTTAAGGCCAACAAAGCCGCACAACTACCCTAATCCAATTGCATCATATGCTAGCAGATAAGCACTAATTTGCTTCCGCACACTACGCCTTGGTTAAGGTCATCAAACGCAGCACGAATACTTAATAGTCCATACCTGAAATGACGGAGGGTTATGACAGGTTTTTAAGAAAAACTTTTGCGTAATGAACTTGATATCGTTGTAGAATCGAGTGATTTTGAAAAGGAGTGTTTTGATGCTTTTACTAGTTTTGCTAAAGAGGTCACTCCCGGTGAAGGGATCTCGGCTCTTTCCTCATCGAATGAGGTGCTAGATATTTCACAAAATAATGTACATTAATATATATCACATATATACTAAGGGTACACAAGTGAGAAAAAGAAATCTTAAGTGAGCTAATATTAGTTAATGTAAGTTAATATATCAAATATATAATTATACATTAAATTATCAAATCAACTCTTGATTTAATAATCCGGCTATATCACATAAAACCGACTAATATCATATGTATCAACCTATCGAATCAACACTTGATTCGACAGCCAGGCTGTATCCCATATAACTGACTGATATCACATTTCGCGAGAATAGAATACGGTATCAAATACTCGTTTTAATCTCGGTTCCGCACATATCATATATGTGCTCCTACTTCGTTTAGCTTGAGCCAGGAAACCTCTGTGTAGGACTCTAAAGACTCGTCAATACGCCAGCAGTAGGTGATGATCATATCAGTCACCCACAAGCCGCAAGCAGTCTGCTAAACGTAACGGCCACCTGGGTATTGAGCGATCAGAAGATCAACAAGCAAGCCTGCTCATACTCCTGTGAATCCATTAAGTAACACTACCGTACAGTCCGTTCTTTTCGTCTGATATGTCGCATATCTCAGCGTAGGCGGTGGTAAACGTCAAACCCTAATAGCCTGATAAGTCATACCGATGTGAGGCTCATAACGGTTCGAGAAAGTATTGATAATACTTACCAGTAAATCTCAGCAACCCTGGCCAGGGATTTCCTGTTATGTCCGATAGAGCATAGCACAACATCAACCCGTAATACCGGGAGAGATGAATCCCCTCCTATCGCTCATTGTCTCCATATGACTCGGGACTGTACCCAAAAACCACCGTTTTGCACAATCTCTTGAACGTAGTAAGGTGAAAATCAAAGCATAGTGGGAAATACACAAGTCTCTATGACGATCTCGGGTCTACAGACTAACCTGTACTAGTGTCACTAGAGAACTGCTATCTGACGATAGATATAATACCATCTAGGAGTTCTCGGCGAGTCCGTTCGGTGTACCCAGTCTCCACTGAGCACCCGTATACCTTCTCTGATGTCAAACACCAATGGATGTGGGATCATCCATCGCCCATCATATGGGTCACGAACTGCATACGCTAGTCTACTCTGTAGTATCGATGCCCTGTCTCGATACTCCCATGACTAGGAACATTTGAAGGATGTACTTACCGAATACCTCTGTGTAGGGTTACCTAGCACGACAGCAAGGTTTCGGGAGGCATCATCCATGCCATTTTCAAAAAACTGCCATGCTACTTAACCCTAACCCTAGAATCTTAACTTGATAATTAGACAAAACCATATGTAAACAACTTTACAATTAAGTGAACAAGAAATACAACCTTTGTAGACCGGTCCTTCACTTCAATAGCTCCAAGTAGTAGTCCCTTCGCTGCGAGTAATGATCTCCCGAACTCTTGAGAGGCTCCAAAAGGTGAAAGATGCGAACTTGCTTGAAGTCTTCAAAGCCGAAGGTGATCTACGTCGTGGAGACATCGACTCAAGCTACCTCTTCACTAATTAGGGATCAGTGAAGCTAACACCCTAAACTAAATGGCTGATCTAGTAGAGGATGATGAAGTAGGAATTTTGCTCACTTTAGAATTTATTTTCTCACAGTTTTTCTTCACTTTATCAAAAGCAAGAGAGCTTGAAAGAGATGAAGAAGATGATGAATGAGTAAGAGTCAGGTTAGAAATGCAACCATGGGTGAGTTCATATCATATACTAACCCATGTAGAGAATAAACCATGGCTAAATGATAATGGTTAGGTTAATAAATAACTTAGGTAAAACAAAATTAGTGGACTAAGTCAATGGTTCTACAAGTTTCCATCCAAGCTCAACCATGATTAATTTCCAAATAATTTTGAATTACTTATATAAATAAAAACTCATACATTATCAATAGGACGGTGTAAGTCTCATACACCCATGTTGCATGTATAACCTAGCATGCCACAATAATGTATATCACATATATATTATTTGTGCACAAAAAAAAATAATACAATTAACATATATCACAAATATATATTAAATGTATCATAAGTGAGAAAAAGGAAATACTTAAGTGAGCAAATATTAGTTAATGTAATTTAATATATCAAATATATAATTATACATTAAATTATTAAATCAACAATTGATTTAATAATCCGGCTATATCACATATAACCGACTAATATCATATGTATCATTTTATCGAATCAACACTTGATCCGATAACCCGGCTATATCACATATAACCGGCCGATATTACATATCGCGAGAATAGAATAGTTATCACATACACGTATTAATCTCGGTCCTGCACATATCACATATGTGCTCCTACTTTGTTTTGCCTGAGCCAGTAAACCTCTGTGTAGGACTCTAAAGACTCGTCAATACGCCGGCAGTAGGTGATGATCATATCAATCACCCATAAGCCGTCAGCGGTACTAGCTGGACGTAACGGCTACCCGGGTATTGAGCGATCAGAAGATCAACAAGCAAGCCCGCTCTAACTCCTGTAAAGCCTGTCAGTAACACTACCGTACAGTCCGGTCTTTTCGTCTGATATATCGCATATCCAGTCTAGGGGTGGTAAACGTCAGACCCCAGTAACTGATAAGTCGTGCCGATGTGAGGCTCATAACGTATCGAGAAACTACTGATAACACTTACCAGTAGATCTCCATATCAGCCCTGGCCAGGGACTTCCTGTTATAGCCAATCGAGCACAGCGCAACATCAACCACCAATACCGGGAGAGACGAAACCCCTCCTATCGCCCATTGCCTCCATGTGATTCGGGACTGTACCCAAAAGCCACCGTTTTGCACGTTCTCTTGAACGTGGTAAGGTGGAAATCAAAGCACAGTGGGAATCAAACAAGTCTCTATGACGATCTCGGGTCTACAGACTAACATGTACCAGTGTCACAAGAGAACTGCTATCTGACGATAAGTATAATACCAACTAGGAGTTCTCGGCGAGTCCGTTCAGTGTACCCAGTCTCCACTGAGCACCCGTATACCATCTTTGATGTCAAACACCAATGGATGTGGGATCATCCATTGCCCATCATATGGGTCAAGAAGCGTATACGCTAGTCTACTCTGGAATATCGATACCCTGTCTAGATACACCCTCGACTAAGAACAATTAAAGGATGTACTTGTGGACTACCCTGACCCCACTAGTATGATCTCCATCATAGTCCTAGTAGTCAAGTACACATCCTAAGGGCTTTATCAACATGTGAGAGTAAGCCAGTATCACAATACAAATCTACATGTTAAGACAAAAAGCAACCAGATAGCATACTATCATGTCGAGAAAGAAAGTCCTCTCTATATATCCAAGCATCCATTATAATATACATCATATGTACAATAATGGTCTCTAGGGCATATACATAACTAACAATCTCCCACTTGCACTAAGGCCAGTTGTAGTATCTCATACCCAATACCCCGAAGAGTCTCTCAAATTGTATCTGGGGTATGGCCTTCGTGAGTAGATCCACTGTGTTGTTCTTCATGTCAACTCTCCTGACCTCGATCTCCCGGCGATCAACTATCTCCCGGACCAGGTGATGCCGCCTCAGAATATGCCTGGATCACTGATGGGACCTGGGTTCCTTGGCCAAAGCCACTACTCCATTGTTATCGCAATACAAAGGTATTGAATGCTCGATGGACGGAACCACTCCAAGTTCGTTTATGAACTTCTTCATCCAGACAGTCTCTTTGGCAGCATCGTTGGCAATGATGTATTCAGCCTCCATCGTCGAGTCTGCCACGGTTTCCTGTTTGGAAATCTTCCAACAAACCTCCCCTCCATTGAGGGTAAAGACAAATCCCAAGACCGACTTAAAGTCGTCCTTATCACTCTGGAAGCTCGAATAGGTAAAGGACTCCACTTGGAGTTCACCGTTACCATACACCAAGAACATCTCTTTAGTCCTTCTCAAGTACTTGTGAATGTTCTTCACAGCTGTCCAGTGACTCTCTCCAGGATCTGCTTGATACCTACTCACTACACTTAGTGAGTATGATACATCGGGTCTGGTACATAGCATCGCGTACATAATAGAGCCTACTGCCGAAGCATAGGGGATCCTTTGCATGCGAGCTCTGTCCAAATCAGTCTTGGGTGACATCTCTTTGGAGAGAGTGAGTCCTGTGATCGTGTGTAAATTCCCATGCTTGGATTCTTCCATACTAAACCTCTTTAGTATGGTGTCAATGTACCTGGATTGGGATAATCTCGGTATCCGTTTGGATCTATCTCTATAGATCTTAATCCCCAAGATGTAGGAGGCATCACCTAGATCTTTCATTCAGAATTTATGTGATAAGAAGTGCTTGACCGAGTGCAGCATAGGAACACCATTTCCTATCAAGAGTATGTCATCCACATTGTAACACCTTAGAATGTGATTTGTAGCTAATTATATTTTAAAATGTGGTTTTTAATAAAAAGTTTACCAAATTAAGTTTTAAATATTTTATCCTAATTATTGTGTATTTTATTAGATTTTTGTTAGGCACACACACACACTTGTGCATGATAACTAGGCTTGTTTTTGGTGTTTAACCATGATTAGCAACCATGGTTAACTAACCATTCCTCTAATCTAGTGTTAAGTATTGTATAAGTGTTATGGTTGTTATTAGTATGGGTTTTAGTCATGATAGTTTTTAATTGAAAAAGGATTTTAAAATGGAGTTTTGAATTTTTTATAATGGTTGACTTTGGGAAAGAGAGAGAGTGAGCATGGGCATCATGGCTCATGCCATGCTCATTAAATGAGGGAAGAGAAAGAGAGTGGAGGGGTTTTGCTTGATTCTCTCATTTACCTCTTTGTTCTCTTCTTTTCACTCATTCTCTCACTCTCACCCACACACACACACAAGCAGCAGCAGAAGCAGCAGAGGCAGCAGCAGCAACAGAGTGAGAGAGAGAGAGGCAGCAACAGCAACAGCTTCACACACACACACACTCTGCCGAGAGAAAGAGAGAGAGGGGGGAAGCAGTTTTCAGCAGCAACACCACCATCACCACACCAGCATCATCATCATCATCAGCAGAGAAGCAGCAGCAGCAAGAGGTGGCAGCAGCAACAGCAAGAACAGCAGCAACACAGCAACAATAGCAGCAGCAGCTTGCACCAACATCACCAGCAGCTGTAGTGGACTCCCCTCACTTCTTCACCTGCCTTCTGTGGCTCCATAGGGTATAATTTCTGAACTCTATCCCTAGTTTGGCTAGTTGTGTGATTGATAGTGTCGGTTTGTGTTGAATTGCTAAATTAGTGCTAGTTTATGGTGTTTAAGTGGAATTGTGGTAAATTGTTGATTTGGTTAGCTACCCTAGGTTAATTAAGTGCTAATAAAGCCACCTCAACTGAGAAATCCCCAGATTACACTAAAATACCATAAGTTTGCAAATTTGTGCAATTTGTGACTTTTGAGGTGATATTAGTGACTTCTGTGATCTGCTGTTACCCGGGAGACTTCAGAATAAAATTGAGTGGACCCCAGCCTAATAGTAACACCCTGACCCTACCACCAGAGCACGACCCCCTAATTCCCAACCCAGGCCGCCAAATCCTTCACTTTGGCCGCCAATTGCGGCCCAGAGGGGGAATTGGGTGTTGGGGTTTTGGTGTAGGGTTTCCTGCTGTGTTCTATAGGTCCTTGACATGTCTAGTTTTGTAATATCTTACCTGTAGGAAAATCTGGGACTATATGTCGTGTTTGGTGTCCGTTGTGTTTGCGCGATACGCGCGATACGTGAGTGGGTTCTGTGATCCAGCGTATCGCGGCGTGTCGCGATGGTTTTAGACGCGTACACACACGATTCAGCGTATCGTGCACACGCGCGTTTAGTTCGCGACGCGAGTTTCTCGTTTTGATTCGATATCGCGTTTCGCGAGATATGTGGCTTATATGTGATTTCCATGTCTTATTTGCAGGTTTGCAGACAGGGACTACAGACACCACTATGGGGGGAGCAGATGATAGGATTCACCCAGCGTGGAGTTTAGGTGAGTAGGTATAACATCTACAGGGGAATCGCCCGCATGGCGTTATGCGTCTGGGCTAGGATTCAAATTCCTGTCGCACATTCTACGTCATTGTAGAATTGCGCATTTACTGCATTTCCTAGATATAGCTATATACTGTGACTAGCAGCCGTAGGACACTGCACACATTATTGACGGTTCATGTTGCACGAGCACGGATTGCATGCTACACACACACCGTCAATAATTGCCATGTCACACACTACCCCTTATAGCTACCATTGCTTACCACACTTGACATCTAGTTTATCGGTATACCTATAGTGTATCATACCTTTAGTGATAGGTATATTTTCACTTGCGATACAGTTACAGGTATACCTCCTACATATTTTACCTATACCGGGAGGGATTTCCTACACATGTTACTATACCCAGGGGGGTATACGACATCAGTTCCTATAGGTAGATACCTATACTTTGCTACACCTGTATGTTAGATACATATTCAGTTGTTGTCGCATATTCACATCTACTGATGTTACTTAGCTGTACCTTATCATGATTTCGCATACATCTGGTTCAGCTATATACTTGTGTTTACCTGCTCGCATTCAGATATATCGCATACATTTATTCCTGTATCTATGCATTGTTTATCTGGATTTTATATGATGTTTTCGGGATTTGGGAACCGCGGGAGTTCATGAAATTATGCATACATGAACAACCCGGTTTCCTTGATATGATATTTCGAGCGTCCCCCATGAGTTTTATCGGTGCTGATTCTATGCTCCATACGATGTGTGGTTGCCGTATGAGAGTACATGGTGGGGCCCGGTATGGTTCCCCTCGGCAAGAAGATCGATGGGTTTGCCGATTGAGCCTGGAGGTGGGCGAGTACCTACCGGTGATTGTTTGGACCTGGCAGTTGTCTGGAGGCTACTGGCCAGAGTAGAGAGATGATGCGGGATGACCTGTACTGTCGAGGCCGAGGGCCGACACTGCAGACGGACCCCGTGGGCTGATCCGGACTGACGGATGCCCCCATATACGAGGATTTCTGTGCGGATGCTTGGCACATGGTTTCATGATATTTCTTTAACCCCCTTTTTGTATATATAACAGGGGACTTAGCCGTTGTTATATATACCCTTACACCAATATTAGTGGAATAGGACGCTAATGTATGTGTATTGCCCCCATCATATTTATTTCTGTACATATGTTTACCTTTAGGATGCTAGAAACTTACTTGAGATTGGACTTGGGATACTAGGTGATTCATTGGGATTTGGACATTGGATATACCTATTTGATTGGTGACTTGTACATTCGGGATATAGGAGATTACTCGACATTGTACATTGAGGAGATGTGAGACTTATTTGATGTGAGTGCCCAATGTGGGGCCTGGTTTGAGGATTTGGGATTGGAGTATCTTAGTAGATTGTGATCCTGCCACGACGTCAGGTTTCCGTGGAAAATGACATATTCCACCCTACACCTCACCATTACCTATCTTATGCATAGATTCATATATTGGTAGTACTTGTAGTGTACCCTTATGATAGTTGCATATTTTCTTTCTCATATCTCTATTGCATAGACATTGCATACTACTATCATGCCATCATTGCTTCATATATTGATTGTACCTGCTAGTGTACTCTCCCTATTTCAGCATTTCATGGTATACTATTATTGTAATCGCATATCTTAGATTCATGCTGTACGTACATTCCTACGATTACCTGCATATGTTTTATACTATTCTCGAGTTGGCAACTCACCCCCGTTGTGCCACAAGTGTTTCAGGTTATTCCCCAGAGTAGTCGAGGCAGGCTATTCCCCTATCCAGCTATCCAGCTTCCATCTTTTGCTACAGATACCGCATCAGCTCATAGTACCATTTTGCATAGGTGGGTTAGACGGTTATCTGTATTATATTTTGTACCTTCGTTGTATTGTACTCTCCATCTACTGTTGTATTATTGACATAGAGACTTGGTGAGGACGTAGTGTGTATTATGTTGGATTTGGTGTCTATATATATACAGCTTTTTCTCTATTGTCCTTATTCTTCTGTTGTACTCATATTGACTAGTCTTTATAAAAATGGGGTGTTGCTAAAATTTTAAAGAAAGAAAGGAAGACTTTTAAAGAATTTGGGTTGCGATTTCAATTGTTTTCAAAACATACATTATCTTTTCCGTATCTCTCATGGTTTAGATTTCTGGGTTTGGCTTTCTTTTACTACGTTGCGTCTTTAGGCGTTGCGTAGTATTAGGGCCGTCACGGGCCATTTTTGGGTCGTGACAAAGTTGGTATCAGAGCGTTAGGTTTTACCTTTCGGAGTGTAGGATGACCTTGGTATGATGGAGTAGGTAGCTTAAGCAGAGTAACGTAGTGTGTGTATGTCTGCAGCATACCCACAGCGCGGTACCTTGCATTAAGTGACCTAAGTACATTTTGCTTGACATTCCTTCCTTAATGTTTCATATCTTTGAGATTCGGTTTCCTCATTCTTATCGAATCTCATCTTGTATCTATTTATAGCCTTGCCGCCGATGACTATGGGGACTCAGAGGGATGCAACGAGGGCCGAGGTCAGAGTTAGCTCGGGTGAGACGAGTATTGACCAGGATGGCACTCTAGTTGCACAGGTGCAGACGGAGCAGCCTATGACCTTTACCATGGATAGACTGTTGGTAGAGATGCAGGAGTTCCGCCAGACGATGAGTTCTTTAGTTGACGTCGTTCGGGAGCTACGACAGGAGGTTGTCACCCCTGTTACTCAGCTGTCCCTTACGATCAGCATGCAGCAGTCCGTCACATATATAGCACCAGTGGTTGCAGCCCCAGTTCACGAGGCACATATTTCAGAGGCTCAGAGAGTTCCAGGACAGTGGAGGACTCGTACCAGCGTACCAGCCCAGAGGCAGAGGTTTGGTCGTCGAGACAGATTTCGTGGCCGTCGCGGGAGTAGCAGAGGCTTAGGACGAGGACAGTCGTTCAACTCTTTTCCCCAGGATGGTCAGCAGTCAGCACGTGGATGTTTTCGATGCGGAAGCCTTCAGCACTTCGTCAGGGATTGTTCCTTAGCACCTCGTCATGATCGTATTCAGAGAGGCCGTGGACGTGGAAGATTTGCTCAAAGGGCTCAGGCTACCAGAGGAGTTCATCCAGCTGTGAGTAGAGGGCAGACACAGGAGTTTGCTTCTACTCATCGGGACGCGCAGACGTCCAATATGGAGTTTTCAGGTACCCTTGAGTTATATTTTATTTTCTCTTGGTGTATTTCTTTGTTTCTTGCTTGTACTGTGGTTGGATAGATTAGTCGTAGTGGTGTTAACTTCTGTCAGCGATTCTTTTGCTGCGCGACACATATTTCAGTGGTGTGCCAATCGGGTAGGAGATAGAGATTTCGTCCATCGTTTTGATCCTTCTAGAGATGTTGGATGTGACGTTCTCCTGGGCACGGATTGGTTAAATACGTGTCAGGCGTCTGTGGACTACCGTGTGGAAACAAGTTAGGTTTTGCTTTCCCAGGCAAGTCAGTTCTTGTTGTGCAGGTGGATAGTTGTGCCGCCTCTCACAGCTTGAATTCAGCCTTTTCGCTAGTCGGCTACTGAGGAGATGTCGTGGATTCTTGATGTTCGTTCGTGATACCGGAGACACCGTGGGATTGTTGGACCGGGTTCTTTTCGTGCGGGAGTTTTTCCGACGTTGTTCCAGATGAGCCGGCGAAGCCGAGGGAGCTTAAGGATCAGCTGCAGAATTTTGGTTTGGGAAGTTTTATGCGTCTGAGTGTTTCGCTTTTGGGAGCTCCGATTTCTGTTCTTCGAGGAGGAAGACGGCAGTTTAGGGTTGTGTATCGACGGATCGTCAATTGAACCGGCTTACGGTGCGGATAGGTATCCGTCATCTCGCCGTGACGATTTCTTCGATCAGCTCCAGAGTGCGAGACATTTCTCTAAGTTTGTTTGTGATCAGGTCATCATCATTGCGGATTCGGAGTGACGGCATTCCGAAGACTGCCTTGTGCGTGCTACGTGCTTTGTGTGTTTTTGTGAGTCGTTGGATTCACTGTCGCCCTAGCAGCACTCGTAGATATGATGAGCCAGATCTCTGCAGGCCGTTCCTTGACCAGTTTTTGTTGTGTTATTTACGACACTCTGGTCTACTTAATGTGTCTTGAGGGACAGGAGTAGCACTTGAGGATTAGTTATGCAGATACTGGGAGAGCACCAGCAGTTGCTAAATTCTCGGAGTGTTTCTTCAGGCTTGTTTGTGTTGACTCCTAGGTCTTGTAGTCGCGGGAGACGGTTCCGTATGGTTCCGAGGGAGATCGTGGCCGTACAGCTTAGGCCCAGACTTTTGTGCAGGACGGAGATCCGCGGATTGTTGGGCTTAGCAGGGTTTCTACCGCCGTTTCATGCAGGATTGCTAGAGTAGTGCTGCACTGTCGACCGAATGGACCAGAAAGGAGGTTTCTTTTCTTTGGACTGAGGCATGTGTACGGAGTTTTCAGCAGTTGAAGATTCAGTCAACAACTGCATCAGTCTTTCTTTGCTTTTGGTTCGGGCGACCTTGTCGTTTAACTGTAATGTTTCGTGAGTGGGCTCGAGGGTGTACTGAGGTGACACCATAGAGATATCGCTTTTGCTTTCTCTACACTTGGGGAAAGTACGAGGAGGATATTCCACTCATGATCTGGAGATGGCCGCGGTGGTTTTGCGTCGGAGATTTGGAGACACTACTTGCTTGGGAGTCGTGTCAGAATTTCCACGAACCACTAGAGCTTAAGGTACATCTTCCTGCAGCGGAATTGGATTGTTGTGATGGTCTTCTGCAGATTTAAAGTTCTTGTGTGATCGTTGAGTATAGCTTAGTTCGTCTCTACGGAGGGGACAGCTTGCTCATGTCCGCGCCCGACCACTTTCCTTAAATCGTTTCCGCGAGACACTGCCCGTCGAAGCTCGTACATCAGAGATACTTGAGCATATTCGGCTGTGTAACGATTCGGAGACCTCGATTTGTGACAATGATGTGCTAAGTTAGGGACGCGTTTGTGTACCTGGTTTCATCGGGTAGCGACGTGAAATCCTAGAGCGTGCACATCTGTCAACCCTCTTTATGCATTCAAGTTCCACCAGCTCTGGCGTGACTTGTGAGATAGTTACGAGTGGACAGGGATGTAAAGAGAAGTTTCCGGTTTCGTTTCAAGTGTCTGTCTTGTTGTGTGCTTTGGGTCGAGCATCTGAGGCCGGCTGGAGAATTGCAATCTTTTTACCGTTCCGAAGCAGGAATGGGAGCAGATCTCCACGAATATCGTTATGGTTTCCACCTAATTTTAGTTAGGGTGTGACTCCTTTCGGATTCTTGTCATCCGATTATACTCAGCTTGCTCAGTGGTTTGTTAAGTTTGCGTGTTGGGTTGTTTTGTTTGGTCGTCAGCAGCTTGGGATCGTCACCCGCCATCGTTCGGGTTCTCCTTCGATAGCTGTTATCAGGAGACACTCCAATTGGCCGCCCTTAGGCTTAGGGGTTAGGTCATGTCGATCGCCAGCCTGTTGTCTTCTGACTCCGCGAAGGTAGGATTTTGGACCCCAGCTATGTCTAGAGAATTCGGAGTTAGTCCAGTTGTGTTCAGGTCAGGATGAGAACTGTCCATTGCAAACGGATGTCTTATGCGACTGTGTTGGTCGCAGGCTTGAGTGCGCAGTGGCAAGTCATGGATTCCTATGGACTTTCCGATGAATGACGTGTTGGATTCTGGGAAGCTTATCCCAGGATTTTAGGTCCTTTAGATCCTATTAGCGAGTTAGTCTTGTTGCCTTTAATTTGGCACTTCCGCCCAGATTATTGGATTTTCACCCCGTATTCCTTGTGAAAATACTTTACAACTACCTTCTTGACCTTTCTCACATGTTTTGGCACCAGACCATTTAGCTTGACGCGATCTTTCGTTCACCCGTAGCCATGGGTGTTAATGGCTCGACAGGTAGGGAAACGTCGGTCAAGGGTCTTGCCATCTGTGAAGGGTTTTCTTGGACGTAGCCGCATAGTGAGGTAGTCACTTGGGCGGCTGCGAGCGAGATTTGAGGATTTTAATCTTCTTTTGAAGGTACAGGTAACAGTATAAGTTTTAAATTCGGGGACGAATTTCTTTTAAGGGGGGAGATTGTAACACCTTAGAATGTGTTTTGTAGCTAATTATATTTTAAAATGTGGTTTTTAATAAAAAGTTTACCAAATTAAGTTTTAAATATTTTATCCTAATTATTGTGTATTTCATTAGATTTTTGTTAGGCACACACACACTTGTGCATGATAACTAGGCTTGTTTTTGGTGTTTAACCATGATTAGCAACCATGGTTAACTAACCATTCCTCTAATCTAGTGTTAAGTATTGTATAAGTGTTATGGTTGTTATTAGTATGGGTTTTAGTCATGATAGTTTTTAATTTAAAAAGGATTTTAAAATGGAGTTTTGAATTTTTTATAATGGTTGACTTTGGGAAAGAGAGAGAGTGAGCATGGGCATCATGGCTCATGCCATGCTCATTAAATGAGGGAAGAGAAAGAGAGTGGAGGGGTTTTGCTTGATTCTCTCATTTACCTCTTTGTTCTCTTCTTTTCACTCATTCTCTCACTCTCACCCACACACACACACAAGCAGCAGCAGAAGCAGCAGAGGCAGCAGCAGCAACAGAGTGAGAGAGAGAGAGGCAGCAACAGCAACAGCTTCACACACACACACACACTCTGCCGAGAGAAAGAGAGAGAGGGGGAAGCAGTTTTCAGCAGCAACACCACCATCACCACACCAGCATCATCATCATCATCAGCAGAGAAGCAGCAGCAGCAAGAGGTGGCAGCAGCAACAACAAGAACAGCAGCAACACAGCAACAATAGTAGCAGCAGCTTGCACCAACATCACCAGCAGCTGTAGTGGACTCCCCTCACTTCTTCACCTGCCTTCTGTGGCTCCATAGGGTATAATTTCTGAACTCTATCCCTAGTTTGGCTAGTTGTGTGATTGATAGTGTCGGTTTGTGTTGAATTGCTAAATTAGTGCTAGTTTATGGTGTTTAAGTGGAATTGTGGTAAATTGTTGATTTGGTTAGCTACCCTAGGTTAATTAAGTGCTAATAAAGCCACCTCAACTGAGAAATCCCCAGATTACACTAAAATACCATAAGTTTGCAAATTGGTGCAATTTGTGATTTTTGAGGTGATATTAGTGACTTCTGTGATCTGCTGTTACCCGGGAGACTTCAGAATAAAATTGAGTGGACCCCAGCCTACTAGTAACACCCTGACCCCACCACCAGAGCACGACCCCCTAATTCCCAACCCAGGCCGCCAAATCCTTCACTTTGGCCGCCAATTGCGGCCCAGAGGGGGAATTGGGTGTTGGGGTTTTGGTGTAGGGTTTCCTGCTGTGTTCTATAGGTCCTTGACATGTCTAGTTTTGTAATATCTTACCTGTAGGAAAATCTGGGACTATATGTCGTGTTTGGTGTCCGTTGTGTTTGCGCGATACGCGCGATACGTGAGTGGGTTCTGTGATCCAGCGTATCGCGGCGTGTCGCGATGGTTTTAGACGCGTACACACACGATTCAGCGTATCGTGCACACGCGCGTTTAGTTCGCGACGCGAATTTCTCGTTTTGATTCGATATCGCGTTTCGCGAGATATGTGGCTTATATGTGATTTCCATGTCTTATTTGCAGGTTTGCAGACAGGGACTACAGACACCACTACGGGGGGAGCAGATGATAGGATTCACCCAGCGTGGAGTTTAGGTGAGTAGATATAACATCTACAGGGGAATCGCCCGCATGGCGTTATGCGTCTGGGCTAGGATTCAAATTCCTGTCGCACATTCTACGTCATTGTAGAATTGCGCATTTACTGCATTTCCTAGATATAGCTATATACTGTGACTAGCAGCCGTAGGACACTGCACACATTATTGACGGTTCATGTTGCACGAGCACGGATTGCATGCTACACACACACCGTCAATAATTGCCATGTCACACACTACCCCTTATAGCTACCATTGCTTACCACACTTGACATCTAGTTTATCGGTATACCTATAGTGTATCATACCTTTAGTGATAGGTATATTTTCACTTGCGATACAGTTACAGGTATACCTCCTACATATTTTACCTATACCGGGAGGGATTTCCTACACATGTTACTATACCCAGGGGGGTATACGACATCAGTTCCTATAGGTAGATACCTATACTTTGCTACACCTGTATGTTAGATACATATTCAGTTGTTGTCGCATATTCACATCTACTGATGTTACTTAGCTGTACCTTATCATGATTTCGCATACATCTGGTTCAGCTATATACTTGTGTTTACCTGCTCGCATTCAGATATATCGCATACATTTATTCCTGTATCTATGCATTGTTTATCTGGATTTTATATGATGTTTTCGGGATTTGGGAACCGCGGGAGTTCATGAAATTATGCATACATGAACAACCCGGTTTCCTTGATATGATATTTCGAGCGTCCCCCATGAGTTTTATCGGTGCTGATTCTATGCTCCATACGATGTGTGGTTGCCGTATGAGAGTACATGGTGGGGCCCGGTATGGTTCCCCTCGGCAAGAAGATCGATGGGTTTGCCGATTGAGCCTGGAGGTGGGCGAGTACCTACCGGTGATTGTTTGGACCTGGCAGTTGTCTGGAGGCTACTGGCCAGAGTAGAGAGATGGATGCGGGATGACCTGTACTGTCGAGGCAGAGGGCCGACACTGCAGACGGACCCCGTGGGCTGATCCGGACTGACGGATGCCCCCATATACGAGGATTTCTGTGCCGATGCTTGGCACATGGTTTCATGATATTTCTTTAACCCCCTTTTTGTATATATAACAGGGGACTTAGCCGTTGTTATATATACCCTTACACCAATATTAGTGGAATGGGACGCTAATATATGTGTATTGCCCCCATCATATTTATTTCTGTACATATGTTTACCTTTAGGATGCTAGAAACTTACTTGAGATTGGACTTGGGATACTAGGTGATTCATTGGGATTTGGACATTGGATATACCTATTTGATTGGTGAATTGTACATTCGGGATATAGGAGATTACTCGACATTGTACATTGAGGAGATGTGAGACTTATTTGATGTGAGTGCCCAATGTGGGGCCTGGTTTGAGGATTTGGGATTGGAGTATCTTAGTAGATTGTGATCCTGCCACGACGTCAGGTTTCCGTGGAAAATGACATATTCCACCCTACACCTCACCATTACCTATCTTATGCACAGATTCATATATTGGTAGTACTTGTAGTGTACCCTTATGATAGTTGCATATTTTCTTTCTCATATCTCTATTGCATAGACATTGCATACTACTATCATGCCATCATTGCTTCATATATTGATTGTACCTGCTAGTGTACTCTCCCTATTTCAGCATTTCATGGTATACTATTATTGTAATCGCATATCTTAGATTCTTGCTGTACGTACATTCCTGCGATTACCTGCATATGTTTTATACTATTCACGAGTTGGCAACTCACCCCCGTTGTGCCACAGGTGTTTCATGTTATTCCCCAGAGTAGTCGAGGCAGGCTATTCCCCTATCCAGCTATCCAGCTTCCATCTTTTGCTACAGATACCGCATCAGCTCATAGTACCATTTTGCATAGGTGGGTTAGACGGTTATCTGTATTATATTTTGTACCTTCGTTGTATTGTACTCTCCATCTACTGTTGTATTATTGACATAGAGACTTGGTGAGGACGTAGTGTGTATTATGTTGGATTTGGTGTCTATATATATACAGCTTTTTCTCTACTGTCCTTATTCTTCTGTTGTACTCATATTGACTAGTCTTTATAAAAATGGGGTGTTGCTAAAATTTTAAAGAAAGAAAGGAAGACTTTTAAAGAATTTGGGTTGCGATTTCAATTGTTTTCAAAACATACATTATCTTTTCCGTATCTCTCATGGTTTAGATTTCTGGGTTTGGCTTTCTTTTACTACGTTGCGTCTTTAGGCGTTGCGTAGTATTAGGGCCGTCACGGGCCATTTTTGGGTCGTGACACACATACAATACGAGGAAGACAACCTTACTCTCTTCCACTTTCTTGTATATATAAGGTTCATCTACATTTTTGATGAAGTCAAACTCTTTGACTACAACATCAAAACAGATGTTCCAACTCCGCGATGCCTGCTTCAACCCATAGATAGATTTAAGCAGCTTGCAAACCTTTCCGCTGCTCCTACTGTCCACGAAGCCCTCTGGCTAAGTCATGTACACGCACTCTTCTTGATCACCATTTAGAAAGGCTGTCTTAACATCCATTTGCCAGATTTCGTAGTCATGGTATGCAGCAATGGCTAGTATGATCCGGATGGACTTAAGCATAGCCACTGGAGAAAAGGTTTCATCATAATCCACACCTGGTCGTTGACGAAAACCTTTTGCAACAAGTCTAGCTTTAAAAGTCTCAACTTTTCCATCTACACCAAGTTTTTTTTAAAGATCCATTTGCTCCCAATGGGTTTTACCCCTTCAGGAGCAACTTCCAAAGTCCATACTTCGTTGGTGTACATGGATTCATCTCAGATCGCATTGCATCTAGCCATTTCACAGAGTCCCCACTCGTGATGGCCTGCTCGAAGCTAGTTGGGTCATCATCTTCCATGATGCAATCCTCGCTCCCACCATCAACGAGAAAACTGTAGTATCTCTCAGGTGGATGAGGAACCCTACTAGATCGGCAGAGAGACTTGGGTTCGTTGGATACTAATGAATCCTCTGGTTCCACCAAATCTTCTGTCGTAGTTTGTATCGCTGGAACTTCTCCCAGTTCTACCTCCTCGCAACAAATTTCTTTCACAAGAAATTCCTTTTCTAAAATGGTGGCATGCTAAGCAACAAACACTTTTTTCCTCAGGGTGGTAGAAGATATGTCCTCGCGAATGCTTGGGATATCCTATAAACTTGCACAGAAAAGACCTTGCCTCGAGCTTGTCCGGATTTTGCTTTTTAATATAGGCCGGGAAACCCTATATCTTAACAAAATTAAGACACGGTCTCTTTCTCTTCCATATCTTATATGAAGAGGTAGGCACTGATTTGGTTGGAACTCTATTCAATAGGTATGCTGTTGTCTCAAGCGCATAACCCTAAAAGGAAAAAGGTAACTCAGCGGTGCTCATCATAGAGCGCACCATATCTAATAGGGTGCGATTCTTCCATTCCGATACACCGTTGTGCTGTGGTGTATATGGAGGAGTAAGCTGAGAGAGAATCCCATTCTCATTTAGATCGTCCTGGAACTCATTGCTCAAGTATTCTCCTTCTCGATCAGATCTAAGGATTTTAATACTTTTACCCGCTTGGTTCTCGACTTCGTGCTTATATTCTTTGAATTTCTCAAAAGCTTCAGACTTATGTTTCAACAGGAACACATGTCCGTATCTTGAGAGATCGTCTTTGAATGTAATGAATACGAGGAGCCATCCCTGGCATGTGTAGACATGGGACCGAATACATCACTATGTATTAGTCCCAAAAGTTCCGTAACTCTTTCTCTGTGTCCAGTAAACTGAGTTTTGGTCATCTTGCCTTTGAGACATGACTGGCAAGTGTCATAAGATGAAAATTAGAACGAATTCAAATATCCATCCTTATGTAATTTGGCTAGTCGTGTCACATTGATATGACCTAGTCTACAATGCCATAAGAAGGATTCGTTCATTTCTGAACTCTTCCTCTTGTATGTGTTTTGTATATTAAGAACTGTGGTTTGATTTAGAACGTATATGTCATTATTTAATGAGCCTGATCCAATCAACTTTTGATTCAGGAAGATGTTCATAAGATTATCCTGTACTACAAAATTATATCCTTCTTTACTTATTAAAGAAACTGATATAAGATTGCATATCAGGGTCGGTATGTAATAGCATTCGTTCAAAATCAATGTATTACCATTTGGTAATACAAGGTGATATTCGCCAACTCTTTGGCTACAACATTTGCACCATTCCTTACTCTTGCGGAATGATCACCCATTCCCAGTTCTCTACCTTTCCTTAGCCGATGTCGTAGGTCTACAGCAGCGCCCCGGCCATCAATCCGTGGGCAAACGCGGAACAAAAACTTTTAAAACCCGACGCTAACGGAACCCGATTCCCGGATCGAACTATTTGTTAGTGTATATGCCCTAGAGGCCATTACTGTATCATACTAGTATGTATATTACTTAATGGAAGCTTGGGATATTCACCTTGTATATACAATCTTGCTAAAAATAGTTGTATGCTACTTGGTTTATTTCTACTTCAATGTGTACATGTGTTTATTTTTGTATATCGCCTATACACATTAGTGGAGCCCTTAGGATCTTTGCTTGATTACCAGCGATGTGATGTCCATCACACTAGTGGGGCTGGGTAATCTATAAGCACATCCTTATGCAGGTCCCTGGTCGCAGGACTATCGAGACAGGGCATCGATACTCCGGAGTAGACCAGCGCATGCGCTTCTCATCCCAGTGTGGGAGACGGTCTGTCCCACAGCCGTCAGTACGTCGTACTTGGGATAGTATGCGGGTACTCGTTAGGTTACGGGTACACTGGACAGGACTCGTCGGGAACTGACTAGTTGGTATTATGCCTATCGTCAGTTATCAGTTCCCAGGTGACATGAGTACAGCTTAGTCCGCAGACTTGACACTGTCACTTCGCCTCGCGTGTGTTCCCACTGTACTTTGATCACTACCCTACCACGGCTCAAAGGAGTCGTGCAAACAGGTGGTGGTTGGGTGCAGTCCCGAAGCACTTGGAGGCAGTGACGGTTAGACAGGATTCGTCTCTCCCGGTATTGGGGGTTGACATCGCGCTGTGTCTAGGAGAGCCATTACACGAGTAGTCCCTGGCCAGGGCAAACGAGATATACTGGTAGGTTTCCAGTGTTATCTCAGGGTGTTTTGGGCTTCGCTCCGGCACGACTTGTACCGCTATTGGGGGACTGACGTTTACCGCCCCCTAGGCCCGCCATGCGATGTATCAGACGAACAGACCGGACTGTACGGAGAATGTCACACTCAGGCTCAGTAGGAGTTCAGATGGGTTTCGCCTCGTCGGTCTTCTTGTCGGCATTAACTGGGGACCGTTACGCACAGCTAGTGCGGCTTGCGGTCTGTGGTTAAACCCACTTCCAGCGTAGTGTCGAGTCTTTAGAGTCCCACACAGAAAGCTTTTCGCCTTTAGGCAAAAGAGTAGAGGTCGCATGGTATTGCGACAGGTCGCATGGTTTTGCGACAGGGTTCGGTCACATCCGTGCACTTGTGCACGTACAGTGTCCGGACAGTTTACACTAGCGGGCTTTGGTTTAAGCCAGATCCTAGTGTACCTTATGGGATTGGATTTATCCAGTTTGCATTCGTGTTCCTCGGAACGCGGATGCGGGTGTGTATGCACAGTTGACAGTGAGGCACAGACAGCGAATTCTCATTAGGGTTGTTGACAGTTGACCGTTGACTTTTTGACTTTTTGCTCAACCCTAATGAGAAAATGATATGTGATTAACTATTATATTAATTAAGTATTATGGTGACTTGGTTGTTGACTTTTGTTGACTTTATTGACTTGTTGACTTTTGTTGACTTGTTGACTTTGTTGACCGGTTGACTAGGCTTGACTAGTTGACCATCATGATAACCATGGCTATCATTTCATGCCAAAGACTTTTACTTGCTTGCTCATTTGAGTAAAATGAGTGCATGACATGATAAGGTTATGGTTGCTTCAACCATCACATAAGACTTTTATTGATATGATGAGTTATGATTACTTTTGGATTATGAGAGGGTGAGAGACAAAAGAGAGCCTCATTCTTTCTTGCTCATTCTCTCTCTTGTTCTTGAGCTCTCCACTTTGCTCTCACCCTCTTGCTCTTGCTCCCTCTCTTTAATCTATGGTTCTCTTGTCTCATGAGTTGAGAATCAAGAACCATAGATAAAATCCCACACAAACTATTCTCTACTCATTCTAGTTCACTAGGTTTAGCAAACCAAGTGAACTAGTTTCTTCAAAGAACGAAGAAGGAGCTAAAGGTTGGAGCTTTCAAGTGGATCTATCTTCGGCATACGGAGACGACGAGAAGGAGCCATCGGACCACCACCGGAGCTTGAAGACGAAGGAGTTCAAGACAAGCTAGGTATAACCCCCTAACCGAGTAGCTAGAAACTCTTAGTTAGGATGTTAGATAGAAGTTTAACCCAGATCCGGGTTATAGGTCCATGTTACCACCTCCGTAAAAAATTGTTATTTACCAAATTCCGCATTCCCGAAAGTACCGGAAGAGATAGCATGGACTTACAGTGGTATCAGAGCCTAGTTAAACTCTATCTAATATGTTAGCAAGTAACTAGAAGATCGATCAACGAAAAAGTCCCGAAACGAACCCCGGAATTTTAAACTTTCTGTCGATTTTAAAAGTGCTGGAAAACTGTTTTGAAAAACACCAAAAATCGACTCAGGCTTTTTAAAGAAACTGCAAAAATTTGGGCCCCTGACTCGGTCAAAGCGCCGCGTTTCCGCGGCGGGAGCACGCTCCCACCGCGGAAACGCGGCCGAGTTGACTCGGTCAGGGGTTTTCTATTCTGCAGTTTGCTCATGGGGGTATTTTGGGATTTTTAGAATATATATTTTCTTCCCAGATTTTCCAGAACGAAAATTTCCTTTTTGGGGTCCCGAAAATCCGTATTTTTGATCGAACTTCTAAAAGTCTTGAGCTAATGGGTTTTTCTGTAATGTGATATTTGTATTGAACGTCTACTAATCGCTATATGTCGATTAGTGGGGGTTATACAAATCTGTGATCTGTAATGTGCTGGAATGTGTATATAAATATGTTGGATTGTCGCTGGTGAATAGCCGGGGGTTGTAAGACGAGAGTTTTCTTTTCTTGCAATTCATGTAAATTTGTAAATTGATGTAATAATTATTTGTTTGGCCGCACAACCGGGTCGGGGTTGTAGCCGTCATTGTATAATTTCTTTTTACTGTTTTTGCTCCGAGGATAGACCCATGGAGGGGGTGCACAAACTACCGGGTATGCCGAAGTGTCGAGTGGCCTACTCATGCAGATGAGGGAGGTTACTACGCTTCGGGTACTTGGCGGGTAGTTTGCCGCACCCGTAGGGGTCTTGGGTGGGGTATTGGCTATTCACCGCGACCGTGTAATCTGTTTTTGTTACAGGCTCGTACAAATTACAGATTCCTAGTATATCCAATGTATTTATCTGTGATCTGAAATGTTTATCATTGCAGTATATCTATATATGATATTATTTAGGCGTTGCTTATGTTTTACAGACGCGCTAGCCCAGCCCCCGCTCTGTCGTTAGTTAAGTAACCTAACGGGTATTGACGGGGCCCAGTGGCGAATGCGAATGGCATAAGCATACGTCATATTTTGGTTGTTTTCTGCAATGGTAGGATTAAATGATGGGACGCATTAAAAGAACTAATGCAAGAATATCACGCATTAAAAGAACTAATGCAAGATAATAAACCAAGTTAAAGTCGTTGGAACACTTTCGAAAAACCACTCGGTTCTTTTCAAAACCAACTTTTAAATACGGAGCTTGAGCCACTCCTTTTAAAAGCTATCTCGTTCCATCGACCAAATCAAGTTCACTACGTTCACGGTTTTGCCAAAACCATTCGTAGCCCTCCGTCGTTTCGTATGAATATTCAATAGTATTCAAGCTGTGTTTGTTGACCTTCGTCAAGGCATAGTGATTGGTAGCTGTTGGGTATTCATATGTAGCATAGATAGATGCGTTGGTTTGGAACATTCGCATTACCTTGTTGACCTTCGTCAAGGGTATATACGGGTGGATTCAAATTAACCTGGATAATGACGGGCAGAACTTGACATGTGACTTATGATTTGTTGACCTTCGTCAAGGTCATAAGAGCATGGGGCAAAAATCCACATCGGGAGTTTCATAAGTACTGAAACTTGCTAGATTTGCATACCATTTGGAGTGTGATGATTCTGGTAGGATTCCTTCAGTTTCGTCACGCGATGATATTTGGATCCCGATCCTACTGTGAGTATATGCTACTCCTCGGGAAATTTCTCGCTAAACGATCAATGCTATAAACCTAGTAGGTGCCTAGAAAGGTGTTAGCGGGGCTACGCCCCCAGGGAAAAGAGGTTCTCTAATTAAGCAACTTCGCGAAAGCGTTGGAAAACCTCCCTCGAAGTACCGACACCAGCCTGGCCGAACGGTTAAGCAAGTATTGTACGGTGGGATTGATCCTGACTAATTCTTCCTTTATGGTTTGAGGAGGGATTCGAGAAACAGTGGGAGCCATCCTGTTTAGACAAACTAAAAACCACTCTAAACTTGCAAGAGCATCATGCTGAGTGTTTCTTCTTCTCTCCAAATTGCAGCGACCAATCAACATGACTGGACTTAAGTTACTCCTAGATAAAAGCAAACTGACAGGGCCAAACTACAATGATTGGCTCAGGAATGTCAAGATAGCAATCACTTATGACAAGCTGGGGTATCTTCTTACCACCAAAGCTCCCCCTGTCCCTGGTCCAACTTCCAGTGTCGCGGATAAGAAAATCCGCAAGACTTGGGAGATTGATAGCGCGAAGGCCAAGTGCCTCCTGCTTGCCTCGATGGACAACGAACATCAGAGGAGGCATGAGAATATGGACATGGAATCCATATTGCTCGATACAAAAGAACTGTATGGAGAGCAATCTCGTATCGCAAGATACGAAGCGTCGAAAAAGTTATTCTCGACAAGAATGGCCGTCGGATCATCAGTAGCCGAGCACGTGCTAAAGATGATCGGCTACATTGAGGAGCTCGTTGACCTAGGGATCACATTGGAGAGTGAGCTATATACAGATATAGTTCTCCAGTCCCTTCCTTCCACTTACGCCCAGTTCATACTGAACTTCAACTTACAAGAAAAAGAGGTTGAACTTTCAGAGCTCCTCAACATGCTGAGGAGCGCAGAGGGCACCCTACAGAAAGGTAGGGATACATCCACTTTGTTTGTAGGAGGATCATCTTCTTCTAGGTCCAAGGCGAAAGCCAAGGGAAAGAAGAAGAAGGCCCCCGCCAAACCAAGGGGCGGTGTTAGTAAGGTGGATACGAAGGGAAAAGCAAAAGCAACAAAGTTGGCGGGAAAGCTTGTGGATAAGGAAGAATGCTTCTATTGTCATAAGAAAGGACACTGGAAGAATGATTGCAGGGCCTGGAAGGCCAGAACACAGGAATTGAAGCAGGTTGCAGCTTCAGCTTCAGGTGTGTATGTTATTGAAAACTGTCTTTCAATAAACTCTACTTCCTGGGTATTGGATACCGTATCAGGATCTAATATCTGTAATTCTTTGCAGGCGTTGAGAAACCGTAGTGTTTTGAAAGCAGGTGACATGACCCTCAGAGTTGCAAACGGAGCTAGCATGGATGCTAAAGCCGTGGGGGACTATCACCTGGGAATGTCAGATGGACATGTTTTGATTTTGCGTAATTGCTTTTTTGTACCAAACGCAACTTGTAATATCATTTCTGTATCTTTAGTTTCTAAAGAAGGTTATGAATTTGCGTTTGTAAGTAATGTTGTAAACATTCACCTTAATCAAGTTTTGATTGGGTCAGGTACATTGAGTAATGGTATATACGTGTTAAATCAACCACAGATTTTTAATGTCCAGAATACACACAAAAGAAAGTCTCCAGAAATAAATCAGACTTTCTTATTGCATTGTAGATTGGGTCACATCAATGAGAGAAGGTTGACGAAGTTACATACAGAAGGGTATTTGAATGCGTTCGAATATCGGTCGTATGCCACTTGTCAATCCTGTCTCAAAGGAAAGATGACAAAGACTCCGTTTACTGGACATGGAGTCAGAGCGAGCGAGCTCTTGGGACTCGTACACAGTGACGTGTGCGGTCCAATGTCTACACATGCCCGAAGCGGACATTCTTACTTCATTACTTTTACGGATGACTTCTCAAGGTACGGTTATGTCTTCTTAATGAAACATAAGTCCGAGGCCTTTGGAAAATTCCAGGAGTATAAGAATGAAGTAGAGAAACAGACCGGCAAAAGTATTAAGATTCTAAGATCGGATCGAGGTGGAGAATACTTAAGTGCCGAATTCCTGAATTACTTAAAAGAGAATGGTATTCTCTCTCAGCTTACTCCTCCATACACTCCGCAACATAACGGTGTATCGGAGAGACGGAACCGAACCCTATTGGATATGGTTCGGTCCATGATGAGTAACGCTGAGTTACCGCGATCATTCTGGGGATATGCGCTACAAGCAGCTGCGTATCTCTTGAACAAGGCTCCCACCAAGACTGTGCCTACCACCCCATATGAGATGTGGACTGGAAAGAAACCCTGTCTTAAGTATTTTAAGGTATGGGGATGTCCAGCTTTTGTAAAAAAGCAGCATGCGGACAAGCTTGAGGCACGTTCAGTACAGTGTAAGTTTGTGGGATACCCAAGGAACTCCAGGGGGTATTTTTTCTATTCCGCTGAGGAACAGAAGGTTTTTGTTTCTCAGCATGCCCGCTTCTTGGAAACTGAGTTTTTGGAAACCCAGATAAGTGGGAGCACAATAGAACTGGAAGAAGTTCCAGAACCACACACTGTTACTGAAAGCTTAGTGGAACCAGAGGGTTCAACAGAACAGGACATTCCTACGCCGCTCCGTAGGAGTAGTAGGCAGACTCATCCGCCCGAGAGATACTAAGGTTTTCTCATAGACGGGGATAGAGAGGATTGCATCATAGATTATGATGAGCCTACTAGCTTCCAGCAGGCCGTTCAGAGCATTGACTCAGTGAAATGGCTGGATGCAATGCGGACCGAAATGGAGTCCATGTACACCAACAAGGTTTGGACGTTGGACATTGCTCCAGACGGGGTAAAACCCGTAGGATGCAAGTGGATCTTCAAAAGGAAGATTGGTGTAGATGGACAGGTTGAGACCTATAAAGCTAGGCTGGTAGCAAAGGGTTTTCGTCAAAGACCTGGCTTGGACTATGACGAAACCTTTTCTCCAGTAGCCATGCTGAAATCCATTCGGATCCTTCTTGCCATTGCTGCCTTCCACGATTATGAGATTTGGCAAATGGACGTAAAGACAGCTTTTCTAAATGGAAATTTAGAGAAGTGTGTCTATATGGACCAGCCAGAGGGTTTCATTCAGAGTGGGAGCAACGGAAAGGTGTGCAAGTTGCTTAAGTCCATCTATGGACTAAAGCAGGCATCGCGGAGTTGGAACATCTGCTTTGATGAGACGGTCAAAGAATTTGGCTTTATCAAAAATCCAGATGAACCATGCATCTATAGTAGATTTGTAGCGAGAACTGTAGTATTCCTCGTTTTATACGTGGATGACATTCTCTTAATAGGAAATGACATTCCTATGCTACAATCTGTCAAGGGGTTCTTGTCACACAGGTTCCCCATGAAAGACCTGGGTGATGCCTCATACATTCTGGGTATCCGGATCTACCGTGACAGATCCAAGAGGATATTAGGACTTTCACAGTCCAGGTACATCGACACCATACTGAAGAGATTCAGTATGGAAGATTCCAAGCGCGGTAACCTACCGGCTTGTCACGGGATCACCCTCTCCAAAGAGATGTCTCCCAAGACTGATTTGGAGAGGGATCGCATGTCTATTATACCCTACGCTTCTGCGGTAGGCTCTATAATGTATGCGATGTTGTGTACCAGACCGGATGTAGCTTATGCACTGAGTGTGGTAAGCCGGTATCAGTCAAACCCTGGGGAGAAACATTGGATAGCAGTAAAGAACATTCTCAAGTACCTGAGAAGGACTAAGGAGATGTTCTTGGTGTATGGCGGAAAGGACCTCCAGATCGAGGCCTTTGCTGACTCCAGCTTCCAGAGTGACAAGGATGATTCCAAGTCCATGTCGGGTTTTGTCTTCACCCACAATGGAGGGGCGGTGTGTTGGAAGAGTTCCAAACAAGAAACCGTTGCAGACTCGACGATGGAAGCGGAATACATCGCTGCATCTGATGCCGCAAAAGAAGCTGTCTGGATGAGGAAGTTCTTGAAAGAACTTCAGGTGGTTCCGTCCAATGTTGATCCAATACCTCTGTATTGCGACAACAACGGGGCTATAGCTTTAACAAAGGAACCCAGGTCCTATCAGAGATCCAGGCACATCTTGAGGCGGTATCACCTGATCAGGGAGATCGTGGATCGCCAGGAGATCGAGGTACGGAGGGTCGCTTCAGAAGATAACACTGCAGATCCATTCACCAAGGCCCTATCCCAGACTCAGTTCGAGCGGCTGATCGAGATGATAGGTCTTCGATACGCCAGTACATGGCCTTAGTGCAAGTGGGAGATTGTTGGTGTATAAGCCCTAGAGGCCATTACTGTATCATACTAGTATGTATATTACTTAATGGAAGCTTGGGATATTCACTTTGTATATACAATCTTGCTCAAAATAGTAGTATGCTACTTGGTTTATTTCTACTTCAATGTGTACATGTGTTTTTTTTGTATATCGCCTATACACATTAGTGGAGCCCTTAGGATCTTTGCTTGATTACCAGCGATGTGATGTCCATCACACTAGTGGGGCTGGGTAATCTATAAGCACATCCTTATGCAGGTCCCTGGTCGCAGGACTATCGAGACAGGGCATCGATACTCCGGAATAGACCAGCGCATGCGCTTCTCATCCCAGTGTGGGAGACGGTCTGTCCCACAGCCGTCAGTACGTCGTACTTGGGATAGTATGCGGGTGCTCGTTAGGTTACGGGTACACTGGACATGACTCGTCGGGAACTGACTAGTTGGTATTATGCCTATTGTCAGTTATCAGTTCCCAGGTGACATGAGTACAGCTTAGTCCGCTGACTTGACACTGTCACTTCGCCTCGGGTGTGTTCCCACTGTACTTTGATCACTACCCTACCACGGCTCAAAGGAGTCGTGCAAACAGGTGGTGGTTGGGTGCATTCCCGAAGCACTTGAAGGCAGTGACGGTTAGACAGGATTCGTCTCTCCCGGTATTGGGTGTTGACATCGCGCTGTGTCTAGGAGAGCCATTACACGAGTAGTCCCTGGCCAGGGCAAACGAGATATACTGGTAGGTTTCCAGTGTTAGCTCAGGGTGTTTTGGGCTTCGCACCGGCACGACTTGTACCGCTATTAGGGGACTGACGTTTACCGCCCCCTAGGCCCGCCATGCGATGTATCAGACGAACAGACCGGACTGTACGGAGAATGTCACACTCAGGCTCAGTAGGAGTTCAGATGGGTTTCGCCTCGTCGGTCTTCTTGTCGGCATTACCTGGGGACCGTTACGCACAGCTAGTGCGGCTTGCGGTCTGTGGTTAAACCCACTTCCAGCGTAGTGTCGAGTCTTTAGAGTCCCACACAGAAAGCTTTTCGCCTTTAGGCAAAAGAGTAGAGGTCGCATGGTATTGCGACAGGTCGCATGGTTTTGCGACAGGGTTCGGTCACATCCGTGCACTTGTGCACGTACAGTGTCCGGACAGTTTACACTAGCGGGCTTTGGTTTAAGCCAGATCCTAGTGTACCTTATGGGATTGGATTTATCCAGTTTGCATTCGTGTTCCTCGGAACACGGATGCGGGTGTGTATGCACAGTTGACAGGGAGGCAGAGACAGCGGATTCTCATTAGGGTTGTTGACAGTTGACCGTTGACTTTTTGACTTTTTGCTCAACCCTAATGAGAATATGATATGTGATTAACTATTATATTAATTAAGTATTATGGTGACTTGGTTGTTGACTTTTGTTGACTTTGTTGACTTGTTGACTTTTGTTGACTTGTTGACTTTGTTGACCGGTTGACTAGGCTTGACTAGTTGACCATCATGATAACCATGGCTATCATTTCATGCCAAAGACTTTTACTTGCTTGCTCATTTGAGTAAAATGAGTGCATGACATGATAAGGTTATGGTTGCTTCAACCATCACATAAGACTTTTATTGATATGATGAGTTATGATTACTTTTGGATTATGAGAGGGTGAGAGACAAAAGAGAGCCTCATTCTTTCTTGCTCATTCTCTCTCTTGTTCTTGAGCTCTCCACTTTGCTCTCACCCTCTTGCTCTTGCTCCCTCTCTTTAATCTATGGTTCTCTTGTCTCATGAGTTGAGAATCAAGAACCATAGATAAAATCCCACACAAACTATTCTCTACTCATTCTAGTTCACTAGGTTTAGCAAACCAAGTGAACTAGTTTCTTCAAAGAACGAAGAAGGAGCTAAAGGTTGGAGCTTTCAAATGGATCTATCTTCGGCGTACGGAGACGACGAGAAGGAGCCATCGGACCACCACCGGAGCTTGAAGACGAAGGAGTTCAAGACAAGCTAGGTATAACCCCCTAACCGAGTAGCTAGAAACTCTTAGTTAGGATGTTAGATAGAAGTTTAACCCAGATCCGGGTTATAGGTCCATGTTACCACCTCCGTAAAAAATTGTTATTTACCAAATTCCGCATTCCCGAAAGTACCGGGAGAGGTAGCATGGACTTA
This sequence comes from Agapanthus africanus, assembly GCA_030015575.1. Lineage (NCBI taxonomy): Eukaryota > Viridiplantae > Streptophyta > Magnoliopsida > Asparagales > Amaryllidaceae > Agapanthus > Agapanthus africanus. The sequence goes on from JASDDO010000010.1 coordinate 175,475,709, forward strand.
CACTATTAACCCTATACAAGTAAACAGTAAAATGAGTTTAGAGAGGTTATACCGATCGATCTGTGTCCTTCGGTCTTCAACCTCTGTCCCAAGCTCCTCACGGCTTCCTTGATCAAGTTCGTTCTCCGGTCTCCCTCGTCGAAGACGATCCACGTCGAGGATTCGTAATACGGGCTCCCGCTTCAAAACCGAAGCAATTCGGGCATCCAGTTTGCTAGCCTAGATACCCAAGGTGAAGTAGAGATAGTGTGTGACTACTCTGTCTCAAAACACCCATGGATTCTCAACTCATGAGATGGAATGGATGGAGGTTAAAGAATTGCCAAGTGAAAGAAAAATGTGAGCACAAGAAAAATGGATTGTGAGGAAAAGAATGGGCTGAGCAAAAGACGTTCTGTGTAGTTTCTGAAATGGTGGGGTATGTGTGATTAATTAAGCAACTCAAGAAATTACCCATGGCCAAAAAAAAATCAGCCACCAAAAATCCCCTGCACAAAAAACAGCCACCCACACACACAAATATCTCACATAAAAATCTAAACCAAAATAAAAACCATCAATGCAAAAATGACTCATCTCATAGAATGAGTTACGAATTTGCCCAGTCACAAAATTAAGCCAAAATTTCCATGAATTAATGCAAACAAAATATCTCACATTTCACACCTCACATTTAAACATTAAACTAAATGTTTAAATTGGAAGAAAAGAAAATGGCAATTCTAAAATAAACTTGTAAAGGATTACAAGAATACCCCTCATCTGTATATACATACCTGCATCCGTATTCCGACTGAATACGAATACAACGAGACGAAAATAATCCAACAATATAATACTAGCATCCGGATTAAACCAAAATCCACCAGTATTATCCGTCCGATCATGATCCGTGCACAAGTGCACGTTGATCCGTGCACAAGTGCACGTATATGATCGAACCCTGCCATAAAACCATACGACCTCTACAACGTTTCGCCCGAACTAGGGAAACCCTCTGTGTGGGACACTAAAGACTCGTCAATACGCTGGCGGTGGGTTTAACCAAAAGCACGTCAGTGGCATTAGCTGTACGTAACGGCTGCCCAGGTACTGAGCGAAAGGGAGGCCGACGACCAAACTCATCCTGAAACCCTACTGAGCCTGACAGAGACAATATCCGTACAGTCCGGTCCGCCCGTCTATGAGTATTGCATATCGAGTCTAGAGGGTGGATAAAGTCATACCCCTAATAACGCTACATTTAGTGTCGGCATGAAGCCTATCACTAACTGAGAAACTACCGATCATAGATCGGTAATTCTCGACTATCCCGGCCGAGGATTTCTAGTGATGGCCACCCGTGCACTCCGCGACCTCAACCCCCAATACCGGGAGAGACGAATCCCCTGACGATCTACTCACTGCCTCCATGTGGCTCGGGACTGTACCCAACTAAAACCTGTTTGCAAAACTCCTTTGAGCCGTGGTAGGGTAGTAATCAAAGCACAGTGGGAACTCACACGAGACAAATGACGATCTCAGGTCGATAGACTAACCTGTACACATGTCACCAGGGAACTGCTATCTGACAATAGGTATAATACCAACTAGCATGTTCCCGGCAAGTCCGTCCGGTGTACTCATAACCCAATAAGCACATGTATACATCTTAAGTGAACCAACTAACACCAATAGCTTGTGAGACCGACCACCGTCCCTCGTCGGGGTCTCGATCCGTATACACTAGTCTACTCTTGGAATATCGATGCCTAGTCTCGAAACTCCTATGAATAGGGACACTTTAAGGATGTGCTTATAGACCACCCAACTCTCACGTATATGATCTCCATCATACTGTTGGTAGTCAAATATGAATCCTATGGGCTCTATCAACATGTAATAGTGATCTGTAATGTCACCTGAAGCATGTACACGATGATAAATACAAACCAGATAGCATACTATCATCTCGAGAAAGACCATTCTACCGGTATAGGTCCTCCCTCAATCATTGTCATCACATGCCTGCGATCCAATAATTGACTTGAGGGCACTATAGCCAACAATCTCCCACTTGCACTTACGGCTAATTATTACGGTATAGCATACTCACAGCCCGTGTGATACCGAACACCCAACTTCTTTACTAATCAGTTTCACCAAGCTCGTTTGTAAAACTATTGCGTTCGAGAAATAGCCTCAGTGAGTGGATCCGCTCCAATTTTTCTTTCTATGTCTCTCTTTATCTCAAGTTCTTGGAGAAAGCCATCTTCCGAAATGAGCAATACCTGTCTTAGAATATGTCTGGATATCTGATGGGACCCAGTTCACAAATGAACACCAAATCCAGCAAACTTCTTAGACTGTATCATCAACTGAATTTAATCATTATCCTGCGCTATGCCTCCCTCAGTATCCGCTTGGACCACCTGTCCAAATTACTGCCTTTCAAAAGAGGGAAAACTATAACTCTGACAGTCACTCTGTCATCCAGGTCACCTTGGAAGCCTGGAATGACAACCGTCTCTCGAAGGAAGCTTTCATTACCAAATTCCTAGAACATCTACTTATGTTCATAAACTGCTTCCGAACGTTTTTCCAGGATTTGATTAATATATAAACTTATTGCATCTAGTGCAAAAACAACATCTGGTGTGGTACTTGACATCTCATGATTGACTCAATTGCCTAAGCAAGTGATATGCCAATCATGCACATCCCTCTCCCCTTTAGTCTGTAAGACACCTTTAGAGAGGGTGACTCCATCACTTGCAGGTACACTACCATGCCAGAAGTCGTGCATTCTAAAACACCTTTAGAATAGTGTCAAAGTACCCGGATTAGGAAACTACCCAAATCTAGATCTAAAACCATAGATCTTGTAACTGGAATGCCTCATATAATATCCATATCCTATGTGGAGAAACCACTGTGTGACAAACACAATATAACCGATTGTAGTATAGGAATTTCACTTCCTACAAAGTGTATGTCAACTAAATACCAGGACATACAACCCTACTACTTTCTTAACAGATCCATCTCCTATTCTGATGAAGTCAAAGCCTATGACTGTCACATCAAAAATAGATGATCTATCTCCGCTATATTCGCTTTAGTCTATAAATAGACATAAGCTAATTGACCACTATGCTTCCGCTGCTCCCACTGACTACAACAACCCTCTAGCAGAGTCAAATACACGTGCACTTCTAAAGATAGTTTAGAACGATGCTATACTCATCCTCCTGCCGGGTCTCATAGTCTTGAACAGCAGTAATGGCAAGTCTGGGTAAACAAGAACCTCCATGTCACCGTCTTTGAGGATACTCGGGCACCTGAAGTTACCCACTATATCTGCGGAGTGGCTAATGGAATGTCAAACCCGATTGAACTTTTAGGTTCTATTAAATTTTCAGTAACCGTTTGTGGTTCTGGAATTACTTCCAGTTCTACCATACTCCCACTACTGTTTTCTGAAAAAGTCCATTTTACTAAAACTGGGGCGAGTCAAGAACAATATCACTATTGATCTTCCAGATGGTAGAAAGTTAACCCTTGTCATAGCCCAGGATAACCCACAAACTTCCATTACAGAAACGTGCCTTGAGTTATCCAGAGTCTGGTTTTAAGCATAAGCCGGACAACTCTATATACCTTAACATCGTTAAGATATGAACCTTTCCATATACAATATAGAAACAGAGGCACTGATTTAATTGGAACCAGATTCAAATCATGCTTCTGTCTCCAGTGCATGTCAACTAAATGGAGAGAGGCCGATCAACATTACTCAACTTAGGAGTGCATCCAGATATGAGTAACCTAAAAGAGAAGCCAGTTCTCGAAACCATTACTATCAACTGAATACCAAATACAGGTATCTACATCTTCGATCACCTTGAAGAATCCTGATACTTGCAACGCATGGTTCTCTACTTTATTCTTGTACCCATAACTTTTCAAAACTTGGACCTTGCATTTCTACGAAATACTTGTCTAAAACTGGAGAAGTCACAAGTAAACAGAATATAGTACGAGTACCAACCCCTTTGTCCTAGTGGACACTAGACAACATACAATACTTTTTATAAGTCCCCTGAGTTGAATAACTCAAACCCTGTGCGTCGTAGTTGAAACCTGTACCATGGTTATGAAGAATTACACCGCTGTTTAATGCTCCTTACCTAACCATCAACTGATGTAGATAAATGTCATGGACATAATTTCAAAAAGTTATATCTCACTTTATAAAATAAATGTACAAATATATCGGTTCGAAATTGGTGCATAACAACGAATATTCAAAACCAAATATCTGCCATCAAGCGAAACCCCAGGCGATTTCCTCAAATATCACCAATTACAATGAATTCCGATATAATGAGGATATAATCACCTAATTCCCAATAAGTTACTCCCACAAATCATCTGTAAAACCATACAGATGTGAGAATCAAACCTGGTAAATACATACCCTGGAGTAAGGATCTTATTTGAAAATCGGTTTTCATTTAACAATGCACAGTAAAACTGAAACATAAAAATGTTTCAAAGGGGTAGCCGGGTATTCCTAGTAATGCCTCATCCACTATCCAGATTCATGACTGTAACCGTATATTTCTTTGCCATCTCTCCAAATCCCTTTATTTGTCTTTACTCATTATCTTCTGTACACCATCCGTAGGCTAAATGGTTTTCTTCCTTCCCTACCATTCGGCACCAGCCTATGGTTTGGAAGAAGACTATCCAATAAGCGCAATAGGTGTACTCTCCTAATCCTAGGAGCCTTCGTAACCTGAGAGAAGGTAAAGATTAAAGACAACTGAATAATCCCTATTTTATTTCTCCTGAACCAGAATCCATCCTCGAACTGGAGCAAGTTCCTTCAAGTTCGTATGTAACTATACGACGGATTATCCAATAACTGTGGATCTTCGTAGTGATACGAGGTGTTCTGGAGAAATACAAAGGTGAAGTAGGAGTGACGATGAAATACGTGGTTTGGTCATGAATGATAGCAGTCGCAATTTACTTTTCCCTATTTCTAATCCCTTTATCTGTCTTTACTTATTACCTTCTGTACACCACACTGAGACTAATTGGTTTTCTTCATTCCCCACCTTTCGGCACCTTCCTATGGTTTGGAAGAAAACTATCCAATAAGCGCAATAGGTGTACCCTCCTTATCTAAGGAGCCCTCGCAACCTGAGAGAAGGAAAAAAGAAAAGACAACTGAAAAGTCCTATTCAATTTCTCCAGAACCGGCAACCATCCTCGAATCTGAAACAAGTTTCTTCGAGTTCGTATGTAACTATACGACAATCATATCCAATAAATGTGGATCTTCGTAGTGATACGGAATGTTCCGAAGAAAAGCAAAGGGTAAAAGTAAGAGTGGCAATGATGTATGCAACTTTGACAATCCAAAGGCCAGTGTTTTAAGAAAGTTCGGTTAACTTGGTTACGGAGTTATAGTCTAGGGTCGGGACATGGTCGCTGCCAAAGAGAGAGAGAGAGAGAAAAGAAACACTCAGCGTGCACTCTAACCAAGATCAGAATGGTCAATCACTTTATCTAATCAGGATGTCTCCCACTGTATCCTCAAATTCTCCTCCAAACCTGAAAGAAGAATGAGTCGAGATCATCTAAAATCACCCGAGGAGTAAACCAACTCATCAGTGGGAATTGGGATCCAACTATCATCGCATGATAACCTGATGGAATCCACTCAAGTTATCACTCTAGAAGGTATGCGCATGCCTGGCAAGTTTGTTGTATGTTTGAAACTCCCGATGTAATTTTTACCCCATGCTCTTATGAACTTGACTAAGGCCAACAAATCATAAGGCACATGTCAAGTTCTACCCGTCATTGTCCAGGTTAATATGAACCCACCCGTACTCGCCCTTGACTAAGGCCAACAAGGCTGTACGACTGTCCCAAACCCACACATCTATCTATGCAACAGAAAAGTAACAAATAGTTACCATACACTATGCCTTGACGAAGGCCAACAAACATAGCATGAATACTAAGTGCTACCCGTCTGAAATGACGGAGGGCTACGAATGGATTTTGGCGAAAAATCTTTAACATAATGAACTTGATATCGTTGAAGGAACCGGATAGCTTTTTACAAATATATAGTGGCGAAAACCTTTACTAAAGAGGTCATTCCTGGTGAAGGGATCTCGGCTTTTTCCTCGTCGAATGAGGTGCAGGGTATTTCCACTGAATACCACGATGCAAAGCAAAAATTAATCTACTATAGTGAAGTTATTACCCTGACGCAAACTTCTGCCCAAGAGGTCACTCCCGGTGAGGGATCTCGGCTCTTGCCTCGTCGAATGAAATGTTGGATATTCATAACCGAATACCGCTGTGCAAAACAAAAGAAAACTTCCTTGTAATAACAGCTTTTTAAAATTTGTTCCAACTGTAAGTGCACGGCGGCGCCCCGGCCGTCAACCCGACGGCCAAACGCGGAAACGGTGCTGAACTTTAAAATTTTTGCGGACTTGGCAAAACGGCACCACCGCGCACTAAAACCGGATCGGGCCATTAAACTAAATCTAGCTAACAACAAAGAGAAGGGGAAGAGATATACCGACGATCCAAGTCCTCCGGTCTTCATCTCCACTCCGATCTCCTCGCGGGATCTCCGTCCGTCTCCTCCTCGTCGGAAAGGGCACCACGAAGCCGGGTACTTTTACGGGCTCCCACCTCGATACTGAGGCAACTCGAGCATGAAGCCGGCAACTCGACATGCTCAAGATTTGCTGTAGGAATATAGTGTAGAATCAAAGTCTCTCTTTTGGGGTTTGGTTGCCATTTGAGGATGATGGAGGAATCAAAGAATAGAAAAATGGTGCTTGCATTTTTCTTGCAAGAAAATGAGATCAAGAATGAACTCTCAAGATGAACCTCTCATTTTCTTTCTCTCTTTTCTTTTTCTTCTTCTCTCTTTCTTTTTCAACCATGATAATGATCTATCTCTCTTTGAAAATGGTGGAGGAAAAACTAATATGAAGCAAGAAGGGAGGTGAGTGTAGTAAAAAGGAGGAGGGTGACCACATCCAAGAACATAATCATCACTAAATCTCAAAACAACCTCAAATCCATTTCAAATCTCATAAAGCAAAGATGCTAACCATTATGAAGGAAAAAGAAAAGATGCTATCATAATGCATGAAACCCCTCCACAAAAGTAATTTGCAAAACTGCAAATTACCCCCTCCATCAGAAAAGTCCGGCCGGGAAAGAACAAAGAAAAACCGGCCGGAACGGAAAGCAAAATGGCAACTCAAGAAAACTGGTCCCATAATAAATTACAGGAAAACCCCACACTGTGCATACACACCCGCATTTGTATTCCGTCCGGATACAAATGCAATGAGACAATATCTACACTGTACTATACTAGGATCGGCTTAAACCAAAGCCGGCTAGTAAAATCCGTTCGATCCTGATTCGTGCAATACCGCACGTATCTGATCGAACGCTGCCATATAACTATACGGCCACTAGTACAAACCGTCCGATCCTGATCCGTGCAATACCGCACGTATCTGATCGGACCCTGCCATATCTCCATACGGCCTCTACAGCGTTTCGCCCGAAACTTGAGTAACTGAAAGTGTGGTGGACTCTAAAGACTCGTCAATACTATGGCTGTGGATTTAACCACTAGCACGTCAGAGGTATAAGCCAATACGTGACGGGCCACCAGCTATTGACCAAAAGGGACGTCGATGAGGAAGCTCACCCCGACACCCAACTGAGCCTGTCAGTGACAATATCCGTGCAGTCCGGTCCGTTCGTCTATGAGTATCGCATGGCGGGCCTAGGGGGTTGGAAAAAGTCAGACCCCCAAAAGCGGTACAAGTCGTGTCGGAGTGTAGCCCAGAACACCCTGAGATACTACTGGAATACCTACCAGTAAATCTCCTGCCTTGGCCAAGGTCTTTGTGTAATGGCTCTCCTAGACACAGCGCGACCTCACCCCCAATACCGGGAGAGACGAACCCCCGAAGATCCGCTCACTGCCTCCATGTGGCTCGGGACTGTACCCAACTAAAACCTGTTTGCACGACTCCTTTGAGCCGTGGTAGGGTAGTAATCAAAGTACAGTGGGAACTCACACGAGACAAATGACGATCCCCAGGTCGATGAACTAACCTGCACACATGTCACCAGGGAACTGCCATCTGACGTCTGGTATATGACCAACTAGCATGTTCCCGGCGAGTCCTGTCCGGTGTACTCATAACCCAATGAGCACCTGTATACATCTTAGGTGAACCAACAGACACCAGTGGCTTGTGAGACCGGCCACCGCCCCTCGTCGGGGTCTCGACTGTATACACTAGTCTACTCTGGAGTATCGATGCCCTGTCTCGAAACTCCCACGGCTAGGGACCTTTTAAGGATGTGCTTATAGACTCCAGCTCTCACTTATATGATCGCCCTCATACTGCTGGCAGTCAAGCAAGAATCCTAGGGGCTCTATCAACGTGCAATAGCGACATGTCAGGTCACCTAAAGCAGTACACGATGATAAAGGTAAACCAGATAGCAAACTATCATCTCGAGTAAGACTGTCCTACCGGGATAGGTCCTCCCTCAATCATTGCAATCACGTGCCTGTGATCCAATAATTGACTCTGAGGGCACTATCTCCAACAATCTCCCACTTGCACTCAAGGCTAATTATTGCGATGTCGCATACTCACATCCTGTGTGATACCGAACACCCAACTCCCCTACTAGTCAGTCTCACAAAACCCGTTTATGAAACTATTACGTTCGAGGAATAGCCTCAGTGAGTGGATCCGCCTTGATGTTTCTTTCTATGTCTCTCTATATCTCAAGTTCGCGGAGAAACCCATCTCCCGAAATGAGCAATACTTGTCTTAGAATGTGTCTGGATGTCTGATGGGACATAGCTCATAAATGAACTCCAAATCCAAACTTCTTAGACTGTATCATCAACTGAACTCAATCAGTATCCTGCGCCATGCCACCCTCAGTATTGCCTTGGACCACCTGTCCAAAATACTGCCCCTCGTCAGAAGGAAAAACTATAACTCTGACAACCTCCTTGTCGTCCAGGTCACCTTGGAAGCCTGGAATGATAACTGTTTCTCGGATGAGGCTGTCGTTATCATATCCCTAGAACATACGCTTATGTTCTAAAACTGCTTCCGACTGTTTCTCCAGGATTGGATCAATGTCAACTTATTGCATCTAGTGCAAGAACAACATCTGGTGTGGTACTTGACATCTCATGATTGACTCAATTGCCTAAGCAAGTGATCTGCCAATCATGCACATCCCTCTCTACTTTAGTCTAAAAGACACCTTTAGAGAGGGCGACTCCATTACTTGCAGGTACACTACCGTGCCAGGAGTCCTCCATTCTAAATACTCATAGAATGCTGTCAAGGTACCCAGATTAGGAAACCACCCAAATCTAGATCTAAAACCATAGATCTAGTAACCAGTATGTCTGATATAATGTCCAAGTCCTTTGTGGAGAAACCACTGTGTGACGACCAAAGTATAACCGATCGTAGTAAAGGAATATCACTTCCTACTACCTTCTCAACAGATCCATCCCCTATTCTGATGACGTCAAACCTATGACTGTCACATCAGAAATAGATGATCTATCTCCGCTACATCTGCTTTAGTCTATAAATAGACATAAGCCTGATGTCCACCAATGCTTCCGCTGCTCCCACTGACTACGACAACCCTCTTGCAGAGTCATATAGACGTGCACTTCTAAAGCAAGTTTAGAACGACGCTATACTCATCCTCCTGCCGGGTCTCGCAGCCTGAAACAACAACAAAGGCAAGTGTGGGTAAACAAGAACTTCCCTGTCACCGTCCTTGAGGCTACCGGAGTACCTCTCGGGTGCTTGAAGTTACCCACCTTATCTGCGGAGTGGCCAATGGAATGTCAAATCAGATTGAATCTTTAGGTTCCTTATCAAATCTTCAGTAATCGTTTGCGGTTCTGGAATCACTTCCAGTTCTACCATACTCCCACTACTGTTTTTGAAAAAATCCATTTTTAATAAAACTGTGGCGAGTCTAGAACAATATTGCTATTGTTCATCCAGATGGTAGAAAGTCAACCCGCGTCATAGCCTGGGTCAACCCACAAACAGCCATTACAGAAACGTGCCTTGAGTTGTCCAGTGTCTGGTTTTAAGCATAAACCGGACAACTCCCCGTACCTTAACAATGTTAAGATATGAACTGTACTATATCCAATATAGAACCAGAGGCACTGATTTAATTGAACCAGATTCAAATCATGCAGCTATCTCCAGTGCATGTCAACTAAATGGAGAGAGGCCGATCAGCGTTACTCAACTTAGGAATGCTTCCAATTATGAGTAACCTGAAAGAGAAGTAATTTCTCTTTATCATTACTATCAACTGAATACCATACACATGTATCTACATCTTCGATCACTTTGAAGAATCCCGATACTTGCTACACCTGGTTCTCTACTCTATTCAAATACCTATAACTCCTCAAAACTTAGACCCTGTGTTTCTACGAAACACATGTCTAAGAACTAGAGAAGTCAAAAGTAAACAGAATACAGTACGAGGACCAACCCCTCTGTCCTAATGGACACTGGACAACATACAATACTCTGTATAAGTCCGCTGAGTCTAGTGACTCATTCACTGTGTGTCGTAGGTTGAAAACTGTACTTATGGTTAAGAAGAATTACACCGCTGTTCAATGCTCCTTACCTAACCATCCACTGATATAGGTAAATGTCATCGACATAATATCAAAAGGTATATCTCACTCTATGAAAATAGACGTACAGATATATCAATTTGAAATTGGTGCACAACAGCGGATATTCAAAACCAAATATTTGTCGACCGGCAAACAGCCCAGATGATTTCCTCAAATATCACCGATTACAACGAATCCCGACATAATGAGGATGATCACCCTATTCCCAATAACTTACTCCTACTCAACATCTATAAAACCATACAGATGTGAGAATCAAACCTGGTAAATACATACCCTGGAGTAAGTATCTAATCGGGAAATCAGTTTTCTTTTAACATTACACAGTGAGACTGAAACATTGAAATGTTTCGTTGGGGTATCCTGGTATTCTTAGTAATGCCTCTACCATTATCCAGATTCACAACTATAACCATATAATTCTTTGCCACCTCTCCAAATCCCTTTATATGTCTTTAGTCATTACCTTCTGCACACCCCTTTAGGCCAATTGGTTTTCTTCCTTCCCTACCGTTCGGCACCAGCCTATGGTTTGGAAGAAGACTATCCAAAAAGCATAAAGGGTGTACTGTCCTAATCCTAGGAGCACTCGCATCGCGAGAGAAGGTGAAGATAAAAGACACCTGAATGTACTTTATTCCTATTTCTCCTGAACCAGGATCCATCCCCGAACTGGAACGAGTTCCTTTCGAGTTCGTATATAACCATACGATGGATTATCCAATAAAATGGGATCTTCGTAATGATACGGAGTGTCCTGGAGAAATACAAAGGTGATTTAGGATTGGCGAAGGAATACATGGTTTGGTCGTGAATATCTGTTGCAATTTACTTTGCCCTCTTACTAATCCCTTACTTTGTCTTAACTTAATACCTTCTGTACACCTCTTTAGGCTAACTGGTTTTCTTCATTCCCTACCGGTCGGCACCAGCCTATGGTTTGGAAGAAGACTATCCAATTTGCATAATAGGTGTACTACTCCTAAACTAAGGAGTACTCGCAACCTGAGAGAGGGTGAAAAGAAAAGACAACTGAATAGTCCTATCCGTTTTCTCCAGAACCTGAAACCATCCTCGAATAAATTCTTTCGAGTTCGTATCTAACCATACGATGGCTTTGTCCAATGGAAGTGGACGTTCGTAGTAATACGGGGTGTCCTGGAGAAAAGGGTAAAAGTAGGAGTGGCAATGAGGTTAGCAACCCTGACAATCCAAAAGCCAGTGTTTAAGAAGGTTCGGTCAACTTGGTCACTGAGTCAAAGTCTTAGGGTCGGGTCAATGGTCGCTGCTAAAGAGAGAGAGAAAAGAAACACTCAGCGTGCATTCTATCCTAGATCAGAATGGTTACCAATTTATCTAATCTGGAAACCTCCCACTGTACCTCAAATTCTCCTCCAAACCTGAAAGAAGAATTAGTCGGGAACACCCGAGGAGTAAACCAACTCATCAGTGGAAATCGGGATCCAACTATCATCGCATGATAACGTGACGGAATCCGCTCACGGTATCACACTCCAGAAGGTATGCGCATATCTGGCAAGTTTCAGTTCTTTTGAAACTCCCGATGTGATTTCTGCCCCATGCTCTTATGACCTTGGCGTGAGGTCAAAATATCATAAGTCACATGTCAAGTTCTACCCGTCATTATCCAGGTTAATTTGAATCCACCCGTACATACCCTTGACGTAGGCCAAAATAGTAGTACGACTGTCTCAAACCAACGCATCTATCTATGCAACAGATAAATACCCGGCAGCTACCAATCACTATGCCTTGGCGTGAGGTCAAAATACATAGCTTGAATACTACCGAATATTTAACTGAAATGACGGAGGGCTACGAATGGTTTCTGGCGAAAACCTTTAACGTAATGAACTTGATATCGTTGAAGGAACGGATAGCTTTTTAGAAAATATAGTGACGAAAACCTTTACTAAAGAGGTCACTCCCGGTGAAGGGATCTCGGCTCTTTCCCCGTAGAATGAGGTGCAGGATATTCCAACTGAATACCGCGATGCAAAGCAAAAGTAATCGGCTATAGTGAAGTTAATGCCCTGACGCAAACTTTTTGTCCAAGGGGTCACTCCCGGTGAAGGGATCTCGGCCCTTGCCTCGTCGACTGAGGAGCAGGATATTCCAAATGAATACCACGATGCAAAACAAAAATGAACGTCCTTGCAATAACAGCTTTTTGAAAAAGTGTTCCAACAACATCAGATTAGGTTTGTTTTTAAACTTGCATTGATCCGAATCAATGCAGTCCCATCATTTGATCACACCAAAAAGAACGAAAATATACTGATGTACGTATATGCCATCCGCATTCGCCACTGGGTCCCGTCATTACCCGTTAGGTTAGCTTACTAACGACAGAGCGGGGACTGGACTAGCGCGGATGAAAAACATATACAACATCTACTAATATATATACCAATATATTATATTTCGCTCAAGGCGTGAAAAGAAATGCAACATCACAGAAATGTATAGCATCACAGAACAATACAGATATCTGGGATCCCCGGGTTTCACAGAGCCACTACTGAAACCCGACGTTCCCCTGGTCGTGTGGATAGCCTGTGCAATGAAATCCTAGACCCCTACGGGCGCGGCAAGTCACCCGCCAAAACCTGAAGCGAGGCAGCCCCCTTCAGCGCCGTGAATGGACCACCCAGCACTTCACGGAATCCGGTAACTTGGGCACCCCTCCTGGGTCAACCTGTACCCCCTACGAGTGCGGCGAATAGCCCGCCAATCCTAGAGTGAAGCCCCCTCCGTCTCAATGCCATGAGATGCGGGCTTGTTGCCCTCTAGAACCCGGCTATCCGTGCACCCCACCGTGGGGTAATCCTAGTACAGAAAGTAAAATATACATACACCGGATACATCGACCGCAACCAGGTCGTGCCCCAAAAGAATAATACAATCAGGCAGTGACGGCAGTCCACATGTCGGACGCTCGCCCCGCAATAACAAATGTACATAATATAACAATACAGTACTAGCATTGCATCCAGGCTATCCCCCACGACCGATCCGCAACATCACAGCATAAACATAGAACATCAACGTGAAAGTCACGTTCGCAAATCCGTCTAACCGGGCTATAACAGTTAGACAGGATTTACCGATCGAGTGACATTCACGGTCGCAGATATAATGTAAATACTGTGAAAAATGTGTTTTAAAATATTCCGATCGATCAAAAATTAACAAGTGGGCCCTCAATCAAAACTGCAGCACTCACATAAAACCTTGGCCCAATTTTAATATTCCAAAAACCACATTTTCAACTCAGGAACACACTGGAAAAATTTGGGGGGGTGAACAGTAAAATCCGCGGCGGAAGCGCCGCACGAGGTGGGGTTTCGCGGCGCTTGCGCGGCGGAATAGTGAGATCATGGTTCCAAATTTTTACAGTATGCTTCTATTTCCCTGCACATCACTCTCAGACAACCAGAAAAATTTTTCGAGAACAAAATATTTCAACAGAAACTGATGTGAACTGAAATACGTGTTTTCGGGATTTTGTTCGATCGGAAACGTAAAACACATCACACAAAACTAGACTATGTTAATGGCGAGGCTCTGATACCACTGTAAGTGCACGGCGGCGCCCCGGCCGTCAACCCGACGGCCAAACGCGGAAACGGTGCTGAACTTTAAAATTTTTGCGGACTTGGCAAAACGGCACCACCGCGCACTAAAACCGGATCGGGCCATTAAACTAAATCTAGCTAACAACAAAGAGAAGGGGAAGAGATATACCGACGATCCAAGTCCTCCGGTCTTCATCTCCACTCCGATCTCCTCGCGGGATCTCCGTCCGTCTCCTCCTCGTCGGAAAGGGCACCACGAAGCCGGGTACTTTTACGGGCTCCCACCTCGATACTGAGGCAACTCGAGCATGAAGCCGGCAACTCGACATGCTCAAGATTTGCTGTAGGAATATAGTGTAGAATCAAAGTCTCTCTTTTGGGGTTTGGTTGCCATTTGAGGATGATGGAGGAATCAAAGAATAGAAAAATGGTGCTTGCATTTTTCTTGCAAGAAAATGAGATCAAGAATGAACTCTCAAGATGAACCTCTCATTTTCTTTCTCTCTTTTCTTTTTCTTCTTCTCTCTTTCTTTTTCAACCATGATAATGATCTATCTCTCTTTGAAAATGGTGGAGGAAAAACTAATATGAAGCAAGAAGGGAGGTGAGTGTAGTAAAAAGGAGGAGGGTGACCACATCCAAGAACATAATCATCACTAAATCTCAAAACAACCTCAAATCCATTTCAAATCTCATAAAGCAAAGATGCTAACCATTATGAAGGAAAAAGAAAAGATGCTATCATAATGCATGAAACCCCTCCACAAAAGTAATTTGCAAAACTGCAAATTACCCCCTCCATCAGAAAAGTCCGGCCGGGAAAGAACAAAGAAAAACCGGCCGGAACGGAAAGCAAAATGGCAACTCAAGAAAACTGGTCCCATAATAAATTACAGGAAAACCCCACACTGTGCATACACACCCGCATTTGTATTCCGTCCGGATACAAATGCAATGAGACAATATCTACACTGTACTATACTAGGATCGGCTTAAACCAAAGCCGGCTAGTAAAATCCGTTCGATCCTGATTCGTGCAATACCGCACGTATCTGATCGAACGCTGCCATATAACTATACGGCCACTAGTACAAACCGTCCGATCCTGATCC
Organism: Agapanthus africanus; assembly: GCA_030015575.1. Classification (NCBI taxonomy): domain Eukaryota; kingdom Viridiplantae; phylum Streptophyta; class Magnoliopsida; order Asparagales; family Amaryllidaceae; genus Agapanthus; species Agapanthus africanus. The sequence continues at coordinate 175,491,194 of JASDDO010000010.1, forward strand.
GTGCAATACCGCACGTATCTGATCGGACCCTGCCATATCTCCATACGGCCTCTACAGCGTTTCGCCCGAAACTTGAGTAACTGAAAGTGTGGTGGACTCTAAAGACTCGTCAATACTATGGCTGTGGATTTAACCACTAGCACGTCAGAGGTATAAGCCAATACGTGACGGGCCACCAGCTATTGACCAAAAGGGACGTCGATGAGGAAGCTCACCCCGACACCCAACTGAGCCTGTCAGTGACAATATCCGTGCAGTCCGGTCCGTTCGTCTATGAGTATCGCATGGCGGGCCTAGGGGGTTGGAAAAAGTCAGACCCCCAAAAGCGGTACAAGTCGTGTCGGAGTGTAGCCCAGAACACCCTGAGATACTACTGGAATACCTACCAGTAAATCTCCTGCCTTGGCCAAGGTCTTTGTGTAATGGCTCTCCTAGACACAGCGCGACCTCACCCCCAATACCGGGAGAGACGAACCCCCGAAGATCCGCTCACTGCCTCCATGTGGCTCGGGACTGTACCCAACTAAAACCTGTTTGCACGACTCCTTTGAGCCGTGGTAGGGTAGTAATCAAAGTACAGTGGGAACTCACACGAGACAAATGACGATCCCCAGGTCGATGAACTAACCTGCACACATGTCACCAGGGAACTGCCATCTGACGTCTGGTATATGACCAACTAGCATGTTCCCGGCGAGTCCTGTCCGGTGTACTCATAACCCAATGAGCACCTGTATACATCTTAGGTGAACCAACAGACACCAGTGGCTTGTGAGACCGGCCACCGCCCCTCGTCGGGGTCTCGACTGTATACACTAGTCTACTCTGGAGTATCGATGCCCTGTCTCGAAACTCCCACGGCTAGGGACCTTTTAAGGATGTGCTTATAGACTCCAGCTCTCACTTATATGATCGCCCTCATACTGCTGGCAGTCAAGCAAGAATCCTAGGGGCTCTATCAACGTGCAATAGCGACATGTCAGGTCACCTAAAGCAGTACACGATGATAAAGGTAAACCAGATAGCAAACTATCATCTCGAGTAAGACTGTCCTACCGGGATAGGTCCTCCCTCAATCATTGCAATCACGTGCCTGTGATCCAATAATTGACTCTGAGGGCACTATCTCCAACACCAACAACATCGAATAGGTCTGTTTTCCCTGCCTTGATCTGAATCAACACAGTCCCATCAATTAATCACACCACAAAAGAACGAAAATATGATGTACGTATATGCCATCCGCATTCGCCACTGGGTCCCGTCATCACCCGTTAGGTTACTTAACTAACGACAGAGCGGGGACTGGACTAGCGCGGGTGTAAAAAATATACAACATTTAGTAGTATATATATAACAATATATAATAATTGCTCCAGGCGTGATAAATGCAACATCACAGATAAGCAATGAACATCACAAAACACTACAGATAATCTGGGAGCCCCAGGTTTCCTTTGATCTGCAAGTGAAACCCGACGTTCCTCGGGTCATGTGGATAGCCTGTGCAATGAAAAACTAGAACCCTACGAGCGCGACAAGTTTCCCACCAAAACCAGAAGGAGGCAACCCCCTTCATCAAAGTGAATGGGCCACCCAGCACTTCACGGAATCCAGTAACTTGAGCACCCCTCCTTGAGTCAACCTGTACCCCCTATGAGTGCGGCGAATAGCCCGCCAATTCTAGAGTGAGGCCCCTTCCTTCTCAACGCCATGTGATGCGAACCCATTGCCCTCCAGAACCCAGCTATCCGTGCACTCCATCGCGGGGTAATCCTAGTACAGAAAAAAAAATATGTACAACGGTGACATCGACCTCAACCCGGTCGTGCCCCAAACAAATAATATACAAGCAGGCAGTAACGACAGTCGACAAGTTGGACGCTCGTCCCGCGATATCAAATGTATAAATAAAACTAAACAGTACTAACATTGAACCCAAGCTATCCACCATGATGATTCCGCAACAAACACAGCACAACACAAAACATCAACATGAATGTTACGTTCTTAAACCCGTCTAAAAGAACTATAGCAATTAGACAAGTTGTACCGCTCTAATGAAATTCACGGTCGCAGATAGAAATGTAAGTACAGTAAACTTTAAACAATATTATAAATATCGAGTTCGAAATAACCCCGAATAGCCCCAAACTACTAGATAAAACCATATCAGAACTGGGCTAAACTAGCAATACCAGTGAACCAATATTCCAGAGACCAGACCACACACAAAATACGAAGTCCAAACTCCCCAATAGGGCTGGCCAGCTCGGAATTTTGGACAATGTGGCCGGTCCCATTATTGAATTAGGGGCTCGTGTTTGGTGTGTGCTCTAGTGGTCACCTAGGTAGTCTTCTGCAGTTGCTAAAATAATTTTAGAAGACCAATAAAATTTCGACAGAGAATGGAATATCGTTGGTATTGATTTGGAGTTGTTTCAGTTTTGATAGTTTAACATCATCTAAACAAACTAGTATGTGGTTAATGGGTTGGCTCTGATACCATGTAGGCTACGGCAGTGCCCCGGCCATCAATCCGTGGCCAAACGCGGAACAAAATCTTTTAAAACTCGGCGCTAACGGAACCCGATTCCCGGATCGAACCATTAACCCTATTCTAGTAAACTGTAAAAGGAGTTTAGAGAGGTTATACCGATCGATCCGTGTCCTTCGGTCTTCAACCTCTGTCCCAAGCTCCTCACGGTGTCCTCGATCAAGTTCGTTCACCGGTCTCCCTTGTCGAAGACGATCCACGTCGAGGATTCGTAATACGGGCTCCCGCTTCAAAACCGAAGCAACTCGGGCATCCAGTTTGCTAGCCTAGATACCCAAGGTGAAGTAGAGATAGTGTGTGACTACTTTGTCTCAAAACACCCATGGATTCTCAACTCATAAGATGGAATGAGTGGAGGTTAAAGAATTGCCAAGTGAAAGCAAATGTGAGCACAAGAAAAATGGCTTGTGAGTAAAAGAATGGGCCGAGAAAAAAACGTTCTCTGTAGTTTGTGAAGTGGTGAGGTATGAGTGATTAATTAAGCAACTCAAGAAATTACCCATGGCCAAAAAAAAATCAGCCACCAAAAAATCCCCTGCACAAAAAACAGCCACCCACCCACACAAATATCTCACATAAAAATAAACCAAAACAAAAACCATCAATGCATAAATGACTCATCTCATAGCATGTGTCACGAATTTGCCCAACCACAAAATTAAGCCAAAATTTCCATGAATTAATGCAAACAAAATATTTCACATTTCACACCTAACATTTAAACATTAAACTATATATTTAAATTGGAAGAAAAGAAAATGGCAATTCTAAAATAAACTTGTAACGGATTACAAGAATACCCCTCATCTGTATATACATACATGTATCCGTATTCCGACTGAATACGAATACAACGAGACGAAAATAATCCAACAATATAATACTAGGATCAGGCTTAAACTAAAGCCTACAAGTATTATCCGTCCGATCATGATCCGTGCACATGTGCACGTATATGATCGAACCCTGCCATAAAACCATACGGCCTCTACGTATATGATCGCCATCATACTGCTGGTAGTCAAGCATGAATCCTATGGGCACTATCAACATGTAATAGTGATCTATAATGTCACCTGAAGCATGTACACGATGATAAAGACAAACCAGATTGCATACTATCATCTCGAGTAAGGCCGTTCTACCGGTATAGGTCCCCCCTCACGTGCCTGCGATCCAATAATTGACTTGAAGGCACTATAGCTAACACATGTAACATATTACATATGTGGGATCCCAATCCAGTATCTAATACACAGGACGTAGAGTGTACTGAGAAGCAGTTCTCGGTGACTAACACACCCGAAGAAGATGCATCGACATGCTTATTTTTTGTTTGGGCGGCATGGGAATCCGGATATTCCCCTATTTCCTGCTCAGTCTTATAATAATTATAAGAAAGAACGGAACCAATGTTCCCTTGCTCAGTATAACAAGCGGGTTTGGTCAATACATCCATATTATTATCTTGATTAAGGCCTGACATAGTCGCTATCTAGAGAGAGAGAGAAGAAAACACTTTAGCGTATGCTATTGCAAAATTAGATTGGTTATTATCTTATATAATCAGGATGGCTCCCACTATTTTTATCAAATCTTCCTTCAAACCTTAAAAGGTAAGACTAGCCGGGATAAATTACATCTTACAAGTTCGTCAATCATTTAGCCAGGCCAGTGTTGGTACTTTAAGGGAGGTTCCCGATGCTTTCGCACGGAACTAATTAAAATAACCCTCGTTTTCCCAGAGGCATAACCCCGTTAACACCTTTCTAGACACCTACTTGATCGGCTAATTGTGATGTGTAAAACTCTCCCAGGTGTAACTCTTACTCGCAGTGGGTATCGGGATCCAACTATCTCATAGAAGGTATGCAATCTCATTGCAAATTTCAACACTTGAAATTCCCGATAATCTTTTGCCCCTGGCGTCTTATGACCTTGACGGAGGTCAACAAACAATAGGCTACTAGTCAAGTTCAACCCGTCATTTCCTGATTGAATTAAACCCACCCGCACGACCCTTGACGGAGGTCAACAAATGTAGCACGAATACGAAGTAGGACTTAACTGAAATGACGGAGGGCTACGACAGGTTGTTATAAAAACCTTTTGCGTAATGAACATGATATCGTTGTAGAAACAAGTTATTTTGAAAAGGAGTGTTTTTGAGGCTTTTACTAGTTTCGCTAAAGAGGTCACTCCCGGTGAAGGGATCTCGGCTCTTTCCTTATCGAATAAGGTGCAGGATATTTCACAAATATCACTATGCAAAGCAAGAACTATAGAAGCAATCAAAAACAAAATCGAGTGAGTTGTAGCATCTGCTAGTTTTGCAAAAGAGGTCACTCCCGGTGAAGGGATCTCGGCTCTTTCCTTATCGAATAAGGTGCTGGTATTCTAAAAGGAATACCGCTTTGCAAAGCAAAAACTAGAGCTACCCTTTTTGAAAATATGATTCTAAAACATCTTTCAGGTTTCTTTTCTTTCATTAATCTCATTAATGAAGTCCCATCATTTATACTTCCTAAGCATCACAGAAGAAACGAAAATACAACGTACGCTTATGCCATCCGCATTCGCCACAGTGTCCCGTTATGCACCGTTAGGTTACTTAACTAACGGCATAGCGGGGAGGGACTAGTGCGGGTGCAAAACATAAGCAACGTTTATTATATATCCTATATATAATAATAAAGCATTCGTCTCAAACATATAAAGTGATCACATCACAGAATATCAGCAGCAGAAGATAACATATGAAATATTGGATATGCTAGGAATTCCTTGTTTTAAATTAAGCCAGTATAAAACACGGATTCCACGGTCGCGATAAATAGCCAAACCCACATCCCTAATCCCCTAAAAGAGCGGCAAGCAACCCTACCAATTCTAGAGTTAGGAGACTCGGTCTTGACTCCTCGAGATGGTCTCCCACTGGACTCTAGAACCCGGTTACTTGTGCTCCCCACCTTGGGTCTATCCTAATGCGGAAAAGTAAATAATATACATCGATGGTGACATCATCCTCAACCCGGAAGTGCCCCAATAAAAGAATATTACATACAATGAATTTTACATGAATGAAAATAAAAACTCTAATCTCACATAAAACCTCCCGCTATTCAAAACACGACGATCCAATATAACATATCATAACAACACATAACATCACATGTCATCAACGTAAATAAATATGCGTATCCCAATTGTCGTTGACATATAGCAACGAAACCGGCGATACTCCATATATTACACTTATGGTCGCAGAAAAGAAAATGTCAAATTACAACATTTGGAATCCACAATCACCTTAAACATCATAAACCCGAAATATCACATACCTCGGATTTCATGCCTAACAATATGAATTCCAAATATTGTATCACATTCCAGAAAAAAACTAGACGATATTAAACATTCCGATCGAATCAAAAAACACCAAAAATTTCCCAAAGAGCTCAGCACTTGAGCATAATTTAAAAATACTCAGTACATGCCACAGTACCTATGGCGCCGCAGAACTACCGCAAACTCTAGGGTTTGGCAGCGGTTCTTACAGTTATAGAATCGAGTTAGGGTTTCGTTCTTCTAGAGGGTCCATCGAATCACTTGCATGATATTTGAATGTTCTTTAACTTTGAAAAAATCCAACTCTTGGAAAATTTTCCGGCGAGAGTTAAAGTGGGTATTTGATATCCGTTCGAACTTTTTAACGCCGTCTAAATAACCCGAAAACATGTTAGAATTACGACTACGAAACACTCCGAATTGCCTTTATAGAAAATTAACATCTCATGCATTTTTTAGAGAAAACAAGCAACACCTGAAACACCAAAACCCAGAGACCAGAACACCAAACAAATACGAAGCACAGAATCTTTAAACAGGCTGGCTTGCTCTGTTTTTGGAGGGTTGCCACCGGGTAAAAACCGGTGGATTGGGTTCGTATTGGTCTGGTGTTCATATTACATCTCATGTAACATTCTGCATTGCTTAACAAAAATTCGACGACTTAAAAATTTGACAGAAACTGGGATTTCGTTGTTTCAAGTTTCGGAGTAGTTTCGGTTTCGTAATCTAACAAACATCGTCTAATTCTCTATCTTGGCTCTGATGCCACTGTAGGTTTACCTAGCACGACAGCAAGGTTTCGGAAGGCATCGTCCATGCCATTTTCAAAAAACTGCCATGCTACTTAACCCTAACCCTAGAATCTTAACTTGATAATTAGACAAAACCATATGTAAACAACTTTACAATTAAGTGAACAAGAAATACAACCTTTGTAGACCGGTCCTTCACTTCAATGGCTCCAAGTAGTGGTCCCTTCGCTGCGAGTAATGATCTCCTGAACTCTTGAGAGGCTCCACAAGATGAAAGATGCGAACTTGCTTGAAGTCTTCAAAGCCGAAGATGATCTACGTCGAGGAGAAACCGACTCAAGCTACCTCATCACTAATTAGGGATCAGTGAAGCAAACACCCTAAACTAAATGGCTGATCTAGTTGAGCATGATGAAGTAGGAATTTTGCTCACTTTAGAATTTATTTTCTCACAATTTTTCTTCACTTTATCGAAACCAAGAGAGCTTGAAGGAGATGAAGAAGATGATGAATGAATAAGAGTGAGGTTAGAAATGCAACCATAGGTGAGTTCATATCATATACTAACCAATGTAGAGTATAAACCATGGCTAAATGATAATGGTTAGGTCAATAAATATCTTAGGTAAAACAAAATTAGTGGACTAAGTCAATGGTACTACAAGCTTCCATCAAAGCTCAACCATGACTAATTTCCAAATAATTTTGAATTTCTTATATAAATAAAAACCCATACATTATCAATAGCATGGTGTAAGTCTCATACACCCATGTTGCATGTATAACCTAGCATGCCACAATAATATATATCACATATTTATTATTTGTGCACAAAAGAAAATAATAAAATTAACATATATCACAAATATATATTAAATGTATCATAAGTGAGAAAAAGGAAATACTTAAGTGAGCAAATATTAGTTAATGTAATCTAATATATCAAATATATAATTATACATTAAATTATTAAATCAACACTTGATTTAATAATCCGGCTATATCATATATAACCGACTAATATCATATGTATCATTTTATCGAATCAACACTTGATCCGCTAACCCGGCTATATCACATATAACCGGCCGATATCATATATCGCGAGAATAGAATACAGTATCACAAACACGTATTAATCTCGGTCCCGCACATATCACAGATGTGCTCCTACTTCGTTTTTCCTGAGCCAGTAAACCTCTGTATAGGACTCTAAAGACTCGTCAATTACGCCGGAAGTAGGTGAAGATCATATCAATCACCCATAAGCCGTCAGCGGTACTAACTGGACGAAACGGCTACCCGGGTATTGAGCGATCAGAAGATCAACAAGCAAGTCCGCTCTAACTCCTGTAAAGCCTGTCAGTAACACTACCGTACAGTCCGGTCTCTTCGTCTGATATGTCGCATATCCAGTCTAGGGGTGGTTAACGTCAGACCCTAGTAACTGATAAGTCGTGCCGATGTGAGGCTCATAACGGGTCAAGAAACTACTAATAACACTTACCAGTAGATCTCCATATCAGCCGTGGCCAGGGACTTCCTGTTATAGCCAATCGAGCGCAGCGCAACATCAACCCCCAATACCGGGAGAGACGAAACCCCTCCTATCACTTATTGCCTTCATGTGATTCGGGACTGTACCCAAAAGCCACTGTTTTGCACGCTCTCTTGAATGTGGTAAGGTGGAAATCAAAGCATAGTGGGAATCACACAAGACTCTATGACGATCTCGGGTCTACATACTAACATGTACATGTGTCACCAGAGAACTGCTATCTGACGATAGGTATAATACCAACTAGGAGTTCTCAGCGAGTCCGTTCAGTGTACCCAGTCTCTACTGAGCACCCGTATACCATCTTTGATGTTAAACACCAATAGATGTGGGATCATTCATCACCCATCATATGGGTTAAGAAGCGTATACGCTAGTCTACTCTGGAATATCGATGCCATGTCTCGATACACCCTCGACTAGGAACAATTAAAGGATGTACTTGTGGACTACCCTGGCTCCATTAGTATGATCTCCATCATAGTCCTAGTAGTCAAGTACACATCCTAAGGGCTTTATCAACATGTGAGAGCAAGCCAGTATCACAATAAAAATCTACATGTTTAGACAAAGAGCTACCATATAGCAAACTATCATGTCGAGCAAGAAAGTCCTCTCTATATATATCCAAGCATCCACTATAATATACATCATATGTACAATAATGGTCTCTAGGGCATATACATAACTAACACTCTGTCCCACTAGTATGATCTGCATCATAATCCTGGTATTTAGTACTCATCCTAAGGCTTTATCAACATGTAATAGAGATACAACAAGTGTACATGTTAAGATAAATAGCAACCAGATAGCATACTATCATGTCGAGCAAGAAAGTCCTCCCTATATATGTCTAAGCATCCACTACAATATACATCGCATGTACAGTAATGGCCTCTAGGGCATACATATAACTAACACTAAGAGTGAAGGATGGCTACAACCTTTGTAGACCGTGCCCTTCTCTTCTAAAGCTCCGGGTTGTAGTCCACACGACTCCACCAGGCTCCACTTGAAGGTTGAACGAACTTGCTTCAATGACCTTCGTGCCGAAGATGATCCACCCGAACTCCCCTAATCCAAGCTACCTCTTCACTAAACTCTTTAGTAAAGTAAAAACACTACACCAAAGTGCTAATCTAGTGTAGCATGGTGAAGTAGGGGCTTTGTTTGCTCACTAGGGTTCTCACAAGCTCAAGAGTTCACAACTCATGTGAGAGATTGAGCTTGGAGGTGGAGGTGAAGAAGATGGAGAGAGTTAGAGAGCAAGGAGCTCAAGTGAGAAAAATCACTCAAGTGAAGAATGAAGTGTAGAATGGCTCTTCAAAGCTCACACATTATTGAAGCATACAATTTTCAACAATTAAAAATTGTAGCCATGCTTCAATAGTGCAAGCAAATGAATATAAAAAAGAATAAGCCATGCTTTGCTTCATTCCACAAAGAGTCTCCCCATTTTTCCACCACAATTTTTATTTTCATAAAAATAGAAAATCCATGCCATGCTTCATAATATATATATATATATATATACACTAATGTATATATTATGAAGAATAATTAGTGAGCTTATAATATTAATTAATATATAATTTTATCAAATATAAATATATATCATATTATTAAATCAACACTTGATTTAAAAATCCGGTTATATCACATATAACCGACTAATCTTATTTATCTGTATATCACATTATTAAATCAACACTTGATTCAATAATCCGGTTATATTACATTTAACTTAACTGATCTCAAATAACTGCCATATTAGAATACGGTATCACATACTTGTATTTAATCAGGCCCCCACACATATCAACATATGTGCCCAACTTCGTTTCTATCGAACTAGGAAACTTCTGTGTGGGACTCTAAAGACTCGCCAATATGCCAGCAATAGGTAATGATCACATCGGTTACCTACAAGCCGTCAGCGGTACTAGCTGGACGTAACGGCTATCCAGGTATTGAGCGAATAGAAGATCAACAAGCAAGCTTGTCCAAACTCCCAAGTGTTAGTTATATGTATGCCCTAGAGGCCATTATTTTCCATGATTGTATATTATAGTGGATGCTTGGACATATATAGAGAAGTCTTTCTTGCTCGACATGATAGTATGCTATCTGGTTACTATTTATCTTAACATATATACGTGTATCTTTATATTGTCTCTCTCTTACATGTTGATAAAGCCCTTAGGATGTGTACTTGACTAATAGGACTATGATGAAGATCATACTAGTGGGGCCAGGGTTGTCTATAAGTTCATCCTTTAATTATTCCTAGACGTTGGAGTATCGAGACAGAGCATCGATATTCCAAAGTAGACTAGTGTGTACGTTTCTTGACCTTGTATGGGGCAATGGTTGATCCCACAACCATTGGTGTTTGACATCAAAGATTGTACACATGTGCTCATTAGAGAATGAGTACACCGAACAGGACTCGCCGAGAACTCCTAGGTGGTATTATACCTATCATCAGATAGCAGTTCTCTGGTGACACTGGTACAGGTTAGTCTGTAGACCCGAGATCGTCATAGAGTCTTGTGTGATTCTCACTGTGCTTTGATTTCCTCCCAACCACACTCAAGAGAGAGTGAAAACAGGTGGATTTTCGGTACAGTCCTGAGTCACATGGAGGCAATGAACGATAGGAGGGGTTTCGTCTCTCCCGGTATTGTGGGTTGATGTTGCGCTATGCTCGGTTGGCTATAACAGGAAGTCCCTGGCCAGGGCTGATCATGAGATTTACTGGTAAGTCTTATCAGTAGTTTCTCGACCCGTTATGAGCCTCACATCGGCTTGACTTATCAAGTTATTGGGGTCTGACGTTTACCACCCCAGACTCGATATGCGACATATCAGACGAAGAGACCGGAATGTACGGTAGTGTTACTTACTGGATTCACGGGATTATGTACAAGCTTGCTTGTTGATCTTCTGATCGCTCAATAACTAGGTAGCATTACGTCAAGCTAGTACCACTGACGGCTTGTGGGTAACTGATATGATCATTACCTACTACTGGCGTATTGACGAGTCTTTAGAGTCCTACACAATGGTTTCCTGGCTCATGTGAAATGAAGTAGGGCATATATGTGATATGTGCGGGACCGAAATTAATACGTGTATGTGATACCGTATTCTAATCTTGCGATATATGATATCAATCGGTTATATGAGATATAGCCGGGTTATTGAATCAAGTGTTGATTCGATGAGTTGATATAAATGATATTAGTCGGTTGTGTGAGATATAGCCGGATTATTAAATCAAGTGTTGATTTAATAATTTAATATATAATTATATATTTGATATATTAATATATATTAACTAATATTAGCTCACTTAGGAATTTCTCTTCTCTAAATACATATAAATATATATGTGATATATATTAATGTATTTATTTTTGTCTCATGCTAGATGATACATTGGACTTGGGTGTATGAGACTCATACCTAACTAAAGATAATTTGGGTGATTAATTATTAAGGGAAAAATCAAAATTAGGTGGAAATTAGCATGGTTAAAGATGCTTGTGGAAGCAAGTAGAAGCCTTGACTTAAGTCCACTAATTTTGTTTTACTCTAGATATTTATTAACCCAACCATTATCTTTAGCCATGGTTAAGTTGTTAATGATGTATGCCCTAAAGGCCATTATTGTATCATACTGGTTTGTATATTACTTAATGGATGCTTGGGATATTCACAGTGTTATTGACAGTCTTGCTCAAAATGGTAGTATGCTACTTAATTTATTTCTACTTCAATATGTGCATGTGTTTCTTTTAGCGTACTGCTTATACATATTAGTAGAGCCCTTAGGATCTTTTCTTGATTACCAGCATTGTGATGACAGTCACACTAGTGGGGGCTGGGTAATCTACAAGCACATCCTTACACAGGTCTCTAGTCGTAGGATTATCGAGACGGGGCATCGATACTCCGGAGTAGACTAGTGTATACGCTTCTCATCCCAGCAGGGGAAATGGTCTGTCCCACAGCCATTAGTACGTCGTACTGGAGATAGTATGCAGGTGCTCATTAGGTTATGAGTACACTGGACAGGACTAGTCGGGAACTGTTGGTGGGTATTATACCTATCGTCGGGTAGCAGTTCCCAGGTGACATGAGTACAGCTTAGTCCGTCGACTTGACACTGCTACTTCGCCTCGAGTGTGTTCCCACTGTACTTTGATTACTACCCTACTACGGCTCAAAGGAGTCATGCAAACAGGTAGTAGTTAAGTACAGTCCCAAAGCACTTGGAAGCAGTGGCGGTTAGATAGGATTCGTCTCTCTCGGTATTGGGGGTTGATATCGCGCTGTGTTTGGAGAACCATTACACAAAGTCCCTAGCCAGGGCAAGCGAGATTTACTGGTAGGTATTCCAGTAGTTTCTCAGGGTGTTCTGGGCTAACTCCAACACAACTTATTGCTCTATTAGGGGTCTTATATTTACCATCCCCCTAGGCCCAATATGCGATACTCTTATACGAACAAACCAGACTGTACAGAGATTGTCACATGTAGGCTCAATAGGAGTTCAGATGGGTTTGCTCATCGGTCTTCTTATCGACAGATACCTGGGTAGCCATTACGTTCAGCTAGTACCGCTTGCGGCTTATGGTTAAACCCACTACCAGCGTACTATCGAGTCTTTACAGTCCGACACAGAGGGTTTCCCTGCATCGGGCGAAAGATGTAGAGGTCGTATGTTTTACGACAGGGCTACAATCACGTACGTGCACTTGTGTGCGTTTGAAGTTTGGGCGGATGATACTACTGAGCTTTGGTTTAAGCCGGATCCTAGTATTGTATTGCTGGTTTTGTTTCATCTCTTTGTATTCGTATTCTTCGGAATGCGGATGCGGGTATGTATATACAGATGAGGGGCATTCTCGTAATTAGCGCGGGAAAGCTTCTAGAAGAGGACACCTATTAGGGTTTCATTTCTTTTTAGGGATTAAACTAAATAGGTGGAGAAATGAGGTGGATTTGAGCATTGAACCTAGCATGGCTACTTGGTGACTCATGGCTATGACTCACTATAAGTTATTTGTGAACTCATTAGATATTTGTGTGAGAAATATCTCCACAATTATTGAATAAGACTCACTCATTCTAAAAAGGGCAGCCAAGCATCTTCAAAGCTCACAACCCCATTCTCATTTTCTCAAGTCCTTCACTTCTTTCTCATAAACCCTAATTGTCTCATGAGTTGAGAAACCTACGGTTCAAAGAGACAAAGCATTCCATCTTCACTCTCTACATCACCTAGGCCATCTAGTCTAGCAAGCTACTTGCCCTAGTTACCTCGGAGTTGAGGTTGGAGCTCGGACTATGGACTCTCGGGTGAATCGTCTTTGACTCGAGGAAGCCGACGAGGAAGCCACGATCCGTATCGATCCTTGGATCCTACGATGACAAGGAGGACAGTGACTAAAAGACCCGAAGGACTTGGTTTCATGAGGTATAACTTTCATCCGAATAGTTAAACTTCACACACTATTTTGTTAGCTGGGGTTTAGCATCGATCATGGAGTTTAAGTACATGTTGCGAGCTTTGAAAACTTGTTTTTTGCAAATTCCGCCTCCCCGCGGACACGTGGGGTACGCGACATGGACTTATAGTAGTATCAGAGCCTAGTAAACCATAGTTAACAGTTTAGAAGAAGTATAAAACTACGAAACCGAAATAACTCCGAAACATCATGACAAAGATCCAAGTTTCTGTCATTTTTTTTCGAGCCTCTAAATTTTTTTAAACAGTTGCAGAGTGCTGTACCTAGTATGAAATGAACACACACCAAATACGAGCTAATTTCACCATAACTTGGCTGGCGACAATGCGAAAATTCCCGGCCTCACTTGGTCAAATTGATAAATATGTATGCCCAGAGGCCTGTATTGTATAGGATGCTAAGCATGTATATGTACAGAAACAATCTTTGCTCGAAATGATAGTATGCTATCTGGTTTATCTTCATCTTAACATGTGATGTATTGTATTTCATATCTTTATATACATGTTGATGAAGCCCTTAGGATTATGCTTGACTGCCAGGATTATGATGTAGATCATACTAGTGGGGCCTGGGCTGTTTATAAGCATATCCTTTAATACTTTCTAGTCGAGGGTATATCGAGACAGGGCATCGATATTACCAGAGTAGACTAGTCTGTACGTTTCTTGATCCTGGGGGTGATGGTTGATCCACAACCATTGGTGTTTTACATCAAAGATTGTACACAGGTGCTCATTGGAAAATGGGTACACCGAACAGGACTCGCCGAGAACTCCTAGATGGTATATATACCTATTGTCAGATAGAAATTCTTTGGTGACACTTGTACAGGTTAGTCTGTAGACCCGAGATCGTCATAATGTCTTGTGTGATTCCCATTGTGCTTTGATTTCCTCCCTACCACGGCTCTACTGAGCCGTGCAAACAGGTGGATTTTGGGTACAGTCCCGAATCACATGGAGGCAGTGAGCGATAGGAGGGGTTTCGTCTCTCCCGGTATAGGGAGTTGATATCGCGCTATGCTTGATCGGCCATAACAGCAAATCCCTGTCCAGGGTTCTCGAGATTTACTGATAAGAGTTATCAATAGTTTCTCGAACCGTTATGGGCCGTAAATCAACATGACTTATAATGTTACTGGGGTCTGACATTTACCACCCCTAGACTTCATATGCGACGTATCAGACGAAGAGACCGGACTGTATGGTAAGTGTTTCTTACAGGCTCGTTAGGGTTGTGATGAGTTCGCTCTTCGGCCACCTTTTCGTCATGTACCTGGGTAGCCGTTACGCACAGCTAGTGCCGCTAACGTGGTTGTGGTTAAACCCACTGCCAGCGTACTGTCGAGTATTTAGAGTCCCACACAGTGGGTTCCCTGGTTCAGGCAAAAGATGTAGAGGCAGTAAGTTGTTACGACAGGGTTTCGATCATGTTCGTGTAATTGTTACAGGAATAATGATCGGAAGGATAATACTGGTAGGCTTTGGTTTAAGCCGGATACCGGTATTATATTATTGGATTATATGTATTCGTATTTTTCGGAATTCGGATACGGGTATACTTATACGGTATACGGTGGAGGGGTATTCTTGTAATTGTTACAAGAATACCTTTTAGAAGGAGACACCTCATAATTAGGTTTTTATTTTGTGAAAATAAAACAATGAGGTGGAATTTGGAGAAAGTCTAAGCATGGATGAAGGAATGGCTTGTTTCATTTTTCATTCATTTGGAGTTACTATTGACGCATGGTGCATTATTTTATTGCATGCTTCAATTATTTTCTTTTAGCCATATCACTATTTTTCCATGCTTGATTTTTCATTCATCACATTCATCTTCTCTCTCCACATTATCTCCTCCCTCTACCTCTTGACCTAAATCACTCACATGAGTTGTGAATCATAGGTCAAGAGACATATTAATCCAATACTTGATCTCTACATCATCTAAGTGATCACTTCTAGCACACTTGATCTCTTAGTTAAACTCTTGTGAAGAGTTTGTAGCTTGTTCGATAGCTCTCGGGTGGATCATCTTGGATATTGAGGTGGCCGGAGATCGAGTTCTTTGCGACCACAAGGAGCCTAGGAGTCACATCTAAACAAAGACTCGAAGGACCGATTACATAGGTATAACACTATCATGGTAGATAAGATCTCTAGATAGTTTTGCTATTTAAGGTTTAAGCACAAGATCTTGGTTTATGTGGGCGTTACATGTAAGAAATTTTTGTTTATCGCTTCCGCCTCCTCACAAGTGTTGAGAGAGTGTGAAACATACACTAACATGGTATCAGAGCCTCTCTTAAATCTTAAATAGCTTGTAGCAACGTTAGAATTGCACCGTTTTTTGTCCCACTAAAACTGCCGAAAAAACAATTTTGAAAATCGAAGTTTTGAATTGTTTACACACCCCGCGGGCTCACGGTTTGAACGGAAAAGTCGCAGTGTAGAGCGCTCACACCCCGAGGATACCTCGGGGGGGACCAGAGGCTGGACCCATACCCTAAGACCACCTCGAGGTGGCCTTGGGGGTGCGTGACCCGAGAGCACCCCAATTGGGTGCTTTCGGGTCTGCCAACCTCTTGGGGCCACCTTGTGGTAGATCCCGGGGGTGGGTACCCCCTGAGGCCCCCCATTCGATAGTATTTTTCGTATTCTTTTCCTCTGTGAAGATTCGGGCGGGTTTCGAGTTCGTTTTGACTCTCGGATTGGCTCAAAACGATCGGTTTTTGAAAACTAGCTCACTGAATTTTTTCAAGTGTTCGAAAATTGATTTAGTTTCCTAATCTCGTGCGGAATTCTAATGTTGCAGTTACTTTACAAGCTTAGTGATGTGTATGTGTGTTTGGAAACGTTGACTAATTGCTATATGTCGATTAGTCGGGGTTGCACACATTTGTATTGATATCATATGATGGTATGTGTATATGAATATGTTGGATCGTCGTGATGAATAGCCGGGGATGTGAGAAGAGCGTTTTTCTTTCATTCATGTTATTTGTAAGATGCAATGTAATATTATTTTGCGGGGCACATCTGGATTGAGATTGTAGCCACCGTTGTATATTTTCTTTTTACTGTTTTTGCTCCTATGATAGACCCAAGGTGGGGTGCACAAACTACCGGGTTCTCGAAGTGCCGAGTGGCCTACTCACTTTTTTGAGGGAGGTTGCTTGACTTCGGGAATTTGGCGGGTAGTTTGTCGCACCCGTAGGGGTCTAGGGTGGGGTTTGGCTATTCATCACGACCATGGAGCCCGTCTTTCATTAAGGGCTTAAATGAAATACGGAATTCCTAGTATATCCAATGTATTCATCTATGATCTGGAATGTTTATAAATGCGTGCGACATATGGCTATATATATATGAGATATATAATAAACGTTGCTTATGTTTTGCACCCGCGCTAGTCCAGCCCCCGCTCTGCCGTTAGTTAAGTAACCTAACGGTGCATGACGGGGCCCCGTGGCCAATGCGGATGGCATAAGCGTACTTCTATTTTCGTTTCTTTTCTGTGATGTTTAGGAAACGTAAATTATGGGACAACATTAATGTGATTAATGTTAAGAAAAAGAAACCTAAAGATGTTGTAGAATCAAACTTTTTAAAATGGGTAACTCTAGTTTTTGCTTTGCATGGTGGTATTCCTTGATGAATATCCAGCACCTCATTCGATGAGGAAAGGGCCGAGATCCCTTCACCGAGAGTGACCCATTTAGGGAAACTAGCAAATGTTACAAAGCACTCGATTATTTTTATAGTTGATCTAACTTTTGCTTTGCATCGTGTTATTCATGAATATCTAACACCTCATTCGATGAGGAAAGTGCCGAGATCCCTTCACCGGCAGTGACCACTTTTGCAAAATTAGAAAGATGCTACAAAACCATTCGACTTTTAAAACTGCAGCTTAAACCACTCTTTTCACTTGATTTTACAACGATATCAAGTTCAAAACGTTAAGGGTTTTCATAAAAACCATCCGTTGCCCTCCGCCATTTTAGGAAGTAGAGTACTTAGTATTCGTGCCACGTTTATTGACTATAGTTAAGGCGTGGTGTACGGTAGCTAAGTGATGACTTCCTATAAAGCATTTGATGCGATCGATTAGGACATTCGTATGACTTTGTTGACCATAGTTATGGGTCATGCGGGTGGGTCTAACTCAATCACGAAATGGCGGGTAGAACTTGACTAGTGCTTATGATTTGTTGACCATAGTTAAGGTCATAAGATACTAGGGGTAAAAATCATATCGGGAATTTCAAGAGTTGAAATTTGCAATGAGATTGCATATCTTCTATTTGATAGTTGGATCCTGATCCCACAATGAGTAAAAGTTACTCCCAGAAGAGTTTTGCACTTTATAATTAGCCAATCCAGTAGGTGTCTAGAAAGGTGTCAACGGGGTTACGCCTCTCGGAAAATGAGGTTTATTTTAATTAGGTCCGTGCGAAAGCACGGAGAACCTCGCTCGGAGTACCGACACTGGCCTGGCCGACCGGTTAGCGAACTTGTAGATTGCAATTAATCCTGGCTAAATTTTTTTTAAGGTTTGAATGAAAATTTGATAAAAAGCAGTGGGAGACATCGATTAGATAAGATTAATAATCAATCTAATCATGCAAGAGCAATCGCTGAGTGTCTTCTTTTCTCTATCCTAATTGTAGATACCTATGACGGGACTTAAGCTTTTATTAGACAAGAATAAACTCACGGGACCGAATTACAAAGATTGGCTGAGGAACGTATATAATGCCCTGACCTATGATAAGGTCGGATACGTCCTGACGACTCCAGCCCCTCCTAACCCAGGCCCTGATTCTTCAGTTGCGGATAAAGAAATCCGCAAGACATGGGATATAGACTGTGCAACAGCCAAGTGCCTCGCGCTTGCTTCTATGAACAATGAACATCAGAAGCAGCACGAGAAGATGGATGTACAATCCATCTTTCTCCATACAAAGGAGTTGTATGGAGACCAATCTCGTACTCTCCGATACGAGGCATCTCGAAAGTTGTTTCAGATGCGGATGGCTGCTGGCACGTCTTTAGGTGACCATGTATTGAAGATGATTGGACTTATCGAAGAACTAGAGGACCTGGTTTGGACCATGGAGAACGAACAATATATTGATATTGTTCTACAGTCCCTTCCCCCTGCCTTTGCTCAGTTCATTATAAACTTCAACATGCACAACATGGAGAAGTCACTACCTAAACTCCTCAATATGTTGAGGAGTGCAGAGAGCATGCTAAAGGTAGCGAAAACTCCCACTCTAATTGTTGGGCCATCTTCCTCTTCCATCCCGAAGGCTAAGGCCAAGGGAAAGAAAAAGAAGAATCCCATCAAGCCGAGAGGTGGAGTGAAAAAGGCACCGGGAAAGGACAGGATAGGGGCTGCAGCGACAGGACGAGGGGAATGCTTCCACTGCCACCAGACTGGGCACTGGAAGAGAAACTGCATTGGATACCTGGTCAGCCTCAAGAAGAAGCATGCTGATGCTTCCACTCAGGTGCGTTTGTAACGGAAAAATGTTTTTCAATTAATTATGCTTCCTGGGTATTAGATACCGAGTCAGGATCTTACATCTGCAATTGTGTGCAGGGGCTGAGAAATAGCAGGTTTTTGAAGAAAGATGATCACACTCTCCGAGTTGGGAATGGTCCCTCTGTACATGCTGTAGCAGTGGGAGAGTATCACCTTGGTTTGCCCTCGGGTTATATATTGGTTTTGAACCCATGTTATTTTGTACCTTCGATGTTATGTAATATTATATCTGTATCGTTGTTGGAAAATGCCGGATATAATTTTGTATTACAATCTAATGTTATGAACATTAACCTTAATCAAGAGTTGATTGGGTCTGGTACATTAAATAACGGGATATACGTCCTAAACCAGCACACAGTTTTCAATATACAACACACAAACAAATGAAATGTTTCAGACATAAATGAAGCTTTCATTTGGCATTGTACACTTGGTAATATTAACGAAACAAGACTAACCAAGCTACATAAAGATGGATATTTAAACCCGTTTGAATATAAATCTTATGCGACCTTCCAGTCTTGTATCAAAGGTAAAATGAACAAAACTACGTTTACTGGACACGGAGAGAGAGCTATTAAGCTCTTAGGCCTCATACATAGTGATGTATGTGGACCGATGTCTACACATGCGAGAGGTGGTTTTTCGTACTTCATAACTTTCATTGAAGAATTCTCGAAATTCGGGCACGTGTTCTTATTGAAACATAAGTCCGAAGCCTTCGAAAAGTTCAAGAAGTATAAATCTGAAGTAGAAAAACAAACAGGCTTGAGTATCAAGAAACTTCGATCAGATCGAGAGGGTGAGTACCTAAGCTCAGAGTTTCTAGATTTCCTAAAAGAGAATGGGATTCTTTCTCAGCTCACTCCTCCATACACACCATAGCACAACGGTATGTCGAAACGGAGAAATCGTACCCTATTAGATATGGTACGATCTATGATGAGTGATGCTGAGTTACCAATATCATTCTGGGGGCACTCATTAGAGACTGCGATATATCTATTGAATAGAGTTCCGACCAAAACCGTGTCTACCACTCCATATGAGATATGGTATGGGAAGAGACCATCTCTTAAAAGAGTTAGGATATGGGGTTGTCCAGCTTTTGTGAAAAAGCAGAATCCGGACAAACTCGAGACACGATCGGTTTTGTGTAAATTTATGGGTTATCCAAAACACTCGTATGGATATCTTTTCTACCACAAGGAGGAACAAACGGTGTTTGTTTCTCAGTATGCCACATTTTTAGAAAATGAATTTTTTACAAATGATACTGTTGGCAATGCGGTAGAACTGGAAGAAATTCCAGATACACAAACAATTACCAATGATTTGGTTGAACCTGAGGTTTCAATAAAACCTGACGAACCTCAGCCACTCCGTAGATCTAGTAAGACTTCTCGCCCACCTGATAGATACTACGGTTTTCTAATTGATGGTGACAGAGAAGATTGCATCATGGATAATGATGATCCTACTGATTTTCAGCAAGCTATCACGAGTGGTAATTCAATGAAGTGGCTGGATGCCATGAGATCCGAAATGGAATCCATGCACACCAACAAAGTATGGACTTTGGAGGTTGCACCTCCTGGAGTAAAACCCATAGGGTGCAAATGGATCTTTAAGAGAAAGATTGGTGTGGATGGTCAGGAGGAGACCTATAAAGCTAGGCTGGTCGCAAAAGGATTTCGTTAAAGACCAGGCTTGGACTATGATGAAACCTTTTCACCAGTCGCAATGCTCAAATCCGTTCGGATCCTGCTTGCTATAGCTACCACTATGACTATGAGATCTGGCAGATGGATGTTAAAACGGCATTTCTAAATGGTGATTTAGAAGAATGCGTTTTTATGGATCAGCTAGAAGGCTTCATTGATAGTGGGAGCAGCGGAAAAGCATGCAGATTGCATAAATCCATCTATGGATTAAAGCAGGCATCACGGAGTTGGAACATCTGCTTTGATGATACTGTAAGTCGACGTTAGACACCCCACATGATGCGGGAAGGCGGAATAGGTAAAACAATCATTTTGTTTAAACTAACATCGACTAACTTTACGGATCTTTGCCAAACCTTAACTAACAACAACATAGAAGTCATTAGCTACTATGAAAGATGATTATACCTAATGAATCAAGTCCTTCTTGTTCTCGTAGACCACCTCCTCGTCGGCCTCCTCGATGTGATAGAAGATCCACCCGAGAGCTACTTCTCCAAGCTTATCCTCTCACTTGAGGTAACTAGGTTGCTATGAGTGCTAATCAATGTAACCTAGAGGATATAGAATAGGATTAGGGATCTATTAGTCTTGCTAACCCTTGGATCTCAACACATGAGTGGTTAGGGTTAGTTCTTTGAAAAGAGAGAGATTGAGGAGAGAGAAGGTGTAACACTTCGAATTTCCGTTTGAATGTCTTTCGTGATAATTAGTGATCGTACGTGTTATTGTATATATGTGTTTATAGGATTATTAGTTATTTTTAGTCGTGTTAACAAATTAGGAAATTTTCCTTTGTAGTGTACACCTTGCACACTTAGCCATTTTTGTGACTTAGGGTTTTGGTAACATGTTAACCATTCTTGTGTTGCATGGTTGCTAACTTATTTCCCCACCCTTTAATCCAAAACAAAACCCCATTTTATAATTCAAATCCAATAAACAAATGAGCATGGTGTTAGGTATGAAACTTTGACTTTTGAACCCTTTTCTTCTCTCTTCTCTCTCTTTCCCTCATTCTGAAATCCGATAGCAATTCCAGCAGCAAAACCCCCCATTTTTCTCCATATTCTCTTCTCTTTTCATTTCCCTTTGATCCCCAAACAAAACCCTACACAAATCAATACATTTTCCATCACAAACCATGAAAAATTGAGGTTTTTGAGGTCTTCAAAGGCAAATCTGCACACCTGAGAGAGGAGCTGGACTTTTGGTGTTTTATAAGGTCATTTGAAGGTATAAATTCATGTCTTAACCTCTTTTTCCATAATTTGCATGTTTAGTTTCAAAATATCACCTTTTTGTGCAATTTTAGTGCTATTGAAGGGATTTAGTGGTAATAAGTTAAAGTTGATGTTGTTGTGGCTTGATTAGCTTGTTATTGAGTTATTAGTGTGGGTTTAGACTTAGGTTTGTTTCAGATTTCAGAAAAATACCCTAAGGTTTGATTTTAGTGCAAACGTGTGGATTTTAACTAGAATTAAAGCTCTGTAAGATCTGCTGCTACCCGAGAAATTTCAGAGTGAAACTAGAGGTTACTGTAGCATGTATGGGGGTATGGAGTGCACACACCAAACCTGGGAGCCCAATTCCCAAGTGAGGCCGCCGGAATATTCATTCTGGCCGAAATTTGCGGCCTGATGGGGGTGTTTTGGGTTGGGGTTTGGGTGATGGTGTCTGCTGCTATGTGAGTTATTTTGGTATATATATTTTTACAATATCTTTTCTGTATCAAAATCTGGAGTAGAATACCTATTTTCCCGTATTTTCAATCTTTCGCGACACGCGTGACACGTGTGTGTGGGTTCGGGGTTTCTGCGTATCGTGACGCGTCGGAGTGGCTTCAGGCGCGTAATCACACGTTTTAGCGTATCGCGCACGCGCGCGCTTGGTTGCGATACGGGTTTCTAGTTGTCTTTAAATGTTGTGTTTGTACGGTTTTGAGCGTATGAGTGATATGTTGTGAAATTATAGGATTCGCATGCGAGTACGACGGGCGCCGCGAAGGAGGGGAACAAGTCGTCAGCTATACCTAGCGAGAGACTACGGTGAGTTGATTTAACATCTACGGGGATATCGCCCGCATGGCATTCTTCGTCAGGGCTGATAGGACCTTATAGCTACATTTATATACCTTGACTGTACATGGTTACTATTTAGAGCATACTGCATTCCCTGCTATACGGATATAAACTGGAATTGATAGAACACCGCACCATTACTAACGGTCCATGTTGCACGAGCACTATCCTGCATGTTACACACACACCGTTAGTAATTGCCATGACACTCACACTGTAGAATTTCCATCGGATCATTATATTGTAGCTCATCTATATGTGACTTGACATGATATTCATACTTGATGCATATATCACCTCGGATCATTATATTGTAGCTCATCTATATGTGACTTGACATGATATTCATACTTGATGCATATATCACCTCGGATCATTATATTGTAGCTCATCTATATGTGACTTGACATGATATTCATACTTGATGCATGTATCACATCGGATCATTATATTGTAGTTCATCTTTATGTGACTTGACATGATATTCATACTTGATGCATATATCACCTCGGATCATTATATTGTAGCTCATCTATATGTGACTTGACATGATATTCATACTTGATGCATATATCACCTCGGATCATTATATTGTAGCTCATCTATATGTGACTTGACATGATATTCATACTTGATGCATATATCACCTCGGATCATTATATTGTGGCTCATCTATATGTGACTTGATATGATATTCATACTTGATGCATATATCACCTCGAATCATTATATTGTAGCTCATCTATATATGACTTGACATTATACTCATACTTGATGCATATATCACCTCGGATCATTATATTGTAGCTCATCTATATGTGACTTGACATGACATTCATACTTGATGCATATATCACATCGGTTCATTATATTGTAGTTCATCTTTATGTGACTTGACATGATATTCATATTTGATGCACATATCATATCGGATCATTGACTTGCATATTGGTTTGGATTACATGTGATTTCTGGATTTGGGAACCGTGGCTATTTCAAATATGTAATCATTTAAAAACCCGGTTCCCTTGATATGATATTTTGGTGCGTCCACCATGTGTTTCCTCGGTGCTAGAGTGATATATATGAACCCGAATCGAGGAGCTGGTTGAGGCCGATTACGGGTACATGGTGGACCCGGTATGGTACCCCGGGGCGAGAACGGTTTCACTGTGTAGTAGACGGTGAGCCTGGCAGAGGGACTACTACCTACCGGTGATTGGTTGGACCTGACAATTATTCGGAGGATACTGACCAGAGTCGATAGATGGGTGTGGGGTGATCCGTACTGCCGGGGCCGAGGGCCGATACCGCAGACGGAGCCCGTGGGCTGACCCGGACTGACGGGGCCCGATGGATGAGGATTTGCCTGTCGATGCTGGACACGAGTATTTATGATATTTGGGTGCCGATGTTGGGCACTCGGGATTCTCAGAGATTTACAGGATTTGAGGGCCGATGAGAGTGCCAGCGCCTGAGCTATTTAGGGAATCTGGGTGCATTGATGGACACCGATTATATATTCCACGTTGACATTCCGTGTAGATGTTATATTGCCCATGCTCAGCATTTATTATTGTACCTCATCCTGTAGTTATATTACCTGATAGAGAACTTGCATGATTATTGCACATACTGCTTATCACATATTGATATCATCTGTTGGCATATGTTAGAGTAGCGCAGTACGTGCATGCTCGCGATTACCTTTATATGTTATCTCTATTCACGTGTTGGCAACTCACCCCCGTTGTGCCACAGTGTTTGCAGGTTGCCCTTCGGAGTAGTCACGGCAGGCTGCGTTTTGCATCTTTTGACACAGATACTCCAATAGTTGGTGTACTAGCTCTTTTGCTGATAGGTGGGTTTTGCGCGGTATCTGTTATCTTTCAGTTATGTACATTATTGTATCTAGTAATCTCCATCCACCATGTATGTATTGACTTAGAGATAGTGTGAGGACGATGATGTGTATTATTTGTTTTCTGGTGTCGAGCTCGTTGTGAGCCGGCTGTACTTGCAGCTTATTCTATCTGTGATGTTCCCACTTGTGGATCTTGATCTTCGCTACGGCGTCGTATATTGTTATCTTGGTGATTGTTTACTTAGATTTCTTAACATGTTAGTAAGTGCTTTCATTTAAAACTTATAGCACTCTATACTTTTCTTGGTTTGATTTCTGGGTTTTCGGTTCACTTAGTCGCGTTACGCCTGTAGACGTTACGTGGTTAAGTGCCGGTCACGGGCCAAACTTTGGGTCGTGACAAAGTTGGTATCAGAGCATTAGGTTTTACCTTCGGAGTGTAGGACGACCCTGGTAAGATGGAGTAGGTAGCTGCAGCAGAGTGGCATAGCGTGCGTATGTTCCGCGGCATACTCACGACACGGTACTCCGCCTACGCGACCTTAGGACTTATTGATTGAAATTCCCTCATGATTGTATACATCCTTGCGATTCGATTTCTGTATCCTCATCGAATCCTACCTTCTTTCAGCCATTATGCCGCCCAGGACAACGAGGGTGCAGAGAGCGGCCGTGAGAACTGAGGTTCGAGTTGATTCATCTGAGATGAGGACTAATCCGAGTAGTACTCCTGTTGTACAAGGACAGATTGTTCCCCCTACGACAGCTCAGATTGCTAGACTAGTGGTAGAGATGCAGGGCTTACGCCAGGCGATGAGCTCGTTGGTAGAGGTCGTGCGAGCGCAGCGACAGGTGGTTGTCACCCCTGTTACCCAGTTGTTCTTTGCGATCATCATGCAGTATTCCGTCCCCTACATAGCACCGGTGGAGGCAGCCCCAGTTTACGGGACACGTCTTCCAGAGACCGTGAGAGTTCCAGAACAGTTGAGGAATCGTACTGGTGTACCAGCCCAGAGCAGAGGCTTAGGACGAGGACAGTTGTTCGGCTCTCATCCTCAGGGAGGACGGCAACCAGCGCGTAGATGTTTACGATGTGGGAGCCTTCAACACCTCATCAGGCAGTGCTCCTTCACACCACGTCAGGGTCGTATTCTGAGACGTCGTGGACGCGGAGGGTTCGCGCAGAGGGGTCAGGTTAGTAGAGGAGGAGTTCGGTCAGTCGCAGATGAAGGACAGGCACAAGTTTTCGCTTCGAATCATCGGGACGTGAGGGCGTCCAGCGCAGAGCTTTCAGGTACTCTTTCAGTTTGTCCTTTGTTGCACACGTATTGTTTGATCCGGATCCTTGTGCTCATATGTTTCCACGTACTCTTATGTATCCATACACCTTGTGCCGAGTTTGGGTAGAGAGTCCGGTTTGCTTGGTTAACTGCTTATTGTGACTACTCCTGTGGGAGAGTCGTTTTTCGCTAATCACGTGTTCCGATTCTGTACCGTCCATTTTGGCGAGAGAGAGTTGCCGGTCGATTTGATCCTTCTTGAGATGTTGGACTTCGACGTTCTTTCGGGAATGGATTGGTTAGCCACGTGCTATGCTTCTGTTGACTGCCGCGAGGAGACAGTTAGATTCCGTTTTCCCGGCGAGTCGGTTTTTGTTGTGTTGGGGGACCGTAGGGCCACCCCTCACAGTGTGATTTCTTCTTTTCACGCGGGACAACTTTTGAGGAAGGGATGTCAGGGATTTCTCGCCTATGTTTGCGATACTAGAGCTATAGTGGTTCCGTTGGATCAGGTGCCGGTTGTTAGCGAGTTCCCTGATATGTTCCCTGACGAGTTTCCTGGGCTACCGCCCGAGCGTTGCATTTCTTTCTGTATTGATTTGGTTCCTGGCACGGGGCCTATTTCCGTACCGCTTTATCGGGTGGCCCCGGCGGAACTTAGAGAATTGAAGGGCCAGTTGCAGGACTTGCTGGATAAGGGACTTATCCGACCCAGTGTTTCTCCTTGGGGTGCTCCAGTCCTGTTTGTCAAGAAGAAGGACGGCAGTATGCGTTTGTGTATCGACTACCGCCAGCTGAACAAGGTGACGGTGCGGAACAGATATCCTTTGCCACGCATCGACAATTTGTTCGACCAGCTTCAGGGGGCAGGATGCTTTTCAAGGATCGACTTGCGATCGGGCTACCATCAGCTGCGGGTTCGACAGGAGGACATTCCTAGGACAGCCTTCCGCACACGTTACGACCATTATGAGTTTTTGGTGATGTCGTTTGGACTCACCAACGCGCCAGCAGCATTCATGGACTTGATGAACCGCATTTTTCCGGCCGTATCTTGATCTGTTCATCATAGTGTTCATTGACGATATCTTGGTGTATTCTCGGAGTAGAGAGGAGCATGAGCAGCACCTACGGATTACACTGCAGACGTTGAGGGAGCATCAGCTTTTCGCCAAATTTTCAAAGTGTGCTTTCTGGCTAGACAGCGTAGATTTCTTGGGGCACGTGATCACACGAGATGGTATATGTGTAGACCCGAGGAAGATCGAGGCAGTTCGTAGTTGGCCTAGACCCACGTCAGTGACGGAGGTTCGCAGCCTTCTAGGGCTGGCAGGCTATTACAGGCGATTTTTGCAGGACTTCTCTCGCATTGCTACACCTTTGACCGGGTTGACCCGGAAGGGAGTTCGCTTTGATTGGACAGAGGAGTGTGAGCACAGTTTCCAGCAGCTACGGGCTCTACTGACTATGACACCAGTGCTATCGTTGCCTTTAGGATCAGGCGGATTTGTGGTCTACTGTGATGCTTCACGAGTGGGGCTAGGGTGCGTTTTGATGCAGCATGACAGGGTGATTGCGTATGCTTCGCGGAAATTAAAGAAACATGAACAGAAATACCCCACTCATGATCTGGAGATGGCTGCAGTGGTCTTTGCAGTCAAGATCTGGCGACATTATTTGTATGGAGAGTCGTGCCAGATATTCACTGACCACAAGAGCTTAAAGTATATATTTCAGCAGCGAGACCTGAACCTTAGACAGCGCCGATGGATGGAGTTAGTGAAGGACTACGATTGTGAGATCTTGTATCACCCAGGCAGGGCGAATGTAGTGGCGGATGCTTTGAGCAGGAGGCCCAGGGGTAGTCTATCTTATTTAAGCGTAGTGCAGAGGCAGTCGTCGGCAGATTGGCAGATCTTATGCGACAGCCGGGTACAGTTCGAGTTTATGCCGATCGGAGGACAGATTGCGCAGGTTCGTGCACGCCCACATTTGTTTGACCGTATACATGAGGCACAGCACTGTGATGACCGCTGTTCTGAGATCAGGACACAGAGGGGACGGGGTAGATTTTCCGAGTTCGTGATCGATGATCAGGGGATATTACGATTTGGGACTAGACTGTGCGTACCAGATGCTGAGGGGTTGCGGCGCGAGATTCTTGAGGAGGCACATCGATCGGTATATAGTGTTCATCTCGGTTCCACCAAGATGTACCATGACTTTAGAGGTGTTACTGGTGGGACGAAATGAAGAGAGACATCGCAGATTTTGTGTCGGGATGCCTGACTTGTCAGCAAGTCAAGGCTGAGCACCAGAGGCCCGCGGGAGAGCTACAGCCGTTACCCATTCTGGAAGGGGAAATGGGAGCAGATTTCTATGAACTTCATTGTGGATCTAACCAGGACTACTCGAGGGTATGACTCCATCTGGGTGATCGTGGATCGTTTGACGAAAGAGGCTCACTTCCTACCGGTGAAGACGACTTTCGGGTTTGCTCGGTATGCCCAGATTTACATTGACAAGATTGTACGACTGCACGGAGTTTCGACATGTATCGTGTCCGATAGGGGCACCCAATTTACCAGCCGACTATGGCAGAGGCTTCAGGCAACCTTGGGCATTCGCTTGAGTTGCAGCACAGCATTCCTTCAGCAGACCGACAGACAGTCAGAGTGGACTATTCAGACTAGCGAGGACATGCTCAGAACATGCGTATCAGACTTCGGAAGTAGCTGGGATCATCATTGCCCTTAGTAGAGTTCTCCTACAACAACAGCTACCAGGAGACCATTTAGATGGCACCGCTTGAGGCTCTTTATGGGAGGAGATGCAGATCGCCCACCTGTTGGACGGAGCTCAGTGAGAGCAGTATCTTAGGGCCGTAGATTGTAGAGGAGACGACCGCGAAGATCCAGTTGATTCGCGATAGGATGAGAGCAGCCAAGAGTAGGCAGAGGTCTTATGCGGACCGTCGTCGGCGCAGACTTGAGTTTTCTGTTGGTGATCATGTTTTCTTGAGGGTCTCCCCAATGAAAGGCGTGATGAGGTTTGGGAAAAAGGGAAGCTTAGTCCCAGATATGTGGGCCCCTTCGAGATCCTCGAGCGTGTTGGTGCGGTTGCGTATCGATTAGCCCTTCCGCCCAGTTTTCCAGACGTGCACCCCGTATTTCACGTTTCGATGCTCAGCAGATATCTTCATGATCCTTCACATACGATCCCGCTTGAGCGCGACCTTTCCTATGCAGAGCAGCCGGTGATGATCTTGGATCGGCAAGTGATGAAATTGAGGTCGAAAAAGATACCGTCCGTCAAGGTACTTTGGCGTGGCCAGAGCGGCGAGGAAGTCACTTGGGAGACCAAGAGCGGGATGAGGAAGAGGTATCCCCATCTTTTTGAAGTTGCATATAGTTAGTTTTTTTTAAATTCGGGGACCGAATTTCTTTAAGGGGGGTAGATTGTAACACTTCGAATTTCCGTTTGAATGTCTTTCGTGATAATTAGTGACCGTACGTGTTATTATATATATGTGTTTATAGGATTATTAGTTATTTTTAGTCGTGTTAGCAAATTGGGAAACTTTCCTTTGTAGTGTACACCTTGCACACTTAACCATTTTTGTGACTTAGGGTTTTGGTAACATGTTAACCATTCTTGTGTTGCATGGTTGCTAACTTATTTCCCCACCCTTTAATCCAAAACAAAACCCCATTTTATAATTCAAATCCAATAAACAAATGAGCATGGTGTTAGGTATGAAACTTTGACTTTTGAACCCTTTTCTTCTCTCTTCTCTCTCTTTCCCTCATTCTGAAATCCAGCAGCAATTCCAGCAGCAAAAACCCCCATTTTTCTCCATATTCTCTTCTCTTTTCATTTCCCTTTGATCCCCAAACAAAACCCTACACAAATCAATACATTTTCCATCACAAACCATGAAAAATTGAGGTTTTTGAGGTGTTCAAAGGCAAATCTGCACACCTGAGAGAGGAGCTGGACTTTTCGTGTTTTATAAGGTCATTTGAAGGTATAAATTCATGTCTTAACCTCTTTTTCCATAATTTGCATGTTTAGTTTCAAAATATCACCTTTTTGTGCAATTTTAGTGCTATTGAAGGGATTTAGTGGTAATATGTTAAAGTTGATGTTGTTGTGGCTTGATTAGCTTGTTATTGAGTTATTAGTGTAGGTTTAGACTTAGGTTTGTTTCAGATTTCAGAAAAATACCCTAAGGTTTGATTTTAGCGCAAAAGTGTGGATTTTAACTAGAATTAAGGCTCTGTAGGATCTGCTGCTACCCGAGAAATTTCAGAGTGAAACTAGAGGTTACTCTAGAATGTATGGGGGGTACGGAGTGCACACACCAAACCTGGGAGCCCAATTCCCAAGTGAGGCCGCCGGAATATTCATTCTGGCCGCAATTTGCGGCCAGATGGGGGTGTTTTGGGTTGGGGTTTGGGGTGATGGTGTCTGCTTCTATGTGAGTTATTTTAGTATATATATTTTTACAATATCTTTTCTGTATCAAAATCTGGAGTAAAATACCTACTTTCCCGTATTTTCAATCTTTCGCGACACGCGTGATACGTGTGTGTGGGTTCGGGGTTTCTGCGTATCGTGACGCGTCGGAGTGGCTTCAGGCGCGTAATCACACGTTTTAGCGTATCGCGCACACGCGCGCTTGGTTGCGACACGGGTTTCTAGTTGGCTTTAAATGTCGTGTTTGTACGGTTTTGAGCTTATAAGTGATATGTTGTGAAATTATAGGATTCGCAGGCGAGTACGACGGGCGCCGCGAAGGAGGGGAACAAGTCGTCAGCTATACCTAGCGAGAGACTACGGTGAGTAGATTTAACATCTACGGGGATATCGCCCGCATGGCGTTCTTTGTCAGGGCTGATAGGACCTTATAGCTACATTTATATACCCTGACTGTACATGGTTACTATTTAGAGCATACTGCATTCCCTGCTATACGGATATAAACTGGAATTGATAGAACACCGCACCATTACTAACGGTACATGTTGCACGAGCACTACCCTGCATGTTACACACACACCGTTAGTAATTGCCATAACACTCACACTGTAGAATTTCCATCGGATCATTATATTGTAGCTCGTCTATATGTGACTTGACATGATATTCATATTTGATGCATATATCATCTCGGATCATTATATTGTAGCTCATCTATATGTGACTTGACATGATATTCATACTTGATGCATATATCACCTCGGATCATTATATTGTAGCTCATCTATATGTGACTTGACATGATATTCATACTTGATGCATGTATCACATCGGATCATTATATTATAGTTCATCTTTATGTGACTTGACATGATATTCATACTTGATGCATATATCACCTCGGATCATTATATTGTAGCTCATCTATATGTGACTTGACATGATATTCATACTTGATGCATATATCACCTCGGATCATTATATTGTAGCTCATCTATATGTGACTTGACATGATATTCATACTTGATGCATATATCACCTCGGATCATTATATTGTAGCACATCTATATGTGACTTGACATGATACTCATACTTGATGCATATATCACATCGGATCATTATATTGTAGCTCATCTATATGTGACTTGACATGACATTTATACTTGATGCATATATCACATCGGATCATTATATTGTAGTTCATCTTTATGTGACTTGACATGATATTCATATTTGATGCACATATCATAGCGGATCATTGACTTGCATATTGGTTTGGATTACATGTGATTTCTGGATTTGGGAACCGTGGCTATTTCAAATATGTAATCATTTAAAAACCCGGTTCCCTTGATATGATATTTCGGTGCATCCACCATGTGTTTCCTCGGTGCTAGAGTGATATATGTGAACCCGAATCGAGGAGCTGGTTGAGGCCGATTACGGGTACATGGTGGACCCGGTATGGTACCCCAGAGCGAGAACGGTTTCGCTGTGTAGTAGACGGTGAGCCTGGCAGAGGGACTACTACCTACCGGTGATTGGTTGGACCTGACAGTTATCCGGAGGATACTGACCAGAGTCGATAAATGGGTGTGGGGTGATCAGTACTGCCGGGGCCGAGGGCCGATACCGCAGACGGAGCCCGTGGGCTGACCCGGACTGACGGGGCCCGATGGATGAGGATTTGCGTGTCAATGCTGGACACGAGTATTTATGATATTTAGGTGCTGATGTTGGGCACTCAGGATTCTTAGAGATTTACAGGATTTGAGGGCCGATGAGAGTGCCGGCGCCTGAGCTATTTGGGGAATCTGGGTGCATTGATGGACACCGATTATATATTCGACGTTGACATTCCGTGTAGATGTTATATTGCCCATGCTCAGCATTTATTATTGTATCTCATCCTGTAGTTATATTACCTGATAGAGCACTTGCATGATTATTGCACATACTGCTTATCACATATTGATATCATCTGTTGGCATATGTTAGAGTAGCGCAGTACATGCATGCTCGCGATTACCTTTATATGTTATCTCTATTCACGAGTTGGCAACTCACCCCCGTTGTGCCGCAGTGTTTGCAGGTTGCCCTTCGGAGTAGTCGCGGCAGGCTGCGTTTTGCATCTTTTGACACAGATACCCCCATAGTTGGTGTACTAGCTCTTTTGCTGATAGGTGGGTTTTGCGCGGTATCTGTTATCTTTCAGTTATGTACATTATTGTATCTAGTAATCTCCATCTACCATGTATGTATTGACTTAGAAATAGTGTGAGGACGGTGATGTGTATTATTTGTTTTCTGGTGTCGAGCTCGTTGTGAGCCGGTTGTACTTGCAGCTTATTCTATCTGTGATGTTCCCACTTGTGGATCTTGATCTTCGCTACGGCGTCGTATATTGTTATCTTGGTGATTGTTTACTTAGATTTCTTAACATGTTAGTAAGTGCTTTCATTTAAAACTTATAAGACTCTATAATTTTATTGGTTTGATTTCTGGGTTTTCGGTTCACTTAGTCGCGTTACGCCTGTAGACGTTACGTGGTTAAGTGCCGGTCACGGGCCAAACTTTGGGTCATGACAGAAGGTGAGAGTGAGAATGATCGTGGAAAAATATCTCATTGTGAATATATAAAGCATAAGATATTTATTAAATGAATAACAAATAAATAATATCATCATGCTTCATTAACTCACCTTGTGTTATTCATCCCATGAGTCATTAATCAATAAATGCATCATTAACTCCTTTGGATGAATCACACCATGAGTCATAAATCCAATTAATGCAAATTTCACCTAAGCCTCCAACTCATCAATCTTTTAGAAGCTTCTCGACAAATTACGAGAATGCCCCTCCCATCCGTGAAAACACGGAAATACTGAGACTGTATAAATCCAATAATCCAATACTAGAATCTGGCTTAAACCAAAGCCTTCTAGTATAAACTGTCCGAACATCGTATGTGCATAAATGCACGTGCGTGTTCGAACCCCTTCGTAAAACCATACGACCTCTATATCGTTTCGCCAGAAGCAGGGAAACTCTCTGTGTGGGACTCTAAAGACTCGACTACTACTCTGGCAGTGGGTTTAACCACAGACCGCAAGTGGCACTAGCTGTACGTAACGGTCCCAAGGTAGATGTCGATAAGAAGGCTGATGAGGAAGCCCATCCGAACTCCTACTGTGCCTGATGTGACAATCTCCGTACAGTCTAGTCTGTTCATCTAAGAATATCGCATATCAGGCCTAGGGGGCGGCAAGCATCAGTCCTCTAAAAGCGGTATATGTCGTGTTGGAGCGAAGCCCATTACACCTTGAGAACCTACTGGAAAACCTACCAGTAAATCTCGTCCGCCCTGGCCAGGGACTTTGCGTAATGGCTCTTCAAATACAGCGCGATATCAACTCCCAATACCGGGAGAGACGAATCCTATCTAACCGCCACTGCCTCCAAGTGCTTCGGGACTGCACCCAACTGCTACCTGTTTGCACGAATCCTTTGAGCCGTGGTAGGGTAGCAATCTAAGAACAGTAGGAACACACTCGAGGCGAAACAGCAGTGTCAAGTCTGCGGACTATGCTGTACTCGTGTCACCTGGGAACTGTTAACTGACGACGGGTATAATACCAACCAACAGTTCCCTGCGAGTCCTGTCCGGTGTACCCGTAACCCAACCTGCACCTGTATACTATCTTCAGTACAACGTACTAATGGCTGTAGGACAGACCATCTCTCCAACTGGGATGAGAAGCATACACACTAGTCTACTCCGGAGTATCGATGCCCTGTCTCGATAATCCTGCGACTAGAGACCTGAAAAAGGATGTTCTTGTAGACTACCCTGCCCCCACTAGTGTGACTGCCATTACAAAGCTGGTAGTCAAGCAAGATCCTAAGGGCTCTATCAATATGTATTCTCGATATTCTAACATATACACAAATTAAGATTGAAATAAACCAAGTAGCATACTACCATGTTTAGCAAGAATGTTAATATAACTGTGAATATCCTAAGCTTTCATTAAGTAATATACAAGCTAGTATGATACAATAATGGCCTCTAGGGCATATACACTAACAGATACAATCAAAGAGTTTGGTTTTATCAAAAATGTAGATGAACCATGTATTTCTAAAAGGATTGTAGAGAGTACTACTACATTCCTCATAGTGTATGTGGACGACATTCTCTTGAGAGGAAATGATGTTCCTATGCTACAATTAGTCAACTATTTTTATCGCAGAGGTTCTCCATAAAATACCTGGGTGATGCCTCGTACATTATGGGGATTAAGATCTATAGAGATAGATCTAAGAAATTATTGGGATTGTCCCAATCGAGATACATTGACACCATACTAAAGAGGTTTAGTATGGAAGATTCAAAGAGTGGTAATTTACCCGCTTGTCACGGGATCACCCTCTCTAAAGAGATGTCTCCAAAGACTGATGAGGAGAGGGCTCGCATGAGCATTATACCCTACGCTTCAGCGGTAGGATCTATAATGTTTGCGATGTTGTGTACTCGCCCAGATATAACTTATGCACTGAGTGCAGTAAGCAGGTATCAATCCAATCCAAGGGAGAAACAATGGACTGCTGTGAAGAACATTCTGAAGTACTTAAGAAGAACTAAAGAAATGTTCTTGGTGTGTGGTAACGAAGATCTCCAAATGGAGGTCTTTACAGACTCTAGACTCCAGCTTCCAGAGCGACAGGGATGATAGTAAGTCCATCTCAGGGATTGTATTTGTTAGTTATGTATATGCCCTATGGGCCATTGTTGTACATATGATGTATATTATAGTGGATGCTTGAATATATTTAGAGAGGACTTTCTTGCTCGATATGTAGTATGCTATCTGGTTTCACTTTGTCTAAACATGTTGACTTGTATTGGTTTACTGTCTTACTCTCACATGTTGATAAAGCCCTTGGGATATGTACTTGACTACGAGGACTATGATGCAGATCATACTAGTGGGGCCAGGGTAGTCCAAGAGTACATCCTATAATTGTTCCTAGTCGAGGGTGTATCGAGACAAGGCATCGATACTCCAGAGTAGACTAGCGTATACGCATCTTGACCCATATGATGAGCGATGGATGATCCCACATCCAATGGTGTTTGACATCAAAGATGGTGTACGAGTGCTCAGTGGAGACTGGGTACACTGAACGGACTCGCCGAGAACTCCTAGATGGTATTATACCTCTCATCAGATAGCAGTTCTCTGGTGACACTGGTACATGTTAATCTGTAGACCCGAGATCGCCATAGAGTCTTGCGTGATTCCCACTGTGCTTTGATTTCCACTTTACCACGTTCATGAGAACGTGCAAAATGGTGGCTTTTGGGTACAGTCCCGAATACATGGAGGCAATGAGCGATAGGAGGGGTTTCGTCACTCCCGGTATTGGGAGTTGATGTTGCACTGTGTTCGATTGGATATAACTGGATGTCCCTGGCCAGGGCTGATATGGAGATCTACTTGTAAGTGTTATCAGTAGTTTCTAGACCCGTTATGAGTCTCACATCGACACGACTTATCGGTTACTGGGGTCTGACGTTTACCACCCCTAGACTGGATATGCGACAAATCAGACGAAGAGACCGGACTGTACGGTAGTGTTACTGATTGGATTCACAGGAGTGTGTACATGCTTGCTTGTTGATCTTCTGATCGCTCAATACCCGGATGGCTGTTACATTTAGCTGACCGCTTGCAGCTGTAGGTGTTTGATATGATCATCACCTACTGCCGGCGTAATGAAGAGTCTTTAGAGTCCTACATAGAGGTTTCCTGGCTCAGGCGAAACGGAGTAGGAGCACATATGTGATATGTGCGGGACCGAGATTAATACGATATGTGATACCTTATTCTATTCTCAAGATATGTATTATCGGCCGGTTATATGTGATATAGCCGAGTTATCGGATCAAGTGTTGATTCGATAAAATGATACATATTATATTAGTCGGTTATATGTAATATAGCCGGATTATTAAGTCAAGTATTGATTTAATAATTTAATATAGAATTATATATTAGATATATTAAACTACATTAACTAATATATCCTCACTTAAGTATTTTCATTTTCTCACTTTGGATACATTTAACATATATGTGATATAAGTTTATATTTATTTAAGGTAACTCAAAAATGAGGTGGATTTTGGACAAATGCATGAAGCTTGAGGAAGCTTGTGGATGCATTGACAGAAGTCCACTATTTTTGTTTTACCTAAGATATTTATTAACCTAACCCTTATCAATTAACCTATGGTTTAGTCTCTACAAGAGTTAGTGAGACATACACTCACCCATGGTTGCATCTCTAACCTCATCACAATTCATTCTCACTTGAGCTTCTTCTTCATCTTCTTCATCGATTTTGCTCTCTTGATTTTCTTCATGTGATGAAAGATAATGAGAATAAAAATAATAAAGTGAGAAAAATTCCTATTTCATCATCCTCTTCTATACTAGCCATCTAGATTAGTGTGTTAGCTTCACTAATCCATAATTAGTGAAGAGATAGCTTGGGTTTGTGATTCCTCAAGGTATATCATCTTGGATTGTGAATAATACAAGCAAGGATGCCTCATTCACCTTATGGAGTCTCTCTAGAATCCGGGAGTATGATGATCGCAACGAAGGGACCTCAACTCGGAGCTTTAGAAGTGAAGGAGAGGACTACAAAGATTGTAATCCCTAATCACTTAGTAGTAAAGAGTTTACTTGTTGTTTCTAACCCTAATTCTCTAGTAAAGATCCTTGCTTAGGTTGTTTGGCACTTGAAAAATTTAAATACGGCATGTTTGATTCCTTGTAGAACCTTGTTCTAGTGCCTAAGAACCTTACATTGGCATCAGAGCCTAGCTAGAGCATTAGGCGTTGCGTAGGCGAAATTAAAAGTCTGAACGAACTCCGAACAACCAAATTTTCCCACTTTCTGGAAATTTTTTCAAAAGTTGAAATTTTTCATATTAAAAATAGTCATAAAATCATGCAGGTAATTATATGGACCCTCTTGAAGAACGAGTCCCTAACTCACTTTAGTGACCGCGGAACCGCGGCCAAAACATGATTTTGGCGGCGGTTCCGCGGCGCCACTAAGGAGGCAAGGGACGACACTTCAACGGTTGGTCCATTGAACTGGAGCATGATTCTGGGAATTTTTAATAGTGCATAAGTGTTGAGCTCTCTGGGAATTTTAGGAATTCATTGATTCGATCGAATTTTTTAACGTCGTCTAGCTTTCGGAAATGTGAAACAATAATTGGAATCTACAAATTTGTTTATTGCGTGTAAATCTAACATTTCGGTCTCGGTTGTAATCGGAAATCTTGTTGAATTATTCGACTTATTTTGAAAAGTGTTTTCATGGGTGAGACCTAAATGCGAGCTTTACATTGTTAGGCATGAAATCTTGGATATATGATATCCCGGGTTTGTGTTGTCTAAGTGTCACGCCCCGCTTCCCGGTGTACGGCGAAGGGGACGCGATGAGGCTCGCTACGTATTTACTCAGAAGCAAATACGCTAAGCGTAACTAGGCAATATAAAAGAAATTGTACACAAGAGACAAGGAATAATAAAAACAACAACTTTTATTTATTAACATTCTTTTGTACAATGCATGAAAAGGAAATACAACTGAAATAAAAGCGATGCTTAACCAATGGCATAACAGAAAATGAAAAGTACTGAATGGAAAATGTACAATGTCTAGAGCTCAGGGTCTTCGCTGTACTGATCCAAGTCTTCTGCAGTTTGCTCGATCTCTGGCGGGTCCAAATCACCTGACGACATTCAAAGAAGAAAGAAATAGAATGTCGTCAGCGAAGAGGTCGCTCGGTAAGTCCCAAAGATAAGAGGAAAGTAGAATCGACAAAATAAGAAGGTATCTTTTAAAGTTGTATTATCTTGTTGTAATGTTGTATTAACGTTGTTGTTTGTTGCTTGGTACAGAAGAATGCCACTGTATACGAGAGAAGTCTCTATATGCAAGAGACTCGAGGCACGTATAGTACAAAGAACCGTTTATGCCATGGTACAACAGCAACTGGATTCATGTTAGGTGTATTAAGTCTTACAGTCTCGTGCCACTTTTAACACCTTCCGTACCAATCTACCCCTTAAACCCCGTAGTGTTTTGATTGTATTGTTTGTCTTGTAAATTGTATTGAGTGTGTAACTGATTGACTGACCGAAACCATGATATCAGTAAACGGATGTAACCGTAGAATCATGTAAATGGAATAAATGGAGAACCATGTAAATGGAATATATATCCATGGTCCGGTTCAGTCAAGTTGTATAGATTGATAATTGGATTCATGGATTCATGTTGAATTGTAATATTGAAGATTGTAGATTGTATTTGAATCATATTCAAGTCAGATTATACAGAGACTCAAACTGAGTCAGACAATTAGCAAAGTAAATTGAAGTTCTGATTGTTTTTATTAATTTGTCTACCTTAGATAGGCAAGCACCCAATCTCCGGCTCTCTGGGGCTCAAGAGATTGGTTCTGCTTAAACCTATGTTTACTAGGGTCCTTAGGGTAATTTATAGAACTTGAGAGGGTTTTATGTAAAAATACTTTTATATACTTTTTCAAAATACACCTCAAGTATTTAATATTCGTCTTTAGAGTTGTAATGAATGTAGATTTTGTATTGTGATATTCTAGTGAAAATATCCTAATTTCATAAATAAGGTATTTATTTGAAATATTGATTTGTTTGGAATTCTTGGTATTTTAGTGTAAAATTTATTCTTGTGATTTTTTAGAAAAAGGTGGAATATTTATATCATAACAAAATAGGTATTTTAATGATAAATATACATATATTTATACAAAAATATATTTTATATTCTAAAAATCTCATTTTCTTAAGATGTCGTATTTTAAATCTTTCGTGACCGAATGCTCCTTGCGGAGGTCTGAATCTCGCACTACTAAGCTCGAGGATGTGCGATAATCCGCACCATCCCGAACAGGTTCCCCAAAATGGGTTGTAGCGGCACTTTGCAAAGATTGTAAAATACTAAACCCTTTAGAAAACGGTTTTATGAAGTAAATGGTATTTATTTGTGAAGATGTAAATTTTCCCGTATTCTATGTTCTAGGGTCTCCTAAGTCAACTGGACTATTTCTAACTGATCCAAAATGACAAGTTGTGAGATAACTCAAATCGCCTCTTCACCGCCAATTGTGGCCAGGTAAGTACAAATGAAGAAAGGAGGGATCCGCTCACGAATCAGGGCCTTTTAAACTTACATTTCTCACTTGCCTAGCTTAGACACCACAAAGTCAGGTTTAGATAAACGACTCATGTCCACAACTTATCCTATTTTCATAATAAGTGGTATTTATTTAAAAACTAAATCTTTTAGAAATGGTTTTATTAAGTAAAGAGTATTTAAATGAAAGTGTTGTTTTCTCGTATTCTAAGTTTTCGATGGTATCGTGTTAGGTTGTAAATGAGTGTGTGAGGAGGTAGGTCGTTACCCCGTGCTCTACTTTAAAGGTATAGCAAGTTTAATGTAGCTAAATGTAAAGTTGAAACAATGTGGTATTTAAGTGAAAAATACGATAACTTGAAATAACCATCATTTTATATAATGAAACTTGATCAATTTGGTTGATTAGTGTTTAATAGTCAACATGAGGAAGTTTAAGTATGATTGTATTAGTGAGAAGTGGAATTTTATAAGAAACCGAATCGGAAATCGGATTTGTTCTGATTCCGTCGGGTTTTGTAAAACAGTATTTTTAGATAGAAGAGATAGGTAGAAATTGGGGCTTACGGGTTTTAGGACACACAAAAGGGTGAGAGGGAAGTAGGGGAATCGCCGATGTGTTGCGTCATCGCCGGTAGTTCCTAAAACGATCGCCGGAGTTCGCCGTAGATTTCGCCCGAGCTTCGCCTCGAGCTCGTTTTTAAAGTGCACAAGATTCTTGGAAATTTTGAGAGAGTGGGCTTAGAATTTTGGGGTGAGAGAGTAGGGGGTAGGGGTGTATTTATAGGGTTAGGGTAGGTGTAGGATTAAAAATTGTAAAATGATATGTAAAAATCATTAAAAATGGATTAAATAGGGTATAATTAGTTCTTTCGAACCGATCTCATAAATTAGAGTGTGCAGGGGGGTCAAGGAGCTGAAAAGACACGACTTTTCAGTTGACGACTCGGCCGTTCGGCCGAGTCCGGCCATCGGCGCCGGCCCGAGTCGGCCGGTCCGCCGGCCGACTCGGGGGTCGGGTAGGTGGGGAGTCTCTTGGGTAAGGCACGGGTGCTTTCAGATTTTCAGGTTCAATAGGAATTTTGGGAGTTATTGTGTGTGGACTGTTGGGCTTCTATAAATATTTAAACAAAATAATATTAAAAATAATGTGGGGCAGGGGATTTGAACTCTGGTGGCTTGGTTCAGCAGAACAAGGTATTACCAATGAGCTACAAGCTCCTTCTTGTAATTATTATGTGAAATAAATACTTAAAGTGGTAACAGCAACATTAAATACTCCAAGTATACTTTAAATTTAAATAAAATTTATGTACACTAAAAATGGAGTTGTTACACTCTACCCTCCTTACAAAAATTTCGTCCTCGAAATTTACAACTCTTATTTCAGCACTAGTTTATAAAGAGGTGTGGATATCTTGTACGCATTTCATCTTCCCTTTCCCAAGTGGAATCTCCTGGAGTGTCATCATTTCCTGATTTAATTAAACCCACCCGCACGACCCTTGAAGGAGGTCAACAAGGTCAGCTACCCTAAAACAAACACATTATATGCAGCAGATAAATACTAGTCAGCTACCGCACACTACGTCTTGACGGAGGTCAACAAACGCAGCACGAATACTAAGTAGGTTTCATCTGAAATGACGGAGGGTTATGACAGGTTTTTCAGAAAACCTTTTGCGTAATGAACTTGATACGTTGTAGAAACAAGTGATTTTGAAAAGGCGTGCTTTTTAGGCTTTTACTAGTTTCTCTAAGGAGGTCACTCCCGGTGAAAGGATCTCGGCTCTTTCCTTATCGAATAAGGTGCAGGATATTTCACAAATACCGCTATGCAAAGCAAGAACTATAGAAGCAATCAAAAACAAAACCGAGTGAGTTGTAGCATCTGCTAGTTTCGCAAAAGAGGTCACTCCCGATGAAGGGATCTCGGCTCTTTCCTTATCGAATAAGGTCCACACCCTTTAAATTTTTATAGAAGCCCAACAGTCCACACACAATAACTCCCAAAATTCCTATTGAACCTGAAAATCTGAAAGCACCTTATTTGGTGCATTGGTCACTCAAAATGGCATGACTAGAAATTCGTAATGTCCATAGCGAGTTCTGAAAGCATTTTTGTGAATATCAGTTTCCTTGACCTTCACCTGATGATATCCTGAACGAAGATCCAATTTAGAGAAAACATAAGATCCACTTAGCTGATCGAATAAATCATCGATGCGCGGGAGTGGATACTTGTTCTTTATAGTGACTTTGTTCAAGGCTCTATAATCGATGCACATTCTGTATGAACCTTTCTTCTTCTTCACAAGTAGTACAGGTGCACCCCAACTTGAAGTGCTGGGACGAATCCATCCTTTCGCCAATAATTCGTCCAACTGTGTTCAGACTTACTTCAAACCTTCCGGACTTAATCTATAAGGTGCTTTGATCACCGATTGTGCTCCTGGTACTAAATCAATACTGAATTCAAGAGCTCGATCGGGTGGCAAACCTGATATATCATCAGGAAATACATCGTCGAACTCTCGAACTACCTCTGGTCTTGATTCTTCCTCCGCTTGAGCTGCTGCAACGACTGCTTCTCTTGGCTTGCTTTGTAGGTATATGGCTCCAGGGTACGGTCTCCGCTTTTGAAATAGAAGACCGGATGGTCTGGAATCTCGAATACTACCCTCCTTTGACGACAGTCGATGGTTGCATAAAAAGTTCCAAGCCAATCCATACCTAGAACCACATCGAAGTTCGGTATGTCCAGTACTTTGAAGTCAGCATAAAACTCTCTGCTGCAGACGACGACTGGACACAAGTTGTATCCCATGGTTGCTTTTAGAACGCCATTTCCTGAACTGATATTCCAGCTGGATACAAGTGGTGAGACTGGAATCGCATGGGTTCGGACGAACCGTTGCGACATAAAGCAGTGAGATGCTCCAGTATCAAACAGTGCTAGTGCAGGTAGTGAGGCTACTAAGATTGTACCTAAGGTATGTGGGATATGTTTTAGGTATAGGGAAAAGTGTGTAGATAAACAAGACTGAAAGAAAAGTTTGAGAAGAAAAGTTTACCGGTGATAACTTGGCCAGTGTCCTCAGCTTCTTCCACTGACATAGTGAAAGCCTGGCGCCTTGGTACATTCCTCCTGGCCTGAGGAGCATTCCTCGGAACGTTCCTTTAAGCTTGATGGAACCGACGAGGAGGTGGTGCAGTTTGTGGTCCTCTGGATGGTGCAGGTAGTGCAAGTCTTGGAGCAAGGGCTTGGATGGCTGGGCGCTGTGGGTAATTGTTTGCTCGCCTGGGTGCAGCAATTGGATTTTGTTTATGAGAACAAGACCCAATACCATGAGTAGCTGAGCCGCAGATCAAGCAAAGGTTGTTCGCACGCCGGTAATCTCTCGCCAGATGCCCATTTCTCTTGCAGTAGTTACAAAAGGCTGGGCTGGGATGATGGTTCGGTACTCCGGGTCGCCTTGGCACAAAAGGTGGCCTGGACGAGGCTCCTCCTGCCATCTGGTTGGCAGGGCGCTTAACTCCTGCAGACTGAGCTCTTCCCCTTGCTTTTATCACTGCCTCATAACTGTGGGCAGCTTCCAGAGCTTCCTCATGTGTTGGAAATTTCCCTGTGGCTAGAGCAGCCTGAATTTCCTTGTCCAAACCTTGTTGAAAGCGACGGGCTCTGATATCATCCGTCGGTATCAAGTGTGCCGTGAATCTGTTTAAGGATTGTGTTAGCTGTGTAGTATGTGATATTTAAAACTTGAACTATTGTGACATATCTTACCGTCTTAGCATGGTGAATTCAGCGTCATACTCATCTACTGACTTGTCCCACATCAAACCTTGTTGTAGATGAATGAACTGATGTTCCATGGCAAACCTGGCAGTCACAGGGAAGTACTTCGCGTTGAACTTCTCATGAAAAGTCTTCCATTCAATAGGCTTTACAAGACGGCTTTCTTCCGCCTTCCACCAGTTGTAAGCATTGTCCGTGAGCTGCAGTTTCGCCACACGGACCCAAGTTATGTCTGGCACTTGTGCTGCCGCCAGATCATCCTCTATGCTTTGTACCCATTCCTCAGCTTCAAGTGGGCTTCCCTTTCCGGAGAACTGCTTCGGATGTAAAGCCCTGAATTTCTTTACCCCAGGTGCGTCAGTCTGGGGATGGTTCAGGAGTTGTTGCTGTCTCTCAAGGAGGCTGCGGATCGCCTCAAGTAGCACCATTTGCTCGGTGGGTGGCGCAGGAACAACAGGTGTGAGAGGTAGTAGTGGAGGTGTGTTGTTGACATTGGTGCTGGTGTTGTTCGGGGAATCCAAAACCTTGAAGAAAAATTTGGGTTAGGACAGATTCAAGTACATGAAATGATAAGATTCGAGGAATATGAAATTGTAAGATTCAAGGAACATGAATTGTAATGAATGTTTTAGTTGCTGGTTCTTGTATTATATTGCTTAGGTTGTTCACGCAGAACAGAACTGCATAGTAGGGTTCTATACAGCTCTGACCTGCATGGGCCGCCAACAAAACCTATCATGCCCCGCTTCCCGGTATACGACGAAGGGGACGCGACTGGTCCGCTACGTATTTACTCTGAACTAAATACGCTAAGCGTATCTAAGCAATATAAAAGTAAAATCACAAGAGACAAGAGATATCAACTGAACAACAACTTTAAATACTCCAAGTATACTTTAAATTTAAATCAAATTTATGTACACTAAAAATGGAGTTGTTACACTAAGGGTAGTTATGATTCCAATTGTTGTAGTTTTTTATTTTTCTTTCTGCGACCGTATGTGTAATATGTGGTGTATCG
The DNA here is from genome assembly GCA_030015575.1 of Agapanthus africanus. Taxonomy (NCBI): domain Eukaryota; kingdom Viridiplantae; phylum Streptophyta; class Magnoliopsida; order Asparagales; family Amaryllidaceae; genus Agapanthus; species Agapanthus africanus. The sequence continues at coordinate 175,536,035 of JASDDO010000010.1, forward strand.
CCGGTTTCGTTGCTATACGTTAACGACAATTAGGATACGCATATTTACTTACGTTGATGACATGTGATGTTATGTGTTGCTGTGATATATTATATTGGATCGTCGTGATTTGAATAGCCGGGGGTTTTATGTAAGATGAGAGTTTTTCATTATCATTCATGTAAAATTCATTGTATGTAATATTCTTTTATTGGGGTACTTCCGGGTTGAGGATGATGTCACCATTGTATATTATTTACTTTTCCGCATTAGGATAGACCCAAGGTGGGGAGAACAAGTAACCGGGTTCCGGGGTCCAGTGGGAGGCCATCTCGAGGAGTCGAGATCGGGTCTCCTAACCCTAGAATTGGTAGAGTTGCTTGCCGCTCTCGTAGGGGTCTAGGGATGTGGGTTTGGCTATTCATCGCGACCATGGAATCCGGGTTTTTAACAGGCTCAAAATAAAATACGGACCTCCTAGTATATCCAATATTTCATATGTTATCTTCTGCTGCTGATATTCTGTGATGTGATCATTCTATATGCGTTTGACGAATACTTTATTATTGTATATATGATATATCATAAACGTTGCTTATGTTTTGCACCCGTGCTTGTTCCGCCCCGGTATGCCGTTAGTTAAGTAACCTAACGGTGCATAATAGGACACTATGGCGAATGCGGATGGCATAAGCGTACGTTATATTTTCGTTTCTTCTGTGATGCTTAGGAAGCATACATGATGGGACGTCATTAATGAGATTAATAAAAGAAAAAGAAACCGAAAAGATGTTGTAGAATCATATTTTCAAAAAGGGTAGCACTAGTTTTTGCTTTGCATAGCAGTATTCCTTGACTAGTAGCCTATGGTTACTCCAAATGGCATTGGTCACTCCAAATAGCATGACTAGAAATTCGTAATGTCCATAGAGAGTTCTGAAAGCTGTTTTGTTAATATCAGTTTCCTTGACCTTCACCTGATGATATCCTGAACGAAGATCCAATTTAGAGAAAACACAAGATCCACTTAGCTGATCGAATAAATCATCGATGCGCGGGAGTGGATACTTGTTCTTTATAGTGACTTCGTTCAAGGCTCTATAATCGATGCACATTCTGTATGAACCTTTCTTCTTCTTCATAAGTAGTTTTGCACATGCTATCTTCGTTCAGGATTTTCAAGGGTCGTGCGGGTGGGTTTAATTAAATCAGGAAATGACGGGTTGAACTTGACTAGTAGCCTATGGTTTGTTGACCTCCGTCAAGGTCATAGGACGCTAGGAGCAGAATATTATCGGGATTTTCAAGTGTTGAAATTTGCAATGAGATTGCATACCTTCTATGAGATAGTTGGATCCCGATACCCACCGTGAGTAAGAGTTACTCCTTGGAGAGTTTTACACATGACAATTAGCCGATCAAGTAGGTGTCTGGAAAGGTGTTAACGGGGTAATGCCTCTGGGAAACCGAGGTTTATTTTAATTAGGTCCGTGCGAAAGCACGGGGAACCTCCCTCAAAATACCAACACTGGCCTGGCCGAAAGATTGGCGAACTTGTAAGGTGTAATTAATCCCGGCTAGTCTTACCTTCTAGGGTTTGAAGGAAGATTTGATGAAAACAGTGGGAGCCATCCTAATTAGATAAGATAACAACCAATCTAATCTTGCAAGAGCATACGCTAAAGTGTTTTCTTCTCTCTCTCTCCAGGCAGCGATCATGTCAGGCCTTAATCAAGATAATAATATGGATGTATTGACCGAACCCGCTTGTTATACTGAGCAGGGGAACGTTGGTTCCGTTCTTTCTTATAATTGTTATAAGACTGAGCAGGGAATAGGGACATATCCGGATTCCCACGCCGCTCAAACAAAGAATAAGCATATTGATGCATCTTCTTCGGGTATATTAGTTATCGAGAACTGTTTCTCAGTTTACTCTACGTCCAGGGTATTAGATACCAGATCGGGATCCCACATATGTAAAATGTTACATGGGCAACGGAAAGGTAGAGAACTAGGAGAGGGTGATCATTCCGTAAGAGTAGGGAATTGTGTGTAAGTCTACGGTAGCGCCCCGACCGTCATTCTAACGCCAAACGCGGAACAAAAACTTTTATAACTGGCGCTATCGCATACTTTAACCCGGATCTTGCCATTAACGCTAAACTAACAAACTGTAAAGTGGTAGAAAGGCTATACCGATCGATCCGAGTCACTCGGTCTTTAGCCATCATCCCATGCTCCTCATGGCAACTTCGATCTCTTGTCTCCTCATCGAGGTGGCACCACGACAACGGATCTTTAAACGGGCTCCCGCCTCTATACCGAGGCAACTCGGACATCAAGTCTGCTAAAAGAGATGACCAAGATGAAGTAGAGAATGGGTAGAATACTTTGTCTCAAACACCCTAAGGTTCTCATCACATGAGAGGGTTAGGGTGGAGGTTGAAGAAGATGCTTAGAGATGGAAATTGTGAACTCAAGAAACTCTAGTGAGCAAAAGAAAACCAAGCTCATAAACTTTTGTTTTCTTCTCATTCTTTGTGAATAGATATATGAGGTTGTATTTATCAAAAACCAAAGAGAAATATCTTATGAAAACATCTCCTCAAATATCCATACCCAAAACAAAACTCATTAAGTCTTTAATGACTCACTAGATCACTCATTACATGAGTCATTAGTGAACATTCTAGAATCAATGAGTCATACTAATGAGTTACACTTTCCAAAATCCATTTAATCATTTAAACTAAAATGATTAACTAAAAAGAAATGCATCTTCTAAAGTATTCTCGTAACGGATTACGAGAATAACCCTCACCTGTATATACATACCTGTATCCGTATTCCGACCGAATACGAATACAAGAGACTAAAATATTCCGACTCAATTAATACTTGGATCCGGCTTAAACCAAAGCCCACCAGTATTATCTGTCCGAAATATGACACGTGCACAAGTGCACGTGCATTTTCGAACCCTGCCATAAAACCATACGGCCTCTACAACGTTTCGCCCGAACTTTGGAAACTATCTATGGGGGACTCTAAAGACTCATCAGTACCCTGGCAGTGGATTTAACCACAAGCACGTCAGCGGCACTAGCTGTGCGTAACGGCTGCCCATGTACTGACCGAAAGAGAAGTTGATGAGCGAACTCATCCTGGAACCCTACTGAGCCTATCTGTAAGAATATACATACAGTCTGGTCCGTTCGTCTATGAGCATCGCATATCGGGCCTAGGGGCTGGTAACGTCAGACCCCCAATAGCGGTATATGTCGTGTCGGAGAGTAGCCCTGAACACCCTGAGAAACTACTGGAATGCTTACCAGTAATTCTCACCTGCCTTGGCCAAGGACTTGGTGTAATGGCTCTCCTGGACACAGCACGATCTCACCCCCAATACCGGGAGAGACAAATCCCCTGCCGATCCGCTCACTTGCCTCCATGTGGCTCGGGACTGTACCCAACTAAAACCTGTTTGCACGACTCCTTTGAGCCGTGGTAGGGTAGTAATCAAAGTACAGTGGGAACTCCCACGAGACAAATGACGACCTCAGGTCGATGAACTAACCTGTACAGATGTCACCAGGGAACTTCTATCTGACGCTAGGTATAAATCCAACTAGCAGGTTCCCGGCGTGTCCTGTCCGGTGTACTCATAACCCAATGAGCACTTGTATACATATTAGGTGATCCAACTGACACCAGTGGCTTGTGAGACCGGCCACCGTCCCTCGTCGGGGTCTCGACTGTATACACTAGTCTACTCTGGGGTATCGATGCCCTGTCTTGAAACTCCCACGACTAGGGACCACTTTTAAGGATGTGCTTATAGACTACCCAACTCTCACGTATATGATCGCCATCACACTGTTGGTAGTCAAGCAGGATCCTAAGGGCTCTTTATCAACGTGTAATAGTGAACAGTAATGTCACCTAAAGCTGTACACGACTGATAAAGGCAAACCAGATAGCATACTATCATCTTGAATAAGACTGTCCTACCGGTATAGGTCCTCCCTCAATCATTGCAATCACGTACCTGCGATCCAATAATTGACTTTGAGGGCACTATATCTAACAATCTCCCACTTGCATTTAAGGCTAATTATTGCGATGTCGCATACTCACAGCCCGTGTGATACCGAACACTCTACTAATCAGTTTCACAAAATCCGTTTGTAAAACTATTGTGTTCGAGAAATAGCCTCAGTGAGTGGATCCGCCCTGATGTTTCTTTCTATGTCTCTCTTAATCTCAAGTTCACGGAGAAAGCCATCTCCCGAATTGAGTAATACCTGTCTTAGAACATGTCTGGATATCTGATGGGACCTAGTTCATAAATGAACTCCAAATCCAAACTTCTTAGACTGTATCGACAACTGAAACTAATCAGTATCCAGCACCATGCCTCCCACAGTATCCTCTTGGACCACCTGTCCATAATACTGCCCCTCATCAGAGGGAAAACTATAACTCTGACAATCACTCTGTCATCTATGTCACCTTTGGAAGCCTGGAATGATAACCGTCTCCCGAAGGAGGCTGCCGTCATCAAATCCCTAGAACATTCACTTATGTTCTAAAACTGCATCCGTATGTTTCTCCAGGATTGGATTAATATAAACTTATCGCATCTAGTGCAAAAACAACATCTGGTGTGGTACTTGACATCTCACGATTGACTCAATTGCCTAAGCAAGTGATATGCCAATCATGCATATCCCTCTCCCCTTTAGTCTGTAAGACACCTTTAGAGAGGGAGACTCCATCACCTGCAGGTATACCACCATGCCAGGAGTCGTCCATTCTAAAATACTATCAGAATACTGTCAAAGTACCCACATTGGGAAACTACCTAAATCTCGATCTAAAACCATAGATCTAGTAACCAGAATGTCAGATATTATATCCATATCTTTTGTGGAGAAACAACTGTGTGACAACCACAGTGTAACCGATCGTAGTATAGGAATTTTACTTCCTACTCTGTGTATGTCATCCAAATACCAGGACATCACACCCTACTACCTTCTTAACAGATCCATCCCCTATTCTGATGAAGTCAAAGCCATGACTTTCATATCAAAATTAGATGATCTATCTCCGCTATATCTGCTCTAGTCTATAAATAGACCTAAGCTACTTGCCCACTTACTTCTGCTGCTCCCACTGACCACAAAAACCCTCTAGTAGAATAATATATACGTGTACTTCTAAATCTAGTTTAGAACGACGTTATACTTAACCTCCTGCCGGGTCTCATAGCCTGGAACGACGGTAGTGTCAAGTCTGGGTAAACAAGAACCTCCCTGTCACCGTCCTTGAAGCTACCAGAGTACCTCTCGGGTGCTTGAGGTTACCCACCATATCTGCGGAGTGGCTAATGGAATGTCAAACCTGATTGAATCTTTACGTCCTATTAAATTTTTCGTAATCGTTTACGGTTCTGGAATCACTTCCAGTTCTACCATACTCCCACTACTGTTTTCTGAAAAAAAAATTTACATTTTACTAAAACTGTGGCGAGTCAAGAACAATATCACCATTGATCTTTCAGATGGTAGAAAGTCAACCCTCGTCATAGCCTGGGCCAACCCGCAAACTACCATTACAAAAACGTGCCTTGAGGTATCTAGAGTCTGGTTTTAATCATAAGCTGGACAACTCCTTGTACCTTAACATCGTTAAGATATGAACCATTCTATATCCAATATAGAAACTTTGGCACTTATTTAATAGGAACCAGATTCAAAACATGCAGCTGTCTCCAGTGCATATCAACTTAATAGAAAGAGGCTAATCAGCATTACTCAACTTAGGAATGCATCCAATTATGAGTAACCTGAAAGATAAACAAGTTGCTCAAAACCATTACTTTCAACCGAATACCAATCACAAGTATCTACATCTTCGATCACCTTGAAGAATCCCGATACTTGCGACACCTGGTTCTCTACTTTATTCTTATACCTATAACTTCTCAAAACTTAGACATTGTATTTCTACGAAACACTTGTCTAAAAACTAGAGAAGTCACAAGTAAACAGAATATAGTACGAGGACCAACCCCTTTGTCCTGATGTACACTGGACAACATACAACACTCTGTATGAGTCCCATGAGTCGAATAACTCAAAACCTGTATATCGTAGGTTGAAAACTGTACTTATGGTTAACAACTACTCCGTTGTTCAATGTTCCTTACCCAATCGTTAACTGATATAGGTAAATGTCATGGACATAATTTCAAAAAGTTATATCTCACTTTTTAAAAATAAACGTACAGATATATCATTTTGAAATTGGAGCACAACAAACGGATACTCAAAACCAAATACATGCCGTCCGGCAAAATCCCAGGCGATTTCCTCAAATATCACCAATTACAACGAATCCCGATATAATGAGGATGATCACCTAATTCCCAATAACTTACTCTCACTCATCATCTGTAAAACCATACGGATGTGAGAATCATGCCTGGTAATTACATACCCTGGAGTAAGTATCTAATCGGGAAATCAGTTTTTCTTTAACAATGCACAGTGAAACTGAAACATGAAAATGTTTCGTAGGGGTATCCTGGTATTCCTAGTAATGCCTCTTCCATAATCCAATTCATGACTGTAACCGTATATTTCTTTGCCATCTCTCCAAATACCTTTATTTGTCTTTATTCATTACCTTCTGTACACCCCCTTTAGGCTTAGTGGTTTTCTTCCTTCCCTACCGTTCGGCACCAGCCTATGGTTTGGAAGAAGACTATCCAGTAAGCATAATAGGTATACTCTCCTAATCCTAGGAGTACTCGTAACCTGAGAAAAGGTGATGATAAAAGACAACTAAATAATACCTTATTCTATTTCTCTCGAACTGGGGAAAAAAGCAAAGGTGAAGTAGGAGTGGCGATGAAGTACGCGGTTTGGTCGTGAATGATAGCAGTCGCAATTTACTTTGCCCTCTTTCTTATCCCTTTATTTTTTCTTTACTTATTACCTTCTGTAAACCCTACTTAGGCTAATTGGTTTTCTTCATTCCTACTTTTCGGCACCTGCTTATGGTTTAGAAGAAGACTATCTAATAAGCGTAATAGGTGTACTCTCCTAAACCAAGGAGCCCTCGCAACCTGAGAGAATGTGATAATAAAAGACAACTGAATAAACCAATTCAATTTCTCCTGAACCTGGATCCATCCTCGAAGAAGTCCCTTCGAGTTAGTATATAACCATACGATGGATCTATCCAATGGAAGTGGATGTTCGTAATAATACGAGGTGTTCTGAGAAATGTAAAGGTGTAACGTTTTGAAAATCGTTTCGGTGGAATTTCGAAAAAACGGTAAAATAAGGGGGTTTTCTGTAAAAAGTCAAAATACAAATATCTTATTATAAAAATTAAATATACATATTCTAGATATGTAATTGCTATTATTTGGTGTTTATTGAGCCGCTGGTGAAATTTCAAATTTTCTGAAAAAAAATATTATTTTATTATTATTTTAAGCCGTCACTAATACATTTAATTAAGGAAAATTACAAATTGGAATGGGTTGATACAAACTTTGTGCATCATGACACACTAAAACAAAATGTAACATGTGGCTTTAAAATGAATTGGACTTGTCATGTGGGTTCTTGAAATTTAGGAATGAGTTATATGAAAATTAATTAATTAATAAAAAGACTTAATGAATATGGAAATTTGAGAAGTTCCTACACAAACCCACACACCCACACCTCTCCCTCTCTTTCCCTCCCCTTGTGGCCGAGCCTCCCCTTTGGCAGCCCAAAAAAAATGTTCACCCCATTTCACTCCTAAGGTCAAGAGAAGAAAAGAAAATAAAAAAAGAAAATTAAGAAAACATTAAGTAAAGAAGTATGGGTACTTGGGTATTGGAGTTGACTAACTTTTCCTCACTCATTTTTCCCCCATTCTCTTCCTCCTTGGCTGAAACTGCAGCAGCCCCCTCCCCCAAAATCCACTCAATTTTTGCATCAAAAAAGTCCACAAAATGCTTCAAAATCAACACAAATTCAAAGCAAAATTCAAATCCAACTCCTACCCATTATTTCTTTGCCTTAGCTAACATGAATCATGGAGCAAGAGAGCAATTTAAAGGCCAAGATTTTCATGTTGGGTCTCTTGAACTTTGAGGTATAATCTAAATCCTATTGTTAATTGTTGTATTTATACTTTGAATCAAGACATAATTAGTTCGTAATATTGGTTTGATTGCAAGTTTAAGATTTCAAGAGGGTGTTTTGGAATTGAAGTGAGTGTTGTATCACTTGATTTTGGTTGTAATGGGTAGTTTACCATATTAAGTTTTGGAAAATGTAAGCTAGTGGTTAGTTTACTAATTGTTGCTTCAAAAATTGTCCAATTTCATAAATTTTGCTAACTAGGTTTTAATGAAATACACATATAATTGAGATTAAAATCTAATTAAGTTTTTCATGGCATTATTAACATTATAAATTATGGTTTAATATTTTAGTATGTGCAAAACCAAGCTTAATGGTAAAATTGTGAATTTTTACTTTAAAAAGAGTTAAAATCGATGTTTTTGCAAACTAGGAATTTGGAAATTATGCAAATTTATGAGTTTAAATTATGGAAATGGTTTTTATGACTTATTTAAGATATTTAATAAATATATTGGCCGCTACATTCATTTAAATATCGTGTTTTGTACAAAAACGGCGAATTGCGCTTGCTAGATTTCCGGAAAAATGACTTTTTGAGTGAAATTGGCGTTTTTGTGAGTTTCAACCTAGTTTATATTAAAATTAGTGTTCGTGAATGTGCAAATGAGTGTATTTGGGTTTTTCTCGATGGTTTGGCGTTTGTACGCCGACGTCGAGGGTTTTTGGGTTGATTTGTGAAAGCAACCATAGGCTTTGACCTATGTGGGATTCGTGTGTCGTTTTGGTCATGAGTCGGATTTTAATACGATGCGGTGCGTTATGATATGTAGGTACCCCCATGTGGACTTCGAGACGACAAACAAGCGCGTGGCAACGTAGGCACCGGCTAGCGAGGACCAGGTGAGTAGATTTATATCTACGGGGAGAAGTCGGGTGGATGGCGTATAGCACCCCCGCAGTCCGTGGTGGTGTATACGGATGCGTATACACACCAACAATTATTATATGTTATTTGGGATTAATAACGATGCTTAGGATGGATATTGGTGTGTTGGATTACTTTAGAGTTGCGAACCCTAGGGTAGTGTTACACACACACATACATACTTGCATACATTCCTATTGATATGTGCTCATGGGATTCTTTATAGTTATGTGTTCACATGGGTATGGGACTATGTGTTCACATACGGATTGAGGATGATACTTGGGATTGAGCTGAGTCGATGAGATTTGATTTGAGGCCGTGAGATCGGTGATATAGCAGGGTTCGTATCTTAAATACGACATGACGTTGTAGCGGGTCCTTGACGTAGTGTTTCACACACGTCCATGCATACGTAGGCGGTATCAGTATGGTACTAGACGTAGATCAGTACCCCGATCATGATATTTGATAAAGAGGATACCAGGTGAATAGTATGATGAATGTGATATTGAACCGTACCAGATTGCGATGCCGTACGACGGATTTACGTACGAGCTATATTGATGATTGATCCGCACTCTTGACTTGGGACGCCTGATTATAGATATGGTATCGGATATGATATTATTGAGGCGGGATCACCGACTATACATATACAGGTATGTATATGTATCGACTCAGATGATAGGCGGTTTCCTTACCCGTAGTTCAGCTTGTTAGTTCAGCCGTATAGTTTAGTGTAGTTGTTAGATTAGATTAGACTTCTTACCTATTTCAAAAACTAACGAATCGTGGGCATTTTTAAAGACAGCTCAAGGGAATCTACGGATATTTCAGAAACGACGTATCTTTTCATAAAAACACCGTAGCCCCTATTTTCAAAACCCCATGATTCGTGTTATTTCAAAAGGCACCATTTGTAGGACTTATATTAGATTATTGCAGATTAGTTATCGTTGTGTCTAGTATTCAGCTCCCGCACATTATTGTTGTTCGCTCTGCCTCGCATATTTATTTTGCTGCATATTCCATTATTGATATCATGCTGTTAGGACACCAGCACCATTACCGATGATGCGTATGTACCACGTACACCTACTTGCCGGCTCACACACATCTTCATCGGTAATTGCCATGTCACGTACACTTTAGAGAATATGATTGCTTGACTTAGATTGTTAGCTAGTAGTTTTGACATGATATTAGTGTACTTCCCTTATATGCCATATTAGACATTGTAGTTATTACCTACCACTTCATGCATACGGTTATTCAGTTGTTCATGCCTAGTTCATTATCATTGACATATGCACTTGTGATGATTTCTTGAGATTTATGATATTTCTGGATTTCGGGGAAAGCCGCAAAATTTACAACTTATGATCTTTTAAAATATAAAATGTTGCGGTTTTCTAGTGATGTAAAGTGTCGTCCACCATGAGTTTGCTGTGGTTTTGGAGATCCGTGTCGAGGAGTGGAGGAACCGTCACGGGTACATGGTGGGCCCGGTATGGTACCCCGGGGCAAGAGGAATGTGGTGTTGACGTTGAGCCTGGCTGGGGAGCACTACCTACCGGTGATATTACCCGACGCGTCGGATATCCGGAGGATACCGTCGTGGTCTTGAGATGGATGGTAGGGGCCGGTCTGGACTGACGGCGCCCTAGATATTGAGATTGAGACATTGATATTTCGAGACAGTGAGATTTATGTTTTGTGTCGATGCTAGACATTGTTGATGCTGATTTCATTTATGAAACCTCAGTTTAAAAATACGAAGGAAATCTCACTAATTTATGAAAACAGTTTCTTCATTTACATGTATTCTGTTTCATGCATTCATACCTCATTCATATGATATATTGCTACTTGAGGCCCTGACACGGGCACATGAGATTACACTCGGGTTAGATATTTACCCTAGCCTTGTTATAGGCTGCATGTTATATACTTATTTTTGAGGATATATTATGATCATTGACCTAGGATTGCGTTATTTATGCGATTTGTGTGCGTAGATGGTTTTCTATTCACGAGTTGGCAACTCACCCCCGTTGTGCCCCAGTTTCTTGCAGGTTTGCCGTACAGGTTTCATTACGGCTTTGCGGGCTTAGTTTCATTTGGGTGACTTGCTAGTAGGTGGGTTTTTCTGGTATCGTACCCATCATATTATCTTGTATATCATTATTCTGTTGTATCTAGAAGTTCCATCAACCAAACATGTATCTATTGAGATAGAGACCAGTGTTGTTTATTCTTTCGACCTTAGAGTCGCTCGTTATATTTCTGGTGGTTTTGAGTTCCCTTTTGAGTTTTTGATCCTCGCCGTTGGCGCTGTATATTATATTGCTTGTGTGGTTGTGACCGTCGATTGACGAAGAGCTAGCTCCCGTTTGGGGATGCCTTTTATTGATTTCGTATACTATTCATGTTATATCCCGTTTGGGAGCCAGTATTTACAAAGAAGACTATGCCGAAATTTTCAGTAAATTTTTGATGTTTTTAGAAACCCGCATAATTCGGCTTATGCTATTAAAACTACTTGATTTAAATTGGTTTTTCCTACTCTCTACTATTTTCTTGGTTTGGATTTCTGGGTTTTCGGTTTACTTAGATTACGTACGCCTCGAGACGTTCGTAGTTTAAGTGCCGGTCATGTTCCGTATTTTCGGGTCGTGACAAAGTTGGTATCAGAGCGTTATGTTTTAACTTTCGGAGCGTAGGATGACCCTTGGTTGATGGAATAGGTAACTAAAGTAGAGTGACGTACCGTTGGTATGTTCCGCGGCATATTTACGACACGCCACTCCACTTATGAAGCCTTAGGATGTACATTTCCTTGTTCAGTATTATATTCCTTCCTGATCTAGCCTCATCGGTACCAGTTTGGTTTTGCTGCTACGATTACGGGCAGGGAGAGCTACGGCTAGAGTTGCGGTCAGCAAGAGCTCGTCACGAACGAGGACTGACCAGGGCATGATTCCGGCGACACCCGATTGTAGAGAGGTGTCTTTTGACTGTGTTTCCGCGCCACGAGCGTTTGGCGGATCGCCTTTATGAGGTTACTCGGATGTGCTGATCGACACTAGAGGATTGAGCCACTGACAGAGGCCAGCCAGATTTTGATGACCGTTGGCGTGTTGCTTACTCCTGATGATTGAGGCACTGTTCAGCGTGCAGACGAGCGAGCCAGTTGTTGCTGCGAGCGACGAGATATCGCCCCATATGTTGGAACTATGGCGGGGCGAGTTGTACGAATAGATGATAGAAGGTCGCTAGTCACCCGATGATGAATGACTAGGACAGGTGGTTCGTTCGCTTACCCCGATGCGAGATCATCAGATAGATTGATTCCAGCTAGAGGCGACTTCACGCGGAGGCGTTTGGAGTCGACAGAGACGATCGAATGTCAGAAACCTATTTATCCAAGTTTAAAGTAGTCGGAAAGACATGCAGGCAATTCTATGGTCCCTCTAGAAGAATGAAACCCTAACTCGACTTAATGACCGTGTGAAAGCCTTTGAACCTTCGGGTTTGCGGCAGTTCTACGGCCCCATTAGTGAGGCTTGGGTTTTCCCTTCTACGGCTGGACCACCGATGCTGTGGTATGTACTCGATACTATTAAACTGTGCCCAAGATGTTGAGCTCTTGGGGGATTATGAGGTTTTGACGACTCGATCGGATGGCTCGACTTAATTCGGATGCTAGGTGGTGAGATGCATTCTTGGGAGACTCCAGATACGAGGATAGCCGTTGGAGCTCAGTCCATGCAGCCACGACGAGACGAGTCCGAAGCGGTCGACATTAGAGAAAAGCGGAGTAAAAGGTTCGCACCAGATCTAGATGAGATGATGTTCCACTCCGCCGACATCAGAGAGGCGATGCGCATGCCGAGGCATGGTACTTGGACTTACCTTCTAGAAGGAGTCGCGATGAGTATGCAGTCGTTCCAGAGCAAGATGCAGATATATGAAAGGATAGCGACTTCCGGGCAGTTGGCAGAGACGAGACATGGAAGAGACCGTGAGCAGGATTCCTTCCAGACACTGCTGCAATGATACTTGCACCCAGGATCAGAGGTGTCATGTACATTCAGAGAGCCAGAGGCCGACGCCAGTGATATGCTGTCTTACGAGTGGTCGCGATGGTTGACCGGGAGATGACAAGAGACGTGCCAGAACTGGATCATCCCCGTTAGCACACCCGACAGGGCCAATGAGCCGATGGACCGAAAGATTGGTAATCCACAGTGAAGACTTTGACCCAGGAGTGGTCATGGTTACGCACCCCAGCAGGACAGAGTTCATGATCATCGACGAGACGTCCCACTAGTGACCGCGACAGTTGGCCGAGATTCTTAGAGGTGGAGCAGTACTATTCCTCCATTATTGATTCCGATGTTTTGGGTGATTTATTCGTATGATTTAATTTTGATGACTGAGGATTTATGATCTTTGCACAGTGTTGCACTTGATATCGTTTTCGTGCTTTAGTTTCACATATTTGTGATTTTACGGTTTTAGACATTTGAGTTGATTTTGTGTATGCACGCACACGATTTGGTTCCTGCACTCTGTATAGTTTATATATGCTTGCAGTGCAGTGATACGCCTTTTGTGCACCTTGTGCACCTGATTGATTTTGCGCACATTCGGCGCTTGATATTGGATTTCATGATTTCGTGTACGATGGATGCACCTGATTTAGATTTTCGCGCATGTTGAGCGCATGTCTTGAGATGCGATTTTGGTGCACACCAGATGCACTAAATCGAGATTTTTCGTGCATGTCAGATGCACCTGATTTTGCTGTCAGGCACACATGTTGCCTACGACAGATGTTTCGTGCACACCCGATGCACTTAGATGTTTCTGTGCGCATGCATGGCACATTCATGGATTTTGATTTCCGTGCGCACCAGACGCACGTAGTATTCATGTGCATATTTTGGGATTGATTTCTTATAGAGCAGTACGTTTTTATGATATGCTATGTGTTTTCGTACTGAGCAGGACTAGTCAGAGGACAGTACCTGAATATATTTTGCATGCATTGATAGTTATTGAAGGGATTCCAAAAAGAGAGCTATAGCCTCAGTATTTACCTACGTGTCTGATATGACACGAAATGTTTAAAACAAGGAGGCCCTTTTAAATTGTTTCCAAAACGGCGGAACGTACGTTTCAAACAAAGGTATATATGTATATAGTTATTTTCTTATGATAGACGTCCGCCACTGTGCAGTGGTATACGCGTTGCACAGCGACTTAAAGAGATTTGGCATGCATTTCCTTCAGATACTTACAGATATAGATTCGATGTTTACATGTATAGTTTCGAGTTATATCATATTGGTTTGATTTGGATTTGGCATTGATGTCTTCTCCATGACTCCGATGATTGCGGGATGCTTGACGGAGTTTTGATTTGAGTTATATGCTCATTTTTCATGCGCGTGCGCTGCGCTACGATTTGTTTTATGTATATACAATTTCGGAGCCCCGACGACTTGATGGGTTTTCTTAGATGTTTTAGTATTTGGGGGAGTTTGAATTTAAATTCTGGGACCGAATTTCTTTAAGGGGGGAAGATTGTAACGTTTTGAAAATCGTTTCGGTGGAATTTCGAAAAAACGGTAAAATAAGGGGGTTTTCTGTAAAAAGTCAAAATACAAATATCTTATTATAAAAATTAAATATACATATTCTAGATATGTAATTGCTATTATTTGGTGTTTATTGAGCCGCTGGTGAAATTTCAAATTTTCTGAAAAAAAATATTATTTTATTATTATTTTAAGCCGTCACTAATACATTTAATTAAGGAAAATTACAAATTGGAATGGGTTGATACAAACTTTGTGCATCATGACACACTAAAACAAAATGTAACATGTGGCTTTAAAATGAATTGGACTTGTCATGTGGGTTCTTGAAATTTAGGAATGAGTTATATGAAAATTAATTAATTAATAAAAAGACTTAATGAATATGGAAATTTGAGAAGTTCCTACACAAACCCACACACCCACACCTCACCCTCTCTTTCCCTCCCCTTGTGGCCGAGCCTCCCCTTTGGCAGCCCAAAAAAAATGTTCACCCCATTTCACTCCTAAGGTCAAGAGAAGAAAAGAAAATAAAAAAAGAAAATTAAGAAAACATTAAGTAAAGAAGTATGGGTACTTGGGTATTGGAGTTGACTAACTTTTCCTCACTCATTTTTCCCCCATTCTCTTCCTCCTTGGCTGAAACTGCAGCAGCCCCCTCCCCTAAAATCCACTCAATTTTTGCATCAAAAAAGTCCACAAAATGCTTCAAAATCAACACAAATTCAAAGCAAAATTCAAATCCAACTCCTACCCATTATTTCTTTGCCTTAGCTAACATGAATCATGGAGCAAGAGAGCAATTTAAAGGCCAAGATTTTCATGTTGGGTCTCTTGAACTTTGAGGTATAATCTAAATCCTATTGTTAATTGTTGTATTTATACTTTGAATCAAGACATAATTAGTTCGTAATATTGGTTTGATTGCAAGTTTAAGATTTCAAGAGGGTGTTTTGGAATTCAAGTGAGTGTTGTATCACTTGATTTTGGTTGTAATGGGTAGTTTACCATATTAAGTTTTAGAAAATGTAAGCTAGTGGTTAGTTTACTAATTGTTGCTTCAAAAATTGTCCAATTTCATAAATTTTGCTAACTAGATTTTAATGAAATACACATATAATTGAGATTAAAATCTAATTAAGTTTTTCATGGCATTATTAACATTATAAATTATGGTTTAATATTTTAGTATGTGCAAAACCAAGCTTAATGGTAAAATTGTGAATTTTTACTTTAAAAAGAGTTAAAATCGATGTTTTTGCAAACTAGGAATTTGGAAATTATGCAAATTTATGAGTTTAAATTATGGAAATGGTTTTTATTACTTATTTAAGATATTTAATAAATATATTGGCCGCTACATTCATTTAAATATCGTGTTTTGTACAAAAACGGCGAATTGCGCTTGCTAGATTTCCGGAAAAATGACTTTTTGAGTGAAATTGGCGTTTTTGTGAGTTTCAACCTAGTTTATATTAAAATTAGTGTTCGTGAATGTGCAAATGAGTGTATTTGGGTTTTTCTCGATGGTTTGGCGTTTGTACGCCGACGTCGAGGGTTTTTGGGTTGATTTGTGAAAGCAACCATAGGTTTTGACCTATGTGGGATTCGTGTGTCGTTTTGGTCATGAGTCGGATTTTAATACGATGCGGTGCGTTATGATATGTAGGTACCCCCATGTGGACTTCGAGACGACAAACAAGCGCGTGGCAACGTAGGCACCGGCTAGCGAGGACCAGGTGAGTAGATTTATATCTACGGGGAGAAGTCGGGTGGATGGCGTATAGCACCCCCGCAGTCCGTGGTGGTGTATACGGATGCGTATACACACCAACAATTATTATATGTTATTTGGGATTAATAACGATGCTTAGGATGGATATTGGTGTGTTGGATTACTTTAGAGTTGCGAACCCTAGGGTAGTGTTACACACACACATACATACTTGCATACATTCCTATTGATATGTGCTCATGGGATTCTTTATAGTTATGTGTTCACATGGGTATGGGACTATGTGTTCACATACGGATTGAGGATGATACTTGGGATTGAGCTGAGTCGATGAGATTTGATTTGAGGCCGTGAGATCGGTGATATAGCAGGGTTCGTATCTTAAATACGACATGACGTTGTAGCGGGTCCTTGACGTAGTGTTTCACACACGTCCATGCATACGTAGGCGGTATCAGTATGGTACTAGACGTAGATCAGTACCCCGATCATGATATTTGATAAAGAGGATACCAGGTGAATAGTATGATGAATGTGATATTGAACCGTACCAGATTGCGATGCCGTACGACGGATTTACGTACGAGCTATATTGATGATTGATCCGCACTCTTGACTTGGGACGCCTGATTATAGATATGGTATCGGATATGATATTATTGAGGCGGGATCACCGACTATACATATACAGGTATGTATATGTATCGACTCAGATGATAGGCGGTTTCCTTACCCGTAGTTCAGCTTGTTAGTTCAGCCGTATAGTTTAGTGTAGTTGTTAGATTAGATTAGACTTCTTACCTATTTCAAAAACTAACGAATCGTGGGCATTTTTAAAGACAGCTCAAGGGAATCTACGGATATTTCAGAAACGACGTATCTTTTCATAAAAACACCGTAGCCCCTATTTTCAAAACCCCATGATTCGTGTTATTTCAAAAGGCACCATTTGTAGGACTTATATTAGATTATTGCAGATTAGTTATCGTTGTGTCTAGTATTCAGCTCCCGCACATTATTGTTGTTCGCTCTGCCTCGCATATTTATTTTGCTGCATATTCCATTATTGATATCATGCTGTTAGGACACCAGCACCATTACCGATGATGCGTATGTACCACGTACACCTACTTGCCGGCTCACACACATCTTCATCGGTAATTGCCATGTCACGTACACTTTAGAGAATATGATTGCTTGACTTAGATTGTTAGCTAGTAGTTTTGACATGATATTAGTGTACTTCCCTTATATGCCATATTAGACATTGTAGTTATTACCTACCACTTCATGCATACGGTTATTCAGTTGTTCATGCCTAGTTCATTATCATTGACATATGCACTTGTGATGATTTCTTGAGATTTATGATATTTCTGGATTTCGGGGAAAGCCGCAAAATTTACAACTTATGATCTTTTAAAATATAAAATGTTGCGGTTTTCTAGTGATGTAAAGTGTCGTCCACCATGAGTTTGCTGTGGTTTTGGAGATCCGTGTCGAGGAATGGAGGAACCGTCACGGGTACATGGTGGGCCCGGTATGGTACCCCGGGGCAAGAGGAATGTGGTGTTGACGTTGAGCCTGGCTGGGGAGCACTACCTACCGGTGATATTACCCGACGCGTCGGATATCCGGAGGATACCGTCGTGGTCTTGAGATGGATGGTAGGGGCCGGTCTGGACTGACGGCGCCCTAGATATTGAGATTGAGACATTGATATTTCGAGATAGTGAGATTTATGTTTTGTGTCGATGCTAGACACTGTTGATGCTGATTTCATTTATGATACCTCAGTTTAAAAATACGAAGGAAATCTCACTAATTTATGAAAACAGTTTCTTCATTTACATGTATTCTGTTTCATGCATTCATACCTCATTCATATGATATATTGCTACTTGAGGCCCTGACACGGGCACATGAGATTACACTCGGGTTAGATATTTACCCTAGCCTTATTATAGGCTGCATGTTATATACTTATTTTTGAGGATATATTATGATCATTGACCTAGGATTGCGTTATTTATGCGATTTGTGTGCGTAGATGTTTTTCTATTCACGAGTTGGCAACTCACCCCCGTTGTGCCCCAGTTTCTTGCACGTTTGCCGTACAGGTTTCATTACGGCTTTGCGGGCTTAGTTTCATTTGGGTGACTTGCTAGTAGGTGGGTTTTTCTGGTATCGTACCCATCATATTATCTTGTATATCATTATTCTGTTGTATCTAGAAGTTCCATCAACCAAACATGTATCTATTGAGATAGAGACCAGTGTTGTTTATTCTTTCGACCTTAGAGTCGCTCGTTATATTTCTGGTGGTTTTGAGTTCCCTTTTGAGTTTTTGATCCTCGCCGTTGGCGTTGTATATTATATTGCTTGTGTGGTTGTGACCGTCTATTGACGAAGAGCTATCTCCCGTTTGGGGATGCCTTTTATTGATTTCGTATACTATTCATGTTGTATCCCGTTTGGGAGCCAGTATTTACAAAGGAGACTCTGCCGAAATTTTCAGTAAATTTTTGATGTTTTTAGAAACCCGCATAATTCGGCTTATGCTATTAAAACTACTTGATTTAAATTGGTTTTTCCTACTCTCTACTATTTTCTTGGTTTGGATTTCTGGGTTTTCGGTTTACTTAGATTACGTACGCCTCGAGACGTTCGTAGTTTAAGTGCCGGTCATGTTCCGTATTTTCGGGTCCTGACAAAAGGGTAAAAGAAGGAGCGGCAATGACTTATGTAACTTAGACAATCTAAAAGCCAATGTTTTAAGAAGGTTCGGTCAACTTGGTCACTGAGTCATAGTCTAGGGTCGTTCAATGGTCGCTGCCAAAGAGAGAGAGAGAGAGAGAAAAGAAACACTCTGCGTGCACTCTAACCTAGATCAGAATGGTTATCACTTTATCTAATCAGGAAACCTCCCACTGTACTGTCAAATTCTCCTCCAAACCTGAAAGAAGAATCAATCGGGATCATCCGAAGAGTAAACCAACTCATCAGTGGGAATCGGGATCCAACTATCATCGAATGATAACGTGAAGAAATCCACTCACGTTATCATACTCCAGAAGGTATGCGCATACTTGGCAAGTTTCAGTTTCTTTAGAAACTCCCGATATGGATTTTTTCCCCATGCTCTTATGACCCTGACGTTGGCCAAATGCCATAAGTCACATGCCAAGTTCTACCCATCATTATCTTGTCAATTTGAACCCACCCGTACATGCCCCTGACGTTGGCCTAATGGCAGAACGACCGTCCCAAACCAACCCATCTATCTATGCAACAGATGAATACCCAGCAACTACCAAACACTATGCCTTGGCGTTGGTCAAAATACATAACTTGAATACTACTGAATACTCAACTGAAATGACGGAGGGCTACGGCTGGTTTTTGTCGAAAAACCTTTAACGTAACGAACTTGATATCGCTGAATGAACCCGGTAGCTTTTTATAAATATATAGTGGCGAAAACCTTTGCTAAAGAGGTCACTCCCGGTGAAGGGATCTCGGCTCTTTCCCCGTGGAATGAGGTGCAGGATATTCCAACTGAATACCACGATGCAAAGCAAAAAGTAATCGACTATAGTGAAGTTATTACCCTGACGCAAATTTCTGCCCAAGGGTGCACTCCTGGTGAAAGGAGTTCGGCCCTTGCCTCGTCAAATGAGGTGCAGGATATTCCAACTGAATACCACTGTGCAAAACAAAAGAAAACGTCCTTGTAATAACACTTTTTAAAACTGTTCCAACAACGTCCAAACAGGTTTGTTTCCTTTGCATTGATCAGAATCAACTCAGTCCCATCAATAAATCACGCCAGAAAAGAACGAAAATAAAATGTACGTATATGCCATCCGCATTCACCACTGGGTCCTGTCATCACCCGTTAGGTTACTTAACTAACGACAGAGCGTGGACTGGATTAGCGCGGGTGTAAAACATATACAACATCTACTAGTATATATACCAATATACAATAATCGTTCCAGGCGTGATAAATGCAACATTACAGAAAAGTAATAAGCATCACAGAACAATAGAGATAATCTGGGATCCCCGGGTTTCACAGAGCCGCTACTGAAACCCGACGTTCCCCTGGTCGAGTGGATAGCCTGTGCAATGAAACCTAGACCCCTATAGGTGCGGCAAGTTATCCGTCAAAACCTGAAGTGAGGCAGCCCCTACAGCAAAGTGAATGGACCACCCTACACTTCACGGAATCCGGTAACTTAAGCACCCCTCCTTGGGTCAACCTGTACCCCCTACGAGTGCGGCGAATAGTCTGTCAATTCTAGAGTGAAGCCCTGTGCCACTCAAAGCCATGAGATGCGGACCCGTTGCCCTCCAGAACCCGGCTATCCATTCACTCCGTCGCAGGGTAAACCTGGTACAGAAATGAGAAATATGTGCAACGGGTACATCGACCTCAGCCCGGTCGTGCCCCAAAAGAATATTATACAAACAGGCAGTGACGGCAGCCCACATATTGGACGCTCGCTCCGCAATATCAAATGTACAAATAAATCCAAACTGCACTACCATTGCACACAGCTATCCACCACGACAAATCCTCAACATCACATCACAACACAGAACATCAACGCGAATGTCACGTTCGCAAACCCGTCTAAAAGAGCTATAGCAATTAGACACGATTTACCGCTCAAATGATATTCACGGTCAGAGATATAATATAAGTACTGTAAATTAACATATTTAAAATTCCGATCGACAAAACTTTCCGAAGTGGGCCCCTAGTACAACTGCAGTACTCAAACAAAATCTGGGCCCAAACAAAATATACCAGAAACCACAATTCCACATGAAAAACACACAGAAGAAAAATGGTGTACTGTTACAGAAATCGGCGGCGGAACTGCGGCCAAACCAAGGTTTGTGCGGCGGTTCTGCGGCAGTCTAGTGGATTCAGTCTACCAAATTTCTACAGTAGTCTTAAAAAAGCCTGCACTATTTTCTGACATACCCAAAATAATTTTTAGACAAGTTTAAAAATTCGACAGAAACTTTGACATGAAAAATGCGGTTTTGGAAATTTTGTTCGATCGATATTTTAAATACGTTAGAACAAGTTAGTAAAGGTTAATGGCGTGGCTCTGATACCATGTATGTCTACGGTAGCGCCCCGGCTGTCATTCTGACGCCAAACACGGAACAAAAACTTTTATAACTGGCGCTATCGCATACTATAACCCGGATCTTGCCATTAATGCTAAACTAACAAACTGTAAAGAGGTAGAAAGGTTATACCGATCGATCCGAGTCCCTCGGTCTTTGGCCATCATCCCACGCTCCTCGCGGCAACTCCGATCTCTTGTCTCCTCGTCGAGGTGGCACCACATCAACGGATCTTTAAACGGGCTCCTGCCTTTATACCGAGACAACTCGGACACCACGTCTGCTAAAAGAGATGACCAAGATGAAGTAGAGAATGAGTAGAATACTTTGTCTCAAACACCTTAGGGTTCTCATCACATGAGAGGGTTAGGGTGGAGGTTGAAGAAGATGCTTAGAGATGGAAATTGTGAACTCAAGAAACTCTACTGAGCAAAAGAAAACCAAGCTCATAAACTTATGTTTTCTTCTCATTCCTTATGAATAGATATATGAGGTCGTATTTATCAAAAACCAAAGAGAAATATCTTATGAAAATATCTCCTCAAATATCCATACCCAAAACAAAACTCATTAATTCTTTAATGACTCACTAGATGACTCATTACATGAGTCATTAGTGAACATTCTAAAATCAATGAGTCACACTAATGAGTCACACTTTCCAAAATCCATTTAATCATTTAAACTAAAATGATTAACCAAAAAGAAATGCATCTTCTAAAGTATTCTCGTAATGGATTATGAGAATACCCCTCACCTGTATCCGTAATCCGACTGAATACGAATACGAGAGACTAAAATATTCCGACTCAATATAATACTTGGATCCGGCTTAAACCAAAGCCCACCAGTATTATCTGTCTGAAATATGACACGTGCACAAGTGCTCGTGCATTTTCGAACCCTGCCATAAAACCATACGGCTTCTACAACGTTTCGCTCGAACTTTGGAAACAATCTGTAGGGGAATCTAAAGACTCGTCAGTACCCTGGCAGTGGGTTTAACCATAAGCACGTCAGCGGCACTAGCTGTGCGTAACGGCTGCCCATGTACTGACCGAAAGGGAAGTTGATGAGCGAACTCATCGTGGAACCCTGCTGAGCCTATCGGTGAAAAAATACATACAGTCCGGTCCGTTCGTCTATGAGCATCGCATATCGGGCCTAGGGGGCTGGTAACGTCAGACCCCCAATAGCGGTATAAGTCGTGTCAGAGAGTAGCCCTGAACACCCTGAAAAAATACTGGAATGCTTTCCAGTAATTCTTGTAGGGTTCCTAGGCACACCCATGAGGTTCTATAAGTGATCAAACATGGCCAATTCAAAAATTCCATGTGCCAAAGAACCCTAAGCGAAGATCGATAACTAGAGGTATAGGCGAAACAACAAGTTAACAACTTAACTAGATAGTGAAAGGGGCTACAACCTTTGTAGATCCGGTCCTCCACTTCCTTAGCTCCATGATGATGTCCCTCCGCTGCGATCATCAGATCCCGGACTCTAGCGATGGTTTCGTCCAAGAAATGATCGGGCTAGGTCGTCGACTTAGATGCCGAAGATAATCTACGTCGAGGCAACTCAAGATCAAGCTCCAACTTCACCAAGTCATGAAACTTGTGAAGAAAACACCCTATACTACATGGCAAGTGGTAGAGGATGAAGAAATAGGAAGTGGGTTCACTTTGAATTTTGATTTCTCACATGGAATCATCACTTGATCATTTCTAGCATGGGTTTTCTTTTTCTCTCTCTTGAAGAAGAAGAAGAAGAAGGAAAAAGAATAATGAATTAAAATAAAATCAAGTGATGGTTATCATTTTGCAACAATGGTTAAGTGTAGAGAATAAACTAGAGTTTAGTTAAAATTGTTAGGTTAAGAATAAAACCAAATGGCTTAGACTTTGTCAAAGGTGTCATGAAGCTTCAAGTCAAAGTGAGAAAGCCACCACCATTTTGTTTTAGTTTCTAGCCAAAAATAAATAAATGAAATAAATAAATAAGGCAAATGAAACCCTAACCATTAACTAAACATGGTTTAAAATAAAAACAAACCCACGTTTGCATGTATCATCAAACATGATACAAACTAGTGCACAAACATATATCATATATACAATGTGCACATTCAAGTGAGATAATCAATCTTAAGTGAACAAATACTAGTTAATGCAAAATAATATATCAAATATATAATTATACATTAAATCATTAAATCAACACTTGATTTAATGATCCGGTCATATCGCATATGACCGACTAATATCCAATGTATCGACTTATCGAATCAATCCTTGATTCGATAACTAGGTTATATCGCATACAACCAATCAATACATTCATCGCGAGAATAGAATACGGTATCACATACACGCATTATTCTCGGTCCCATACATATCTCAAATGCGCTCCCATTTCGTTTCGCTTGAGCCAGGAAACTTCTGTGTAGGACTCTAAAGACTCGTCAATACGCCGGCAGCAGGTGATGATCATATCAAACACCCACAGCCGCAAGCGGTCTGCTAAACGTAACGGCCACCTGGGTATTGAGCGATCAGAAGATCGACGAGCAAGCCCGCTCACACTCCTGTGAATCCAACCAGTAACACTTACCGTACAGTCCGGTCTCGTCGTCTGATATGTTGCATATCTCGCCTAGGGGTGGTAAACGTCAGACCCCAATAGCTCGATAAGTCGTGTCGATATGAGGTCTATAACAGTTCGAGATACTACTGGTAACACTTACCAGTAAATCTCAGCAACCCTGGCCAGGGATTTCCGGTTATAGCCAATCGAACACAGCGTAACATCAACTCCCTATACCGGGAGAGACGAATCCCCTCCTATCGCTAATTGCCTCCATGTGATTCGGGACTGTACCCAAAAACCACCGTTTTGCACGCCCTCTTGGACGTGGTAAGGTGGAAATCAAAGCACAGTGGGAATCACACAAGACTCTATGACGATCTCGGGTCTACAGACTAACCTGTACCAGTGTCACCAGAGAACTGCCATCTGACGTAAGGTATAATACCATCTAGAAGTTCTCGGCGAGTCCGTCTAGTGTACCCAGTCTCCACTGAGCACCCGTATATCATCTCTGATGTCAAACACCAATGGATATGGGATCATCCATCGCCCATCTGTATGGGTCGAGAAGGTATACGCTAGTCTGCTCTGGTATATCGATGCCCCGTTTCGATACACCCACGACTAGGGACCTTGAAGGATGTACTTATGGACTACCATGTCCCCACTAGTATGATCCGCATCATATTTTGACCGCAATCAATAACGGTGTCGGATGTAGCGTGTTAGTAAGTGCGGATCGTCCACAGGGAAAGTGTAATCGTTCGTGTTTCGAATTAGATGAGTCGAAAATTTAGAGAAAAGAAAACAAAACAATTCGTGATTTATAAAATTGCATTTCAGGAAAGAGAAAAATCTAGATATAAGAAAGCATTAAAATCAAGAAGTGATAATTTGGGATGATTTCCAACCAACAATCAAGATTCGAACTGTAGCTCGCAGGAGTAGATCGGATCTATAGATGTGATGAGATCTAATGATTTCATATTCTTATCAATTAACTAATTGATACTAGATCGATGATAATTCATCGAGGTTAAGGATCTTGCGAAGAAGCTAGGGTTTCCTCATCTTATCCTTTATCCTTTCAATGAATCTCATTCAAATTCTAGCTTCTAGTTAATCAAATGATCAATTGTTGTTCCCTAGTTTTGAGTGAACACAATCAAGAAAGGATCATCTCGAAACTAGGTCATTAATCATTTGATTCACTAGAATTTACAAACATTATATGATTTAAGAATTGTAAAAAGATCTAAATCATCATCTTTCTATTGATCGTCACAACTCCTATACGAGCGGAGTTCAATCAAACATCATAATAACAACCGCAATCACAAATTGAGATCGAATCATAATGTTGAATCAAAAGATAAGCAAGATATAGAAATTTCACCTTTATTTATCGACAAATTTCGTTACAACTCTCTTGAATTTACAAAAAGGAAGGAACTAGATCGTCGATTTCGACTTCGCTCGGCTCCTTGATTCGTGGATCGGCTTGGATCTCTTGCTCCGTTGAAATCCGGCGTCGCTAGGTTGAAGGCTCTCTTGCTTGAATGGTACTCGGGATCTTGATCTTGATTTTGAATTGGGGTTTGGCACAAGTTGTGTCACTCAACTTGTGGGTAGAAGATGGATGATTCTTGAACAACCTCGACCCTAGATCTAGGCTCCTTTTTATAGAACTCCAAACCCTAGATCTAGGATTTCAAATTTGAATTTTCCCTCCACAAGTTTGTTAGCAAGAGATTTGAATTTTCCTCCAAAAGTTTGTTAAGAGAGCCTTCTAGAAATAGTTTGTTAAGCCGAGCCTTCTAGATGCGCCATGTGGAGTTTCTGGGGTCTTCTGGAAGCTTGGGCCGTTAGAGGTAAGCACGTGGCAAAATTTGGATCATTGATCACATCACATCACCGCGGATCCGCGGCGCCAAAGGGGTTTGGGCCGCGGATCTGCTGTCCTTTAAGAGCCCCACTGCTTGGAATTTCTGGTAAATATTTGGGCCTCTTTCTAATGTGTGGATTTTTATTTGGATTTCTGTAACATTACCAGATCTTACATCTTAGAGTTGGCGTATCTTTTATCAGCTCTTTTCCCAATTTTGGGCTTTGCTTCTGGAATTTCCTGCATTAGACGCCAAGACAAGAGTTGCGCAATACAAGGATGATGCGATACCATGAAACACAGTCAATTTCCCTTAAAGTGCCGGTTTAAAAGTCTAACACATGCAATCTGGTATTTCAGAGACATTTTGCTAATATGTGCAATATGAATACCGAACAATTCTAGATGAGTGCAAATGATAAGGAAATTGCCGTGTTAAAAATGCAGTATTTTCGACTGATCAAATTCCCCCAAACTTATTTTCGATCGTCTCGATCGAACTGTTTTATTAAAAAGAGAAGGAGAAAATAAAGAAAAAGAAAAGCACACTTTCGTAGGCAACACGATTGCACTGAGCACGTGCAACAAGCCTTTAAACCTCTAGGTGTCCCTAGTAGGAGGAGTGTTGTCTCCTGAGGGTTTTCAGCGGATTGCACCCACAAAATCCAATAATAAAAGGAAGATCATGAATATTACATTTAAAGACAAGAATTGTAAAAGAAAAGCCTTGAAAATTAGGGTTTCCAACTAAGCTAGTTTTTCGGTTGTCATGAGCCCTATCTTAATGGTCATGAAAAGATGTCAGAAATCACGTCCTCCCTCAATAAAACATCGTCTTATTCTTCATTCCTATCGTTCTTCCAAACATCGATCATATCACCCTGCGTGTGTGTAATAACATCCCTACACCCTGAGAATTCAATTCAAGCTATCATACTCTTGCCCATCAGCCTCAGTACTTTTTAATTAATGAATATTAAATGAATTTGCTCAAACACTTTCATGCGACCGTTAATACTTCTTGAGGTACTAACCGACCGATTACTCATATTCTTGCTTATTTGGTGTATTTTCCTCGTCTTGCACCATCTAAGGCATAGTAGTGACTCCTAGACCAGTTGGCCTTAGGGCACTAGGTGAAGAGGCACCCTCGCTATATATTTTTTATTGCCCTTGGCTATAACAAAACCAGTGTCCATTTTTTTTCACCATTTTATATTTTCTTCAATTTTTTTTATTTCCTTCATACATCGGCTTTTAGACAAGAGCATTTCAAGGTATCCTCTACTATCCCGGGCTTCAAGACGTGTGTAAGTGCGAATAGCAGGGTATCAACGTTCAAAATGTTTGGCTTCCAGAATAGAAACTATTTTTCAGACTTATTTTTATCCTCAGATTAGTGACTTCCTTCATCTTACTAACCCTTGGGACAACGACTCATAACTACTTATTACTAGTTCGTATAAGAAAACTTCTAATTTTCTTGGTTTTCTTAAATTTTTCTAATCTCATGGATTTAATTTTTCACTATCTAAACTTTTATTATCTTATTTATGTACAAAAATATTTTTATTTTTTGAAATTTTTGAAATTTTTATAGGTTTTCAAAAATGTTTTGTGCTTATGCAAAGTATGATATGCAAATGATGCGAAAATAAGCACAAACCTCCCCCAAACTTGTTTTCAACAGTGTTCTCACTGTTGCCTTCTGCTAAATCTCGAAAATCCTGTAAGCTTGGGAGGAATTTATTAGTGGGGGCAAAATATTTAAGTGAAGACCCTCCCCCAAACTTATTTTTGGCTCAAAATTTTGTAAAAATTTTCTTTTCAACAGCCCGATTATATCCCGCCAAACTTAAGCAATGTTAATCTTTGAAAATCACATGAGGGGGTAAAGAATCATTGGTCGATGCCAAGCTTTGCAAAGACCGAAGGTTAACACCAACCATTCAAAAATTTTATCAATGCAGTGCTCTGGTTGGTGGAAGAAGAAGTGAGGAAAGGGTAAGTGGTGGAATAGAATGTGTGTGCGTCTCATTTTGGAGAGACGATGCAGTGAATATGATGGATTACTCGCATTCTTTTTACAAGTCAGAAGAAGGGGTGGAGGTTCAATTTCATTGATTGGGACATGATTCATCTCAACACCTGTGCTTTTTAAAAATGCGAGTTCTTCAGCGAAAATTCCATCAATACCCCGGAGAATAATGTCATCACAAGGCGCGGGGTGATCTTCAGACTCTAAAAGCAGTTCATATTCAGTGTTAGTTGTTGACCCGAACATCTTGGTGGAAGAGTCCGTATGTGTATGATACATAGTTGGGTCAAACAACAACATATGAAAAGAGTCAAGATCAGTATCATGAGGATCATCAAATTCGCTGATGTCGACATCCATTAAGTCGACAGAACAGACCTGAGCAGTAGGTTCGAAGGGTACACTTCCCAACTTGTAAATGTTCAGCTCTATTGACCTATTCCCGAAAGATAGGGTCATATAACCATTACGACAGTTGATGATAGCGTTGGAAGTGGCCAAAAAGGGGCGACCTAAAATCACCGGAATTTGATTCCGTGGGTTCGCTACAGGCTGTGTATCAAGTACAATAAAATCCACAGGGAATATAAATTCCCCGATTTTTATTAACACATCCTCCAGTTCACCCCTAGGTTTGGTGATTGATCGGTCAGCCATCTGAAGAGTTATGTTCGAAGGCTTTAACACTCCGATACCTAGTTGCTCGTAAACCGAGTAAGGAAGAAAGTTAACACTAGCTCCAAGGTCAAGTAAAGCACGGTTGATGTGTTTCTCCCTAATAGAAATGGAAATAGTAGGACAGCCAGGGTCCTTACGTTTCCGTGGTAATTGTTGGGGAAAATCCGTGTCTACAGTACTCGACATGAAGATATTTTTAGGCACTTGAGTCTTCCTCTTCCTAGTGCACAAGTTCATAAGAATTTTTGCATAGGATGGAACTTGTTGAATAGTATCTAGGAGAGGGATGTTGATGTTAACTTCCTTAAACATGTCCACAATCTTCTCCATTTGGGCATCATGTTTCTTGGGCCTCAACCTATTTGGAAATGGAGCTCTATCAATAAGTGTTGGGTCCAACATTTGTGGAGAAGGTTGTAGGGGTAGGAAGGATGAAGTGGGTGGAGGGTTCGAGCCTTTGGGAAAACGAAGAATAGGCTCAGAAGAAGAAGGTATATTAGGCGAAATAGGGTAAGAAGTAGAAGTGTGAGAGGAAGTGGAAGTAAAAGCCGGGGTGTTAATGATCAATTCATCATTATCAATTTGTTCACCCGAATGATTGTCTGGCATTCTTCCAGATCTCAACGTTGTAAAAACATCCACATTAGTGCAATGTGAAGATCCAGGATCAGGTAAGGGTTGAGATGGAAGATCCCCTTCTTCTCTAGCACTTATTTCGGCTGTTATTTGTTCAATTTGTGCTTCCATTAATTTGAAATTCTCATTTTGAGTGAGAATGATCTTTATCATATTATCGATGGAAGATTGAAAACTTGCCGACTCTTGGATGGATTGTTTCATGAAAGTAACCAAGGTTTGCACCAATGCAGAGGTATTATCAGTACCGGCCAATTGCAAAGAGTTTTCATGTGGTGCAAAAGTGTTGGCAGGCTTTTGAAAATTTTGCGGTTGGAAGGGGTGCTGACTCAATTGAAGTGGTTGCTGTTGTGGTGGAGGGTCCTTATGGAAATTGTTTTGGGTTAGAACCGTGTTTTGAGATTGTGATTGGTTCCAAGCAAAGTTCGGGTGATTCCTCCAATCTTGATTATATGAGGAAGAAGAGGGATAGTTTCCAGGTCTTTGCTGAAGTGCAGTATTAGTGTGACCTTGAAACGGTACATTCAAGGGACATTCTTCCGTTAAATGTGAAGGGTTTGAACAGCAGCCACACACAGTTTTGGGAAGTGTGGATTGGTTTAGGGAGGCTGAAGAGATTTTGTTTTCTATAGCGTCGAGTTTCCTTTGTATTGCGGCCATTTCGGCTTTCATTGTGACGGAAACATCGAGCTGATTGACATCTTCCCTAGACGGTGGTGGTCTAACACTTTCCCATTGTGATGTGTTTTGAGCTAAATCTTCTAGGTATTTCCAAGCTTCACCATCATCTTTAGATAGGAATTGGCAATGACACATGGTTTCAAGCATCTGTCTAGTAGTGAGGTCAATACCCTTATAGATAATTCGACACTAATCCCATCTGGAGATTCCGTGATGAGGGCATTGGATAAGAAGATCCTTGAACCGTTCTAAGCATTTACAAAATGGTTCATTGGGAAGTTGGGTAAATTTAAAGATTTCGCTCCGAACACGGGCGGTCTTGTGATTGGGATAAAATTTCTTAAGGAATGCTGCAACGAATTTGTCCCATGTTGAAATAGAATGTGCGGGTGTGATGTAAAGCCACTTCTCGGCTAAGTCGCATAAACTGAATGGGATAAGACGTAAACGCAGAGCATCCAAAGACAGTTGTGAATTTCCCATCAAAGCAGATACGTATTCAAATTTGGAAATAAACATGTATGCATTTTCAGAATCAAGACCATGAAATTTGGGTAACAGTTTGATGAATTGGGGGTTGATTTCAAAATTTTCACCGTTGGCAGGTAGTATAGAAAGACAGGTGGGAAGGGGAACACGTGTAGGATAGCATCTCTCTTGGAGGGAGATGCGTGGAGGATTCTGCGCACCTGCGGGCGATGGCAGATTGGTGTTTAAGTTTGATGGATTTGGGTCCATCGCGGTCGTGGTGGGTGGTAGGGGAGAAGACGAAGAATTACCGACTCTGGGGTCGATAAAAGAAACGCGGACAAGACGGGAAATGGAATCCCGTGTCCAGCCTAACATTGTGCTAAATGGTTGTAGCACAAGTGGCAGCGTTGGTAATAATTAGGGGAAAGAGTGAATGTGATTGGTGTTTGTTTTGAAAAATGGACGGATTTTTGAAAATATGATGCGATCACAACAAATGCAACAAGCAACCCTAAAATCTAGTGGTCACCTAGGTCAAAACTCTAGACCACTCCTAACTGCCAAAAGACAACTCGCAGGATAAATCCTCCACTGCCTCTTTGTCTCTCCTGTGGCCAGGTAAGTGCCAGGTATGTGGGAGGTTCTCCACTACGTAAGTAGTGGGCCTAATTAAGTAAACACTAGCCTTCGACACACTTGCCTTAGACACCACAAAAGAAACGCGGATAAGCAATGAATTACCCACGGCCTTCTCTTGTCCTAAGTGAGCGCGACGGTCCTTAGAGTCATCTCTAGATATTTTTTAATTAATGAGGGTAATGCGGATGCAAGTTTGTGATTTTTGGGTCTTAGGAAGGGTAATGAACTCCCCACCTAATCTGGATTTGGTCGTGCCCCTTAATTTCAGTATTAATATGCAAACAACCAAAAATCAAAACACGCACAATTTATTTTGCTTTTTGCGGCGCTGCGACTTATTTGCAAAGAAACCTGCACAAAGTGTTATTTGGAGCAGACAGAGGAGCAGATAAGAAAGATAGAGACTTACAGAGCAAAATTGGTACAGTGTAGCCTCTGATTGACCGCGGAAACGCGGTGTAAGTAGCTTAGTGCCGCGGAAACGCGGTAGGGTATTGGGATCACTGCACAGAATTTCAACAGAGAGCCTCTTGTTACTCCCTTAGCTCTCTGGAATGCTCAGAAAATTTTTTCCACAGCTCCAATGATTCCAGATTTCCTCACAACAACTCGTATTAGTGTTTGCGCGAATTTTGATCTAAAATTTATAATGGAATAAATCGTTTAACTCAAATTTCAAAATACAAACAAATAGCGCACTATCCCCGGCAACGGCGCCATTTGATTGAATTGAATTTCCGATTGTGTAGTATGAAAATTGTTTAGAAATCACAACAAAAAATTATTTGACCGCACTTACTAACGCGCTACATTCGACACCGTTATTGATTGCGTTCAAATAATTTTTGGTTGTGATTTCTAAACAATTTTCATACTACACAATCGAAAATTCAATTCAATCAGGCGGGTATATATTTCAGAACCTAGGCTTGACCTTACGGAACATAGACTTGAACCGGGGGGGTATTAGACCCGAACTTTCATTTCATAGGCTGACCCTGATTGATGGAGTAGGTAGCTTGATTAGAGTGACGTACCGTACGTATGTTCCGAGGCATATTTACTATACGATACTCCACTTAAGAAACCTTAGGATGTACATATTTTGAGACCAGTGATTCTATTCGTATCCATGATTATACATCCATTTGAGATCCTCGATTCTATTAGTTTCGTGATCATACTTTCATTGATGCTGTTCCTTCTTATGATCATTTATCCATTCTGAATCTGTCGTTTCCTCTCCTGCCGTTGATCGGTTTTCTTCGATACTCGATTGAGGTTCCTGTCATCATAGTTTAAGCACAGTTTGAGCTGCTGCTAGTGTTGCGATCAGGGAGAGCTCGTCTGGTATGAGGCCCGACCATTGTGTTTTCTGGTTACATGGGAACGTCTCGATGTAGTGTTGTGTTGTGACCTCCTGTTGAGGCGAGTGTTTGGTTTTGCACCGGATGATCAGGCCATTGTTAGAGCTGCCAGTTGCGAGAGGACTGTAGATGTATAACATACCTCAGAGATTTTGATGTCGCCTACCGTGCAGACAGGTGACCCGGCGGTTGCTGAAATGATGGGATGTCGCTTCCAGAGCTTACGAGCTAAGATCGCCGGAGCTTCCAGGCAGAAATGCGACAGATGATAGCTAGTCTACCCCGATTTGAGAGACGAAGGTGATTCGGCAGATTGATGCGCTGACGCAGGCCCAGTTGAGTTGAAAATTTCCAGCGGGGAGAGTCTTACTCAGATCTAGAGCAGACCGATCCAGAGATGACCGCCGATGTATTGCCTTTCCTGGAGGATTGAGGCATTGTTTAGCATGCGGGCGAAGAATATTCACATGTTGTATAGGCGAAGCTAAAAAGTTCGAGCGAGTGTCAGAAACCCATTTTCCCAAGTTTAAAGTGTTCGGAGGAACATGCAGGTAATTCTCTGGACCCTCTAGAAGAATGAAACCCTAACTCGACATGATGACCATGGAACCGCTTTGAACCTTAGGGTTTGTGGCAGTTTAGCGGTGCCATCAGTGAGGATTGGTTTTGCCCTTCTACTGCTGGTCCAGAGGTACTGTGGTATGTACCAGATATTTTTAGACTGTGATCAGGTGCTGAACCTTCGGGAAATTTTGGGACCTTGATGGCTCGATCGAAAAAGTTTGACGTTGTCCGGATATCATGTGATAAGAGATCAGTAAGCTGACTAGCTTTGAATAGAGGACCTCACCTAGATGCGTTGGAAGTTGATCGAGGACGGACGAGTATTGAGTATTCCTCCGATGGTTTGGACGAGTTCCCGAGGACGTGTTCGGCCAGATATCTCCTACAGAATGATGAAGATACAGAGTAGGTGATTTTGAGTCCGTGCGAGAGACTTCGGATTGATCATGGCCGAGAACAGTTGCAGTGTGCAGATAGCATGGCGTGACGTCATAGTGGAAGATGATAAATACGAGTGGAACCAGAAGTTCGTGCGAGACGCTGACGAGCTGTTATTACTCCCCGTCGAGATCAGAGACCTGATATGCTTACAGAGGCGTTGGGATACGGCCAATTTCCGAGGAAATGTGTGCAAAACACGCAGATGTCCAAAAAACGAGAAGAGATTATATGAGAGTACCAGCCTCCGAACAGTTCGGCATAGGCGAGATCGGAAGAGACCGTGAGCAGGATTCCTTCCAAGACACTGCTGCAATAAGATTTGCACCGAGGATCAGTTGTGTTGCGTGTATTCAGAGGACCGGAGGCCGACGCTAGTAACGTGCTACTTTACGAGTGGTCATGATGATTGACCGAGAGATGACCAGAGAAGTGCTAGAGCGGAATCGTTTCCGTTAGCACACCTGACAGGGCCGATGAGCCGATGGATTGCGGGATTGGTAATCCACAGAGAGGATAAGGACCCAGAGACAGAGGACGCCAGGTCGTGAGCAGAAAGCGAGCGGATGCTCTTACCCTGCCAGTTTTGGGCGCACCGACTTTTTTCGACATTGTAGGAGGTGTACCTCGATGTCTTTTATTGCGATTTGCATTTGTGACCTGAGTATCATGCTTATAGCGCTTGGATTTGAGTTTTGATGACGAGTTTCCTGATATTGATTTCGTGCACCATGGCTGCACCTACTGAGTATTTACATTTTTGCGGATAGTTTTCGCACCTTATATATATTTTATACACCGTTATGTTGATTTGTGATTTGTGCATATCTATTACACTTGAGATTCGGTTTTGTGCCTTGGCCGCACAAGTTTATGATTTCAGGGATTTCATGCGGATGAGGTGATTTTTGCACTCGGTATAGCTTATATGTGCTTGCAATGCGTTGATATGTATTTTGTGCATGCAGTTGCACGCGATTTTGATTTATACACCTTGGTGTACTCGGTGTTGCTTTTTATGCGTTTGAGTTATTGATTGTATTTCGTGCATTTGATGCACCAGATGTTATTTTCGTGCACAATAGGTGCACCATATATTGTTGTCATGCACACCGTTGTAGTGGACAGATGCTTTTGTGCACACCCGTTGCACTTAGTTTTGCTTTGTGCGTATTGTGGCACCTGTATTTGGATTTGATTTCCATGCGCACCAGTCGCATGTGATTATTGGATACGCCTTTTAAGGCTGATTTTGCTTTTGAGCACTTTGTTTTCATGTTGGGCACTATATTGTGTAGTAGCCAAACAGGACTGATCTGAGGACAGTACCTGAGTACTCTACATGCATTAATAGATTACAAAAAGGGTTTTCAAGAGGAGCTATAGTCTCGCTATTTCCTACGTGTCCGTGAGCGACACGAACGTTTATAAAGGAAAACCTTTTGGGATATTTTGAAAACGACGGAACGTGTATTTAAGAAAACATATATGGACATATATTATTACTTTAAAATGAGCGTCCGTCAGTTATGCCGTGAGTTACGCATTCCCGCGGCGATTTAGAAAAGATTTTGCTTGTATTTTATTCAGATTTTGGAGTTTTCAAAGATGCGTACTATACACGTATTATAATATTTGACTAGTGTATATTGGATTTCAGTAGTGGATTTCGAGATCTGCATCTCTATTGTAACTCTGAGGATATGCGTACAAATCCGATGATTTGCGTGACGCTTGACGGAGTTTGATTTTGAGTTTTGTACTCGTTTTTATGCGCACTGGACGGAGTTTGATTTTGTGTTATTTCTTCATCTTCCGTGATTTCGGAGCCCCGTTGATTTGAGCTGATTATTGAAATGTTTTAGATTTTGGGGGTTCAAATTTAAATTCAGTGACCGAATTTATTTAAGGGGTGAAGATTGTAACATTTCAGAAAATATAAAATATTATTTTTGGGATTTAATTTTAAAATAATATATTTTCCGAAAACTGCCCGAATTACGAAATTGAGGTTTTCGAAAAAGGGTATAAATATATACCAATAACTGTGAAATAAATGAAAATTAAAATGATTTATTCATTTAATAGTATATGTAAAGGATTTGGCATTTTAAAAATTTTTATATGCCATTTCGATAAAAACTCGATTAGTGCACTGCTAATCGCGATTAAGCCAAATCCGTGTTTCTACAGTTTTTCATTGCTAGTGCACCATGTCATGTTGCATTTTGGTTACATGTTGTTTTCTTGTGTTGTTTTGGGTATTTGATGGTTTGGTTTTTAAAAGAAAAAAGAGAAATGTGTGAAAAAGGTCAAAAGGGTAATAATAGAGTGAGAGGGTTAGAATAAAAGAGAGAGAGGGAGGGCGGCAGCCCCATGTGTCACGACCCGAAATATTAGCTCGTGACCAGCACTTGAATCACGCAACGTCTAAAGGCGTAACGAAATTCAAGTAAGCTGAAACCCAGAAATCTAATCCTTTTAGAAAAAATAAAGGAGGTGAAGTTTTGAAATAAAGGTATATGAAATCAAGTTTTCTTAATGCATAGAAAATGAACATGAATGATGCAAGTGAAATTTACTAGTTTGAAAACATGATTCGTCTTTTAAAAATTTTGGCAGCACCACCTTTGTATATTTTGATCCAAACCCACAAATACATAATAATGACAATGGCATCCCCAAGCGGGAGCTAGCTCTTCGCCAAACGGCGGATAAAAACCATGCAATACAGCATAAATAGATATACGACGCCCAACGGCGAAGTTCACCATAAAGATAAAGAAATAAGCAAGATATAACCCACAAAGCGAATATAAAACCCATCGCTCAAATCTCGCAACTAAGAGTCTCACTAAGTCTTATTACTTATACAATTTACTAAATTTGATTGATTGATGGAGTTAACTAGATACAATATAAAACGTAATACAATAGTGGGTACGATAAAAACGTCCCACCTACCAATGCAAAACACCCGAATGGAAAAACTGTGTGCCAGCGAAGCCGCTACAGATCCAAGCGGTCAACCTGCAAGAACTCTGGCACAACGGGGGTGAGTTGCCAACTCGTGAATAGAAATATATCTACAAGTAGAAATCGAATAAACAATGACTCCTAGGTCAACTATATCAAAGGTAATACTATGATATCTAGGGTGACCGGGTCGTATATGTGCCAACAAGGTCGTCAAAACCTAAATGCATGTGAATAACATCCAACAGTAATAATCAATGCATGCATATATGTGGATCTCGTCCGCCCATAAATCAATGTCTATAAGCATGTGTATAATCTCCAATAGTAGAATCAGTATGTATGTATGTATTTGGATCTAGTCCACGCATCAACCACTGACGCAACAATATCATGCATGTAAATATCATAAAAGAATGTGCATGAAAGTATGAGGATATATATCAACGGTGTCCCTCCCGACACATCAAATCATGGAACCTGAGTGCCTAGCATCGACACTCGAAGACATCAAGAAAACCGTGCCCATCATCGGCACGTAAATCCTCATATATCGGGCTCCGTCAGTCCGGATAGGCCCACGGTCTCCATTAGTCAGGATCGGCCCCTATCATCTCTCGACTCCGGTCGGTATCCTCAGGATATCCGCCGAGCCCAAATACTATCACCGGTAGGTAGTAGTCCCTCTGCCAGACTCACCGTCTATATACACAGCATCCCTTTCTTGCCCCGGGGTACCATACCGGGTCCACCATTTACCCGCAATCAGCCTCATCCTCCTCCTCGAATCGGGTCTCACATGTCGCTCTTAGAACCGAGAAAACACATGATGGAGGCACTGAAATATCATATCAAGAGAAACCGGGTTTTAAAACAACACATAATCTCTTTTAAAATGTCCACGGTTCTCAAATCCAGAAATCCCATGAAAACATCATATCTCAATGCGTACAAAAATAGAGCATGATGTGTGCGACATATAATAGAAATGTAAGCATATCGTGTATCATGCAACGCGGAATAGTGATATGACATATTAAGGGAAAACCGCTCTTTTAAAATGATTCCAGTTTTTAAAATATAACATGTGGTTCCCAATTTTACAATAAAACCAGCTATCTATATTGGTACAATATGTATATGCGCAAGTATAGATGTACCAATGTATGTGTGCATAAATATGGATATACAAATGTGTATATCCGCAAGTATGAATGTATCAATGTTTATGTGCAAGCAGGTTATACGAAGAGTCATATGATGATGCAGCAATCCTACTGTGTAGTGACATAGCAATTATCGATGATGAAGTATGTGAGCCTATAAACTGTGTACGTGTGACATACGCATCATCGATAATGGTGCAGGTGTACTATCACAGGTATATGCGATGCCATAATAATATCGTGAATGCAACACAAGGTAAAACTTCATCTAAAAGCTATAAGGTATTCGTAACTATCATATGTCCGAGTCGGTGAATCTAATAAACACACCCGAACCATACAATCAGATTTTTAAAGAAGTGAATCATAGTTTTGAAAATAGGCGTAACGGTGTTTTTTTTAAGGAAAAGATATCATTTGAAGATCCGTAACATCCCTCAAGGTATACATTTAAAAGATACATGCGATTCTTGGGTTTAGAAAAATGTATAGTTCGGATGACGCATCTACATCGACTATCTAGTCCTACGGTACCCTAAGCGGTAATATCGCTAAACGTCATCCTATGATAGTAGTAACATATCACTTCTAACTATCCTCTAGTTTTCTAATATGGTTTCACACCTATCTCATTCTAACCTTAGTTTCCTAATCTAGGTTTCCTAACCATATTCTATAAATCGGTTTTCCATCAAAAGTTTGCGGGGGTGTTATACGCCATACACCCGACTTCCCGGGTAGATATAGATCTACTCACCTTAGTCTTCGCTTGCCGAAGTCGATGACGCCACGCTCCGTCGCCTCGAAATCCATACGAAGGTACCTACAATAACAACACACATCGCAACGTTATTACAATCAAGTTCTGAAATCCAAAACGGCACGCGCCTTGCTTGTAGGTTAGAACCTATAGCATACGCGTACAAAATCAACCAAACAACCCTTGTTGTTGATGTACAAACATGCGACAACCAAATAAAAATCCAAATATCAAAACTAAACATTTCAAAATACGGAATTATAGCCAAAAACCACACTAAAGTGCTCCAGATTTTGATTCAGGCCAAAAGGAGTTGAACAAACAAGTCTAGGGTGTTGTATATGATGTATTTGAGCTACTGGACCAACCCCGACACCCTATGTCACTATATGGCCGGCCACATCATCAAAAAAACCGGCCTCCTCTGGTCCCTCTGCTCAGGTTGGGTCCGTCTCGTCAAGGTGGCCTCCTAATACCCTAATTTGGCCCCTAGAGTTGTTTGCTACTCTCAAAAATCCCCCAGTTTGCTTCAGATTTCCCTGCAAACCCAAATTTCTCACAAACCGACATGACCTAAATTCCTAAATCCATATTTTGGTTTCTAGGCT
The DNA here is from genome assembly GCA_030015575.1 of Agapanthus africanus. Lineage (NCBI taxonomy): Eukaryota > Viridiplantae > Streptophyta > Magnoliopsida > Asparagales > Amaryllidaceae > Agapanthus > Agapanthus africanus. Next base: position 175,575,083 of record JASDDO010000010.1, read on the forward strand.
ATGGTCCAGGTCAAGCATCACCTCATATGTCTCATTGACAGCCACAAAACATCACCAATTTCCCAAACCCTTCTCTTGGGATTTCAAAGTTCACACATCCATCACTAAATGACTTCTAAACTTAAACAAAAGCTAGGAAATCGCAACTACTCTAAATGAAAAGAGATATACCACATGGTCACTCCCAAACAAAACTCTAGAAGTCCTAAAGTTTTCAAAATCCGACTTTTCTTGGTTCATAGCGATGAGGGTGAGGAGGTGATCATTTTTTTGTGAAAGGGTATAGGGTTTTAGCAAGGTTTTTGGGGTGGATCAAGAGGGTAGAAGATGGAGGGATGTGGAGTTGAGGGAGATGAAGAGGGAAGAGAAAATGATGGGGGAAATGGGTCAAGGCAGCAGCCCCCCTCTCTCTCACTATTGTTCTCACCCACTCACTTTCCATGTCATCATTTTTTCTCCTTTCTCTCTCCTCACTCATCATGACACCTTTTCTTTCTCTTTTCTCAACAAAATACATACACCCAAATAAAACAACACCATGAAATAACTTGTAACATTTCATGGTGCAGTTACCATGAAAAACTGTAGAAATACGGATTTGGCTTAATCGCGATTAGAAGTGCACTAATCGGGTTTTCATCAAAACAGAATATAATAAATTTTAAAAACGCCAAATCCTTTAAATATATTTTTAAATGAATAAATCATTTTGATTTTCAATTATTTCACAATTATTGGTATATATTTATACCCTTTTTCGAAAATCCCAATTTCACAAATCGGCAGTTTTCGGGAAAAATATTTTTTTAATATTAAATTCCAAAAATAAAATTTTATATTTTCGGAAATGTTACAGTCTTTCCCCCTTAAATAAATTCGGTCCCCGAATTTAAATTTAAACCCCCAAAATCTAAAATATTTCAATAATCAGCTCAAATCACGGGCTCCGAAATCATGGAAAACGCAGAAATAACACAACGCGCCTAGTGTGCATAAAAACGAGTACAAAACTCAAAATAGAACTCCGTCAAGCATCACGCAATCATTGGATTTGCACGCATATCCTCGGAGTTACAATAGAAATGCTGGTCTCGAAATCTGAAATCCAATACACACTAGTCAAATACTATAATACGTGTATAGTACACATCTTTAAAAACTCCAAAATCTGAATAAAATACATGTAAAAATCTTTTCTAAATTGCCGTGTGATGCGTAACTCACGGCAAAAGTGATGGACGCTCAGTTTAAAATAATAACATATGTCCATATACAGTTTGCTAAACATACGTTCCGTCGTTTTGAAAATATCCCAAAAGGTTTTCCTTTATAAATGTTCGCGTCGCTCACGGACACGTAGGAAAATAGCGAGACTATAGCTCCTCTTGAAAACCCTTTTGGTAATTTTTTAATGCATGCAATGTACTCATGTACTGTTCTCAGATCAGTCATATTCGGCTACTACACAATATAGTGCCCAACATAAAAACAAAGTGCTCAAAAGCAAAATTAGCCTCAAAAGGCGTATCCAATAAACACATGCATCTGGTGCGCATGGAATTTAAATCCAAATACAGGTGCCACAATATGCACCAAAGCCTAAAACTACGTGTAACGGGTGTGCACGAAAGCAATATCGGGTGCATTTACTATGCACAAGAATCCAATCAGGTGCACAAGGTGCACAAAACAATATCGAGTATCAAAATCGAATCGACGGTATACAACACATTTCAATCCGAATCCAAATCAGGTATACCGTGGTATATAATCGCACAGCCATGTGTATCAATGTGCACAAAAGTAAATCAAATACTAAAAGTACATGAAAACTATGCCGAAAGCATAAATCAAATCATATGCATGCCCTAGGCATGAAATCACAATAAATATCTCAAATGACATCAAAATGAAGTCAGGTGCAACTGTGGTGCACAAAATACGTATCAATGCACTAAAAGAATATATAAGCTATACCGAGTGCAAAAATCAAATCATCCGTATGAAATCCATGAAATCATAAACATGTGCGGCTAAGGCACAAAATCGACATCAAACGCAATAGGCATGCACAAATCGCAAATTAACACAACGGTGTATAATATATATATATATATATATATATATATATATATATATATCAGGTGCGAAATTATTCGCAAACATGCAAATACCAGTAGGTGCAGCCATGGTGCATGAAATCAATATCAGGAAATTCGTCATCAAAACTCAAATCCAAACGATATAGGCGTGATACTCAGATCACAAACGCAAATCGTAACAAAGGACATTGAGGTACACCTCCTACAATGTCGAAAAATAAATCGGTGCGCCTGAAACTGGCAGGAAAAGAATATCTGCTCGCCTCTTGCTCACGGTCTGGCGTCCTCTGTCTCTGGGTCCTTATCTTCTCTGTGGGTTACCAATCTCGCAATCCATCGTCTCATTGGCCCTGTCATGTGTGCTAACGGGGACGATTCCATTCCAGCACTTCTCTGATCATCTCCCGGTCAATCATCATGACCACTCGTAAGGCAGCACTTCACTGGCGTCGGCCTCTGGTCCTCTGAATACACATGACACATCTGATCCTGGCTGCAAATCTCATTGCAGCAGTGTCCCGGAAAGAATCCTGCTCAGGGTCTCTCCCGATCTCGCCTATGCCGAACTGTACGGAGGCTGGTACTCTTGCATAATCTTCCCTCTTTTCTGGACATCTGCGTGTTCCTCACACCTTCCCTCAGAAACTGGCCCTGTCCCAACGCCTCTGTAAGCATATCAGGTTTCTAATCTCGATGGGGAGTCATAACAGCTCATCAGCGTCTCGCGCGAACTTCTGGTTCCACTCGTCTTTATCATCTCTCATTATGACGTCACGCCATGCTAACTGCACACTGCAACTGTTCTCGGCCTCTGTCAATCCGGAGTCTCTCGCACAGACTCAAAGTCACGAACTCGGTATCTTCATCACTTGGTAGAAGATATCTGGCCGAACACGTCCTCAGGAACTCGTCCCTACCTTCAGAGGAATACTCAATACTCGTCCGCTCTCGATTAACTTACAACGCATCGGGCTGAGGTCCTCTATCCGAAGCTGGTCAGCTTACTGATCTCTTATCACATAGTATCTGGACGACGTCAAACTTTTCGATCGAGTCATCGAGGTCCCAAAATTTCCCGAAGGCTCAACACCTGAGCGCAGTCTAAAAATATCTGGTACATACCACAGCACCTCTGGACCAACCGTAGAAGGGCAAACCCAAGCCTCACTGATGGCACCGCTAAACTGCCACAAACCCTAAGGTTCAAAGAGGTTCCATGGTCATCATGTCGAGTTAGGGTTTCATTCTTCTAGAAGGTCCACAGAATTACCTGCATGTTCTTCCGAACACTTTAAACTTGGGAAAATGGTGTCCTGGCACTCGTTCGAACCTTTTAGCTTCGCCAATACCATATGTGACTATTCTTCGCCCGCATGCTAAACAATGCCTTAATCCTCCAGGAAAGGCAATACCTCGGCGGTCGTCTCTGGATCGGTCTGCTCTGGGTCTGAGTAAGATTCTTTCCACACTGGAAATCTTCAACTCAACTGGGCCGGCGTCGGTGCATCAATCTGACGAATCACCTTCGTCTCTCAAGTCGGGGTAGACTAGCTATCATCTGCCGCATTTCTGGCTGGAAGCTCCGGCGATCTTAGCTCGCAAGCTCTGGAAGCGACGTCCCATCAATCTCAGCAACAGCTGGGTCACCTGTCTACACGGTAGGCGACATCAAAATCTCTGAGGTATGTTGTACATCAACAATCCTCTCGCAACTGGCAGCCTCTGTCAATGGCCCGATCATCCGGTGTAAAACCAAGCACCCGCCTCTACAAGAGGTCACAACATAAAATATTAACTCGAGATGTTCTCATGTCACCAGAAAACACAATGGTCAGCCCTCGTACTAGACGAGCTCGCCCTGACCGCAACACTAGCAGCAGCTCAAACTGCGCTCAAACTATGGTGACAGGAACCTTAATCGAGTATCGAAGAAAACCGATCAACGGCATGAGAGAAAACGACAGATCCAGAATGGTTACATGATCATAAGAAGGAACGACATCAATAAAAGTATGATCATGGAAACGAATAAAATCAAGGATCCCAAATGGATGTATAATCATGGATACGAAGAGAATCACTGGTCTCAAAAATATGTACATCCTAAGGTTTCTTAAGTGGAGTATCGTATCGTAAATATACCGTAGAACATACGTACAGTACGTCACTCTACTCAAGCTACCTACTCCATCAATCAGGGTTAGCTTACGAAACGAAAGTTCGGGTCTAATACCCCCCCACCCGTTCAAGTCTAAATTCCGTAAGGTTAAGCCTAGGTTCCGAAATACATACCCGCCCTAGACTCCGAATAGTCAAACGTAGACTCGAACAAGGTTAAACCTAGCGCTCTGATACCAACTTTGTCACGACCCGAAATATTAGCTCGTGACCAGCACTTGAATCACGCAACGTCTAAAGGCGTAACGGAATTTAAGTAAGCTGAAACCCAGAAATCTAAACCTTTTAGAAAAAATAAAGGAGGTGAAGTTTTGAAATAAAGGTATATGAAATCAAGTTTTCTTAATGCATAGAAAAGGAACATGAATGATGCAAGTGAAATTTACTATTTTGAAAACATGGTTCGTCTTTTAAAAATTTTGGCAGCACCTCCTTTGTATATTTTGATCCAAAACCACAAATACATAATAATAACAATGGCATCCCCAAGCGGGAGCTAGCTCTTCGCCAAACGGCAGATCATAACCACGCAATACAGCATAAATAGATATACGACGCCCAACGGTGAAGTTCACCACAAAGATAAAGAAATGAGCAAGATATAACCCCTAAAGCGAATATAAAACCCATCGCTCAAATCTCGCAACTACGAGTCTCACTAAGTCTCATTACTTATACAATTTACTAAATTTGATTGATTGATAGAGTCAACTAGATATAATATGAAATGTAATACAAGAGTGGGTACGATAAAAATGTCTCACCTACCAATGCAAAACACCCGAATGGAACTGTATGCCAGCGAAGCCGCTACTGATCTAAGCGGTCAACCTGCAAGAACTGTGGCACAACGGGGGTGAGTTGCCAACTCGTGAATAGAAATATATCTACAAGTAGAAATCGAATAAACAATGACTCCTAGGTCAACTATATCAAAGGTAATACTATGATATCTTGGGTGACCGGGTCGTATATGTGCCAACAAGGTCGTTAAAACCTAATTGCATGCGGATAACATCCAACAGTAATAATCAATGCATGCAGATATGTGGATCTCGTCCACCCATAAATCAATGTCTATAAGCATGCGTATAATCTCCAATAGTAGAATCAGTGTATGTATGTATGTATGGGATCTAGTCCACGCGTCAACCACTGACGCAACAATATCATGCATGTAAATATCATAAAAGAATGTGCATGAAAGTATGAGGATATATATATCAACGGTGTCCCTCCCGACACATCAAATCATGGAACCTGAGTGCCTAGCATCGACACTCGAAAACATCATGAAAACCGTGCCCAGCATCGGCACGTAAATCCTCATATATCGGGCTCTGCCAGTCCGGATAGGCCCACGTGCTCCATCAGTCCGGATCGGCCCCTATTATCTCTCGACTCCGGTCGGCATCCTCTGGATATCCGCCGAGCCCAAATACTATCACCGGTAGGTAGTAGCCCCTTTGCCAGGCTCACCGTCTGTATACACAGCATCCGTTTCTTTCCCCGGGGTACCATACCGGGTCTACCATGTGCCCGCAATCGGCCTCATCCGCCTCCTCGAATCGGGTTTCACATGTAGCTCTCAGAACCGAGAAAACACATGGTGGACACACTGAAATATCATATCAAGAGAAACCGGGTTTTAAAACAACACATAATCTCTTTTAAAATGTCCACGGTTCTCAAATCCAGAAATCTCATGAAAACAACATATTTCAATGCGTACAATAATAGAGCATGATGTGTGCGACATATAATAGAAATGTAAGCATATCGTGTATCATGCAACGCGGAATAGTGATATGACATAAAAATGATTCCAGTATTTGAAATATAACTTGCGGTTCCTAATTTTACAATAAAACCAACTATTTATGTAGGTATAATATGTATATGCGCAAGTATAGATGTACCAATGTATGTGTGCACAAATATGGATATACAAATATGTATATGCGCAAGTATGAATGTATGTATATGTGCAAGCAGGTTATGCGAAGAGTCATATCATGATGCAGCAATCCTACTGTGTAGTGACATGGCAATTATCGATGATGAAGTGTGTGAGCCTATAAACTGTGTACGTGTGACATACGCATCATCGATAATGGTGCAGGTGTACTATCACAGGTATATGCGATGCAATAATAATATCATGAATGCAGCACAAGGTAAAACATCAGCTAAAAGCTATAAGGTATAAGTAACTATCATATGTCCGAGTCGGTGAATCTAACAAACACACCCAAACCATACAATCAGATTTTTAAAGAAGTGAATCGTAGTTTTGAAAATAGGGGTTACGGTGTTTTTTAAGGAAAAGATATCATTTGAAGATCCGTAACATCCCTCAAGGTATACATTTAAAAGATACATGCGATTCTTTGGTTTAGAAAAAGGTATGGTTCGGATGATGCATCTACATCGACTATCTAGTCCTACAGTACCCTAAGCGGTAATATCTCTAAACGTCATCCTATGATAGTAGTAACATATCACTTCTAACTATCCTCTAGTTTTCTAATAAGGTTTCACAGCCATCTCATTCTAACCCTAGTTTCCTAATCTAGGTTTCCTAACCATATTCTATAAATCGGTTTTTCAACAAAAGTTTGCGGGGGTACTATACGCCATCCACCCGACTTCCCCGGTAGATATAGATCTACTCACCTTAGTCTTCGCTTGCCGAAGTCGATGACGCTACGTTCTGTCGTCTCGGAATCCACGCGAAGGTAACTACAATAACAACCCACATCGCAACGCTATTAAAATCAAGTTCTGAAATCCAAAACGGCACGCGCCTTGCTTGTAGGTTAGAACCTATAGCATACGCGAACAAAATTAACCAAACAACCCTTGTTGTCGATGTACAAACATGCGACAACCAAATACAAATCCAAACATCGAAACTAAAAATTTTAAAATACGGAAACATAGCCAAAAACCACACTAAAGTGCTCCAGATTTTGATTCAGGCCAAAAGGAGTTGAACAAACAAGTCTAGGGTGTTGTATATGATGTATTTGACCTACTGGTGTTAGTTATATGTATGCCCTAGAGACCATTACTGTACATACAATGTATATTGTAGTGGATGCTTGGACATATATTGGGAGGACTTTCTTGCTCGACATGATAGTACGCTATCTGGTTGCTCTTTATCTTAACATGTACTCTGATTGTCTCTATGTTACATGTTGATAAAGCCCTTAGGATGAGTACTTGACTACCAAGACTATGATGCGGATGATACTAGTGAGGACAGTGTAGTCGCCAAGTACATCTTTCAAATGTTCCTAGTCGTGGGAGTACCGAGACAGGGCATCGATACTCCAGATTAGACTAGCGTATGCGCTTCTTGACCCATATGATGGGGGATGGATGATCTCATATTCATTGGTATTTGACATCAGAGAAGGTATACGGGTGCTCAGTGGAGACTGGGTACACTGGACGGACTCGCCGAGAACTCCCAGATGGTATTATACCTCACGTCAGATGGCAGTTCTCTGGTGACACTGGTACAGGTTAGTCTGTAGACCCGAGATCGTCATAGAGTCTTGTGTGATTCCCACAGTGCTTTGATTTCCATCATACCACGTCCAAAAGGGCGTGCAAAAAGGTGGCTTTTGGGTACAGTCCCGAATCACAGGAGGCAATGAGCGATAGGAGGGGATTCGTCTCTCCCGGTATAGGGAGTTGATGTTGCGCTGTGTTCGATTGGCTATAACTGGAAATCCCTGGCCAGGGTTGCCGAGATTTACAGGTAAGTGTTATCAGTAGTTTCTCGAACTGTTATGGACCTCATATCGACACGACTTATCAAGCTACTGGGGTCTGACGTTTACCACCCCTAGGCAAGATATGCGACATATCAGACGAAGAGACCAGACTGTATGGGAGTGTTACTGACTGGATTCACAGGAGAATGTATAGGCTTGCTTGTTGATCTTCTGAGCGCTCAACTCCTGGGTGTCTGTTACGTTTAGCTGACCGCTTGCAGCTTATGGGTGTTTGATATGATCATCACCTACTGCCGGCGTATTGACGATTCTTTAGAGTCCTACACAGAGGTTTCTTGGCTCAGGCAAAATGGAGTAGGAGCACATATGTGATATGTGCGGAACCGAGAACTATACGTGTATGTGATACCGTACTAGATTCTCGCGATATGAGATATCGGCCTGGTATATGTGATATAGCCGGGTCATCGGATCAAGTGTTGATTCGATGAAATGATACAGATTATATTAGTCGGTTATTTGTGAAATCGCCGGATTATCGGATCAAGTGTTGATTCGATAATTTAATGTATAATTATATATTTGATATATTAAATTACATTAACTAATATAAGCTCATTAAAAGATTCTTTTTTCTCACTCGGGTAATACATTGATATATATGCGATATATGTTAATTGTATTATTTTATTTTGTTATAAAAATATATTATATTTGTGATATATAATATTGTAACATGTTATAATTACTAATGCAACATGATTAGTGGAGATTAAACGAGGTTAGGGTTTGATTTGGGTTAAACTTTTCTAGAAGCTTTCTTTTTGTTTTTGCAAAGATATTTCCAAACCCAACCCACACCCTTTAACCCTAGTTAAGTCTCTACAATGGTTAGCCTATCATCTTGAACCATGGTTGCATAAGTAATTATCATTACAATTCATTGTTCATCACAAAAGAAATGGAGCTTCTTCTTCTTCTTCCTTCTTTGCATGAAAAGCTTTCTAGCTTTTCATGAAGTGATGATTATGAGTGAGATTAAGAAAACAAATGAGAGCTAAAATCCTACTTCATCATCCTAATCTATCCTAGTCATTTAGATTAGGGTGTTCACTTCATTTAGTGAGTGAGAGCTTGTGTTAATGAAACTTCAAGGTAGATCATCTTTGTTATCGAAGATCGGAAGCAAGCTTGCATCTTTCTTTTCGTGGAGCCTCTCGAGAGTCCGGAACTTGATGATCGCAGTGAAAGGACCACAACACAGAGCTTATGAAGTGAACGACCGGACTACAAAGGTTGTAATCCCAAACTCTTAGATGTTAAAGTGTTTAACATGCTTTGTTTCGCCTAATCTCTAGTCTAAGATCTTGGTTTAGGGTTGTTCGGCACGACTAAATTTTAAATCGGGGATGGTTGATGCCTTATAGACCCTTGTACATGTGCCTAGTAACCCTACAGTGGTATCAGAGCCAAGCTAGAGCTTTAGGCGGAAGTCTAAGCGAATTTTAAAGTCCGATCGAACTCCGAAATCCCGATATAACCTAGTTTCTGAAAAAAATTTATAATTGTGATTTTTTCTGCATTAAAAATACTCAGAAAATTCAGCAGGTAAATTTATGGACACGTATGAAAAACGACACCCTAAATCGCTCAAAGCGCCGTGGAACCGCGGCCAAACTGGGGTATTGGCGGCGGTTCCGTGGCAGGTATTGGGGATTGATGGTTAGTTTTTGTTACAGTTGATCCGTAGGTACTTTTGGCTGTTTCTAGGAATTTTTATTTTACTCTAGTGTTGAGTTTTCTGGGTTGTATTGGGAACTCGTTGATTCAATCGAAAAGTATAACTTCGTTTAGTTTGTCCGGGTAATTTTTAGACCGTGTTAAAAAGTTCGACCGGATATCAATAACTCACTTTTTCCCCTGCCGGAAAATTTCCAAGTGTTGGATTTTTCCGTAGTTTAAGAACGTTCTAAGTCGTGCAAGTAACGCGGTGGACCCTCTAGAAGAACACAAACCTTAACTCGATTATGTGACCGTCTTGAACTGCCTCTAAATCTTAGGTTTGGGGCAGTACGGCGTTGGCTTGACCCTTCTACGGCTGGACCATTGGTACTGTGGCATGTGATGGATATTTTTTGAACTCCGCTCAAGTGTTGAGCTATTTGGGAAATCTTGGGTGTTTGATTATTCGATCGGAAAGTTTAACATTGTCTATTTATCTGAAATGTGATACAATATTTGGAATGCACAAGTAGTTATGAGATAACTAATTTGAATGTTATAAATCTAGAAGTTCAGTCTCAAATGATCGGTTGCCACGGAATTTTGATGTGATCAAAAGTCCGTCGCAATCACGTAGCGTACGCGGATACTCGCCGGGTAAACTTAACATACGGCCAGGCCCTATAGCCACGACCAAGTGACTGTAGGAGAACCCCCGTAGCCAAAAGCATCCGTTCGGGTGCTCGCGGCAGCGGTGTTCTGCCTTAGTGCACTTCGTCGACGGCATCCGGGGGTGCGGCCGCCTACTAAAGTTTGCGACGAGCATTCGATCAGGATGTCAGGAATCTTGTTGAATTGCCCTACTTGATATTGAAAAGTGTTTTCGATAATGAGACTAAAATGCGGGGTTTATAATTGTTAGGAATGCGATGTCTAAGGAATTCATTTGGTTAGGCATGCGATGTCTAAGGAGGTTGCGGATTCCAACGGTTGTAGTTTTATACTTTCTTTTCTGTGACCGTAAGCATAGTATGTGGTGTATCGCCGGCTTCGTTGCTATACATCAACGACAATCGGGATGCGCATACTTGCTTACGTTGATGATATGAGATATTATGTGTTGCTGTGATATGATATATTGGATCGTCGCGTTCTGAATAGCCGGGGGTTTTATGTGAGATGAGAGCTTTTATTTTTCATTCATGTAAAATTCATTTGTATGTAATATTCTTTTATTGGGGCACTTCCGGGATGAGGATGATGTCACCATTGTATATTATTTACTTTTCCGCATTAGGTAGACCCAAGGCGGGAAGCACAAGTAACCGGGTTCTAGGGTCCAGTGGGAGACTATCTCGAGGAGTCGAGACCGGGTCTCCTAACCCTAGAATTGGCAGTGTTGCTTGCCGCTCTCGTAGGGGTCTAGGGATGTGGGTTTGGCTATTCATCGCAACCGTGGAATCCGTGTTTTATACAAGCTCGTATTAAAAACAAGGAACTCCTAGTATATCCAATATTTCATATATGTTCTTCTGCTGCAATATTCTGTGATGAGATCATATTACTGCCTGAGATGAATGTTTATATTATATATATGAGATATATGTTATATTGCAGATTTCGTTTCAAAAGTGATGCTTGTGAAGCATAATAAAATGGGACTTCATTAATGAGATTTACGAAATAAAAGAAACCTAAAGATGTTGTAGAAACTTGTTTAAAAACTGGTAGCTCTAGTTCTTGCTTTGCATAGCGGTGTTTCTTGTAGAACATCCAGCACCTTATTCGATAAGGAAAGAGCCGAGATCCCTTCACCGGGAGTGACCACTTTAGCGAAACTAGCAGATGCTACAAACTCGGTTTGTCTTTTGATTGTTTCTATAGTTTTTGCTTTGCATAGTGATATTTGTGAAATATCCAGCACCTTATTCGATGAGGAAAGAGCCGACGATCCCTTCACCGGGAGTGACCTCTTTAGCAAAACTAGAAAAGGCCTAAAAAACATTCCATTCAAAATCACTCGATTCTACAAATATATCAAGTTCATTACGCAAAGGGTTTTCTTAAAAACCTGTCGTAGCCCTCCGTCATTTCAGATAAGTACTGGTTAGTATTCGTGCTGCGTTTGTTGACCTTAGCCAAGGCGTAGTGTGCAGTAGCTGATTAGTGCTTATCTGTATAAGCATATGATGCGATTGAGTTAGAGTAGTCGTGCGACTTTGTTGACCTTAGCCAAGGGTCGTGCGGGTGGGTTTAATTCAATCGGGAAATGACGGGTTGAACTTGGCTAGCACTTATGATTTGTTGACCTTAGCCATGGTCATAAGTTGCTAGGGGTAAAATATTATTGGGAATTTCAAGTGTTGAAATTTGCAATGAGATTGCATACCTTCTATGAGATAGTTGGATCCCGATACCCGCTGCGAGTAAGAGTTACTCCTGGAAGAGTTTTACACATTACAATTATCCGATCAAGTAGGTGTCTAGAAAGGTGTTAACGGGGTTACGCCCCTGGGAAAACGAGGTTTATTTTAATTAGGTCCGTGCGAAAGCACGGGGAACCTCCCTCAAAGTACCGGCACTGGCCTGGCTGAAAGATTGATGAACTCGTAGGGTGAAATTAATCCCGGCTAGTCTTTCCTTTTAGGGTTTGAAGGAAGATTTGACTAAAACAGTGGGAGACATCCTGATTAGATAAATTGATAACCAATCTAATTTTGTAAAAACTGCACGCTGAGTGTTTTCTTCTCTCTCTCTCTCCTGGTTGCGACTATGCCACGCTTTAATCAAGATAATAATACGGATATATTGACCGAACCCGCTTGTTATACTGCGCTAAGGAACGTTGGTCTCGCTCCAACTTATAATTGTTATAAGACAGAGCAGGAAATAGGGGATTACAAGAATTCCCGTGCCACCCAAACGAAGAAAGTGCATGCTGATGCATCTTCTTCGGGTGTGTTCATTACAGAGAACTGTTTCTCAGTATCCTTTACGTCCTGGGTATGAGATACCGGATCAGGATCCCGCATATGTAATTTGTTACATGGGCTACAGATAAGTGGAGGACTGAGAAAGGGTGATAGGTTTCATGAGATAGAAACGGTGCAAGTGTTGCAGCCAAGTCTGTTGGTAGTTATCACCCTGTATTACCAGAATACATTGATTCTGAACGAATGTTATTAGATACCGAACCTGATATACAACATCATATCAGTCTCTTTATTAGTAAAGAAAGGATATAATTTTGTATTGTTGGATAATGTTTTGAACATTTCCTATATCAAGTGTTGATCAATTCAGGCACGTTATCTAAAAGTATAGTCGTTCTAAATCAAACCACAGTTCTTAACGTGCAGAACACACACAAGAGGAAGAGTTCAGAAATGAACGAATCCTTCTTGAGGCATTGTAGACTAGGTCATATTAATGCGACCCGACTAGCTGAAGTTACATAAAGATGCATATTTAAATTAGTTTGAATTTACATCTTGTGAAACTTGCCGGTCATGTCACAAAGATAAGATGACCATAGCTCTGTTTATTGGAAACAGAGAAAGAGTTAGTGAACTCTTGGGATTGATACATGCTGATGTATGAAGGTCCCCTGCCTACACATGCCAAGTCTGGTTCTTTGTACTTCATTACATTCTCTGATGATTTCTCAAGATTCAGACATATGTTCCTGTTGAAACACAAGTCCGAAGCTTTTGAGATATTCACAGAATATAAGTTAGAAGTAGAGAACCAAAAACGGGTAAAATATTTTGTCCTTTGATGAGATCATGGAGGAGAATACTTGAGCACGGAATTCCTGGACTATTCTAAAGGAGAATGAGATTCTCTCTCGGCATTACTCCTTTGTATACACCATAGCACGATGGTATATCGGGGTGGAGCAATAGCACCCTATGTGATATGGTGTGCTCTATGATGAGTACTACTGAGTTTCCTATTTCCTTTTTGGAGTTATGCACTTGAGAAGCTGCATACCTATTGAATAGGGTTCCAATCAAATCAGTTGCCTACCACTTCATATGTGATGTGGAATGGGAAGAGCCCATATCTTAAGTAAGTTAAGATTTGGGGTTGTCCGACCTATGTCTAAAAGCAAAATCCGGACAAGCTCGAGGCAAAGTCAGTTCTGTAGAAGTTTGTTGGATATCCCAAGCATTCGCAAGTGAATATCTTCTACCTAACCGAGGAACAAAAGATGTTTTGTTTCTCAACATACCACCTTTGTGAAAGGGAATTTCTTGTGAAGAAATTAGTGGTTATGAGGAAGAACTGGAAACAGTTCTTGCTATACAAACTGTAGCTAATGATTTGGTAGAACCAAAAGATTCAATAGTTTCCAACGAACCTCAGCCTCTCCGCTGATCTAGTAGGGTTCCTCAACCACCTAAGAGATACTTCGGTTTCTCTATGACAGTGGGAGCGAGGATTGCATCATGAGATGATGACCCAACTAGTTTCAAGCTGGCCATCAGGAGTGGGACTCTGTAAGACTGGCTGGATGCTTAGCGATCTGAGATGGAATCCTTATACACCAACAAAGTATGGACTTTGGTTGCTTTATCTGAAGGGTTAAATCCCCATCAGGAGCAAGTATATCTTGAGAAGATTACTTGGTGTACATGGAAAAGTTGAGACTTTCAAAGCTATGCTTAAGTCCATCCAGATCCTACTTACCACGGCTACATACTATGACTACGATATCTGGCGGTTGGGTGTCATGACTGCTTTTCTAAATGTTGATTTGGAAGAGAGCGTCTATAAGTACACAGCCAGAGGGCTTCGTAGAACAGTGGGAGCAGCGAAAATGTGTGGAAGATGTTTTATGTGATAAATCAGGAATCGCGGAGTTGGAACATCTGTTTTGATGTGGTAGTCAAAGAGTTTGACTTCATCAAAATGGTAGATGAACCTTGTATGTACAAAAAGGTAGTAGGGAGTATGGTGGTGATCCTCGTAGAGTACGTGGATGACATACTCTTGATAGGGAAGGAGTTTCCTATGCTACGCTCGGTCAATCTCCACTTATCACAAGGATTCTCCATATAGGATCAAGTTGATACCTCCTAAATCCTAGATTATGGATCTATGAGATAGATCTAAATGGATTTTAGGATTCTCACTAGTTGTAGTGAGATGGTATCAATCGATCCTGGGGAGAATCACTGGAAAGGTTCCAGGGTGATAAGGACGACTGAATTTCAGTCGCAGGAATTGTCTTTACCCTCAGTGGAGGGACGGTATGTTGGAAGAGTTCCAAGCTAGATATTGTGACTTACTAGACGATTAAAGGCAAGATACATCGTTACCAAGGATGCTACCAAAGAGACAGTCTGGATATATAAGTTCATGAGATGAACTTCGTTCCTACCATTGTGTGACAATGGAGTTGTGGCTTATGCCAAGGAACCACCGTCCTATCAGAAAACCAGATATAATTCTTAGGCAGTATCACCTGATCATGGAGATGGTTGATCTCCAGGGAGATCGAGCTTAGGAGAGTAGACACAGAGGACAACAACGCGGATCCACTCACAAAGGCTTTTTTTCCAGTAGAGACTTTTATGGGATGGTTGAGTATGAGATACTTCAACCACAGCTAATTGTTGGGTATGCGATACCACAACAGATAGTCCTAGTGCAATTGGGAGATTGTTAGTTATATGTATGCCCTAGAGACCATTACTGTACATACGATGTATATTGTAGTGGATGCTTGGACATATATAGGGAGGACTTTCTTGCTCGACATGATAGTACGCTATCGGTTGCTCTTTATCTTAACATGTACTCTGATTGTCTTTATGTTACATGTTGATAAAGCCCTTAGGATGAGTACTTGACTACCAGGACTATGATGCGGATCATACTAGTGAGGACAGTGTAATCGCCAAGTACATCCTTCAAATGTTCCTAGTCGTGGGAGTAACGAGACAGGGCATCGATACTCCAGAGTAGACAAGCGTATGCGCTCTTGACCCATATGATGGGCGATGGATGATCTCATATCCGTTGGTGTTTGACATCAGAGAAGGTGTACGAGTGCTCAGTGGAGACTGGGTACACTGGACGGACTCGCCAAGAACTCCCAGATGGTATTATACCTCACGTCAGATGGCAGTTCTCTGGTGACACTGGTACAGGTTAGACTGTTGACCCGAGATCGTCATAGAGTCTTGTATGATTCCCACCGTGCTTTGATTTCCATCATACCACGTCCAAGAGGGCGTGCAAAAAGGTGGCTTTTGGGTACAGTCCCGAATCACATGGAGGCAATGAGCGATAGGTGGGATATCGTCTCTCCCGGTATAGGGAGTTGATGTTGCGCTGTGTTCGATTGGCTATAACTAGAAATCCCTGGCCAGGGTTGCTGAGATTTACTGGTAAGTGTTAACAGTAGTTTCTCGAACTGTTATAGACCTCATATCGACATGACTTATCAAGCTACTGGGGTTTGACGTTTACCACCCCTAGGCGAGATATGCGACATATCAGACGAAAAGACCGGACTGTACGGGAGTGTTTCTGACTGGATTCACAGGAGAATTTACAGGCTTGCTTGTTGATTTTCTGAGCGCTCAATACCTGTGTGGCTGTTACGTTTAGTTGACCGCTTGCAGCTTGTGGGTGTTTGATATGATCATCACCTACTGTCGGCCTATTGACGATTCTTTAGAGTCCTACACAGAGGTTTCTTGGCTCAGGCAAAACGGAGTAGGAGCACATATGTGATGTGCGGGACCGAGAACAATACGTGTATGTCATTCCGTACTATATTCTCGCGATATGAGATATCGGCCGGGTATATGTGATATAGCCGGGTCATCGGATCAAGTGTTGATTCGATGAATTGATACAGATTATATTAGTCGGTTATTTGTGAAATAGCCGGATTATCGGATCAAGTGTTGATTCGATAATTTAATGTATAATTATATATTTGATATACTAAATTAGATTAACTAATATAAGCTCACTAAAGGATTCTTTTTTCTCACTCGGGTAATACATTGATATATATGCGATATATGTTAATTGTATTATTTTATTTTGTTACAAAAATATATTATATATGTGATATATAATATTGTAACATGTTATAATTACTAATGCAACATGATTAGTGGAGATTAAACGAGGTTAGGGTTTGATTTGGGTTAAACTTTTCTAGAAGCTTCTAGAAGCTTTCTTTTTGTTTTTGCAAAGATATTTTGCAAGATATTTCCAAACCCAACCCACTCCCTTTAACCCTAGTTAAGTCTCTACAATGGTTAGCCTATCATCTTGAACCATGGTTGTGATTAGTCGAAAATATTGTATATTTTAGCCGGCAATTTCCTCATCATTTGCATTCATATAGAAGTGTTCGGCATTCATATTTTACATATTAGCAAAACTGTCGCAAAATATCAGATTACATGTATTAGACTCTAAAACCGACACTATAAAGGAAATTGACCGCATTTCATGGCATCGCATCATCCCTATATTTGCGCAACACTTGTTTTGAGATCTGTGCAGGAAAAATCCAGAAGAAAGGCAAAAATTTACAGGGTACAGCTAAAACGTTACGCCAACTCAATGATTACAGTTCTGGTATCAATCCAAAGGGACAAACAAAAATCAACATATCAAAGAAAGGCCCAAATATCATCAAAAGACCACAGAAGAAATATCAAAGCCCAAGGAGCCAACATGGCCGCGGAACCGCGGCCGGAGCCTGCTTGCGCCGCGGTTCCGCGGCCGTCTTGCCACTTCATCCATAAATCTTTGCTGCAAAATTCTCATCTCTGGGTCCAGACTTGAAAAAGACATGTCAACTTCCAGAAGACTCCAGTGACTTCTGCCATATCAGCAAACCCTTGTTCCTACACTAAACTAAGCCTATCATTCTAGAAACTTCTTCCTAAACCCTAGCTTAAACCCTAAGCTAAGCCTAACAAACTCTTTCTAGAAGTCTTTCAACAAACTTTTGGAGGCAACACAAAGGCTTAAGGTTTGGGTGCTCTATAAATAAGACCCTAGGCTCACTTGTAAAACATTATTCAATATCTTAGACTTGATCTTTGATTAGTTGATTTTAGTAGCCAATTTAGATCCATTCTATCTCTTTCTTCATCTTCTTCTTCCACAAGTCTAGTGAGAGGACTTGTGTGAAACCCTTACCCTAATTCCATTCAAAAGCCAAGATCCCGAGTACCCATTCAAGCAAGATGCCTTGCAACCTTTTAGGAGCAGAGCCGGTCTTCAACGGAGCAAGTGGTCCAAGCCGATTCGCGACTCACGGAGCCGAGCGAAGCCAAGTCGATAATTTAATTCTTCCTCTTGTAGTTCTTGAGCGACTGTAATCAAATTGTAGATATAAATAAAAGGTGAAATTCTTTTATCTTGTTTTCTTTAAATTCTTGCATCATGAGTCAATCTAAATTTCTAGTTCTAATTCTTGTTGTGATGCTTGAGTAATACTCCGCTTGTCGAGGAGTCGAGACGATCAATAGAATGATGATGTAATATATCTTAAATCGATTCTTGATTCCTACGAGTTTTGTAAACCCTAGCAAATTCAAGAACCGACGACCCATTTCGTTGCGATGCTTTCTTGATTGATATCGCTCGAGATTGGGAAGTTACGATCGTTTCTTGAAATTGCTAGAGGCTAGAATGTGAATGAAATCAACGAAAGAACAAGGGTTAAACGATGAAACTCTAGTTTCATCAAGAAAGCCCTAACTCTCGTCGATCATTATCGATCTAGTATCAATCCTTCGAAGGACAAGAACACGAAATCTTGAGGTTACATCACATCTATAGATCCGATCGATTCCTATGAGCCTCATTTAAATTCTTGGCATTTTGGTTGGAAATATTATCGAAACCCAATTCTTGGTTGTTTATCAGTTTCTTGATTCTTGATTAAACTCGTGACACCTGAATCAATTGATAAATTCTTGAATCATGTTTTCTTTTCTTATCGATTAACTTGTCGATTCAAACAAAGAAAATATAAAAACGAATCGCACAATCCCTGTGGACGATCCGCACTCGCTTACGATCTACAATCGACACCGTAATTGATTGCGGTCAAATATAATTTTTGGTTGTGATTTCTATACAATTTCTCAAATACTACACAAACAGGGATTTTTTACAATCAAATGGCGCCGTTGCCGGGGATCGCGCGCTAATTCGTTTTCATTTTAAAGTTTGAATTGAAAGATTTATTTCATTGTGATTTTGAGATCAAAATTCGTGCAAACCCTAAACAATTTGTTGTGTTTCATTGCAAGGAGATCTGGAGCTTGCTGGGAATTTTGAAAAAATTTTGGAAAATACCAGAGAGCTGAGGGAGTCTACAGAGACTCTCTGAAGAATTTTGGTGGGGTGATCTCATCAAGAGACCGCGAAAGCGCGACATTTGAATCCTATTGCGGCATAACCGCGGTGGACTTGAGAGTTCTCTGCAAAAATTTTCTTTCAGGTGATTTCTTACCTTCTCCTCTCTCCTCTTTTTAGCTCCAACTAATACTTTGCTGCAGGATTCTTTGCAAAGAATAGCAGCTCGCAAATTGCAAAATTAAATTTGTGCGTGATTTTGTTTCTTGGTTGTTTGCATTATAAATACGGATATTAAGGGGCACGGCCAAATCCAAATTAGGTGGGGATTTCATTACCCTTCCTAGGCCCCGAAAACCACAAACTTGCATCCGCATTGACCCACATTAACTAAAAGAAATCTAGAGATGACTCTAAGGACTGTCGCGCTCAATTAGGACAGAAGAAGGCCGTGCGTAATTCATTGATTATCCACGTTTTCTTGTGGTGCCTAGGAAAGTGTGTCGAAGGCTAGTGGTAATTAATTAGGCCCACTACTTACGTAGTGGAGTACCTTCCCACTTACCTGGCACTTACCTGGCCACAGGGGAACAAAGAGGCAGTGGAGGATTCTATCCTGCGACTTTTCTTTTGGCAGTTAGGAGCGGTCTAGAGCCGGACCTAGGTGACCATTAGATTCTAGGGTTTGTGTGCTGCATTTGTTGTGTCGCATCATTTTTTTCAAAAATCCGTCCCTTTTTCAAAGCAAACACCGCATTCATTTACTCCTAATTATAAGCCAACGCTGCCACTTGTACTAACCCTTTTTAGTACAAGATAGGCTGGACACGGGATTCTAGTGCCCGTTTAGTCCGAGTACCTTTTATCGACTCCGAAGTCGATATTTCTCCATTTAACTTTCCTTTACCTACTACCACACCCACACCGATGGATCCAAATCCATCAAACTTCTTTAACCCTAATCTGCCGCCATCCGTTGGTGCGCATAATCCACCCCGCATCTCTCTCCAGGAGAGGTGCTATCCACTTAGAGGTCCTCTTTCGACCTGCTTATCCACACCACTAGCCAATGGGGATAACTTTGAGATTAAGCCCTAGTATATCAATCTTTTACCCAAATTCTACGGACTCGAGACTGAGGACGCTTACGTTTTCATTACCAAATTTGAAAACGTGTGCGCAATGATGGGTACGTCACAACTTTCAGTGGATGCGATGCGTCTACGACTTCTTCCATTTACTTTGTGCGATATAGCCGAGAAGTGGCTATATAACACTACCGGACACTCTATTACGAATTGGGAAGAATTCGTCGCTGCATTCCTTAAGAAATTTTACCCAATCCAAAAGACAGCTCGAATCCGTAGCGAACTGAATCAATTTGCCCAGCTCCCTACCGAACCATTTTCAAAATGCTTTGAACGTTTCAAGGATCTATTGGTTCGGTGTCCTCATCACGGCATCCCGAGATGGGAATTATGCCGAATCATCTATGAGGGCATTAACTCAAACACTAAATAGAGCCTTGAAAACATGTGTCAAGGTACATTTATGACTAAGGATGATGGGGAAGCTTGGAAGTACTTAGAAGAGTTCGCTGAAAAATCACTACAGTGGGAGAGTGGAACCCAACCATTGAATAGGGGTGGCGTACACCAAATAGATGTGTCCATAGGTGTTCGAGCTGAGATGGCAGCAATGCAAAAGAAGCTCGACGCAATGGAACACAAATTTTCTGCAGCCTCCCTAAACCCAATGTCGCTCCCCAAAACTGTTTGTGGGTGCTGTTCTGATCCGTCTCATTTAACGGAAGAATGTCCATTAAACTCTGCGTTTCAGGGTCACGAGCATTCTAATGCCGCATTTCAAAGACCTCGAAATGATCCATATTCTTCCACGTACAATCAGGGTTGGAGGAATCACCCGAATTTCGCTTAGAACCAAAATCAATCTCAAAACACGGTTCCAAACACGAATCAATTTCAAAGGGCTCTTCCTCCACCACAACAGCAACCCCTTCAACTCACTCAGCACCCCTACCAGTCACAAAATTTCCAAAATCAGGGCAACACTCCTGCACAGTCTAATCCTATGCAGTTGTCCTGTTCTGACGAATTCTCTCAATTCACTCAAACCATGAAATCACTTTTATTAAATTTCATAGAGGTTTCGACTGAGGTTAGATCTTCCGTCAGTGAGATAAAGAAAAACTCAGCGTCCCAGGCTGAGAGTATCAGATCGATGGAAGCTGAAATAGCTCGCCTTAAAGCCGAAATGAGTGCGAGAGAAAAAGGGAAACTTCCTTCTCAACCCCTACAGAATCCTGGGCATTACAATGTAAATGCCATCACAACGTTGAGATCGGGAAAAGTGCTGAATAATCATGTCGGGGAAGGTATTGATGATACTGAAAATCATATCAACACCCCGGCTGAGACCTTTCCACACACACACACTTCTCCTTCTGATCCTTCTTCTTCTACCATACCACCTTCTCGAGAGCCTATTCTCCATTTCCCATTAGGCTCGACACCTTCTCCCAACCCTTATAGTTCTCTACAGACGGTCCCCACACCTCTTTTGGGACCTCGTCTACCCCCTCTTCCTTCTCCTATGATGGACCCTGCGCTTATTGCGAAAGCTCCTTACCCGAACCGGTTAAGGGGTAATAGAACGAGTCCTCATATGGAGAAAATTATGGAAATGTTCAAACAGGTTAACATCAATATACCTCTCCTAGATGCGATTCAACAAGTCCCCGCTTATGCGAAAATTCTTAAGGACTTATGCACTAGGAAGAGGAAGACTCCAGTGCCGAAGAAGGTCTTTATGTCTAATAATATCAGCACTGCTTTTATTCCCCAGCTACCAAAGAAACGAAAGGACCCAGGATGTCCTACAATATCGATTTCTATTGGGGGTAAAAACATAAATCGTGCTCTTTTAGACCTTGGCGCAAGTGTTAACCTGCTCCCTTATTCTGTCTATGAGCAATTAGGGATTGGAGAGCTGAAACCTGCTCACTGCACTCTCCAGATGGCAGACCGATCTATCACCAAACCAAGGGGTGAATTAGAGAATGTGTTGATAAAGGTCGGGGTATTTGTTTTCCCTGTAGACTTCATTGTACTCGACACACATCCTGTAGCAAACCCCCGGGGCCAAATTCCGGTGATTCTGGGTCGTCCTTTCCTTACCACTTCCAACGCTGTTATAAACTGTAGAAACGGTTCAATGAACTTATCATTTGGAAATATGACCATTGAACTAAATATCTACAAAGTTGGAAGTCAGCCATCAGAACCCTCTGCTCATATTTTAGATGTGTGCTCTGTCCATGAGATCGCTCCCGATAGTTGTGGAGCTGAGGAACTTTGCTTTACTGATCTCGATGACATTACCACATCTCTGTTTGACTTTACACAAGATCTTAGTGAGGACACTTTACCTACACTTGAGTCCTGCACTTCTGACTTTTCTCCACCCGAGTCTGTATCTTTCACAGGTTCTGAGCTTCTTTGTAAATCCAAAAATCACTCAATGATCCCTCCTTCTATCATTTCTCCGCTTGAATTAGATCTCAAAAGTTTACCCTCTCATCTGAAATATGCTTATTTAGGTTAGAAGGAGTCTTTACCGGTTATAATTTCCGCTTCTCTAGCATTAGAGCAAGAGAATGCACTTTTATCGGTATTGAGATCTAACAAAGAGGCGTTTGGTTGGAGTATGGCGGACATCAAAGGGATTAGTCCCTTGATAGTTGAACATCATATACATGTGATGGATGATGCCAGACCAACCCGAGAACTACAGAGACGGTTGAATCCCGTCATGAAGGAAGCGGAAATGAAAGAGATCGTCAAATGCTTAGATAATGGTATTATATACCCTATCTCCGATAGCCAATGGGTGAGTCCTATACATGTCAGTCCTAAGAAATCCGGCATCACAGTTATAACCAATGAGGTGAATGAGTTGATTCAGACACGCACCCAAACTGGGTGGCGTGTATGTATCGATTATAGAAAACTCAATGCTGCCACGAGGAAAGACCACTTTCCTCTACCATTCATTGATCAGATGCTGGAACGCTTAGCGGGACGAGAGTATTATTGTTTTATGGACGGATACTCAGGCTATAATCAGGTCCCCATCGCCAAAAAGGATCAAGATAAAACCACTTTTACTTGTCCTTTTGGTACCTTTGCTTACAGTCGCATGCCCTTTGGGCTATGCAATGCTCCCGCTACCTTTCAGCGGTGTATGATGGGGATATTCTCTGATATGGTAGAGAATTTTCTGGAGATCTTTATGGACGACTTCTCGATTTTTGGAGACTCTTTTTCCGATTGCCTAGCAAATCTTGACGCTGTTCTTACTCGTTGCACAGAGAAGAACTTGACTTTAAACTGGGAAAAATGCCACTTTATGGTCCAAGAAGGAATTGTTCTTGGACATGTCATCTCACAGAAAGGCATGGAGGTTGACAGAGCTAAGATAGATGTCATTCAAAACCTCCCTCATCCCAAAAGCGTCAAAAATATTCGCTCTTTCCTTGGCCACGCGGGCTTTTATAGGAGATTCATTAAGGATTTTAGCAAAATTGCTAGACCTTTAACTTTTCTCCTGGCCAAGGATACGACCTTCTATTTTGACTCGGATTGCGAGACAGCTTTCGACTCACTTAAACACTCACTCACTTCAGCCCCCATTTTATCATCACCAAACTGGGATTACCCCTTTGAGCTGATGTGTGACGCATCTGATTTTGCAGTAGGTGCAGTCTTAGGACAGCACATCGAAAAGATGCCACACGTAATATACTATGCAAGTAAGACCCTGAATGATGCGCAAATCAATTATACAACCACAGAAAAAGAACTTTTAGCGGTTGTATTTGCATTAGAAAAATTCAGGCCTTACTTAATTGGCTCACCTATAGTTGTGTATACTGACCATTCCGCTTTAAAACATCTTCTGGCAAAGAAAGATGCAAAAGGTCGACTAATACGTTGAATCCTACTGTTACAAGAGTACGATCTTGTTATCAAAGATAAGAAAGGATGTGAAAACGCAGTAGCAGACCATCTTTCACGCATCATTTCTTCCCCTATGACCCTGCCGATCAATGACTCATTTCCTGACGAGCAACTCTTGAGCATATCCAATGAACCATGGTTCAGGGATATTGTGAACTATCATGCCACGGGACTAATACCCAGCGATTGGTCGAAACAGGATAAATACCGCTTTCTATCCTAAGTAAAACACTTTTACTGGGACGAGCCCTATTTGTTTAAATATTGTCCTGATTAGATCATTCGCCAATGTGTCCCGAATGAAGAGTTCAAGAGTGTTCTTTCTTTTTGTCATGATCAGGACTGTGGGGGTCACTTTGGTCCTAGAAAGACAGCGGAAAAGGTTTTGCAATGTGGATTTTATTGGCCGACCTTATTCAAGGACGCATTTGACCATTGCAAAACCTGTACACAATGTCAGTATATGGGTAGAATCTCCCAGAGGAATGAAATGCCTCAGCAACCCATCTTGGTTGTTGAAATATTCGATGTTTGGTGCATTGATTTTATGGGTCCTTTTCCTAACTTCTTTGGGAATTTGTACATACTGCTGGCGGTTGATTATATCTCAAAGTGGGTAGAAGCCATTCCATGTCGCACTAATGACAAGAAAGTTGTCATCAAGTTCTTAAAAGAGAATATCTTCTCGCCATTTGGACACCCACGCACTATTATTAGCGATAATAGGACACACTTCTGCAACAGGTCTTTCGAGACTCTGATGCGGAAATACTCAATAAACCACCGACTTTCTACACCCTATCACCCCCAAACAAGCGGGCAGGCTGAAATCTCAAACAGACAAATCAAACTTATCCTGGAGAAAACTGTTGCTAAAAATAGAAAAGACTGGTCGACCAAACTGATGGATGCTCTTTGGGCATTCCGAACTGCATATAAGACCGACCTAGAGATGTCTCCATATAGGATAGTGTTTGGAAAAGCATGTCATTTACCCGTCGAGATAGAACATAAAGCATTGTGGGCTATTAAAGAAATAAATTTTGATTTAAACCTTGCTTGCAACTTTCGGAAGCTGCAACTTAATGAGCTAAGCGAACTCCGCGATGAAGCTTATGATAACGCTGTGATCACAAAGAATAGGACTAAGGTTTTTCACGATAAAAACATTCTGAGGAAAATATTTTCACCTGGTCAACAAGTCCTTCTTTATGATTCACGATTACACCTTCAGGCGGGTAAGCTCCGATCTCGATGGAAGGGACCTTTTGTTGTGCTGTCTGTATACCCGCACGGGGCAGTAGAGATTGAAAATGTTAAAAACGGCACCTTTTTCAAAGTAAATGGACATAGATTAAAGCCGTATTTTTCCACTGACCTCACGGAGGAGCTCTTGTTCTGACAAGAGCCAGTTTATTTGGATTAAAATTCCTCCGTCTCTCCTTCATATCCGGTATATCATTGCATCATCTTTTGAATGGAGGTGAGTGAAAAGAATAAGTTTGGGGGAAGTTCTTCACTTATATATTTTGCCCCCACTAATAATTCCTCCCAGATTTACAGGTTTTTCAGATATAGCTGTTGGCAACAGTGAGGACACTGTTGAAAACAAGTTTAGGGGAGGTTTGTGCTTATTTTTACATCATTTGCATATCATTTGCATAAGCACAAAACATTTCTTTTAAAAATCTATAAAAATTGAAAATTTTTCAAAACCCATAAAAATTTAAAAAAATTTCAAGTATAAAAATAATTTTAATATTTACACTTTTTTGTATATAAATAAGATAATGAAAGTTTAGATAGTGAACAATTACATCCATGAGATTAGAAAATTTTTAGAAAACTAAGAAAATTAGAAGTTTTCTTATACGAACTAGTAATAAGTAGTTATGAGCCGTTGTCCCAAGGGTTAGTAAGATGAAGGACGTCACTAATCTGAGGATAAAAATAAGTCTGAAAAATAGTTTCTATTCTGGAAGCCAAACATTTTGAACGTTGATACCCTGCTATTCGCACTTACACACGTCTTGAAGCCTGGGATTGTAGAGGATACCTTGAAATGCTCTTGTTTTAAAGCCAAAAGTATGAAGGAAATAAAAAAAAATGAAGAAAATATAAATTGGTGAGAAAAATGGACACTGGTTTTGTTATCACCAAGGGCAATAAAAAAATATATAGCGATCGTGCCTCTTCACCTAGTGCCCTAAGGCCAACTGGTCTGGGAGTCACTGCTATGCCTGAGATGGTGCAAGACGAGGAAAATACTCCAAGTAAGCAAGCACAGGAGTAATCGGTCGGTTAGTACCTCAAGAAGTATTAACGGTCGCATGAAAGTGTGTGAGCAATCTCATTTAAATATTCATTAATTAAAAAGTACTGAGGCTGATAGGCAAGAGTATGATAGCTTGAATTGAATTCTCCGGGTGTAGGGATGTTCTTTACACACACGCAGGGTTATATGATCGATGTTTGGAAGAAAGATAGGAATGAAAAATAAGACGATGTTTTATTGAGGGAGGACGTGATTTCTGACATTTTTTTCATGACCATTAAGATACGGCTCATGACAACCGAAAAGCTAGCTTAGTTGGAAACCCTAATTTTCAAAGTTTTTTTTTACAATTATTTTCTTTAAATGTAATATTCATGATCTTTCTTTTATTATTGGATTTTGTAGGTGCAATCCGCTGAAAACCCTCAGGAGATAACACTCCTCCTACTAGGGACACCTAGAGGTTTAAAGGCTTGTTGCGCGTGCTCAGTGCAATCGTGTTGCCTACGAAAGTGTGCTAGTTAGTATTTTCTCTTTCTTTATTTTCTCCTTCTCTTTTTAATAAAACAGTTCGCTCGAGACGATCGAAATTAAGTTTGGGGGAATTTGATTAGTCGAAAATATTGTATATTTTAGCCGGCAATTTCCTCATCATTTGCATTCATATAGAAGTGTTCGGCATTCATATTTTACATATTAGCAAAACTGTCGCAAAATATCAGATTACATGTATTAGACACTAAAACCGACACTATAAAGGAAATTGACCGCATTTCATGGCATCGCATCATCCCTATATTTGCGCAACACTTGTTTTGAGATCTGTGCAGGAAAAATCCAGAAGAAAGGCAAAAATTTACAGGGTACAGCTAAGACGTTACGCCAACTCAATGATTACAGTTCTGGTATCAATCCAAAGGGACAAACAAAAATCAACATATCAAAGAAAGGCCCAAATATCATCAAAAGACCACAGAAGAAATATCAAAGCCCAAGGAGCCAACATGGCCATGGAACCGCGGCAGGAGTCTGCTTGCGCCGCGGTTCCGCGGCCGTCTTGCCACTTCATCCACAAATCTTTGCTGCAAAATTCTCATCTCTGGGTCCAGACTTCAAAAAGACATGTCAACTTCCAGAAGACTCCAGAGACTTCTGCCAGATCAGCAAACCCTTGTTCCTACACTAAACTAAGACTATCATTCTAGAAACTTCTTCCTAAACCCTAGCTTAAACCCTAAGCTAAGCCTAACAAACTCTTTCTAGAAGTCTTTCAACAAACTTTTGGAGGGAACTCAAAGGCTTAGGGTTTGGGTACTCTATAAATAAGACCCTAGGCTCACATGTAAAACATTATTCAATATCTTAGACTTGATCTTTGATTAGTTGATTTTAGTAGCCAATTTAGAGCCATTCTATCTCTTTCTTCATCTTCTTCTTCCACAAGTCTAATGAGAGGACTTGTGTGAAACCCTAACCCTAATTTCATTCAAAAGCCAAGATCCCGAGTACCCATTCAAGCAAGAAGCCTTGCAACCTTTTAGGAGCAGAGCCGGTCTTTAACGGAGCAAGTGGTCCAAGCCGATTCGCGACTTACGGAGCCGAGCGAAGCCAAGTCGACAATTTAATTCTTCCTCTTGTAGTTCTTGAGCGACTGTAATCAAATTGTTGATATAAATAAAAGGTGAAATTCTTTTATCTTGTTTTCTTTAAATTCTTGCATCATGAGTCAATCTAAATTTCTAGTTATAATTCTTGTTGTGATGCTTGAGTAATACTCCGCTCGTCGAGGAGTCGAGACGATCAATAGAATGATGATGTAATATATCTTAAATCGATTCTTGATTCCTACGAGTTTTGTAAACCCTAGCAAATTCAAGAACCGACGACCCATTTCGTTGCGATGCTTTCTTGATTGATATCGCTCGAGATTGGGGAGTTACGATCGTTTCTTGAAATTGCTAGAGGCTAGAATGTGAATGAAATCAACGAAAGAACAAGGGTTAAACGATGAAACCCTAGTTTCATCAAGAAAGCCCTAACTCTCGTCGATCATCATCGATCTAGTACCAATCCTTCGAAGGACAAGAACACGAAATCTTGAGGTTACATCACATCTATAGATCCGATCGATTCCTACGAGCCTCATTTAGATTCTTGGCATTTTGGTTGGAAATATTATCGAAACCCAATTCTTGATTGTTTATCAGTTTCTTGATTCTTGATTAAACTCGTGACACCTGAATCAATTGATAAATTCTTTAATCATGTTTTCTTATCTTATCGATTAACTTGTCAATTCAAACAAAGCAAATATAAAAACGAATCGCACAATCCCTGTGGACGATCCGCACTCGCTTACGATCTACAATCGACACCGTAATTGATTGCCGTCAAATATAATTTTTGGTTGTGATTTCTATACAATTTCTCAAATACTACACAAACAGGAATTTTTTACAATCAGGTTGCATAAGTAATTATCATTACAATTCATTGTTCATCACAAAAGAAATGGAGCTTCTTCTTTTTCTTCCTTCTTTGCATGAAAAGCTTTCTAGCTTTTCATGAAGTGATGATTATGAGTGAGATTATGAAAACAAATGAGAGCTAAAATCCTACTTCATCATCCTAATCTATCCTATCCATTTAGATTAGGGTGTTCACTTCATTTAGTGAGTGAGAGCTTGTGTTAATGAAACTTCAAGGTAGATCATCTTTGTTATCGAAGATCGGAAGCATGCTTGCATCTTTCTCTTCGTGGAGCCTCTCGAGAGTCCGGAACTTGATGATCGCAGCGAAGGGACCACAACACGGAGCTTATGAAGTGAACGACCGGACTACATAGGTTGTAATCCAAAACTCTTAGATGTTAAAGTGTTTAAAATGCTTTGTTTCACCTAATCTCTACTCTAAGATCTTGGTTTAGGGTTGTTCGGCACGGCTAAATTTTAAATCGGACATGGTTGATGCCTTTGTTAGTGTTTATGCCCTAGAAGGCCATTACTGTATCATACTAGCTTGTATATTACTTAATGGAAGCTTGGGATATTCACATGTATATAACAGTCTTGCTAAACATGGTAGTATGCTACTTGGTTTTTCTATCTTAATATGTGAGTGTACGTATTGATAGAGCTCTTAGGATCTTGCTTGGCTACCAGCGTTGTGATGGCAGTCACACTAGTGGGGGCTGGGTAGTCTACAAGCACATCCTTATTCAGGTCCCTGGTCGTTGGATTATCGAGACAGAGCATCGATACTCCGGAGTAGACTAGTGTGTACGCTTCTCATCCCAGTTGGGGAGATGGTCTGTCCCACAGCCGTCAGTACGTCGTACTGGAGATAGTATACAGGTGCTCGTTAGGTTACGGGTACACCGGACAGGACTCACAGGGAACTGTTGGTTGGTTTGATACCAGTCGTCAGTGAACAGTTCCCAGGTGACATGAGTACAGCGTAGTCCGCAGACTTGACACTGCTACTTCGCCTCGAGTGTGTCCCACTGTTCTTAGATTGCTACCCTACCACGGCTCTATGGAGTCGTGCAAACAGGTAGCAGTTGGGTGCAGTCCCGAGCACTTGGAGGCAGTGGCGGTTAGACAGGATTCGTCCCTCCCGGTATTGGGAGTAGATATCGTGCTGTGTCAGAGAGCCATTACGCAAAGTCCCTGGCCAGGGCAAGCGAGATTTGCTGGTAGGTTCCAGCAGTTTCTCAGGGTGTAATGGGCTTCACTCCGACACGACTTATACCGCTATTAGGGGACTGACGCTTGCCGCCCCCCTAGGCCCGATATGCGATAGTCATGGACGAACGGACCGGACTGTATGGAGATTGTCACATCAGACTCAGTAGGAGTTCGGATGGGTTTACTCATCGGCCTTCTTATCGACAACTACCTGGGGACCGTTACGTACAGCTAGTGCCGCTTGCGGTCTGTGGTTAAACCCACTGCCAGCGTAGTAGTCGAGTCTCTAGAGTCCCACACAGAGAGTTTCCTACTCCAGGCGAAACGATATAGAGGTTGCATGGTTTTGCGACAAAGGGTTCGGACGCATACGTACGTTTACGCGCGTACGACTTTCGGACAGATTTTACCAGTCGGCTTTGGTTTAAGCCAGTTACTGGTATCCGGTTATTGGTTTTTTACAGTCTAAAGTTTTTCCGTATTTTTTACGGATCGGAGGGGCGTTCTCGTAATTACTCGAGAAGCTTCTAGAAGATGTGACTAAGGAGGTTTGTTTTGGAAAGAGAGTGAGTCATAGTGGTGATTCATTCACTTCATTAATGCTCATTTATTGCTTAATGACTCATGTTAATGAATCATCACAAGATATTTTGTGAAGCATGCTTATTCATTTCCTTTATTGATTTATTGAAAATAAGAATGCTTCATAATAATATGATACACTCTCTCTCTTCTCTCATTATCATATTACACATTCTCTCTCCTCAAGCTCTCATCTTCAAGATACTAATCCTTAATCCTCATGTGTTGAGATCAAAGGTTTAGTTAGACTAAACAATCCATAACCCACACTCTATATCATCCTCTCATCTTTGATTAGCAATCAAAGTTGATTATTTACCTCAAGTTAGAGGTTTAGCTTGGAGTTTCGCTCTCGGGTGGATCGTCTACTACCTAGAGAAGGCCGAGGAGAACCAAGGAGGACATAAAGAAGAAGGACCGGTTCATTAGGTATAATCCCTAATCACTTATGTAAAGAAACTCATAAGAATACGGTTTTTAGGGTTTAGCTTCGATTCAAGCGGTTAGTCGATGTTCGTTGTTTAAACTTGATAAGTTTTTGTAAATTCCGCCTCCCCATAAGTACTGGGGTGTACTACATCGACTTACAGTGGTATCAGAGCCTCGCTAAACACTAAATAACTTAATCGCAAATTTGTACGAATTTCGAACGAAAAAACGATCCCGGAAAACCCTAGTTCTGTTAAGTTTCTGTCGAAGTGAAAATGAAGTCCTAAAATTTTTCTGGAGTGTTCAGAGAGCTAGAAAGGAGTCCAGGAGAACACCCAAGAAATTCGTGCCCATGAATCGGCAACTCGGCCGCGGAAGCGCGGCGGATCGGTGGGATCTGCCGCGCATCCGCGGCTCTTTGACCGAGTCATGGACTCGTCTTTCTTGTGTGGGTCCCCTGTGACATTTGGGGTTTTCTGGAATATTTAATTATTGCTCAGGTTACTGTTTAACAGAGCAGATTTTGGAGCAATTTTGAAGTTGTTTATTCGATCGAAAAATACAGTATTTGCGTATTGGATTATATCTGTGATTGTTTGATGTGTTCGTAAACCTCCCCCAACTGCTAGTATGTCGGTTGGCAGGGGGTTGCACATTTCTGAAATGGTTATATCTGTTTGTGCATATAAACTGTATTGGACTGTTGTGGTGTATAGCCGGGGTTAACAATGGTTTATTGATTTATTCATTTGTTGTAAATGTAATTTGTTGTAATATTATTTTCGCGGGGCACTTCCAGGTTGCGGTCGTAGCCACCGTTGTATTATTTCATTTTACTGTTTTTGCTCCTAGGACTGACCCAAGGTGGGGTACACAGACTGCCGGGTGGGTAGTTTGCCGTACCCGTAGGGGTCGAGGGTGGGGTAAACGGCTATTCATCACAACTGTGTAATCTGTCTTTTCTTGCAGGCTCAAAAGAAATACAGATTGCTTGCAAATCCAATATTGTTTATCTGTGTTCTGGAATGAATATCATTGCGTCAGACGAATGTAAAATATCTATATTTATTATAGCTATTTAGACGTCACTTATGTTTTTCACCCGCGCTAGCCCAGCCCCCGCTCTGTCGTTAGTTAAGTAACCTAACGGGTGATGACGGGACCCCGTGGCGAATGCGGATGGCATAAGAGGACGTTATATTTTCGTTGTTTTCTGCAATGATAGGTTAAAGATGGGACGCATTATCTATAATGCAAAGTAAAACAAACCAAAGTTTAAATCGTTGGAACAATTTAAAAGAAACCACTCGGTTATTTTTAAAACAGATATTTTTAAAATGCGGAGATTTAACCACTCCTTTTAAAAGCTATCAGGTTCCTCCGGTTATATCAAGTTCACTACGTTCACGGTTTCGCCAAAACCAGTCGTAGCCCTCCGTCATTTCTTATGGATGGTCAGTAGTATTCAAGCTATGCTTGTTGGCATACGTCAAGGCATAGTGTTTGGTAGCTGCTGGGGTATTCATTTGTTGCATAGATAGATGTGTTGGTTTGGGACAGTCGCATTACCTTGTTGGCATACGTCAAGGGTATATACGGGTGGGTTCAAATTAACAAGATAATGATGGGCAGAACTTGACATGTGACTTATGATTTGTTGGCATACGTCAAGGTCATAAGAGCATGGGGCAAAAACTTATATCGGGAATTTCTAAAGAAACTGAAATTTGCAAAGAAATGCATACCATTTGGAGTTTGATGAATGTTGGTAGGATTCCTTCAACATTATCATACGATGATATTTGGATCCCGATCCTACTGTGAGTATATGCTACTTATCAGGATATTCGTCGCTTAACGATCAATGCTATAAACCTAGTAGGTGTCCAGAAAAGTGTCAGCGGGGTTACGCCCCCAGAGAAAAGAGGTTATTTAATTAAGGAACTTCGCGAAAGCGTTGGAAAACCTCCCTCGAAGTATCGACACCGGCCTGGCTGAACGGTTAAGCAAGTATTGTACGGTGAGAATAGTCTTGGCTAATTCTTCTTTTATGGTTTGAGGAAGGATTCGAGAAACAGTGGGAGCCATCCAGTTTAGATAAACTAAAAACCACTCTAAACTTGCAAGAGCATCATGCTAAAGAGTTTTCTTCTCTCTCTCCTAATTGCAGCGACCCTGAAAATGACTGGACTTAAGTTACTTTTAGAGAAAAATATACTGACGGGGCCAAACTATAAAGATTGGCTGCGGAATGTCAAGATGGCTTTGACCTATGACAAACTGGGGTACGTCCTCACCGCTACAGCACCTGCTGCCCTTGGTCCCAAATCCAGCAATGCGGATAAGGAAATCCGTAAAACCTGGGATTTAGATTGCGCGAGAGCCAAGTGCATCGTGCTTGCCTCGATGAACAATGAACATCAGAGGAGGCACGAGGATATGTCCCTTGATGGCATATTTCTCCATACAAAGGAACTTTATGGAGAGCAATCTCGTATAGCAAGATACGAGACCTCTAAGAAACTATTTCGAGCGAGGTTGGCTGTCGGGTCATCGGTAGGTGAACATGTCCTACAGATGATCGGCTATATTGAAGAGCTCGCGGACCTTGGAACGACTTTGGATAATGAGCTCTATACAGACCTTGTTCTCCAGTCCCTTCCTCCCACCTACGCCCAGTTTATCCTCAACTTCAATCTTCAAGGAAAAGAAGTTGAACTTGCGGAACTCCTGAACATGTTAAGGAGTGCAGAGGGCACCTTGCAGAAGGCAAGGGAAACACCCGCTATGTTTGTTGGCGGTTCATCTTCTTCCGGGTCCAAGGCTAGGGCCAAAGGAAGGAAGAAGAAGGCCGCACCCAGACCTAGAGGAGGTGTTAGTAAGGTGGGAAAGAAGGGAAAGAAAAAGTTTACAGCACCGGTAGTTGGCCTGGATGAGTGCTTCCATTGTCACAGGAAAGGGCACTGGAAGAAGGATTGCAAGGCGTGGAACGCCAAGAACCAGGAACCGAAGCAAGCTGTGGCTTCGACTTCAGGTGTGTTTGTAATTGAGAATTGTCTGTCGATCAACTCTACTTCCTGGGTATTGGATACCGGGTCAGGATCTCATATTTGCAATTCATTGCAGGCACTGAGAAACCGTAGAGTGCTGAAGGAAGGTGATATGATCCTCAGGGTTGCTAACGGAGCTAGCGTGGGAGCTGCGTCCGTCGGGGATTATCACCTAGGATTGACGAGTGGACACATTTTGGTTCTACATAACTGTTATTTTGTACCCAGCTTAACGTGTAATATCATATCAGTTTCCTTGTTATCAAATAAAGGTTATGATTTCACGTTTGTAAGAGATGTTGTCAACATCCACCTTAATCATGGTTTGATTGGGTCCGGTACTCTAAATAACGGCATATATGTGTTAAACCAACTCCAAATTTTCAATGTCCAGAACACACTAAAAAGAAAGTCTCCAGATTTAAATAAAGCTTTCTTATGGCATTGTAGACTGGGTCACATCAATGAGAGAAGGTTGACTAAGTTGCATAGAGAAGGATATTTGGACACGTTCGAATATCAAACTTATGACACTTGTCAATCTTGTCTCAAAGGAAAGATGACAAAGACTCCATTCACTGGACAAGGAGTAAGAGCGAGCGAGCTCTTAGGACTCATACACAGCGATGTATGCGGTCCAATGTCTACACATGCGAGAGGTGGTTATTCCTATTTCATTACTTTCACGGATGATTTCTCTAGGTTTGGACATGTCTTCTTAATGAAGCATAAATCCGAAGCCTTTGAGAAATTCCTGGAATACAAGAGTGAAGCGGAAAACCAAACAGGCAAAAGTATTAAGACACTGAGATCTGATCGAGGTGGAGAATACTTAAGTGCCGAGTTCCTAGGTTACCTAAAAGAGAAAGGAATTCTCTCTCAGCTTACTCCTCCATACACTCCACAGCACAACGGTGTATCGGAGAGACGGAATCGAACCCTATTGGATATGGTACGATCCATGATGAGTAATGCTGAGTTACCGCGATCTTTCTGGGGGTATGCGCTAGAATCAGCGATACATCTTTTGAACAGAGTTCCAACCAAGACTGTGCCTACCACACCATATCAGATGTGGAGTGGGAAGAAACCCTATCTTCAGTACCTGAAGACGTGGGGATGTCCAGCTTTTGTAAAAAAGCAGCATCCGGACAAGCTCGAGGCACGCTCGGTAGAGTGTAAGTTTGTGGGATATCCAAAGAACTCTACAGGATATTGCTTCTATTACGCAGAGGAACAAAAGGTTTTTGTTTCTCGTCATGCCCGCTTCTTAGAAACTGAATTTTTGGAAAATCAGAAGAGTGGGAGCGAAATAGAACTGGAAGAAATTCCAGAACCACAAACTGCTACTGAAAGTTTGGTAGAACCAGAGGTTCAAGAAGAACAGAACATTCCCGCACCCCTCCGCAGGAGTAGTAGGCCGTCTCGTCCGCCTGAGAGATACTACGGTTTTCTCATAGACGGGGATAGAGAGGATTGCATCATAGATGATGATGAACCTACTGACTTCAGGCAGGCCATCCAGAGCGGCGACTCGGTACGATGGCTAGATGCAATGCGGGCCGAAATGGAGTCCATGTACACCAACAAAGTATGGACTTTGGACTTTGCTCCAGATGGGGTAAAACCCATAGGATGCAAATGGATCTTCAAGAAAAAGATTGGTGTAGATGGACAGGTGGAAACCTATAAGGCTAGACTTGTTGCAAAGGGTTTTCGTCAAAGACCTGGTTTGGACTATGATGAAACCTTTTCTCCAGTGGCTATGCTCAAATCCATTCGGGTCCTTCTTGCTATTGCTGCCTTCCATGATTATGAAATCTGGCAGATGGACGTAAAGACGGCTTTTCTGAATGGAAATTTAGAAGAGAGCGTCTATATGGATCAGCCAGAGGGTTTCAATCAGAGTGGGAGCAGCGGGAAAGTATGCAAGCTGCTTAAGTCCATTTATGGACTAAAGCAGGCATCGCGGAGTTGGAACATCTGTTTTGATGAGACAGTCAAAGAATATGACTTTATCAAAAATCCAGATGAACCGTGCATATATAGTAAAGTTGTGGCCAGAAGTGTCGTATTCCTCGTCTTGTACGTGGATGACATTCTATTGATAGGAAATGACATTCCTATGCTACAATCTGTCAAAGGATTCTTGTCACACAGGTTCTCCATGAAAGACCTGGGTGATGCCTCTTACATTCTGGGGATCCGGATCTATCGTGATAGATCCAAGAGGATGTTAGGACTTTCGCAGTCCAGGTATATCGACACTGTACTGAAAAGATTCAGTATGGAAGATTCTAAGCGCGGTAATCTACCGGCTTGTCACGGAATCACCCTCTCCAAAGAGATGTCTCCCAAGACTGATTTGGAAAGGGAACGCATGTCTATTATACCCTACGCTTCTGCGGTAGGCTCTATAATGTATGCGATGTTGTGTACCAGACCAGATGTAGCTTACGCACTGAGCGTGGTAAGCCGGTATCAGTCAGACCCAGGGGAGAAACACTGGATAGCAGTAAAGAACATTCTCAAGTACCTGAGGAGGACTAAGGAGATGTTCTTGGTTTACGGCGGAAAAGACCTCAGGTTGGAGGCCTTTGCTGATTCCGGCTTCCAGAGTGATAAGGACGATTCCAAGTCCATGTCGGGTTATGTCTTTACCCTCAATGGAGGGGCGGTGTGCTGGAAGAGCTCCAAGCAGGACACCGTTGCTGACTCGACGATGGAAGCGGAGTATATAGCTGCTTGCGATGCCGCAAAAGAAGCAGTCTGGATGAAGAAGTTCCTAACAGAACTTCAGGTGGTTCCTACCATAGTTGATCCAATACCTCTGTATTGCGACAACAACGGAGCTATAGCTTTAGCGAAGGAACCAAGGTCCCATCAGAAGTCCAGACACATCTTAAGGCGGTATCACCTGATCAGGGAGATCATTGATCGTCAGGAGATCGAGGTTCGGAGAGTTGCTTCAGAAGAGAACATTGCTGATCCATTCACGAAGGCCCTTCCTCAGATTCAGTTCGAGAGGCTGCTCGAGATCATTGGTCTGCGATATGCCAGTACATGGCCCTAGTGCAAGTGGGAGATTGTTAGTGTTTATGCCCTAGAAGGCCATTACTGTATCATACTTGCTTGTATATTACTTAATGGAAGCTTGGGATATTCACATGTATATAACAGTCTTGCTAAACATGGTAGTATGCTACTTGGTTTTTCTATCTTAATATGTGAGTGTACGTATTGATAGAGCTCTTAGGATCTTGCTTGGCTACCAGCGTTGTGATGGCAGTCACACTAGTGGGGGCTGGGTAGTCT
The DNA here is from genome assembly GCA_030015575.1 of Agapanthus africanus. Taxonomy (NCBI): domain Eukaryota; kingdom Viridiplantae; phylum Streptophyta; class Magnoliopsida; order Asparagales; family Amaryllidaceae; genus Agapanthus; species Agapanthus africanus. The sequence continues at coordinate 175,612,558 of JASDDO010000010.1, forward strand.
ACAAGCACATCCTTATTCAGGTCCCTGGTCGTTGGATTATCGAGACAGAGCATCGATACTCCGGAGTAGACTAGTGTGTACGCTTCTCATCCCAGTTGGGGAGATGGTCTGTCCCACAGCCGTCAGTACGTCGTACTGGAGATAGTATACAGGTGCTCGTTAGGTTACGGGTACACCGGACAGGACTCACAGGGAACTGTTGGTTGGTTTGATACCAGTCGTCAGTGAACAGTTCCCAGGTGACATGAGTACAGCGTAGTCCGCAGACTTGACACTGCTACTTCGCCTCGAGTGTGTCCCACTGTTCTTAGATTGCTACCCTACCACGGCTCTATGGAGTCGTGCAAACAGGTAGCAGTTGGGTGCAGTCCCGAGCACTTGGAGGCAGTGGCGGTTAGACAGGATTCGTCCCTCCCGGTATTGGGAGTAGATATCGTGCTGTGTCAGAGAGCCATTACGCAAAGTCCCTGGCCAGGGCAAGCGAGATTTGCTGGTAGGTTCCAGCAGTTTCTCAGGGTGTAATGGGCTTCACTCCGACACGACTTATACCGCTATTAGGGGACTGACGCTTGCCGCCCCCCTAGGCCCGATATGCGATAGTCATGGACGAACGGACCGGACTGTATGGAGATTGTCACATCAGACTCAGTAGGAGTTCGGATGGGTTTACTCATCGGCCTTCTTATCGACAACTACCTGGGGACCGTTACGTACAGCTAGTGCCGCTTGCGGTCTGTGGTTAAACCCACTGCCAGCGTAGTAGTCGAGTCTCTAGAGTCCCACACAGAGAGTTTCCTACTCCAGGCGAAACGATATAGAGGTTGCATGGTTTTGCGACAAAGGGTTCGGACGCATACGTACGTTTACGCGCGTACGACTTTCGGACAGATTTTACCAGTCGGCTTTGGTTTAAGCCAGTTACTGGTATCCGGTTATTGGTTTTTTACAGTCTAAAGTTTTTCCGTATTTTTTACGGATCGGAGGGGCGTTCTCGTAATTACTCGAGAAGCTTCTAGAAGATGTGACTAAGGAGGTTTGTTTTGGAAAGAGAGTGAGTCATAGTGGTGATTCATTCACTTCATTAATGCTCATTTATTGCTTAATGACTCATGTTAATGAATCATCACAAGATATTTTGTGAAGCATGCTTATTCATTTCCTTTATTGATTTATTGAAAATAAGAATGCTTCATAATAATATGATACACTCTCTCTCTTCTCTCATTATCATATTACACATTCTCTCTCCTCAAGCTCTCATCTTCAAGATACTAATCCTTAATCCTCATGTGTTGAGATCAAAGGTTTAGTTAGACTAAACAATCCATAACCCACACTCTATATCATCCTCTCATCTTTGATTAGCAATCAAAGTTGATTAGTTACCTCAAGTTAGAGGTTTAGCTTGGAGTTTCGCTCTCGGGTGGATCGTCTACTACCTAGAGAAGGCCGAGGAGAACCAAGGAGGACATAAAGAAGAAGGACCGGTTCATTAGGTATAATCCCTAATCACTTATGTAAAGAAACTCATAAGAATACGGTTTTTAGGGTTTAGCTTCGATTCAAGCGGTTAGTCGATGTTCGTTGTTTAAACTTGATAAGTTTTTGTAAATTCCGCCTCCCCATAAGTACTGGGGTGTACTACATCGACTTACAGCCTTATAGACCCTTATGCATGTGCCTAGTAACCCTACAACTGGTCCAACCCCGACACCCCTTGTCACCATGTGGCCAGCCACATAATCAAAAATCCGGCCTCCTCTGGTCCCCCTGCTCAGGTTGGGTCCGTCTCGTCAAGGTGGCCTCCTAATACCCTAATTTGGCCCCTAGAGTTGTTTGCTACTCTCAAAAATCCCCCGGTTTGCTCCAGATTTCCCTGCACACCCAAATTTCTCACAAACCGACATGAACTAAATTCTCAAATCCATATTTTGGTTTCTAGGCTATGGTCCAGGTCAAGCATCACCTCACAAGTCTAATTGACAGCCACAAAACATCACCAATTTCCCAAACCCTTCTCTTGGGATTTCAAAGTTCACACATCCATCACTAAACGACTTCTAAACTTAAACAAAAGCTAGGAAATCACCACTACTCTAAATGAAAAGAGATATACCTCATGGTCACTCCCAAACAAAACTCTAGAAGTCCCAAAGTTGTCAAAATCCGACTTTTCTTGGTTCATAGCGATGAGGGTGGGGAGGTGATCATTTTTTTTTGTGAAAGGGTATAGGGTTTTAGCAAGGTTTTTGGGGTGGATCAAGAGGGCAGAAGATGGAGGGATGTGGAGTTGAGGGAGATGAAGTGGGAAGAGAAAATGATGGGGGGAATGGGTCAAGGCAGCAGCCCCCCCTCTCTCTCACTATTGTTCTCACCCACTCACTTTCCATGTTATCATTTTTTCTCCTTTCTCTCTCCTCACTCATCATGACACCTTTTCTTTCTCTTTTCTCACCAAAATACATACACCCAAATAAAACAACACTATGAAATAACATGTCACATGTCATGGTGCATTTACCATGAAAAACTATAGAAACACGGTATAACACCTTAGGATTTGTTTAGTGACTAAATATATTTAAATAATGGTTTTTTTTTTTACAAAAAGTTTACCAAATTGTGTTTTAAATATTTTTCCTAATTTAATAAATATTTTTCCAAAATTTTCCTAGGCTTGCACACACATGTGCATGTAAACTAGGGTTTTTAAATTAAGTTAATACCATAATTATTAACCATGGTGGGTTAATCTTGTGGATTAAGCCTTTTGGGTTTTAAGTGGGTTAATTAGTTAAATTAGAAGTAACTTTAATTTGAATTGTTAAGTGTTGACTTGTGAGAGAGAGGGAGTGGGCATCATGGCTTAGCCCATGCTTGCCATTAATGAAGAGAGAGAAAGTGAGGGGTTGACATTTGGAGTGATGATTTTTCCCTCTCATTCTTTGTTTCTTTCTCTCAACTCTCACACACTCTCACACACACACACACACTTACCTGAGGCCAGAAGCAGCAGCAGCAACATGGAAGCAGCAGCAGCAGCATGAGAGGAGCAGCAGCAGCAAGAAGCAGCAGTAGCAGCAGCAGAGAACAGTAGCAGCCGCAACAGGGAACAGCAAGCACAGCAGCAGCAACCACAGCCTCTTCCCTTCACTTCTTCTTCTTCCTGCAGCTCCCTAGGGTTAAGTATGAAGTATACTTCCTATCTTTCTTCCCTAGTTTGCCTAGTTAGTGTAGTTTTGCATCGGTTAATGGATTTTAGTGCGTTTTAGTGTGTTATGGGGTGTTTAGTGAGAACTTTGTGCTAAGGTGGTGAGGATTGGTTTCAGTAGGTTGCTTGAGGGTTGTTGAGACCATGTTAACTTAGTTTAACCCCGATTACACTAAAATACCACCATTTTCACTATTCGATGCAAAATGTCGTATTTGTGCAAAAGTGAGCTTTTCTGGATCTGCTTTTGACCCGATGAGATCTGAATGAAATTGAGGATACTGCAGTATGGTGGAGTGGTGCTGATACCATTGTTTTAACCCGACCCCATAACTCTTCCCTTTGGCCGCCGGAATTCTCATTCTGGCCGCAATTTGCGGCCAGATGGGTAGGGATTTGGGTGTTGTTTGGTCCAATAGGTGTGTTCTGGTGTGTAGGGTGTTGTTATATATATAGTTTTGTAAATCTAGCTCTGTGTAGAAATCTGGGAACAAATACCTATTTTGCCGTTTTTCTAAACCTTCGCGACACGCATGATACATGAGTAGGTTTGGGTTTCTGCGTATCGCGGCGCGTCGGGGTAGTTTCAGGCACGTGATCACACGTTTTAGCGTATCGCGCACACGCGCGATTAGTTTGCGACACGAGTTTCTAGTTTGACCGTAATGTCGCGTTTTTGGTGAAATTGAGCTTATTTGTGTGATATGTGTATGTGATTCTAGGTTCGCAGGCCAGTGAGACGGACGCTGCGAAGAAGGGCAAGCAAGTCGTCGGCTACACTTAGCGCGAGACACGGTGAGTAGATTTCACATCTACGGGGATATCGCCCGCATGGCGTTATGCGTCAGGGCTGATAGGACCTTAGTATTTTATATTGCATTTATCCATGGACTGTCATTTCATATTGCATTTCCCTACTATGTGTTATAGATATATGGTTAGAACTGATAGAACACCGCATCATTACTAACGGTTTATGTTGCACGAGCACTATTTGCATGCTACACACACACCGTTTGTAATTTCCATGCCACACTCACTGTAGAGCTGCCATGATTATATTGCTATAGTTCGCTTCATATGTGATTTGATATGACTTTCATGTATATTGGGAGCCGCATGACATCTTTTAAAACCGGAAATGAAACTACTTTAAAAAGCGGTTTTCCCCTTTTACCCATACCATGGATTGATGTATATTGTACCTCGCATTGGATTTACTATTGGTGTTGGATTTTCATGTGATTTCTGTTTTGAGGACCGTGGAAGTATTTAAGACAAAATGCACTATTTTGAAAAACCCGGTACCTCATGATATGATATTTTGGTGTGTCCACCACGCGTTTTCTCGGTGCTGAGACGTGTGCTTGAAACCCGATTCGAGGAGTGGATGTTCCGTTTGCGGGTTCGTGGTGGGCCCGGTATGGTTCCCCTCGGCGAGATGATCGATGGGTTTGCCGATTGAGCCTGGAGGCGGGCGAGTACCTACCGGTGATTAGTTGGACCTGGCAGTTGTCCGGAGGATACTGACCAGAGTCGAGAGATGGATGCGGGATGATCCGTACTGCCGGGGCCGAGGGCCGACACCGCAGACTGACCCCGTGGGCCGATCCGGACTGACGGAGCCCGATATATGAGGATTTGCGTGTCGATGCTGGGCACGATTATTTTATGATATTTTGGGTGCCGATGTTGGGCGCTCGTGATTTCTCAGAGATGTACAGGATTTGAGGGCCGATGGGTGTGCCGGCGCCTGAGTGTATTTGGGATTTGAGTGCAGCCTGAGGCACCGATTATGGTTTTCCATGTTGACATAGTCCATGTAGATGTTATTTATCCCATACTCAGTATTGACTACTATATATCTCATCCTGTAGCATTTACCTGTTAGAGTATTTGCATTACTATTGCATCCTCTATTTGACATGCATTGATATCATCTGCTGGCATTAGTAGAGCCACGCTATATGTGCATGCTCGCGATCACCTTTATATGTTATCTCTATTCACGAGTTGGCAACTCACCCCCGTTGTGCCACAGTGCTTGCAGGTTGCCCTTGGGAGTAGTCACGGCTGGCTGTTACTGCATCTTTTGGCACAAATACCCTTTCTGAGGCGAGTTAGCCTTTTTGCTGTTTAGGTGGGTTTTGTACGGTATCTGTTATCATTTCAGTTGTATATTGATTTATCTAGTATTCTCCATCTACCTTTCTGTATTGACTTAGAGACAGTTGTGAGGACGATACGTATGATTTTATATTCTGGTGTCGAGCTCGCATGTGAGCCGACTTTACTTTTGCACCCTCATCTTTTATGATTTTGTCCTTGCTTTACTGGGTACTCTTCGCTACGGCGTCGTATATCATGGTTGTGATGCTTTATTCATGTCACTTGTTATTTCTGTTACACCTTGCTTTTACCCGACTCGCGGGGCTAATGTTTTAAAAAGGAAATGTTACCAAAATTACAAAAGTTATAACTCTTGAACTTAAAAGGATTTCTACTAAATAAATGGAAGCTTTTCAGACATGTATGACTGTTTTTACGAAAAATGTTTTAATCACTCTTTATTATTGGTTTTGATTTCTGAGTTCGGCTTACTTAGCCGCGTTACGCCTGTAGACGTTGCGTGGTTAAGTGCCGGTCACGAGTCGAATTCTCGGGTCGTGACAAAGTTGGTATCAGAGCGTAGGTTTTACCTTCGGAGTGTAGGATGACCCTGGTATGATGGAGTAGGTAGCTGCAGCGGGGTAGCGTAGCGTGTGTATGTTCCGCGGCATACTCACGACACGGTACTCCGCCTACGCGACCTTAGGACTTATTGATTTGATCCCTCCTTATATTCTTGCAATTCGATTTCCGTGTTCTTATCGAATCCAAATTTTCTTTCAGCCATTATGCTGCCTAAGACTACGAGGGCACAGAGAGCGGCCGTGAGGGCCGAGATTCGAGTTGACTCGTCCGAGACGAGGACTGATCCGGGCAGTACACCGGTTGTACCCGAGCAGGCTGTTCCTTCCGTGACAGATCAGATCGCCACGCTAGGGGCTGGTATGTAGGAGATGCGCCAGACGGTGGGATCTAGCATGCAGGAGATGCGCCAGATGATAGGATCGCAAGTTGAGACGCTTCGAGCGCAGCGACCAGAGGTAGCTCCACCAGTTCCAGAGACCGCTATGGTACCTACCGCACAGCCAGTTGCCCCTGCAGCCACGGAGGTGATCACAGTGTCGCTATCAAAGTTCATGAGGCTGAGGCCTCCAGTATTCACAGGCACCGATACAGCCGAGGACCCCCAGTCTTTCATAGACAGGATGGACAGGATATGCCGTTCCCTCAGATGCGCAGATGCGAGATGGGTCGAGTTCGTGAGCTTTCGCCTAGAAGGTCTTGCGCAGAAGTGGTGTGACTCAGTTGAGAAGGGCAGAGCAGCAGGTCTTCCTCCTATGACCTGGACGGAGTTCGTGACCATATTTCTAGCCCATTTCCTTCCCCAGAGTGTTAGGGATGCCCGAGCACGCAGATTTGAGTCCTTACGCCAGACGCCAGGGATGACAGTGGCAGAGTATGACGTACTGTTTACAGAGCTAGCAATCTACGCCCCATATTTAGTGGCTACCGAGGAGTTGCGAGTCCGGAGATTTGTTCGAGGCTTGCTTACACCATTGTTCCTCGCGATCAGCGCGCAGCACTACGAGACCTATACAGCAGCTGTTGACGCAGCCCTAGTGGTCGAGGAGCACCTTGCTGAGACTTCGGTAGTTCCAGAGCCGAAGAGAGTTCGTACCAGTATTTCCGCACGGAGGCAGTCATTCAGACGCCGCGACAGGTATCGTTCCGGTACGAGGAGTAGCAGAGATTCGGGACGAGGTCGGATGTATAGTTCGTATCCCCAGGAAGGTCAGCAGTCGCCGCGGGGTTGCTTCAGATGTGGCAGCCTACTTCACCTCGTTCGAGATTGTCCAGAGACACACCGGAGGGAGGCGGCAGGACCGCATGTTACCTTACCACCTTCACCACCCTAGAGGGCGTTGCCCGTTGTTCCTACCGTTGCTCCACGCCAGACTTATGCACAGAGAGGTCGTGGGCGTGGAGGAGTTGCTCAGAGGGGACGAGATGACTGAGGCAGAGGTCAGTCAGTTACAGGTGGTGGACAGGCGAGGGTCTTTGCTTTGACACATCAGGACGCGCAGGCGTCCAATGCTGTGGTTTCAGGTATCCTTCCTGTATGTTCAGTTGATGCACATGTACTGTTCGATCCCGGATCCACACACTCGTACGTATCCACACACTTTGTGCCGAGTTTGGGTAGAGAGTCCGGCTTGCTTGATCAGCCGCTTGTGGTGACCACTCCTGTGGGAGAGTCGTTTGTGGCTAGGCACGTGTTCCGATCCTGTATCGTCTGTGTTGGCGAGAGAGAGTTGCCTGTCGACTTGATCCTTCTGGAGATGTTGGACTTCGACGTTCTTTTGGGCATGGATTGGTTAGCCACGTGCTATGCTTCCGTGGACTGCCGCGAGAAGACAGTTAGATTCTGTTTCCCCGGTGAGTCGGTTTTTGTTGTGTTGGGGGACCGTGGTGCCGCCCCTCACAGTGTGATTTCTTCTTTTCGCGCTGGACAGCTTTTGAGGAAGGGATGTCAGGGATTTCTCGCCTATGTTTGCGATGCTCGCGCTACACAGGTTCCATTAGACCAGGTTCCGGTTGTTAGCGAGTTTCCTGATGTGTTCCCTGACGAGCTTCCTGGGTTGCCGCCCGAGCGCGATATTTCTTTCTGTATTGATTTGGTTCCTGGTTCGGGGCCTATTTCTATACCGCCTTATCGGATGGCCCGGCGGAACTTCGAGAGTTCAAGGGTCAGTTGCAAGATTTGCTGGACAAGGGACTTATTCGACCCAGTGTTTCTCCTTGGGGTGCTCCAGTCCTGTTCGTCAGGAAGAAGGACGGCAGTTTGCGTCTTTGTATCGACTACCGCCAGCTGAACAGGGTGACAGTGTGGAACAGGTATCCTTTGACGCGTATCGACGATTTGTTCGACCAGCTCTAGGGGGCAGGGTACTTTTCGAGGATCGATTTGCGATCGGGCTATCATCAGCTGCGGGTTCGACAGGAGGACATTCCCCGGACAGCCTTCCGTACGCGCTACGGCCATTACGAGTTTTTGGTGATGTCGTTCGGACTCACCAATGCGCCAGCAGCCTTCATGGATTTGATGAACCGTATTTTCCGGCCTTACTTGGATCTGTTCATTATAGTCTTCATTGACGATATCTTGGTGTACTCCCAGAGTAGTGAGGAGCACGAGCAGCACCTGCGGATTACATTGCAGACCTTGAGGGAGCACCAGCTTTATGCGAAATTCTCCAAGTGTGCTTTTTGGCTGGACAGCGTGGACTTCTTGGGACACGTGATTTCACGAGACGGTATATGTGTTGACCCGAGGAAGATCGAGGCCGTTCAGCGTTGGCCCAGACCCACATCGGTGACGGAGATTCGCAGCTTTTTGGGGTTGGCCAGTTACTACAGGCGTTTTGTGCAGGACTTCTCCCGTATTGCTACACCGTTGACCGGGTTGACCCGGAAGGGAGTTCCTTTCGTTTGGACGGAGGAGTGCGAGCACAGTTTCCAGCAGTTACGGACTCGGCTGACGACGGCACCGGTGTTATCTTTACCTTCCGGACCGGGCGGATTTGTGGTCTTCTGTGATGCTTCTTGAGTGGGGTTGGGATGCGTTTTGATGCAGCACGACAGGATGATCGTGTATGCTTCGCGACAATTGAAGAGACATGAACAAAACTACCCCACTCATGATTTAGAGATGGCAGCAGTGGTCTTCGCACTTAAGATCAGGCGACATTACCTATACGGCGAGTCGTGCCAGATAGTCACGGATCACAAGAGTCTGAAATATATATTCCAGCAGCGGGACCTGAACCTTCGACAGCGTCGATGGATGGAGTTAGTGAAGGATTACGACTGCGAGATCTTATATCACCCGGGCAAGGAAAATGTGGTGGCGGATGCTTTGAGCAGGAGGCCCGGGGGTAGTCTATCTTGTTTGAGCGCAGCACAGGGACAGTAATCGGCAGATTGGCAGATATTATGCGACAGCCGAGTACAGTTCGAGTTCACGCCGATTGGAGGACAGATAGCGCATGTCCGTGCACGCCCACAGTTGATCGATCGTATACGTGAGGCACAGCTCAGTGATGACCGATGTTCAGAGATCATGGCACAGATTGGACAGGGCAGATTTTCCGAGTTCGTGATCGATGATCAGGGAGTACTACGATTTGGAGTCAGACTGTGCGTACCTGATGCTGAGGGACTGAGGCGTGAGATTCTTGAGGAGGCACATCGATCGGTATATAGCGTCCATCCCGGTTCCACCAAGATGTATCACGATATGAGAGATGTTTATTGGTGGGACGGAATGAAGAAGGACATCGTAGATTTTGTGTCGAGATGCCTGACTTGTCAGCAAGTCAAGGCTGATCACCAGAGGCCCGCAGGAGAGCTACAGCCGTTACCCATTCCGGAGTGGAAATGGGAACAGATTTCGATGGATTTCGTTGTGGGTCTACCCAGGACTAGTCGGGGGTATGACTCCATCTGGGTGATCGTGGATCGTTTGACGAAAGCGGCTCACTTCCTACCGGTGAAGACGACTTTCGGATTTACTCAGTATGCCCAGATCTACATTGATGAGATAGTGCGACTACACGGAGTCCCGACATGTATTATGTCCGACAGAGGCACCCAGTTTACCAGTAGACTATGGAAGAGGCTTCAGGAGGCTTTGGGCACTCGCTTGAGTTTCAGCACGGTTTTTCATCCGCAGACCGACGGACAGTCAGAGCGGACCATCCAGACTCTCGAGGACATGCTCAGAGCTGGTGTATTAGATTTCGGAGGTAGCTGGGATCATCATTTGCCCTTAGTAGAGTTCTCCTACAATAACAGCTACCAGGAGACTATTCAGATGGCACCATTTGAGGCTCTTTATGGGAGGAGATGCAGGTCACCCACTTGTTGGACAGAGCTCAGTGAGAGCAGTATCTTAGGACCACAGATCGTTGAGGAGACGACAGCGAAGATCTAGTTGATTCGCGATAGGATGAGAGCAGCCCAGAGTAGGCAGAGGTCTTATGCGGACCGTCGGCGACGCAGACTTGAGTTTTCTGTTGGTGATCATGTTTTCTTGAGGGTCTCCCCAATGAAAGGTGTGATGAGGTTTGGGAAGAAGGGGAAGCTCAGTCCCAGGTATGTGGGCCCCTTCGAGATCCTCGAGCGTGTTGGTGCAGTAGCCTACCGTTTAGCCCTTCCGCCCAGCTTTCCAGATGTGCACCCCGTATTTCATGTCTCGATGCTCCGCAGATATCTATATGATCCTACGCATGCGATTCAGCATCCGACGATCCAGCTTGAGCGTGACCTTTCCTATGCAGAGCAGCCGGTGATGATCTTGGATCGACAAGTGAAGAAACTGAGATCGAAGGACATTCCATCAGTTAAGGTTCTTTGGCGTGGCCAGAACCGTGAGGAGGTCACTTGGGAGACCGAAAGCGAGATGATGAAGACGTATCCCCATCTTTTTGAAGGTAACCGTAGTTAGATTTTTGAAATTCGGGGACGAATTTCTTTTAGGGGGAGAGATTGTAACACCTTAGGATTTGTTTAGTGACTAAATATATTTAAATAATGTTTTTTTTTACAAAAAGTTTACCAAATTGTGTTTTAAATATTTTTCCTAATTTAATAAATATTTTTCCAAAATTTTCCTAGGCTTGCACACACATGTGCATGTAAACTAGGGTTTTTAAATTAAGTTAATACCATAATTATTAACCATGGTGGGTTAATCTTGTGGATTAAGCCTTTTGGGTTTTAAGTGGGTTAATTAGTTAAATTAGAAGTAACTTTAATTTGAATTGTTAAGTGTTAACTTGTGAGAGAGAGGGAATGGGCATCATGGCTTAGCCCATGCTTGCCATTAATGAAGAGAGAGAAAGTGAGGGGTTGACATTTGGAGTGATGATTTTTCCCTCTCATTCTTTGTTTCTTTCTCTCAACTCTCACACACTCTCACACACACACACACTTACCTGAGGCCAGAAGCAGCAGCAGCAACATGGAAGCAGCAGCAGCAGCATGAGAGCAGCAGCAGCAGCAAGAAGCAGCAGTAGCAGCAGCAGAGAACAGTAGCAGCCGCAACAGGGAACAGCAAGCACAGCAGCAGCAACCACAGCCTCTTCCGTTCACTTCTTCTTCTTCCTGCAGCTCCCTAGGGTTAAGTATGAAGTATACTTCCTATCTTGCTTCCCTAGTTTGCCTAGTCAGTGTAGTTTTGCATCGGTTAATGGATTTTAGTGCGTTTTAGTGTGTTATGGGGTGTTTAATGAGAACTTTGTGCTAAGGTGGTGAGGATTGGTTTCAGTAGGTTGCTTGAGGGTTGTTGAGACCATGTTAACTTAGTTTAACCCCGATTACACTAAAATACCACCAGTTTCACTATTCGATGCAAAATGTCGTATTTGTGCAAAAGTGAGCTTTTCTGGATCTGCTTTTGACCCGATGAGATCTGAATGAAATTGAGGATACTGCAGTATGGTGGAGAGGTGCTGATACCATGGTTTTAACCCGACCCCCTAACTCTTCCCTTTGGCCGCCGGAATTCTCATTCTGGCCGCAATTTGCGGCCAGATGGGTAGGGATTTGGGTGTTGTTTGGTCCAATAGGTGTGTTCTGGTGTGTAGGGTGTTGTTATATATATAGTTTTGTAAATCTAGCTCTGTGTAGAAATCTGGGACCAAATACCTATTTTGCCGTTTTTCTAAACCTTCGCGACACGCGTGATACGTGAGTAGGTTTGGGTTTCTGCGTATCGCGGCGCGTCGGGGTAGTTTCAGGCGCGAGATCACACGTTTTAGCGTATCGCGCGCACGCGCGATTAGTTTGCGACACGAGTTTCTAGTTTGACCGTAATGTCGCGTTTTTGGTGAAATTGAGCTTATTTGTGTGATATGTGTATGTGATTCTAGGTTCGCAGGCCAGTGAGACGGACGCTGCGAAGAAGGGCAAGCAAGTCGTCGGCTACACTTAGCGCGAGACACGGTGAGTAGATTTCACATCTACGGGGATATCGCCCGCATGGCGTTATGCGTCAGGGCTGATAGGACCTTAGTATTTTATATTGCATTTATCCATGGACTGTCATTTCATATTGCATTTCCTGCTATGTGTTATAGATATATGCTTAGAACTGATAGAACACCGCACCATTACTAACGGTTTATGTTGCACGAGCACTATTTGCATGCTACACACACACCGTTAGTAATTGCCATGCCACACTCACTGTAGAGCTGCCATGATTATATTGCTATAGTTCGCTTCATATGTGATTTGATATGACTTTCATGTATATTAGGAGCCGCTTGACATCTTTTAAAACCGGAAACGAAACTACTTTAAAAAGCGGTTTTCCCCTTATACCCATACCATGGATTGATGTATATTGTACCTCGCATTGGATTTACTATTGGTGTTGGATTTTCATGTGATTTCTGTTTTGAGGACCGTGGAAGTATTTAAGAAAAAATGCACTATTTTGAAAAACCCGGTACCTCGTGATATGATATTTTGGTGTGTCCACCACGCGTTTTCTCGGTGCTGAGACGTGTGCTTGAAACCCGATTCGAGGAGTGGATGTTCCGTTTGCGGGTTCGTGGTGGGCCCGGTATGGTTCCCCTCGGCGAGATGATCGATGGGTTTGCCGATTGAGCCTGGAGGCGGGCGAGTACCTACCGGTGATTGGTTGGACCTGGCAGTTGTCCGGAGGATACTGACCAGAGTCGAGAGATGGATGCGGGATGATCCGTACTGCCTGGGCCGAGGGCCGACACCACAGACTGACCCCGTGGGCCGATCCGGACTGACGGAGCCCGATATACGAGGATTTGCGTGTCGATGCTGGACACGAGTATTTTATGATATTTTGGGTGCCGATGTTGGGCGCTCGTGATTTCTCAGAGATGTACAGGATTTGAGGGCCGATGAGTGTGCCGGCGCCTGAGTGTATTTGGGATTTGAGTGCAGCCTGAGGCACCGATTATGGTTTTCCATGTTGACATAGTCCATGTAGATGTTATTTATCCCATACTCAGTATTGACTACTATATATCTCATCCTGTAGCATTTACCTGTTAGAGTATTTGCATTACTATTGCATCCTCTATTTGACATGCATTGATATCATCTGCTGGCATTAGTAGAGCCACGCTATATGTGCATGCTCGCGATCACCTTTATATGTTATCTCTATTCACGAGTTGGCAACTCACCCCCATTGTGCCACAGTGCTTGCAGGTTGCCCTTGGGAGTAGTCACGGCTGGCTGTTACCGCATCTTTTGGCACAGATACCCTTTCTGAGGCGAGTTAGCCTTTTTGCTGTTTAGGTGGGTTTTGTACGGTATCTGTTATCATTTCAGTTGTATATTGATGTATCTAGTATTCTCCATCTACCTTTCTGTATTGACTTAGAGATGAAAGGTTCCTAGGCACACTAGTAAGGTCTCACAAGGCATCGGACATGCCAATTTAAAATTTTTGTGCCGAGAAACCCTAGACTACGGATCTTTAGACTAGATGTTTAGGCGAAACGGAAAACTAGTTAACTATTTAACTATGGGTTAGATGCAACAACCTTTGTAGATCCGGATTTCCACCTCTTTAGCTCCACGTAATCATGCCCACGCTGTCCATCACGAACCCTCGACTCATTCGTCGGGTTCATCGGAATAATGTGCGGAATAGGTCGTCGGCTTTGTGTCAAAGACGATCTACGTCGAGGTTGCACTAGTTCAAACTCCGACTTCATAAACTTGTGAAACTTGTGAAGTAAACACTCAAGACAACTTGGCAAAAGGTAGAGGGTGAAGAAATAGGAGGTGGGTACACTTTAGATTTGGATTTCACTCACTTTTGCTCATGTTGCCATTGATGGCAACTAGTTTTCTCTCTTGAAGAAGAAGGAGAGCAAGAAGAAAGAATATGATAAGTATTATCAAAAAGAATAATAAAAACAAATACTTATCATGTTCTAACCTAGGTTAAGTATAGAGAATAAACCATGGTCACTTAAGAGGGTTAGGGTTAAGCATGAAGATAAGGATGGTTACAAAAGTCAAAGCTTCATGAAGCTTCAACTTAAAACAAAAAGAGCCACCATTCTCATCATAATTCTTTTCAAACAAATAAATAAATAAATAGATGAAAATGCAAAACCCTAATCAACTTTTAACCATGGTTTAATTCTTTATACTTAACAACAAGATCATATATCATCAAACATGATACAAAAATGCGTACAAAAGTATATCTCATATACAATGTGCATCAAGTGAGAAAAATCCGTTTAAAGTGAACCAATACTAGTTAATGCAAAGTAATATATCAAATATATAATTATACATTAAATCATTAAATCAACACTTGATTCAATGATCCGGTCATGTCGCACATAACCGACTAGTATTAAATGCAGCGATTTATCGAATCAATGATTCGATAACTAGGTCATATCGAATATAACCAATCGAAACATATATCGCGAGAATGAAATGCGGTATCACATACACACATCATTCTCGGTCCTGCACATATCTCATATGCGCTCCTATTTCGTTTCACTTGAGCTAGGAAACCTCTGTGTAGGACTCTAAAGACTCGTCAATACGCCGGTAGCAGATGATGATCATATCAAGCACCCACAAGCCGCAAGCGGTCTGCTAAACGTAACGGCCATCCGGGTATTGAGCGATCAGAAGATCGACGAGCTAGCCCGCTCACACTCCTGCGAATCCGACCAGTAACACTTACCGTACAGTCCGGTCTCTTCGTCTTATATGTCGCATATCAAGTCTAGGGGTGGTAAACGTCAGACCCCAATAACCGATAAGTCGTGCCGATGTGAGGCTCATAACGGGTCGAGAATCTACTGGTAACACTTACCAGTAAATCTCTGATCAGCCCTGGCCAGGGACTTCCCTGCTACGGCCAATCGAGCACTTCGCAACATCAACCCCCAATACCGGGAGAGACGAAACCCCTCCTATCGCTCATTGCCTTCATGTGACTCGGGACTGTGCCCAAAGACCACCGTTTTGCACACCCTTATGGACGTGGTAAGGTGGAGATCAAAGCACAGTGGGAATCACACAAGACTCTATGACGATCTCGGGTCTACAGACTATCCTGTACAAGTGTCACCTGAGAACTGCCATCTGACGTGAGGTATAATACCATCTGGGAGTTCTCGGCGAGTCCGTCCAGTGTACCCAGTCTCCACTGAGCACCCGTACACCATCTCTGATGTCAAACACCAATGGATATGGGATCATCCATCGCCCATCACATGGGTCGAGAAGCGTATACGCTAGTCTACACTGGTATATCGATGCCCCGTCTCGATACACCCACGACTAGGGACCTTGAAGGATGTACTTATGGACTACCACGTCCCCACTAGTATGATCCGCATCATAGTCCAGGTAGTCAAGTACACATCCTAAGGGCTTTACCAACATGTAACTATAAGACAGTATAAAGAGACTAGTGTACATATTAAGATAAAGAGTAACCAGATAGCATACTATCATATCGAGCAAGAAAGTCATCTCTATATATGTCCAAGCACCCAATATAATATACAACATATGTACAGTACTGGCCTCTAGGGCATACATACAACTAACAATGTCCCACTTGCACTAGGGCCAGCTGCTGTAGTATCGCATATCGAGCATCCCGAAGAGTCTCTCAAACTGCGTCTGGGGAATGGCCTTCGTGAGTGGATCCGCCGTGTTATTCTTCGTGTCAACTCTCCTGACCTCGATCTCCCGGCGATCAACTATCTCCCGGATCAGGTGATACCGCCTCAGAATATGCCTGGATCGCTGATGGGACCTGGGTTCCTTGGCTAAAGCCACCGCTCCATTGTTATCGCAATACAAAGGTATTGGATGCTCAATGGATGGAACCACTCCAAGTTCAGAAATGAACTTCTTGATCCACACAGCCTCTTTAGCAGCATCGTTGGCAGCGATGTATTCAGCCTCCGTCGTCGAGTCTGCCACAGTTTCCTGCTTGGAACTCTTCCAGCTAACCGCCCCTCCGTAAAGGGTAAAGTCAAAACCCGACTGCGACTTAGAGTCGTCCTTATCACTCGGGAAGCTTGAATCGGTAAAGGACTCCACTTGGAGTTCTCCGTTACCATACACCAAGAACATATCTCTAGTCCTTCGTAAGTACTTGAGAATGCTCTTCACAGCTGTCCAGTGACTCTCTCCAGGATCAGCTTGATACCTGCTCACTATACTTAGTGAGTACGCAACATCGGGTCTGGTACACAGCATCGCATACATGATAGAGCCTACTGCCGAAGCATAGGGTATCCTTTGCATGCGAGCTCTCTCCAAATCAGTCTTGGGAGACATCTCTTTGGAGAGTGTGACTCCAGAGATCGTGGGCAAGGTCCCACGCTTGGACTCTTCCATACTAAACCTCTTTAGTATGGTGTCAATGTACCTGGATTGGGACAATCCCAAAATCCGTTTGGATCTATCTCTATAGATCCTTATTCCCAATATGCAGGAGGCATCACCAAGATCTTTCATTGAGAATCTTTGTGATAAGAAGAGCTTGACCGATTGCAGCATCGGAATATCATTTCCTATCAAGAGTATGTCGTCCACGTACAATACGAGGAAGACAACCTTACTCTCTGCTACCTTCTTGTAGATACAAGGTTCATCTGGATTTTTGACAAAATCAAACTCTTTGATAACGACGTCAAAGCAGATGTTCCAACTCTGCGATGCTTGCTTTAATCCATAAATGGATTTAAGCAGCTTGCACACCTTCCCGCTGCTCCCACTGTCTACGAAGCCCTCTGGCTGAGTCATGTACACGCACTCTTCTAAATCACCGTTTAGAAAGGCGGTCTTAACATCCATTTGCCAGATTTCGTAATCATGATATGCAGCGATGGCAAGCATGATCCGGATGGATTTAAGCATAGCCACTGGAGAAAAGGTCTCGTCATAGTCCACACCTGGTCTTTGACGAAAACCCTTTGCTACAAGTCTAGCTTTGAAAGTCTCCACTTTCCCATCTACACCAAGTTTCTTCTTGAAGATCCACTTGCTCCCAATGGGTTTTACCCCTTCAGGAGCAACATCCAAAGTCCATACTTTGTTGGTGTACATGGAATCCATCTCAGACCGCATAGCATCCAGCCATTTCACTGAGTCTCCACTCGTGATGGCCTGCTCGAAGCTAGTTGGGTCATCATCGTCCATGATGCAATCCTCGCTTCCACCATCTATGAGAAAACCGTAGTATCTCTCAGGTTGGCGAGGAACCCTACTAGATCGGCGGAGTGGCTGGGGTTCATCGGGAATTACGGAATCCTCTGGTTCCACCAGATCTTCTGTTGTAGCTTGTGCAGCTGGAACTTCTTCCAGTTCTACCTCATGACCACTAATCTCTTTTTCAAGAAATTCCTTTTCTGAAAAGGTGGCATGCCGAGAAACAAACACTCTTTGTTCCTCAGGGTGGTAGAAGATATACCCTCGCGAATGTTTGGGATATCCAATAAACTTACACAGAATGGACCTTGCCGCGAGTTTGTCCGGATTTTGCGTTTTTACATAGGCCGGACAACCCCATATCTTAACATAATTAAGATATGGTCTCTTTCCTTTCCATATCTCATATGGAGTGCTCGGCACGGTTTTGGTGGGAACCATATTCAATAGGTCTGCAGCTGTTTCCAGTGCATATCCCCATAAGGAAATAGGTAACTCAGCTGTGCTCATCATAGAGCGCACCATATCTAATAGGGTGCGGTTCCTCCGTTCTGATACACCGTTGTGCTGTGGTGTATATGGAGGAGTCAGATGAGAGAGAATCCCATTCTCTTTTAGGAAGTCCAGGAATTCATTGCTCAAGTATTCCCCTCCTCGATCAGATCGTAGGATTTTAATACTTTTTCCGGTTTGGTTCTCAACTTCTTGTTTATATTCCCTAAATTTCTCAAAAGCTTCTGATTTGTGTTTCATCAGGAACACATACCCGAACCTAGAGAGATCGTCAGTGAATGTAATGAAGTATGAAGAACCATCCCTGGCATGTGTAGACATGGGACCACATACATCACTATGTATAAGTCCCAAGAGTTCGGTAACTCTTTCTCCGTGTCCCCTAAACGGAGCTTTGGTCATTTTTCCTTTGAGACATGAATGGCAAGTATCATAAGATGATAATTCAAACGGATTCAAATAACCATCTTTATGTAACTTGGCCAGTCGTGTCGCATTGATATGACCAAGTCTACAATGCCATAAGAAGGATTCGTTCATATCTGAACTTTTCCTCTTGTGTGTGTTTTGTATATTCAGGACTGTATTCTGATTTAGAATGAATATGCCATTATGTAACGAGCCTGATGCAATCAACTTTTGATCTAGGAATATGTTCATAACATTATCCTGTACTACAAAATTATATCCCTCTTTACTCAATAAAGAAACTGATATAATGTTGCACATCATGTTCGGTATATAATAGCACTCATTTAGAATCAGTGTATTACGACTTGGTAATACAAGGTGATATTCGCCAACTGTTTTGGCTACAATACTTTCTCCATTTCCAACTCTAATTTCTTTATCACCTTCTCCAAGTTCTCTACCGTTCCTTAGCCCATGTAACTGATTACATATATGGGATCCCGACCTGGTATCTAATACCCAGGACGTAGAGCAAATAGAGAAACAGTTCTCAGTAACGAACACACCCGAAGAAAATGCATCAACATGTACTTTCTTCATTCGGGTGGCATGGGAATCCTGGCATTCCCCTATATCCTGTTCATTCCTATAACTCTTATAGGAAAGAACGGAACCAACGTTCCCCAGCACAGTATAACATGCGGGTTCGGTCAATACATCCATATTATTATTTTGATTAAGGCATGAAATGGTCGCTACCTGGAGAGAGAGAGAAGAAAACACTTTAGCGTATGCTCGTGCAAGATCAGATTGGTTATTATCTTATCTAATCAGGATGGCTCCCACTGCTTTTTATCAAATCTTCCTTCAAACCCTAAAAGGAAAGACTAGCCGGGATTAATTACACACTACAAGTTCGCTAATCTTTCAGCCAGGCCAGTGTCGGTACTTTGAGGGAGGTCCCCCGTGCTTTCGCACGAACCTAATTAATGTAAACCTCGTTTTCCCAGAGGCATAACCCCGTTGACACCTTTCTAGACACCTACTTGATCAGCTAATTGCAATGTGTAAAACTCTCCCAGGAGTAACTCTTACTCGCAGTGGGTATCGGGATCCAACTATCTCATAGAAGGTATGCAATCTCATTGCAAATTTCAACACTTGAAATTCCCGATAATATTTTGCCCCTAGCGTGCTATGACCTTGACGCAGGCCAACAAACCATAGTGCGCTAGTCAAGTTCAACCCGTCATTTCCTGATTGAATTAAACCCACCCGCACGACCCTTGACACAGGCCAACAAAGTCGCACGACTACCCTAATCCAATCTGCATCATATGCATAAACAGATAAATACTAGTTAGCTACCGCACACTACGCCTTGACGCAGGCCAACAAACGTAGCACGAATACTAACTACTACTCATCTGAAATGACGGAGGGCTACGCCACGTTTTTCTGAAAACCATGAGCGTAATGAACTTGATATCGTTGTAGAATCAAATGAAGTTTTGAAATGGAGTGATTTTGAGGCTTTTCTTGTTTTGCTAAAGGAGTCACTCCCGGTAAAGGGATCTCGGTCCTTTCCTCGTCGAATGAGGTGCGGGATATATCATATATATCGCTGTGCAAAGCAAAAACCCAAAAGCAGTCAAAAGCAAACCGAGTGTGTAGCATCTGCCAGTTATTGCTAAAGGAGTCACTCCCGGTGAAGGGATCTCGGTCCTTTCCTCATCGAATAAGGTGCAGGGTATATCATATATACCGCTATGCAAAGCAAAAAAAAAACTGTAGCTACCTGTTTTATTTGAAATCTGATTCTACAACATCTTAGGTTTCTTATCTTTCATTAATCACATTAATGAAGTCCCATCATTTAAATACCTAAACATCACAGATAGATATGACGTACACTTATGCCATCCGTATTCGCCTCGATGTCCTCTCGTGCACCATTAGGTTAGGTAGCTAACGACAGAGCAGGGCTAGCGCGGGTGTAAAACATAAGTAACGTCTATATAATATATCATATATACTATATACTATATCCATCACAGAATCGCATCACAGATATCGCAGCAGAATAATCATATGAAATATTGGATATACTAGGACGTCCGCGTTTTCAATACGAGCCAGTATAAAACACGGATTCCACAGTCGTAACGAATAGCCAATACCACACCCTCAGACCCCTACGAGAGCGGCAAGCAACCCTGCCAATTCTAAGGTCATGAAAGGTTCCTAGGCACTCTAGTAAGGTCTCACAAGGCATCGGACATGCCAATTTAAAATTTTTGTGCCGAGAAACCCTAGACTACGGATCTTTAGACTAGATGTTTAGGCGAAACGGAAAACTAGTTAACTATTTAACTATGGGTTAGATGCTACAACCTTTGTAGATCCGGATTTCCACCTCCTTAGCTCCACGTGATCATGCCCTCGCTGTCCATCACGAACCCTCGACTCATTCGTCGGCTTCATCGGAATATTGTGCGGAATAGGTCGTCGGCTTTGTGTCAAAGACGATCTACGTCGAGGTTGCACTAGTTCAAGCTCCGACTTCACAAACTTGTGAAACTTGTGAAGTAAACACCCAAAACAACTTGGCAAGAGGTAGAGGGTGAAGAAATAGGAGGTGGGTACACTTTAGATTTGGATTTCACTCACTTTTGCTCATGTTGCTATTGATGGCAACTAGTTTTCTATCTTGAAGAAGAAGGAGAGCAAGAAGAAAGAATATGATAAGTATTGTTAAAAAGAATAATAAAAACAAATACTTATCATGTTCTAACCTAGGTTAAGTGTAGAGAATAAACCATGGTCACTAGAGAGGGTTAGGGTTAAGCATGAAGATAAGGATGGTTACAAAAGTCAAAGCTTCATGAAGCTTCAACTTAAAACAAAAAGAGCCACCATTCTCATCATAATTCTTTTTAACAATACTTATCATATTCTTTCTTCTTGCTCTCCTTCTTCTTCAAGAGAGAAAACTAGTTGCCATCAATGGCAACATGAGCAAAAGTGAGTGAAATCCAAATCTAAAGTGTACCCACCTCCTATTTGTTCACCCTCTACCTCTTGCCAAGTTGTCTTGGGTGTTTACTTCACAAGTTTCACAAGTTTGTGAAGTCGGAGCTTGAACTAGTGCAACCTCGACGTAGATCGTCTTTGACACAAAGCCGACGACCTATTCCACACATTATTCCGATGAAGCCGACGAATGAGTCGAGGGTTCGTGATGGACAGCGAGGGCATGATCACGTGGAGCTAAAGAGGTGGAAATCCGGATCTACAAAGGTTGTAGCATCTAACCCATAGTTAAATAGTTAACTAGTTTTCCGTTTCGCCTAAACATCTAGTCTAAAGATCCGTTGTCTAGGGTTTCTCGGCACACGCCGTACTGCCCCAAACCCGAAGGTTCAAAGGGCAGTTCAAGACGGTCACATAATCGAGTTAAGGTTTGTTGTCTTCTAGAGGGTCCATCGCTTTACTTGCACTACTTAGAACGTCGTTAAACTACGGAAAAATCCAACACTTGGAAATTTCCCGACAGGGGAAAAATTGGGTATTTATATCCGGTCGAACTTTTTAACATATTCTGGAATTTATCCGGAAAGCCACACAGACAAAATTTGATAATCCGATCGAACATACGAATCCCCAAAACAACTGCAAAAAATTCAACTCTTGAAAATTATTAAAAATTCCCAGAAAAAGAAGCACTGGAATTAAAGAATTACTGTACAAAATTGGATGCCAGAAAAGACAAGACGGCCGCGCTTCCGCCGCACGAGCCATGCTCGTGCCGCGGAAAGGCGGTGGGAAAGTGGAATCAGGTCCACGAAATTTACAGTAATTCTTAGAAAACCTTGCTTGATTTTCTGGATATTTTTGATCTTGAAAAATCCACAATTTTAAAATCTGGACAGAGAGCATGTTTGATTCGGGGTTTCGGGTTCGTTCGGACTTCAGATTCCGTCTAGACTTCGCCTAAGGCTCTAGCTAGGCTCTGATACCAGTGAAAGGTTCCTAGGCACTCTAGTAAGGTCTCACAAGGCATCGGACATGCCAATTTAAAATTTTTGTGCCGAGAAACCCTAGACTACGGATCTTTAGACTAGATGTTTAGGCGAAACGGAAAACTAGTTAACTATTTAACTATGGGTTAGATGCTACAACCTTTGTAGATCCGGATTTCCACCTCTTTAGCTCCACGTGATCATGCCCTCGCTGTCCATCACGAACCCTCGACTCATTCGTCGGGTTCATCGGAATAATGTGCGGAATAGGTCGTCGGCTTTGTGTCAAAGACGATCTACGTCGAGGTTGCACTAGTTCAAACTCCGACTTCACAAACTTGTGAAACTTGTGAAGTAAACACCCAAGACAACTTGGCAAGAGGTAGAGGGTGAAGAAATAGGAGGTGGGTACACTTTAGATTTGGATTTCACTCACTTTTGCTCATGTTGCCATTAATGGCAACTAGTTTTCTTTCTTGAAGAAGAAGGAGAGCAAGAAGAAAGAATATGATAAGTATTATCAAAAAGAATAATAAAAACAAATACTTATCATGTTCTAACCTAGGTTAAGTGTAGAGAATAAACCATGTTCACTTAAGAGGGTTAGGGTTAAGCATGAAGATAAGGATGGTTACAAAAGTCAAAGCTTCATGAAGCTTCAACTTAAAACAAAAAGAGCCACCATTCGCATCATACTTCTTTTCAAACAAATAAATAAATAAATAGATGAAAATGCAAAACCCTAATCAACTTTTAAACATGGTTTAATTCTTTATACTTAACAACAAGATCATGTATCATCAAACATGATACAAAAATGCGTACAAAAGTATATCACATATACAATGTGCATCAAGTGAGAAAAATCCGTTTAAAGTGAACCAATACTAGTTAATGCAAAGTAATATATCAAATATATAATTATACATTAAATCATTAAATCAACACTTGATTCAATGATCCGGTCATGTCGCACATAACCGACTAGTATTAAATGCATCGATTTATCGAATCAATGATTCGATAACTAGGTCATATCGAATATAACCAATCGAAACATATATCGCGAGAATGAAATGCGGTATCACATACACACATCATTCTCGGTCCTGCACATATCTCATATGCGCTCCTATTTCGTTTCGCTTGAGCTAGGAAACCTCTGTGTAGGACTCTAAAGACTCGTCAATACGCCGGTAGCAGATGATGATCATATCAAGCACCCACAAGCCGCAAACGGTCTTCTAAACGTAACGGCCATCCGGGTATTGAGCGATCAGAAGATCGACGAGCTAGCGCGCTCACACTCCTGCGAATCCGACCAGTAACACTTACCGTACAGTCCGGTCTCTTCGTCTTATATGTCGCATATCAAGTCTAGGGGTGGTAAACGTCAGACCCCAATAACCGATAAGTCGTGCCGATGTGAGGCTCATAACGGTCGAGAATCTACTGGTAACACTTACCAGTAAATCTCTGATCAGCCCTGGCCAGGGACTTCCCTGCTACGGCTAATCGAGCACTTCGCAACATCAACCCCCAATACCGGGAGAGACGAAACCCCTCCTATCGCTCATTGCCTCCATGTGACTCGGGACTGTGCCCAAAGTCCACCGTTTTGCATGCCCTTATGGATGTGGTAAGGTGGAGATCAAAGCACAGTGGGAATCACACAAGACTCTATGACGATCTCGGGTCTACAGACTATCCTGTACAAGTGTTACCTGAGAACTGCCATCTGACGTGAAGTATAATACCATCTGGGAGTTCTCGGCGAGTCCGTCCAGTGTACCCAGTCTCCACTGAGCACCCGTACACCATCTCTGATGTCAAACACCAATGGATATGGGATCATCCATCGCCCATCACATGGGTCGAGAAGCGTATACGCTAGTCTACACTGGTATATCGATGCCCCGTCTCGATACACCCACGATTAGGGACCTTGAAGGATGTACTTATGGACTACCACGTCCCCACTAGTATGATCCGCATCATAGTCCAGGTAGTCAAGTACACATCCTAAGGGCTTTACCAACATGTAACTATAAGACAGTATAAAGAGACTAGTGTACATGTTAAGATAAAGAGTAACCAGATAGCATACTATCATATCGAGCAAGAAAGTCATCTCTATATATGTCCAAGCACCCAATATAATATACAACATCTGTACAATACTGGCCTCTAGGGCATACATACAACTAACAAGAGACAGTTGTGAGGACGATATGTATGATTTTATATTCTGGTGTCGAGCTCGCATGTGAGCCGACTTTACTTTTGCAGCCTCATCTTTTATGATTTTGTCCTTGCTTTACTGGGTACTCTTCGCTACGGCGTCGTATATCATGGTTGTGATGCTTTATTCATGTCACTTGTTATTTCTGTTACACCTTGCTTTTACCCGACTCGCGGGGCTAATGTTTTAAAAAGGAAATGTTACCAAAATTACAAAAGTTATAACTCTTGAACTTAAAAGGATTTCTACTAAATAAATGGAAGCTTTTCAGACATGTATGATTGTTTTTATGAAAAATGTTTTAATCACTCTTTATTATTGGTTTTGATTTCTGGGTTCGGCTTACTTAGCCGCGTTACGCCTGTAGACGTTGCGTGGTTAAGTGCCGGTCACGAGTCGAATTCTCGGGTCGTGACACACGGATTTGGCTTAATCGCGATTACCAGTGCAGTAATCGGGTTTTCATCAAAACTGAATATAATAAATTTTAAAAACGCCAAATCCTTTAAATATATTTTTAAATGAATAAATCATTTGGATTGCCAATTATTTCTCAATTATTGGTATATATTTATACCCTTTTTCGAAAACCCCAATTTCGCAAATCGGCAGTTTTCGGGAAAAATATTATTTTAATATTAAATTCCAAAAATAATATTTTATATTTTCTGAAATGTTACACCATGCCCCTCCCCATTTCATTTCTTCTTCTCCTCTTCATCTTCATATCCCTCCACTTCACCCTTAGAGATCATCTAAAGATATCTACCAAAACCCTAAACCCCCTTCACTAAATTTGATCACCTCCTTCTCCTCTACACATTGGACCAAGAAAAGTGAGATTTTGACAACCTTGAGGAGCTAGGGTTTTTCTTGGGTTGCCCAAGTGAGGTAATTTCATCACCCTTAGCATAGTATTTCGTTCACTTTAGCTTTCATGCAAGTTAAGAGGTGGTATTGTGATGTTTAGTGAGGTTAAAAAATCCCAAGAGAAAGGTTTGGGAAATTGGTGATGTGGTGGCTGTCAATAAGACTTTTGAGATGATTCATGACCTGGACCAGAGCTTAGAAACCCAAAACACGGATTTAGAAACCCCGACATCGGATAAATGTGTGAATTGTGAGGGTATTAAGGAATCTGGAGTAACCCGGGGGCATTAAAAATAATTTTGCGAACACAGTGCACATGCAGGTACCCAGGAAGCTACCATAAAGACCCGAGACCCCAACTCCAACCCATGGCCGCAGATTTAATCATTTTGGCCGCAAATTGCGGCCAGAGTAGGGTGGATTTGGTTCATTTTGCTTCCAGGGCTTTATCTTCAGTAAATTAGACCCTCCATATATGCAGAATTGACCAATTTGGCCTAGGGAAAAATCTGGGAGCACATTGGAGTGTTTTTGGCTATGATTTCCGTATTTTGAAAAGTTAATTCTTGATATTTGGATTTGTATTTGGTTCTTGGATGTTCGTACATCAACAACAAGGGTTGTTTGGTTGATTTTGTACGCGTAAGCTATAGGTTTTTACCTATGAGCAATGCGCGTGCCGTTTTGGTTTTTTCGCCTTGATTTTAATATGCATTGCGATTTTTTATTATTGTATGTACCTTAGCGTAGATTCCAAGGCGAAGTAGCGTGGCGTCATCGATTTTGGCAAGGGAAGACCAGGTGAGTGGATCTATATCCACGGGAGAAATCGGGTGGATGGCGTATAGCACCCCGCAAAGTTTTGATGGAAAACTGATTTATAGAATATGGTTAAGGAAATCTAGATTAGGAAACTAGGGTTAGAATGAAGATAGCTATGAAACCATATTAGAAACTAGAGGAATAGTTAAAAGTGATATGTTACGACTATCATAGGACGACGGAAATTGAGGATGACGTTTAGCGATATTGCCGTTTAGGGTACTGTAGGACTAGATAGTCGATGTAGATGCGTCATCCGAGCCATACTTTTTTCTAAACCGAAGAATCGTATGTATCTTTTAAATATATACCTTGAGGGATGTTAAGGATTTTCAAATGATATCTTTTTCTTAAAAACACCGTAACCCCTATTTTCAAAACTACGATTCGCTTCTTTAAAAATCTGATTGTATGGTTCGGGTGTGTATGTTAGATTAGATACTTATACATAGTAGAGATAGAATGTTTTTGTAAACTCGACTTGATGTGAGATATAAATATGATGAAAGAATATAAGACGGATATGATGATATGATGATATGATGATATGTTGGTATACGGGTGTGAGTCGATCGAGATGATTTATACCTTATCGGTCCTCTGATATGAGATTATTGCGGATGTGACCTGGGACATAGGTGTGTGTGTGTGTGTGTATAGAATGTTGTGAATCATGAATGATAGGCCGTACGTTATATTAGGCCGTACCATCATTTGTCGTATAGGATGTTAGGATCCCTATTAGCTTAATGCCGCCGTACAATGATTTTCCGTGCGTGATGTGTTGGACTTGATGATTGATCCATACCCTTGACTGGAGGTTGTCGTACGATGGATTATACCATACGCGATATTGTTAGGCTGGATGCCGATTGATAGATTCACCGACTCGATCATGTTAGATATGTATACCTTATAGGTTCTAGCTGACGATTTACCTTATGATGCGTTCATGTTATTCCCATTGTACTGCTTATACCTGTGATAGTACACCTGCACCGTTATTGATAATGCGTATGTTACACGTACACAGACTGTAGGCTCACACACTTCATCATCGATAATTGCCATGTCACTACACAGTAGGATTGTTGCATCATGATATGACTGTTCGCATAACCTGCTTGCGTATATACATTGATACATCCTTATTTGCGCACGTACACATTGTATATTCCTATTGGTCCACATATACATTGATATATCCATATTTGCGCACATACACATTGTATATTCATATTGGTGCACATATACATTGATACATCCATATTTGCGCACATACACATTGTATATTCATATTGGTGCACATATACATTGATACATCCATATTTGCGCACATACACATTGTATATCCATATTAGTGCACACATACATTGGTACATCTATACTTGCGCATATACATATTGTACCTACATAGAGAACTGGTTTTTATTGGGAGATTGGGAACCGAAGGATATATTTTAAAAACTGGAATTATTTTAAAAGAGCGGTTTTCCCTTAATATGTCATATCACTGTTCCATGTTGCATGATACACGGATATGCTCGCATTTCTCTTATATGTCGCATACATCATGCTCTATTATTTTACGCATTGAGATATGTTGTTTCCATGAGATTTCTGGATTTGAGAACCATGGACATTTCAAAAGAGATTATGTGTTATTTTAAAAACCCGGTTTCTCTTGATATGATATTTCAGTGCGTCCACCATGTGTTTTCTCGGTTCTGAGAGCGACATGTGAAACCCGATTCGAGGAGGCGGATGAGGCCGATTGCGATTACGTGTACATGGTGGACCCGGTATGGTACCCCGGGGGAAGAAAGGGAAATACAGACGGTGAGCCTGGCAGAGGGACTACTACCTACCGGTGATAGTATTTGGGCTCGGCGGATATCCGGAGGATATCGACCGGAGTCGAGAGATGATATGGGCCGATCCGGACTGACGGAGCCCGATTTATGAGGATTTACGTGCCGATGCTGGGCACGGTTTTCATGATGTTTTCGAGTGTCGATGCTAGGCACTCAGGTTCTATGATTTTGATGTGTCGTGAGGGACACCGTTGATATATATCCTCATACTTTCATGCACATTCTGTTATGATATTTACGTGCATACAAACATTGATTATATGGGTGGACGAGATCCACAAGCATACATGCATTGATTATTACTGTTGGATGTTATCCACATGCATATAGGTATTGACTACCTTGTTGGCATATATACAGACCCGATCACACTAGATATCATAGTATTACCTTTATGATATAGTTGACCTAGGAGTCGTTGTTTATTCGATTCCTATCTGTTGATATTTTTCTACTTACGAGTTGGCAACTCACCCCTGTTGTGCCACAGTTCTTGCAGGTTGACCGCCTGGATCAGTAGCGGCTTCGCTGGCACACAGTTGCATTCGGGTGTTTTGCATTGGTAGGTGGGACATTTGTATCGTACCCACTCTTGTATCTATATTAAATTATTGTATCTAGTTAACTCCATCAATCAAAATTAGTAAATCGTATAAGTAATGAGACTTAGTGAGATTGTGGTTGCGAGACTTAGAGAGAGGGTTTTTTCGCTACTTGTGGTTTTGTTGTCTTGCTTATTTATTTATCTTTCTGTGGTGAACTTCGCCATTGGGCGTCGTATACTTATTTATACTATATTGCGTGGTTGTGATCCACCGTTTGGCGAAGAGCTAGCTCCCGCTTGGGGATGCCTTTATCATTATTATGTATTTATGGTTTTGGATCAAAATATACAAAGGAGGTGCTGCCGAAATTTTTAAAAGACGAAACATGTTTTCAAGCTAGTAAATTTCACTTGCATCATTCATGTTCCCTTTTTTTTGCATTAAGAAAACTTGATTTCATTATACCTTTATTTCAAAAACTCACCTCCTTTATTTTTCTTAAAAGGTTTAGATTTCTGGGTTTCAGCTTACTTGAATTCTGTTACGCCTTTAGACGTTGCGTGATTCAAGTGCTGGTCACAAGCTAATATTTCGGGTCGTGAAACTTAATCAAAATAATAATACGGATGTATTGACCAAACCCGCTTGTTATACTGAGCCGGGGAACATTAGTTCCGCTCTACCTTATAATTGTTATAAGTCTGAGCAGGAAATAGGGGAATATCCGGATTCCCACGCGACCCAAATGAGAAATGAGCATGTTGATGCATCTTCTTCGGGTGTGTTCGTTACCGAGAACTATTTCTCAGTACACTCTACGTCCTGGGTATTAGATACCGGATCAGGATCCCATATTTGTAATATGTTACATGGGCTTAAGAGAAGTAGAGAACTGGGAAAAGATGATCATTCTCTAAAAATAGGGAATGGTGCAAATGTTGCAGCTAAAGCAGTTGGCGGATATCACCTTGCATTTCCAAATGGGAATACATTGATCTTGAACGACTGTTATTATGTACCATCTATGTTATGCAATTTAATATCGATTTCTTTATTAGATAAAGTAGGATATAATTTTGTAGTAGAGAAAAATGTAATGGACATTTTTCTAAATCAACTATTGATTGGGTTTGGTACATTATGTATCGGTTTACACGTTCTGAATCAAAATACAGTTCTTAACGTATAGAACACACACAAGAGGAAAAGTTCAGAAATGAACGAATCCTTCTTGTGGCATTGTAGACTTGGTCATATCAATACGACACGACTAGCTAAGTTACATAAGGATGAATATTTGAACCCGTTCGAATTTATATCTTATGAAACTTTCCAGTCATGTCTCAAAGGCAAAATGACCAAAACTCCGTTTACCGGACACGGAGAAAGAGCTACTGAACTCTTGGAACTGATACATAGTGATGTATGCGGTCCCATGTCTACACAAGCCAGAAATGGTTCGTCGTACTTTATTGCATTCACTGATGATCTCTCAAGATTCGTACATGTGTTCCTATTGAAACATAAGTCTGAAGCTTTTGAGAAATTCAAGGAATATAAGTGCGAAGTAGAGAACCAAACGGGTAAAAGTATTAAAATCCTTCGATCTTATCGAGGAGGAGAATACTTGAGCACGGAGTTCCTGGATTATTTAAAAGAGAATGAGATTCTCTCCCAGCTTACTCCTCCGTATACACCACAACACAACAGTGTGTCGGAGCAGAGGAATCATACCCTATTAAATATGGTGCTCTATGATGAGTACTGCTGAGTTATCTATTTCCTATTAGGGTTATGCGCTTGAGACAGCCGCATACCTATTGAATAGAGTTCCAACCAAATCAGTGTCTACCACTCTATATGAGATATGGAATAGGAAGAGACCATCTCTTAAATGAGTTAAGATATGGGGTTATCCGGCCTATGTTAAAAAATAAAATCCGGACAAGCTCGAGGCAAGGTCAGTTCTGTGCAAGTTTGTAGGATATCCCAAGCATTCACGAGGGTATATCTTCTACCACACTGAGAAACAAAAGGTGTTTTGTTTCTCGGAATGCCACCTTTTTAGAAAATGAATTTCTTGTGAAAAAAATTAGTGGTCATGAGGTCGAACTGGAAGAAGTTCCAGCTACACAAACTACAGCTGATGATTTGTTGGAACCGGAGGATTCAATAGTCCCCGACGAACCTCAGCCTCTCCGCAGATCTAGTAGGGTTTCTCATCCACCTGAGAGATACTACAGTTTTCTCATTGACGGTGGGAGCGAGGATTGCATCATGGAAGATGATGACCCAACTAGTTTCTAGCAGGCCATCACGAGTGGGGACTCTGTGAAATGGCTGGATGCAATGCGATCTGAGATGGAATCCATATACACCAACAAAGTATGGACTTTGGAAGTTACTCCTGAAGGGATAAAGCCCATCGGGAGCAAGTGGATCTTGAGAATATCATTGGTGTAGATGGAAAAGTTGATACTTTCAAAGCTAGGCTTGTAGCAAAAGGTTTTCGTCAACGACCAGGTGTAGATTATGATGAAACCTTTTCTCCAGTGGCTATGCTTAAGTCCATCCGGATCCTACTTGCCATCGTTGCATACCATGACTACGAAATCTGGCAGATAGACGTCAAGACTGCTTTTCTAAATGGTGATTTAGAAGAGAGCGTGTACATGACACTGCCAGAGGGCTTCGTAGACAGTGGGAGAAATAGAAAGGTAAGCAAGCTGGTTAAATCAATATACGGATTAAAGCAGGCATCGCGGAGTTGGAACATCTGTTTTGATGTGGCAGTCAAAGAGCGACTTCATCAAAAATGTAGATGAACCTTATATATACAAGAAGATTGTAGAGAGTAAGATTGTCTTCCTCATATTGTACGTGGATGACATACTCTTGATAGGTAATGATGTTCCTATGCTACACTCGGTCAAGCTCTTCTTATCACAAAGGTTCTCCATGAAGGATTTGGATGATGCCTCTTACATCCTGGGGAGAATCACAGAACAGCTGTGAAGAACATTCTTAAGTATTTGAGAAGGACTAAAGAATTTTTCTTGGTGTATGGTAACGGTGAACTCCTTGTCGAGTGATTTGTTCAAAAAGAATAGGTATGTAGTTTAGTAACCACAATCAATAACGGTGTCGCGTGGAGCGAGCATTTGTGAGCACGGATCGTCCTGTGGGATTCGAGGAATTCGTAAATTCTTACTTTAGATGAGTCGAAAGAACTAGTAAAGAAATTCAAGAAATTGTTTAAGATTTAGTTGAAGTAATAGTTTCAAGAAAATCAACAAAACGTTTTCAAGAAAGAAAATCAAGAGAATATCAAGATCTAATTATCAAGAAAATATGAAGAAGGGTTGTAGGATTCGATTGGATTTAGTAGCCATGGATGACGAATAAAGGAGACTCATCTTTTCTATTGACAGTTTAACGCTAGATTGATAGTGATGAATGCGGATTAGGGTTTCTTGGAAGAACTAGGGTTTCTTCACTATAGTCTGTAACGTTTTAAAAATAAATAAATAAATAATAAATCCTTTAGGTGAATTTTTCGATAACCGGTAAAATAAATCGTACGTTCCGTAAAACGTAACTATAATTATTTTTCATCATAGACTTGAATACGTCTATTTTAACTATATAATTGCTAGTATTTGGTATTTAATTGGTCACATGTAAATTTCTAGTTTACTCAAATATTTTCCTTAATTAATTATTTTTAATATTATTTTAAGCTTTCACTAATACATTTAATTAGTGTAAATTACAAATGAGAATGGGTTAATCATACATTAATGAATCATGACAACTAATAGCTAGCTGTAACATATTCTAGTGTTCTTTAATTTTCCAAATGGTTCTAGAAAAGTCTAGGAATGGCTAGAAAACAAAGTAAAATAAATTAATTAAGAAAAGGAATTAATAAATGAGAAAATGGGGGCTTTCTTAACTTGGGACTTTCCACACACAACCATTTTCTTCAACTGGCCGAGCCGAGGTTGTCCCCTCTCCAATCAACTTCATTTCTACATCTCATCTAAAATAAAGTATAAAAAGAAAAGAATAAAGAAATAAATATGAGTGTTGACTTGAGCTTGGGAATGGATACTTCTACACACCCCCACACACATCACACTCCTTTTCTTTGCTGCTCATGGCCGAGCCCCCCCACCTTGGCAGCCTCCTTCATTTCTTCATCTCTTTTCTTTTCAAAAAATTCTCCATTTTTGCCTCAAAAATCCATATAAAGTCTCACTAATTCTTCGTTAAACCTCTACCCAAATTTCTTTGGCCCAAACTAGCTTTAATCTTGGAGCATGAGAGCAAATTGGGAGGCTTAGTTTGGATGTCGATCTCATGTTTATGAGGTATAAATCCCAACCCCATGTTTAAATTGCTGTTTAATTACTTTCATCTAGCTAATTAGGAGTTTAATTATGGTTTTAATGTTAAGATTTAATTTTCAAGAGAATGGTTGAATTAAAAGTTAGGGTTTTTATTATTTGAGTACGGTTATAATAAGTGGTTTAATATTTTAAGATATGCAAAATCTAGTTTAGTTGTTAATTTGTAAATTGTTATTAAAATTGTTCAAATTAGATGTTTTTGCAAACTAGACTTTTCGAATTTATGTAATTGATGAGATAAAATTTTAGTAAAGGTTTGTGTGGCTTAACTAAGTTATTATGTGAATATTGTGGCCACTAGATTTGTTAAAACATCAAGATTTGAACTAAAATGGTAAATGGGTGCTTACTAGGTTTGTGGAATGAATCGATTTTAAATTAAGTTGAGGTTTGATGTTATACAACCTATTTCCTATAATATCTAAGGCGTTGTGGGTGCGCGATTGATGCGATTTGGGTTTTAGGCTTGGTCGTTTTCACGTATAGCGACCCTAGTCGTCGGTTATGGCATTGTCGCGAGCGCGTTTCTACACCAAGTGTGTGTGCGTCTTATTGTGTGCGTGGATTGACTTGTGTCGTTTTTGTCTGTGACTAATCGTATATTTATCCTTTTATTTACTTGTGTACGTTTCTAGGATCGGGTGCTGAGGCGTCGGAAGTGGCGCGGAAATGGGAGAGCTGAAATCGGATCAAATTAGCCGAGGTGTCCCGATGAGTAGATGTACACATCTACGGGGGAATCGTCTGGATGGCGCGAGGCGCCTGATGGTTTAGGATTACTTGTAGTACTTGCATTTTATATGCGTAGTTTCCCAGTTATTCATCTTATTACATCACACCATCTTTTATACACATACATATGTGATATCATCTTATAGGACACTTTCATCGTTACCATTGGTTCATGCCGCACGTGCACTATTCATGCGAACACACACGCTTTTAGTAATTGCTATGTCACGAACACTATAGATCTTGCTTAAAATCGGTAACTATGTATTTGCATCATATATGATCTATAGACTTATACTTATATGTTCATTCCACTAAATGAATATATAGGATTGTTAGTTATAGATGCATACCTCACTGCATCATTATTCATGCATAGCTTATGGTTGTATTTCGCATGGTATATACTACCGTATCATAGATTTCCATCATCACTGACATGTTATATATTGTGATTCTTCTCGAGGATTTCAGTATTGATGGGATTTCCGGATTTTTGGGAAAACCGCAAGAATTTTATAAACCTGTTATCGCTTTAAAAATGCAAGTTGTGATTTTTCTCGTGATATGATGTATGTGTCGTCCACCATGAGTTTTCCTGATTTATGTCGGCTTTTGAGACCCGATTCGAGGAGTTGGATTAACCGTTTCGGGTACATGGTGGACCCGGTATGGTACCCCGGGGCGAGTGTGTTTTTGTGGGGATGACGATGAGCCTGGCAGAGGTAGACTACCTACCGGTGATGTCTTACGCGGCGGATATCTGGAGGATACCGACGTGGTCGTGAGATTTGATGATATGGGCCGATCCGGACTGCCGGAGACCAAGGTATTGAGATATTGAGATATTGAGACATTGAGATATTGAGATGTTGAGACATCGAGATAATAGGATATGTATATATTGTGTCGATGCTTGACACGGATTTTCTGTTGATTTCTTTGATGTTACTTCAGCTTATTGCAAAGAGGTTTTTCTAAAATAAAAACAAAGATTTTCTCATACCAGACTTGTTCGGGTTTCGTGTTTGATCATGCACTCATGTTGCATCCATGTTAGTACATTGTATCATACCTATATGCGTAGATTAAGACGCATTTGCGTGCATGCTTATGATATCCTTATGAGATGTTACTTATTTACTCACGAGTTGGCAACTCACCCCCGTTGTGCCACAGTATCTTGCAGGTCCGACCCTTTAGCACATTAGCGGTAGGCGCACTTCCTTATTTCATTCCTTTTTCTTGGACTTACGGCACTGCTCGTAGGTGGGTTGCGAGGATATTTATTCCATCATGTATATTATTGTATCTAGTATACTCCATCTACCCTTGTATATTTGACTAGACGGTGAGACATCGTGGGACTTGTATTTGTGATGTTGTTGTCGATGCTCACTTGAGACGACGTGGTGTTTCTCATTTCTTATTTTCAGATGCTCATTTTGCACTTTTGTTATACATATTGTGTGTGGTTGTGATTCCTCCATTGGTTAAGAGCTAGCTCCCGCTTGGGGATGCCTTATTTCATCATTATATGTATTTTGATGTATTGTACCCATTTGGGGGCCAGTATTTACAAAGGAGACTCTGCCGAAATTTTCGGGAAATTCTGATGTTGCTTTTAAAGGTTTAATGTGACTTATTTGGTTAAAATCGCTTTCTTTAAATAAGTTTCCTTCACTCTATTTCTTTACATAGTTTTGATTTCTGGGCTTTGGCTTACTTACCTTTAGACGTTTCGTAATTTATGTGTCAGTCACGTTCCGTACCTTCGGGTCGTGACAAAGTTGGTATCAGAGCGATAGGTTTTACCTTTCTGAGTGTAGGATGACCCTTGGTAGATGGAGTAGGTGACTTAAGCAGACTGACATAGCGTGTGTTCCGCGGCATACTTACGATACAGTACTCCGCCTAAGTAACCTTAGGATATATATATTTGCTTGTATCTCCTTTCTTGATTCCGGAAATCCTTTGATTCGATCGCAATGTTCCTATCAATCCTGTTTCTTCTTCAAGCCACTATGCCGCCGGAGATATCGAGGGCCAGAGGGCTGCCGCCAGAGATGAGATTAGAGTAGGCTCGTTTGAGACAAGGACCGATCAGGGCGGTATGCCTACCCCTCAGGGACAGAGTGATCTGCCTTCTCCCGGATGGATAGCTAGGCTGGAGTCGAGTATTCAGGACTTGCGACAGATGGTTGGATTGTTAGTTGAAGCTATCCGAGCTCTGAGAGCCGATGATATCCCTCCTACTGCGGGGACTGTGATTGTACTTGTTGCTCTGGCAGCTGTTTCTGTGGTTACTAAGATTATTTCCGTATCCTTACAGGAGTTATTGAGGCTGATGCCTCCAGTTTGTATTTACCGACATAGATGTAGTGAAGGATCCGTAGACAATCCTCAACAGGATGGCTAGGATTAGTCGTTCACAGAGATGTTCTGACGAGATATGGATTGAGTTGCGAGTTTTCGTCTAGAGAGGTCCTGCTTAGACGGGGTGCGAGTCAATCGAGAGAGGCCGAGCTGTAGATCTACGTCCTATGACTTGGGATAAGTTCGCTGCTGTATTTCTTGCTCGTTTCCTTCCGGAGAGCGTTCGAGATGCCGAGCTCGTAGTTTTGAGTCTTTGCCCAAGACTCCAGGAAAGACAGTGTCCGAGTATGACATTTAGTTTACTCAGCGGTCCGATATGCTCCTTACCGGGTGGACACTAAAGAGAAATAGATAAAGAGGTTGGTGTGGAGATTGGACATGCAGTTATTTCTTGCCATCGGCACCCAGCATTTTGACACTTATGCAGCCGCGATGGATGCAACCTTACTGCTAAAGGAGTGCATTTCTGAGACTTCGGTCGTTTTTGGATCGAAGAGGATTTGTACCGGTATGCCAGCTCAGAGGCGATTTGATAGACGCAGTTGTGACAAAGTTACCATTTCAAACAACACCTAAAAGAAATACGCATCGGAAGAAAACACCGAAAGAATACTTGTCACGAAGTCTAGCCGATAGTAGTCCTTGCTAAATCAGCCGCTTGTTGTGATTTCTTCTATAGGCTAGTCTTTTGTAGCTCTTTGTGTTTCTCATTCGTATTTGTTTTGTTCGTATCGGAGATAGGGATTCTTCTGTCAATTTGATTTTTCTCGATATGTTAGACCTAGACGTTATTCTGAGCATGGATTGGTTAGCCACGTGTTATGCGTCCGTGGACTGCCATGAGGGAGCAGTCAGATTTGGTTTTCCGGGTGAGCCGGTTCTTGTTTGGTTTCGGGGAGACCGTAGCATTGCCTTTCCCAGTTTGATTTCTTCTTGTCGTGCTAGTCAGCTTTTGAGAAAAGGATGTCAGGAATTCTTGGCGTATGTTGTGATGTCAGAGCCGCAGAGGTCCAGTTGGACCAGGTCCCGATTGGGAGAGAGTTTCCAGATGTTTTCCTGACGAGTTGCTTGGTTTGTTGCCAGAGCGCGATATTGAGTTCTGCTTTGACTTGATTTCTAGCACGGAGTCTTTTTCTATACCGCAATATCGGATGGATCCGGCGGAACTTAAAGAACTGAAAGATCAGTTGCAAGATTTATTGGATAAAGGGATTGTTCGTCCGAGTGCGTCACTTGGGGAGCTCTTGTTCTGTTCGTCAAGAAGAAAGACGGCAGTTGTGTTTGTGCATCGATTTTTGTCAGTTGAATCAGGTTACTGTGCGGAACAGATATCCCTTACCTCGTATTGACAATTTATTTGATTAGCTCTAGGGTGCGGGACATTTCTCGGAGATTGATTTGCGATCAGGTGACCATTAGTTGCGGGTTTGAGAGGATGATATTCCAAAGACTGCTTTTCGCACACGTTACGGGCATTATGAGTTTTTGGTGATATCGTTCGGACTCACCAATGCCCCAGCAGCGTTCATAGATTGGATGAACCATATTTTCAGGCCGTTTCTTGATCAGTTATTATCGTGTTCGTTGATGACGTTTTAGTATACTACTGGGACCAAGAGAAGCCTGGGCAGTAATTGAGGATTTCGTTGCAGACTCTGAGGGAGCACCAGCTATTCGCTAATTTATCCAAGTGTGTTTTCTGGTTGGGTAGTGTTGACTTCTTGGGTCTCGTAGTTACAAGAGATGGTAAGTATGGAACCGAAAAAGATTGAGGCCATTCAGCACTGGGCCAGACCGGTATCAGTGACGAAGGTTCGCAACATTTTGGGTTTGGGGCGGATACTATTGATATTTCATACAAGATTTTTTTGCATTTAGCTGCAATGTTGACCGGGTTGACCCGGAAGAGAGTTCCTTTTTCTTTGGACTGAGGTATGTGAGCGAAGCTTTCAGCAGTTGAAGACTCGTTTGATTACGGCGTCGGTATTATCTCTGCCTTTAGGATCAGGAAGTTTTGTTAGTTATTGCTATGCTTCTCGGCAGTTGAAGAAGCACGAGCAGAAATTTCTCCACCCATGACTTAGAAATGGCTGCGGTGGTTTTTACACTTAAGATTTGGAGACACTACTTATACGGCGAGTCATGCCAGATATTCACGGACCACAAGAGTTTAAAGTACATTTTTTTCAGCAGCGAGATCTGAATTTGAGACAGCACAGATGGATGGAGCTAGTGAAAGACCATGACTGCGATGATTCTTTATCATCCGGGCAAGGCGAATGTTGTGGCAGATACTTTGAGTCGAAGGCCCGGAGGTAGCTTTTCTTGTTGAGAGCTGTTCAGAGACAGTCGACGGCAGATCAGAAGATTTTATGTGACAGCCGAGTACAATTCGAGTTTACGTCGACCAGGGGACAACTTGTCCGTGTCCGTGCACATCCACTGTTATTTGATCATATCCGTGAGGCATAGTCTGATGACGTTCGTTTGTCAAAGAACTTGTAGCAGGTTCGACAAGGCAGAGATTCAAAGTTTGTGATTGACGATCAAGGAATACTATGAATTTGGACTCGACTATGTGTGCCAAATTCCGAGGGATTGAGACGCGAGATCTTAGAGGAGGCATATCAGTATATAGTGTTCATCCGGATTCCACCAAGATATATTGTGATTTGAGAGAAGTCTACTAGTGTGAAGGGATGAAGAGAGATGTCACAGATTTTGTTTCGGGATGCTGACTTGTCGGCGAAGTCAAGGCTGAGCATCAGTGGCCAGCAGGAGAATTACAACCTTTGCCCATTCTGGAGTGGAAATGGGAACAGATTTCTATGGATTGTATCGTGGGTCTACCTAGGACCAGTCGAGAGTATGACTCTTTTTACGTGATCATAGACCGAATGACGAAAGCAGCTCACTTTCTGCCAGTAAGACCACTTTCGGATTCGTTCAGTATGCTTAGACATATGTTGATGAGGTTGTGCGACTACATGTGTTCTGACTTGTATTGTGTCCGACAGAGACCCAGTTCACCAGCCGACTGTGGCAGAAACCTCAGAAGGCTTTGGACACCGATTGAGTTTCATTACAGCTTCCTACCCGTAGACCGACGGTCAATCAGAGCAGACCATTCAGACTCTTGAGGACATGCTCCGAGCTTGCGTTCTAGATTTCGGTGGCAATTGGGACCGCCACTTGCCCTTGATAAGGTTTTCTTATAATAACAGCTTCCAGTAGAACGATTCAGATAGCACCCTTCGAGATATTATATAGGAGGAAATCTCAATCATCAGTTTGTTGGACAGAGCTCAGTGAGAGCAGTATTTTAGGACCACAGATTGTGCAATAGACGACCAAAAAGATTCAGTTGTTTTGGGATAGGATGAGAGCGGCCCAGAGCAGGCAGAAATCTTATGCAGATCGACATCGGTGCAGACTTCAGTTTACATTAGGCGATCATGTTTTCTTGAGGGTTTCCCCGATGAAGGGCGTGTCGAGATTCGGAAAGAAAAGGAAGGCTTAGTTCCAGATATGTGGGTTCTTTGAGTTTCTCGAGCGTGTCGGGGCAATTTCTTATCGTTTGGCTCTTCCACCCAGTTTCCCAGATATTCACCCCGTGTTTGATGTATTGATACTCCGCAAGTACCTTTATGACCCCTCTCGTGCGATACAGCATCAGACAATCCAGTTGGAGCGCAATCTTTCTTTCACCAAGCTGCGGATAATCATTCCAGATCGGCAGGTGAAAAAACTGAGGTCTGAGGTCATACCATCCGTATTGGTTCTTCGACGTGGCCCGAACGGCGAAAAAGGTCACGTGGGAAACCGAGGACGAGATGCGGAAGAAATATTCCCATCTCTTCGAGGGTACGCGTAGTTAAATTTTAAATTCGGGGACCGAATTTTTTTAAGGGGGAAGATTGTAACGTTTTAAAAATAAATAAATAAATATATAAATAAATAATCCTTTAGGTGAATTTTTCGATAACCGATAAAATAAATCGTATGTTCCGTAAAACGTAACTATAATTATTTTTCATCATAGACTTAAATACGCCTATTTTAACTATATAATTGCTAGTATTTAGCATTTAATTGGTCACTTGTAAATTTCCAGTTTACTCAAATATTTTCCTTAATTAATTATTTTTAATATAATTTTAAGCTTTCACTAATACATTTAATTAGTGTAAATTACAAATGAGAATGGGTTAATCATACACTAATGAACTATGACAACTAATAGCTAGTTGTAACATATTCTAGTGTTCTTTAATTTTCCAAATGGTTCTAGAAAAGTCTAGGAATGGCTAGAAAACAAAGTAAAATAAATTAATTAAGAAAAGGAATTAATAAATGAGAAAATGGGGGCTTTCTTAACTTGGGACTTTCCACACACACCCACACACAACCATTTTCTTCACCTGGCCGAGCCGAGGCTGTCCCCTCTCCAATCAACTTCATTTCTACATCTCATCTAAAATAAAGTATAAAAAGAAAAGAATAAAGAAATAAATATGAGTGTTGACTTAAGCTTGAGAAAGGATACTTCTACACACCCCCACACACCTCACGCTCCTTTTCTTTGCTGCTCATGGCCGAGCCCCCCCCCCCGCCCCCGGCAGCCTCCTTCATTTCTTCGTGTCTTTTCTTTTCAAAAAATTCTCCATTTTTGCCTCAAAAATCCATATAAAGTCTCACTAATTCTTCGTTAAACCTCTACCCGAATTTCTTTGGCCCAAACTAGCTTTAATCTTGGAGCATGAGAGCAAATTGGGAGGCATAGTTTGGATGTTGATCTCATATTTGTGAGGTATAAATCCCAACCCCGTGTTTAAATTGTTGTTTAATTACTTCCATCTAGCTAATTAGGAGTTTAATTATTTTTTTAATGTTAAGATTTAATTTTCAAGAGAAGGGTTGAATTAAAAGTTAGGGTTTTTATTATTTGAGTATGGTTATAATAACTAATAAGTGGTTTAACATTTTAAGATATGCAAAATCTAGTTTAGTTGTTAATTTGTAAATTGTTACTTTAAAATTTTTCAAATTAGATGATTTTGCAAACTAGACTTTTTGAATTTATGTAATTGATGAGATAAAATTTTAGTAAAGGCTTGTGTGGCTTAACTAAGTTATTGTGTGAATATTGTGGCCACTAGATTTGTTAAAACATCAAGATTTGAACTAAAATGGTAAATGAGTCCTTACTAGGTTTGTGGAATAAATCGATTTTAAATTAAGTTGAGGTTTGATGTTATACAACCTATTTCCTATAATATCTAGGGCGTTGTGAGTGCGCGATTGATGCGATCTGGGTTTTAGGATTGGTCGTTCTCACATATAACGACCCTAGTCGTGGGTTATGGTATTGTCGCGAGCGCGTTTGTGCACCAAGTGTGTGCGCGTCTTGTTGTGCGCGTGGATTGACTTGTGTCGTTTGTGTCCGTGACTAATCGTATATTTATACTCTTATTTACTTGTGTATGTTTCTAAGATTAGGTGCTGAGGCGTCGGAAGTGGCGCGGAAATGGCAGAGCTGAAATCGGATCAGATTAGCCAAGGCGTCCCGGTGAATAGATGTACACATCTACGGGGGAATCCTCTGGATGGCGCGAGACGACCGATAGTTTAGGATTACTTGTAGTACTTGCATTTTATATGCGTAGTTTCCCAGTTATTCATCTCATTACATCGCACCATCTTATATATACATACATATGTGATATCATCTCATAGGACACTTACACCGTTACCATTGGTTCATGCCGCACATGCACTATTCATGCGAACACACATGCCTTTGGTAATTGCTATGTCACGAACACTATAGAACTTGCTTAAAATCGGTAACTTTGCATTTGCCATATATGATCCATAGACTTATACTTATATGTTCATTCCACTAAATGGATATGTAGGATTGTTAGTTATATATGCATACCTCACTGCATCATGATTCATGCATAGCTTCTGAACGTATTTCTCATGGTATATACTACATTTTCATAGATTTCCATCATCACCGGCATGTTATATATTGTGATTCTTCTCGAGGATTTCAATATTGATGGGATTTCTGGATTTTTGGGAAAACCGCAAGAATTTTATAAACCTGTTATCGCTTTAAAAATGAAAGTTGCGGTTTTTCTCGTGATATGATGTATGTGTCGTCCACCATGAGTTTTCCTGATTTATGTTGGCTTTCGAGATCTGATTTGAGGTGTTGGATTAACCGTTTCGAGTACATGGTGGACCCGATATGGTATCCCGGGGCGAGAGTGTTTTTGTGGGGATGACGATGAGCCTGGCAGGGGCAGACTACCTACCGGTGATGTCTGACGCGGCGGATATCTGGAGTATATCGACACGGTCGTAGATTTGATGATATGGGCCGATCCGGACTGCCGGAGCCCGAGGTATTGAGATATTGAGATGTTGAGACATCGAGATATTGGGATATGTATATATTGTGTCGATGCTTGACACGGATTTTCTTTTGATTTCATTGATGTTACTTCAGCTTATTGCACAGAGTTTTTTCTAAAATAAAAACAAAGATTTTCTCATACCAGACTTGTTCGGATTTCGTGTTTCATCATGCATTCATGTTGCATCCATGTTAGTACATTGTATCATACTTATATGCGTAGATTAAGACGCATTTGCGTGCATGCTTACATTATCCTTATAAGATGCTACTTATTTACTCATGAGTTGGCAACTCACCCCCGTTGTGCCATAGTATCTTGCAGGTCCGACCCGTCAGCACAGTAGCGGCGGGCCACTTCCTCATTTCGTTCCTTTTTCTTGGACTTGCGGCATTGCTCGTAGGTGGGTTGCAAGGATATTTATTCTATCATGTACATTATTGTATCTAGTATACTCCATCTACCCTTGTATATTTGACTAGACGGTGAGACATCGTGGGACTTGTATTTGTGATGTTGTTGTCGATGCTCACTTGAGCCGACGTGGTGTTTCTCATTTCTTGTTTTTATATGCTTATTTCGCACTTTTGTTATACATATTGCGTGTGGTTGTGATTCCGCCATCGGCAAAAAGCCAGCTCCCGCTTGGGGATTCCTTATTTCATCATTATATGTATTTTCATGTGTTGTACCCAATTGGGGGACCAGTATTTACAAAAGAGACTCTGCCGAAATTTTCGGGAAATTCTGATGTTGCTTTTAAAGGTTTAATGCGACTTAATTGGTTAAAATCGCTTTCTTTAAATAAGTTTCCTTCACTCTATTTCTTTACATGGTTTTGATTTCTGGGCTATGGCTTACTTAGATTACGTACGCATTGAGACGTTTCGTAATTTAAGTGCCAGTCACGTTCCGTACCTTCGGGTCGTGACATAGTCCCTTGTCCTTTCATTAATCCTATTCATTTTGTAGCCCTTCACAACAAGATCGCCAATCTTATCTCACATTGTGGTTAAGATAATCAATAATTTGATATCGTACCCAATAAGGATGTTAGCGATTCTTTTGCGAAGGTTTGTAAACTTCATAAGACTAAAGAAAAGTATAGAATTCTATCATCCATCGATCTACCCAAATCCTACGAATCCTATCAAGCGGAGATTTACTCGCGCATCATGGAAATCGAAGAAAGATTAGAAAAAGAACTAATAATGCGGAAATTAATGAAAGCGAAATTGAAACTAATTATCACCATTATTATTCAACTTCAAATTACAACTTCTTCAATCCGAGATTTACAAGAAGAATTGCTCTCGATCACTCCCTTGAAGAGGTAATTTTTCCATCGATCTTCACTTCGCTCAATCACCGTGAGTCTTGGACCTGTCGTGGATCGCTTGCTCGTTGATGATGATCGGCTTTGTGTAAAGGATCTTTTGTTGAATCGCATGATGAACTTCTCGATGATTCTTGATTTTGGATCTTGGATTTGATGTTGGCTCTTTTCTTGATTTGATTTGATGAATGAATTTGGGGATAATTAGGAACTAATTGGAAACTATTTGGGGACATTTGTCTTCATGAGCTTGGTCCTTTTTATAGCCCCCTCTTTAAACTTCCCCAACAAGCTAGGTTGTTATAGAGAAGTTTTCAGAACAAGATTGTTACAACGGGGCTTCCCCAGCAAGCTAGGATGTTGATAAGAAGTTTCCAGAGAGTTCCCGACCCCGAAGCACCTGAATCGGCCGCGGATCCGCGGCGACTCGGCCTGACTCGGCCGCGGTTCCGCGGCCGATTGGTGAGCTCGTTGCTTCAAACTTCTGTGGTATTATTCTGATCTCTGGGTCTTTATATGATATCTGGAATCTTCTTATCTCTTCTGAATTTCTGCCAGTATTTGATTCTTCAACTTTCTTGTATTTTATCGGCAGATTCCTGATTCCCGATATCTGACCAGAGCTAATCTTGCAAAAGATCTTAATGAAGAATGTGAGATACAAAATATTATGCGTAAAATTATTAAACATACAATTTCCTTCATAATGTTGATTATAATGTATAACTCATGGTAAAGGATATTTTGCAGATGAACTTCTAATATGTGTAATATTTATAGCAAATACCTTTAGATGATTAAGAAAAGTAAGGAAATTGTCATGTTAAAAGTGCA
Organism: Agapanthus africanus; assembly: GCA_030015575.1. Taxonomy (NCBI): domain Eukaryota; kingdom Viridiplantae; phylum Streptophyta; class Magnoliopsida; order Asparagales; family Amaryllidaceae; genus Agapanthus; species Agapanthus africanus. The sequence continues at coordinate 175,657,556 of JASDDO010000010.1, forward strand.
CTATTTTCGACTGAACAAATACCCCCAAAGTTGACTTTGATCGTCTCGAGCAAATTTTATTTATTCAAGAGAAGGGAGCAAAATAGAAAGAAAAAGAAAAACCTAACCACCACACATTCGTAGGCAACACGATTGCACTGAGCACGTGCAACATGCCTTTAAACCACTAGGTGTCCCTAGTAGGAGGAGTGTTGTCTCCTGAGGGTTTTCAGCGGATTGCACCCACAAAATCCTATAATAAAGGAAATACTGTGAAAGTTACATATAAAGATAAGAACTGTAAAAGAAAGAACTTGAAAATCAGAGTTTTCAACTACACTAACTTTTCGGTTGTCATGAGCCCTATCTTAATAGTCATGAAAAAATGTTAGAAATCACATCATCCATCAATAAAACATCGCATTTATTCTTCATCCCTACCTTTCCTCCAAACACCGATCATATACCCCTACATGTGTGTAAAGGACATCCCTACACTCGGAGAATTCAATTCAAGCTATCATACTCTTTTCCATCCATCTCAGTACTTTTTAGTCGGTGAATATTTTAGATGGAATTGCTCACACATTCTTCATGCGGCCGTTAATACTTCTTGAGGTACTAACCGACCGATTACTAAATGTGCTCACATATTAGGTGTAATTAGCAAGTTCCTCGTCTTGCAACACCTAAGGCTTAGCAGTGACTCCCAAACCAATTAGTCTAAGGCACAAGGTGATGAAACACCCTCTCTATATTTTTTTATGCTGCCTTGGTGATTACAAAACCAGTGTTTATTTTTCTTCACCATTTTATACTTTTATGCTTTATTTATTATTTATTTTCTTCATACTTTGGCTTTTAAACAAGAGCATTTCAAGGTATCCTCTACTATCCCGAGTTTCAACACGTGTGTAAGTACGTATAGTAGGGTATCTGTAAGTCTACGGTAGCGCCTCGGCCATCAATTTGAGAACTAACGCGGAACAAAAACTTTTACAACTGGTGCTATCGCATACTATAACCCGGATCTTGCCATTAACGCTAAACTAACAAACTGTAAAGAGGTAGAAAGGCTATACCGATCGATCAGTTTCCTTCGGTCTTTAGCCATCATCCCACGCTCCTCGCGGCGAATCCGATCTCGCTCAATCTCCGGTCTCCTCGTCGAGATGGCACCACGTCAACGAATCTTTATACGGGCTCCCGTCTCTATACCGAGGCAACTCGGACATGAAGTATGCTAACCGACATGTCCAAGATGAAGTAGAGAATGAGTGGAATACTTTTTCTCAATACACTCTTTTGTTCTCATCACATGAGAGGGTAAGAGTGGAGGTTGAAGAAGATGCTAAGATATGAAGAGTGTGAGCTCAAGATAAATCAAGTGAGCAAAAGAAAACCAAGCACAAAAACCTGTGTTGCCTGTCCAAAAATTTTGTGTGTGATATATATGAGGTTTTGTGATGAAATATCAAGGAAAAAATCATACCAAAATATCTCCACAAACCCTAATAATATCTACACCCTAAACAAACTCCATTAATTCTATCATGACTCACTAGATGACTCATTACCATGAGTCATTAGTGAACATGCTAGAATCAATGAGTCATAACAATGAGTCACACTTTCCAAAACCATTTAAACATTTAAACTAAAATGTTTAACCAAAAGAAATGCATCTTCAAAAGTAATCTGGTAACGGATTACAAGAATACCCCTCACCTGTAAATACATACCTGTATCCGTATTTCGACCGAATAGGAATACGATGAGACTAAAATATTCCGACTCAATATAATACTTGGATCCGGCTTAAACCAAAGCCCAACAGTATTATCTGTCCGAAATATGACACGTGCACAAGTGCACGTGCATGTTCGAACCCTGCCATAAAACCATACGGCCTATACAACGTTTCGCCCGAACTTGGGAAACTATCTGTGGGGGACTCTAAAAACACGTCAATACCCTGGCAGAGGGTTTAACCACAAGCACGTCAGCGACACAAGTTGTGCGTAACGGCTGCCCATGTACTGACTGAAAGGGAAGCCGATGAGCGAACTCATCCTGGAACCCTACTGAGCCTATCAGTGACAATATCCGTACAGTCCGGTCCGTTCGTCTATGAGCATCGCATATCGGGCATAAGGGGCAGGTAACGTCAGACCCCCAATAGCGGTATAAGTCGTGTCGGAGAGTAGCCCTGAACACCTTGAGAAACTACTGGAAAACCTACCAGTAATTCTCACCTTCCTTGACCAAGGACTTGGTGTAATGGCTCTCCTAGACACAGCGCGATCTCACCCCCAATACCGGGAGAGACGAATCCCATGCCGATCCGCTCACTGCCTCGATGTGGCTCGGGACTGTACCCAACTAAAACCTATTTGCACGACTCCTTTTAGCCGTGGTAGGGTAGTAATCTAAGCATAGTGGGAACTCACACGAGACAAATGACGACCTCAGGTCGATGAACTAACCTGTACACATGTCACCAGGAAACTGCTATCTGACGCTAGGTATAATACCAACTAGCATGTTCCCGGCGAGTCCTGTCCGGTGCACTCATAACCCAATGAGCACCTGTATACATCTTAGGTGAACCAACTGACACCAATGGCTTGTGAGACCGGCCACCGCCACTCGTCGGGGTCTCGACTGTATACACTAGTCTACTCCGGAGTATCGATGCCCTGTCTCGAAACTCCCACGACTAGGGACTACTTTTAAGGATGTGCTTATGGACTACCCAACTCTTACGTATATGATCGCCATCATACTGCTGGTAGTCAAGCAAGAATCCTAAGGGCTCTATCAACGTGTAATAGTGATCGGTAATGTCACCTAAAGCAGTACACGATGATAAAGACAAACCAGATAGCATAGTATCATCTCGAGTAAGACTGTCCTACCGGTATAGGTCCTCCCTCAATCATTGCAATCACGAACCTGCGATCCAATTATTGACTTTGAGGGCACTACATCCAACAATCTCCCACTTCCACTTAAGGCTAATTATTGCGATGTCGCATACTCACAGCCTGTGTGATACCGAACACCCAACTCCTTTACTAATCAGTTTCACAAAGCTCGTTTGTAAAACTCTTGTGTTCGAGAAATAACCTCAGTGAGTGGATCCGCCCTGATGTTCCTTTCTGTGTCTCTCTTAATCTCAAGTTCGCGGAGAAAACCATCTCCCGAATTGAGCAATACCTGTCTTAGAATATGTCGGATATCTGATGTGACCTAGTTCATAAATGAACTCCAAATCCAAACTTCTTAGACTATATCGTCAACTGAACCTAATCAGTATACTGCACCATGCCTCCCACAGTATCCTCTTGGACCACCTATCCATAATACTGCCCCTTTCGTCAGAGGGAAAACTATAACTCTGACAATCACTCTGTCATCCATGTCACCTTGGAAGCCTGGAATGATAACCGTCTCCCGAAAGAAGCTGTCATCATCAAATCCCTAGAACACAACTTATTTTCTAAAACTGCTTCCATATGTTTCTCCAGGATTGGATTAATATAAACTTATTGCATCTAGTGCAAAAACAGCATCTGGTGTGGTACTTGACATCTCACGATTGACTCAATTGCTTAAGCAAGTGATATGCCAATCATGCACATCTCTCACCCCTTTAGTCTATAAGACACCTTTAGAGAGGGAGACTCCATCACCTGCAGGTACACCACCATGCCCGGAGTCGTCCATTCTCAAATACTATTAGAATACTGTCTAAGTACCCAGATTGGGAAACTACTCAAATCTAGATCTAAAACCATAGATCTAGTAACCAGAATGTCTGATATTATATCCATATCCATTGTGGAGAAACAACTGTATGACAACCACAGTATAACCGATCGTAGTATAGGAATTTTACATCCTACACTGTGTATGTCATCCAAATACCAGGACATCACACCCTACTACCTTCTTTAACAGATCCATCCCCTATTCTGATGAAGTCAAAGCCATGACTATCACTTCAAAAATAGATGATCTATCTCTGCTATATATGCTCTAGTCTATAAATAGACATAAGCAACTTGTCCACTATGCTTCTGCTGCTCTCACTCACCACAACAACCCTCTAGCAGAATAATATATACGTGCACTTCTAAAGTTAGTTTAGAACGACGCTATACTTAACTTCCTGCCAGGTCTCTTAGTCTGGAACAGCAGTAATGGCAAGTCTGGGCAAACAAGATCCTCCCTGTCACCGTCCTTAAGGCTACTGGAGTACCTCTCGGGTGCCTGAGGTTACCCACCATATCTGCGGAGTGGTTAATGGAATGTCAAACCTGATTGAATCTATAGGTCCTATTAAATTTTCCGTAATCATTTGCGGTTCTGGAATCTCTTCCAGTTCTACCATACTCCCATTACTGTTTTCTGAAAAAATCCATTTATTAAAACTGTGGCGAGTCAAGAACAATATCACCATTGATCTTCCAGATGGTAGAAAATCAACCCTCGTCGTTGCCTGGGCCAACCCGCAAACTGCCATTACAGAAACGTGCCTTGAGTTATCCAGAGTATGGTTTTAAGCATAAGCCGGACAACTCCCCGTACCTTAACATCGTTAAGATATGAACCATTCTATATCCAATATAGAAACTTTGGCACTTATTTAATTGGAACCAGATTCAAATCATGCAGTTGTCACATTGCATGTCAACTTTAATGGAAAGAGGCTAATCAGCATTACTCAACTTAGGAATACATCCAATTATGAGTAACCTGAAAGAGAAACAAGTTTCTCAAAACCATTACTATCAACTGAATACCAATCACAAGTATCTACATCTTCGATCTCTTTGAAGAATCCCGATACTTGCGATACCTGGTTCTCTACTTTATTCTTGTACCTATAACTTCTCAAAAGTTAGACCTTGTATTTCTATGAAACACTTTTCTAAAAACTAGGGAAGTGACAAGTAAACAGAACATAGTACGAGGACCAACCCCTTTGTCCTAATGGACACTGGACAACATACAATACTCTGTATAAGTCCGCTGAGTTGAATAACTCAAAACCTGTGCATCGTAGGTTGAAAACTGTACTTATGGTTAAGAACTACTCCGCTGTTCAATGCTCCTTACCCAATCGTCAACTGATATAGGTAAATGCCATGGACATAATTTCAAAAAGTTATATCTCACTTTATAAAAAAAACGTACAAATATATCAGTTTGAAATTGGTGCATAACAACGTATATTCAAAACCAAAATTTGCCGTCTGGAAAAAACCCAGGCGATTTCCTCAAATATCACCAATTACAATGAATTCCGATATAATGAGGATGATCACCTAATTCCCAATAAATTACTCCCACTCAACATCTGTAAAACCATACAGATATGAGAATCATACATGGTAAATACATACCCTGGAGTAATTATCTAATCGGGGAATCAGTTTTCCTTTAACAATGCACTGTGAAACTAAAACATGAAAATGTTTCGTAGGGGTATCCTGGTATTCCTAGTAATGCCTCTTCCATAATCCAAATTCATGACTGTAACCGTATATTTCGTTGCCTTCTCTCCAAATCCCTTTATTTGTCTTTAGTCATTACCTTCTGTACACCTTCGTTAGGCTTAATGGTTTTTCTTCCTTCCCTACCGTTCGGCACCAGCCTATGGCTTGGAAGAAGACTATCCAATAAGTATAATAGGTGTATGCTCCTAATCCTAGGAGTACTCGCAACTTGAGAGAAGGTGATGATAAAAGACAACCTGAGTAAACCTTATTCTATTCCTCCTCAACTGGAGAAAAGCAAAGGTGAAATAGGAGTGGCGATGATGTACGCGGTTTGGTCATGAATGATACCTGTCGCATTTTACTTTTCCCTCTTTCTAATCCCTTCATATGTCTTTACTTATTACCTTCTTTACACCCTACTTAGGCTAATTTGTTTTTCTTCATTCCCTACCTTTCGGCACCTACCTATGGTTTGGAAGAAGACTATGCAATAAGCGTAATAGGTGTACTCTCCTAAACCAAGGAGCCCTCGCAATCTGAGAGAAGGTGATAATAAAAGACAACCGAATAAACCAATTCAATTTCTCCTGAACCTGAATCCATCATCCAAGAAGTCCCTTCGAGTTCGTATATAACCATACGATGGATTTATCCAATGGAAGTGGATGTTCGTAGTAATACGAGATGTTCTAGAGAAATGCAAAGGGTAAAAGAAGGAGCAGCAATGACTTATGCAACTCAGACAATCCAAAAGCCAGTGTTTTAAAAAGGTTCGGTCAACTTGGTCACTGAGTCATAGTCTAGGGTCGGTTAATGGTCACTGCCAATGAGAGAGAGAGAGAAAAAAAACACTCTGCGTGCACTCTAACCTAGATAAGAATGGTTATCACTTTATCTAATCAGGAAACCTCCCACTGTACCGTCAAATTCTCCTCCAAACCTGAAAGAAGAATTAGTCGGGATCACCCAAAGAGTAAACCAACTCATTAGTGGGAATCGGGATCCAACTCTCATCGCATGATAAGGTGAAGGAATCCACTCATGTTATAACACTCCAGAAGGTATGCGCATGCCTGGCAAGTTTCAGTTTCTTTAGAAACTCCTGATATGGATTTTTTCCCCATGCTGTTATGACCTTGACGTTGGCCAAAATGCCATAAGTCATATGTCAAGTTCTACCCATCATTATCTTGTTAATTTGAACCCACCCGTACATACCCCTGACGTTGGACAAATGGCAGAACGACTGTCTCAAACCAACTCATCTATCTATGCAACAGATAAATACTCAGCAGCTACCAAACACTATGCCTTGGCGTTGGTCAAAATACATAGCTTGAATACTACTTAATACCCAACTGAAATGACGGAGGGCTACGGCTGGTTTTTAGCGAAAAACCTTTAACGTAACGAACTTGATATCGCTGAAGGAACCTGATAGCTTTTTACAAAAATATAGCGGCGAAAACCTTTGCTAAAGAGTTCATTCCTGGTGAAGGGATCTCGGCACTTCCCTCGTGGAATGAGGTGCAGGATATTCCAACTGAATACCGCGATGCAAAACAACAAGTAATCGACTATAGTGAAGTTATTACCCTGACGCAAATTTCTGCCCAAGGGGTCACTCCCGGTGAAGGGATCTCGGCCCTTGCCTCGTCGAATGAGGTGCAGGATATTCCAACTGAATACCACTGTGCAAAACAAAAGAAAACGTCTTTGTAATAACACATTTTGAAAACTGTTCCAACAACGTCAAATAGGTTTGTTTTCCTTGCATTGATCAAAATCAACGCAGTCCCATCAATTAATCACACCAGAAAAGAACGAAAATAAAATGCACGTATATGCCATCCGCATTTGCCACTGGGTCCCGTCATCATCCGTTAGGTTACTTAACTAACGACAGAGCGGGGACTGGACTAGCGCGGGTGTAAAACATATACAACATATACTAGTATATATACCAATATACAACAATCGCTCCAGGCGTGATAAATGCAACATTACAGAAAAGTAATAAGCATCGCAGAACAATACAGATAATCTTGGATCCCCGGGTTTCATAGAGCCGCTACTGAAACCCGACGTTCCGCTGGTCGTGTGGATAGCCTGTGCAATGAAAACCTAGACCCCTACGGGTGCGACAAGTTACCCGCCAAAACCTTAAGCGAGGCAGCCCGTTTAGCAAAGTGAATGAACCACCCGGCACTTCACAGAATCCGGTAACTTGAGCACCCCTCCTTGGGTCAACCTGTATCCCCTACGAGTGCGGCGAATAGTCTGCCAATTCTAGAGTGAGGCCCCTTGCCTCTCAAAGCCATGAGATGCGGACCCGTTGCCCTCAAGAACCTGGCTATCCGTGCACTCCGTTATGGGGTAAACCTAGTACAGAAATGAAAATATGTACAACGGGTACATCGACCTCAACCCGGTCGTGCCCCAAAAGAATATATACAAACAGGCAGTGACGGCAGTCCACATGTTGGACGCTCGCCCCGCAATATCAAAAGTACTAATAAATCCAAACTGCACTACCATTGCACACAGTTATCCACCACGACAAATCCGCAACATCACAGAACATCAACGTGAATGCCACGTTCGTAAACCCGTCTAAAAAAGCTATAGCAATTAGACACGATTTACCACTTGAATGACATTCACGGTCGGAGATATAATGTAAGTACTGTAAATTAACACATTTAAAATTCTGATCGACAAAACTTCCCGAAGTGGGCCCCAAGTACAAATCCAGTAATCTAGCAAAATCTGGGCCCAAACAAAATATTCCAGAAACCACAATTCCATATGAAAGACACCCAGAAGAAATATAGTGCACTGTTGCCACAAATCGGCGGCGGAACCGCGGCCAACCCATAGGTTGTGCGGCGGTTCCGCGGCAGTCTTGTGGATTCAGTCGACCAAATTTCTACAGTAGTCTTAATGTAGGGATGCTAGGCACAGGCACAAGGGTCTACGAGGCATCAACCAAATTTCTAAGTGAGAGGGATTACGACCTTTGTAGATCCGGTCCTTCACTTCTAAAGCTCCATGTTGAGGTCCCTTCGCTGCGATCATCGTGTTCCGGGCTCTCGAGAGGTTCCACGAAGAGAAAGATGCAAGCTTTCTTTCGATCTTCGATAACAAAGATGATCTACCTTGAGGTTTCATTAACACAAGCTCTCACTCACTAAATGAAGTGAACACCCTCATCTAAATGGCAAGGATAGATGAGGATGATGAAGTAGAATTTTTGCTTTCATTTGTTTTCTTATTCTCACTCATTTTTTATCACAAAATCAAAAGCAAGAAAGTTTTTCATGAAGAACTCAAGCAAGAAGAAGATCAATCATTGAATTAAAATCCTTTTGTGATGAATAATGAAAAGATTGTCATGATGAATATTGCAACCATGGTTGACTAAACTTTTGTAGAGATTTAACTAGGGCTAGGATTTGGGTTGGGTTAAGAATGAGTCATAACAAAATATCTTAACTCAAAACAAAAAGAAACCTTCTAGAAGGTTCATGAATGAACTAACCCAAATCAAACCCTAATCTTATTTAATCTCCACTAAACATGTTGTATTAGTAATCATATCATGTTACAATATTATATATCACATATATAATATTTATTATAACAAAATAAAAGAATACAATTAACATATATCGCATATATATCAATGTATTACCCGAGTGAGAAAAAGAACCTTTTGGTGAGCTAACATTAGTTAATGTAATTTAATATATCGTATATATTATTAAACATTAAATTATCGAATCAACACTTGATCCGACAATCCGGCTATATCGCATATAACCGACTAATATCTCATTTACCGATTCATCGAATCAACACTTGATCCGATGACCCGGCTTATATCAAATATCGCGAGAATAGAATACGGTATCTCATATCGCATTATCCTCGGTCCCGCACATATTACATATGTGCTCCTACTCCGTTTTGCCTGAGCCAAGAAACCTCTGTGTAGGACTCTAAAGAATCGTTAATACGCCGGCAGTAGGTGATGATCATATCAAACACCCACAAGCTGCAAGCGGTCAGCTAAACGTAACAGCCACCCAGGTATTGAGCGCTCAGAAGATCAACAAGCAAGCCTGTACATTCTCCTGCGAATCCAATCAGTAACACTCCCGTACAGTCCGGTCTCGTCGTCTGATATGTCGCATATCTCGTGTAGGGGTGGTAAACGTCAGACCCCAATAGCTCGATAAGTCGTGTCGATATGAGGTCTATAACAGTTCGAGAAACTACTAATAACACTTACCGGTAAATCTCAGCAACCATGGACAGGGATTTCCAGTTATAGCCAATCGAACACAGCACAACATCAACTCCCTATACCGGGAGAGACGAATCCCTTCCTATCGCTCATTGCCTCCATATGATTCGGGACTGTACCCAAAAGCCACCTTTTTGCATGCCCTCTTGGACGTGGTATGATGGAAATCAAAGCACGGTGGGAATCACACAAGACTCAATGACGATCTCGGGTCTACATACAATTCTGTACCAGTGTCACCAGAGAACTGCCATCTGACATGAGGTATAATACCATCTGGGAGTTCTCGGCGAGTCCGTCCAGTGTACCCAGTCTCCACTGAGCACCCGTATACCTTCTCTAATATTAAACACCAATGGATATGAGATCATCCATCGCCCATCATATGGGTCAAGAAGCGCATACGCTAGTCTACTCTGGAGTATCGATGCCCTGTCTCGGTACTCCCACGACGAGGAACATTTGAAGGATGTGCTTGGCGACTACATTGTCCTCACTAGTATGATCCGCATCATAGTCCAGGTAGTCAAGTACTCATCCTAAGGGCTTTATCAACATGTAACATAGAGACAATCAGAGTACATGTTAAGATAAAAAGCAACCAGATAGCGTACTATCATGTCGAGCAAGAAAGTCCTCCCTATATATGTCCAAGCATCCATTACAATATACATCATATGTACAGTAATGGCCTTTAGGGCATACATATAACTAACAATCTCCCACTTGCACTAGGGCCATCTGTTGTGGTATCGCATACCAAACAGTTAGCTGCGGTTGAAGTATCTCATACTCAACCGTCCCATAAAAGTCTCTACTGGGAAAAAGGCCTTTGTGAGTGGATCCGTGCCGTTGTCCTCTGTGTCTACTCTCATAACCTCGATCTCCCTGGAGATCAACCATCTCCATGATCAGGTGATACTGCTTAAGAATTATATCTGGATTTCTGATGGGACGGGGGGTTCCTTGGCAAAAGCTACAACTCCATTGTTACACAATGGCAGGAACGAAGTTCATCGCATGAGCTTATATATCCAGACTGCTTCTTTAGTAGCATCCCTGGTAACGACGTATCTTGCCTTTCATCGTCTAGTAAGTCACGGTATCTTGCTTGGAACTTTTCCAACAAACCGTCCCTCCATTATGGGTAAAGACAATGCCTGCGACTGACATTCAGTCGTCCTTATCACCATGGAACCTTTCCAGTAATTCTCCCCAGGATCGATTGATACCATCTCACTACAACTAGTGAGTATCCTAACATCCAATTAGATCTATCTCATAGATATAAAACCTAGGATTTAGGAGGTATCACCTTGATCCTATATGGAGAATCCTTGTGATATGCGGAGATTGACAGAGCGTAGAATAGGAAACTCCTTCCCTATCAAGAGTATGTCATCCACGTACTCTACGATGATCACCACCATACTCCCTACTATCTTTTTGTATATACAAGGTTCATCTACCATTTTGATGAAGTCAAACTCTTTGACTATCACATCAAAACAGATGTTCCAACTCCGCGATGCCTGCTTTACCGCATAAAACATCTTGCTCAAGTTTCCGCTGCTCCCACTGTCTACGAAGCCCTCTGGCTGTGTACTTATAGACGCTCTCTTCTAAATCATCATTTAGAAAAGCAGTTATGACACCCAACCGCAAGATACTGTAGTCATGGTATGTAACCGTGGCAAGTAGGATCTGGATGGACTTTAAGCATAGCTTTGAAAGTCTCAACTTTTCTATGTACACAAAGTAATCTTCTCAAGATATACTTGCTCCTGATGGGAATTTAACCCTTCAGATAAAGCAACTAAAGTCCATACTTTGTTGGTGTATAAGAATTCCATCTCAGATCGCTAAGTATCCATCCATTCTTACAGAGTCCCACTCCTGATGGCCTGCTCGAAATAAGTTGGGTCATCATCTCATGATGCAATTCTCTCTCCCACTGTCATAGAGAAACCGAAGTATCTCTCAGGTGGGTGAGGAACCCAACTAGATCGGCGGAGAGGCTGAGGATCGTTAGAAACTATTGAATCTTTCGGTTCTACCAAATCATCAGCTGCAGTTTGTATGGCTTGAACTGTTTCCAGTTCTTCCTCATGACCACTAATTTCTTCACAAGAAATTCTCTTTCACAAAGGTGGCATGTTGAGAAACAAAACAACTTTTGTTCCTCGGTTAGGTAGAAGATATTCCCTTGCGAATGCTTGGGATATCCAACAAACTTCTACAGAACTGACTTTGCCTCGAGCTTGTCCGAATTATGCTTTTAGACATAGGCTGGACAACCCCAAATCTTTACATACTTAAGATATGGGCTCTTCCCATTCCATATCACATATGAAGTGGTAGGCAACTGATTTGATTTGAATCCTATTCAATAGGTATGCAGCTTCTCAAGTGCATAACTCCCAAAAGGAAATAGGAAACTCAGTAGTACTCATCATAGAGCGCACCATATCATATAGGGTGCAATTGCTCCGCCCCGATATACCATCGTGCTATGGTGTATACGAAGGAGTAATGCTCAGAGAGAATCTCTTTCTCCTTTAGAATAGTCCAGGAATCCCGTGCTCAAGTATTCTCCTCCTTGATCTCATCAAAGGACATAATACTTTTACCCATTTTTGGTTCTCTACTTCTAACTCATATTCATTGAATTTCTCAAAAGTTCCAGACTTATGTTTCAACAGGAACATATGTCCGAATCTTTGGAGATAATCAGAGAAGGTAATGAAGTACAAAGAAACGGTCTTAGCATGTGTAGACAGGGGACCTTTATACATCGGCATGTATCAATCCCAAGAGTTCACTAACTCTTTCTCTGTTTCCAATAAACGGAGCTGTGGTCTTCTTATCTCTGTGACATGACCGGAAAGTCTCACAAGATGTAAATTCAAACAAATTTAAATATGCATCGTAATGTAACTTCAGCTAGTCGGGTCACATTGATATGACCTAGTCTACAATGCCTTAATAAGGATTCGTTCATTTCTAAACTCTTCCTCTTGTGTGTGTTCTGTATACTAAGAACTGTAGTTTGATTTAGAACGTCAATGCCTTTAGATAACGTGCCTGAACCGATCAACTTTTCATATAGGAAATGTTCAAAACATTATCCAACAATACAAAATTATATCCTTTCTTTACTAATAAAGAGACTGATATGATGTTGTACATCAGGTTCGGATCGAACAACATTCGTTCAGAATCAATGTATTCTGGTAATACAGGGTGATAACTACCAACAGACTTGGCTGCAACACTTGCACCGTTTCTATCTCATGAAATTTATCACCCGTTCTCAGTTCTCTACCTATCTGTAACCCATGTAACAAATTACATTTACGGGATCCTGATCCGGTATCAAATACCCAGGACGTAAAGGATATTGAGAAACAGTTCTGTGTAATGAACACACCCGAAGAAGATGCATCAACATGTACTTTCTTCGTTTGAGCGGCACGGGAATTCTGGTAATCCCCAAATTCCTGCTCTGTCTTATAACAATTATAAGTTGGAGCGGGACCAACGTTCCTTAGCGCAGTATAACAAGCGGGTTCGGTCAATACTTCCGTATTATTATCTTGATTAAGGCGTGACATAGTCGTAACCAGGAGAGAGAGAGAAGAAAATACTCAGCGTGCGCTTTTACAAGATTAGATTGGTTATCAATTTATCTAATCAGGATGTCTCCCACTGTTTTAGTCAAATCTTCCTTCAAACTCTAAAAGGAAAGACTAGCCGGGATTAATTACACTTTACAAGTTCGCCAATCTTTCAGCCAGGCCAGTGCCGGTACTTTGAGGGAGGTTCCCTGTGCTTTCGCACGGACCTAATTAAAGTAAACCTCATTTTCCCAGGGGCGTAACCCCGTTAACACCTTTCTAGACACCTACTTGATCGGCTAATTGTAATGTGTAAAACTCTCCCAGGAGTAACTCTTACTCGCAGCGGGTATTGGAATCCAACTGTCTCATAGAAGGTATGCAATCTCATTGAAAATTTCAACTCTTGAAATTCCCAAAAATATTTTGCCCCAAGCGATTTATGACCTTGAGAAGGTCAACAAACCATAGACCGCAAGTCAAGTTCAACCCGTCATTTCCTGATCTGAATTAAACCCACCCGCACAACCCTTGACAAGGTCAACAAAGTCACACGACTACCCTAATCCAATCGCATCATATGCTTATACAGATAAGCAGTAATCAACTACCGCACACTACGCCTTGACAAGGTCAACAAACGCAGCACGAATACTAACTATTACTTATCTGAAATGACGGAGGGCTACGACAGGTTTTTAAGAAAACCATTTGCGTAATGAACTTGATATCGTTGTAGAATCGAGTGATTTTATGATGGAATGTTTTTTTAGGCCTTTTCTAGTTTTGCTAAAGAGGTCAGTCCCGGTGAAGGGATCTCGGCACTTTCCTTATCGAATAAGGTGCAGGATATTTCACAAAAAATGTTGTGCAAAGAAAGAACTATAGAAGCAATCAAAAGACAAACCGAGTGTGTAGCATCTGCTAGTTTCGCTAAAGAGGTCACTCCCGGTGAAGGGATCTCGGCTCTTTCCTTATCGAATAAGGTGCTGGATGTTCTACAAGGAACACCGCTATGTAAAGCAAGAACTTGAGCTACCAGTTTTTAAACAAGTTTCTACAATATCTTTAGGTTTCTTTTAGTTTCATTAATCTCATTAATGAAGTCCCATTTTATTATGCTTCACAAGCATCACATTTGAAACGAAATCTGCAATATAACATATATCTAATATATATAATATAAACATTCGTCTCAGGAAGTAATATGATCTCATCACAAAACATTGCAGCAGAAGAACATATATGAAATATTGGATATACTAGGACGTCCGTGTTTTAGTACGAGCATGTATAAAACACGGATTCCATGGTCGCGATGAATAGCCAAACCCACATCTCTAGACCCCTACGAGAGCGGCAAGCAACACTGCTAATTCTAGGGTTAGGAGACCCGGTCTCGACTCCTCGAGATGGTCTCCCACTGGACCCTAGAACCCGGTAACTTGTGCTCCCCGCCATAGGTCTACCTAATGCGGAAAAGTAAATAATATACAATGGTGACATCATCATCAGCCCGGAAGTGCCCCAATAAAAGAATATTATATACATATGAATTTTACATGAAAGAAAATAAAAACCCTCATCTCACATAAAACCCCGGCTATTCAGAACGCGACGATCTAATATAACATATCACAGCAACACATAATATCTCATATCATCAACGTAAGTAAATATGCGTATCCCAATTGTCGTTGATGTATAGCAACGAAACCGGCGATACACCACATATTACACTTACGGTCGCAGAAAAGAAAGTGTAAAACTACAACAGTTGGAATCCGCAATCTCCTTAGACATCACATGCCTAACCAAATGAATTCCTTACACATCGCATGCCTAACAATTATAAACCCCGTATTTTAGTCTCATTATCGAAAACTCTTTTCAATATCATGTCGGGCAATTCAACAAGATTCCCGACATTCTGATCGAATGCTCGTCGCAAACTTTAGTAGACGGCCGCACCCCCGATGCCGTTGACGAAGTGCACTAAAGCGGAACACCGCTGCCGCGAGCACCCGAACGGATGCTTTTGGCGACGGGGTTCTCTTATAGTCACTTAGTCGGGGCTATGGGGCGTGGCTCTCTATTAAGTTTACCCGGCGAGTATCCGCGTACGCTACGTG
The DNA here is from genome assembly GCA_030015575.1 of Agapanthus africanus. Classification (NCBI taxonomy): domain Eukaryota; kingdom Viridiplantae; phylum Streptophyta; class Magnoliopsida; order Asparagales; family Amaryllidaceae; genus Agapanthus; species Agapanthus africanus. The sequence continues at coordinate 175,673,100 of JASDDO010000010.1, forward strand.
ATTGCGATGGACTTTTGATCGCATCAAAATCCCGTAGCAACCGATCATCTGAGACTAAACTGCTAGATTTATAACATTCAAATTAGTTATCTCATAACTACTTGTGGATTCCAAATATTGTATCACATTCCAGATAAATAGACAGTGTTAAACTTTCCGATCGAATAATCAAACACCCAAGATTTCCCAAATAGTTCTCAACACTTGAAATTAGTTTAAAAACATCCATCACTTGCCACAGTACCAATGGTCCAGCCGTAGAAGGGTCAAGCCAATGCCTCACATGTGGCACGCCGTACTGCCACAAACCCTAAGGCTCAGAGGCAGTTCAAGACGGTCACATAATCGAGTTAAGGTTTGTTGTCTTCTAGAGGGTCCATCGCGTTACTTGCACGACTTAGAACGTTCTTAAACTACGGAAAAATCCAACGCTTGTAAATTTTCCGGTAGGGGAAAAAGTGAGTTACTGATATTCGTTCGAACATTTTAACTCGTTCTAAAAATTACCCGGACAAACTAAACGAAGTTAAATTATCCGATCGAATCAACGAGTCCCCAATACAACCCAGAAAACTCAACTCTTGAGTATAAATTAAAATTACCCAGAAACATTCAGGAAAATAGTACGGACATTACTGTGGAAACAGAACACAACGAGCGCACTGTAGCGCCGCGAAACCTCCGCGGCAGGCATGGTCCTGCCGCGGTTCCGCGGCGCTTTAAGCGTATCAGTGGATAGTTTTTCACAGAGGTCCATAGAATTCCCTGCTGATTTTTTGAGTATTTTTAATACATAAAAAATCACAATTTTAGAAAATTTCCAGAGAGGGGGAAATATCGGGGTTTCCGGGTTTGATCAGACTTTAAACTTCGCCTAGATATCGCCTAAAACTCTAGCTTGGCTCTGATACCACTGTAGGGATGCTAGGCACACACACAAGGGTCTACGAGGTATCAACCATGCCCGATTTAAAATTTAGCCATGCCGAATAACCCAAAGCCGGATCTTTAAACTAGAGATTAGGCGAAAACAAGCATGTTAAACACTTTAACACTAAGTGAGAGCGATTACAACCTTTGTAGAGCCGGTCCTTCACTTCTAAAGCTCCGTGTGAGGTCCCTTCGCTGTGATCATCGTGTTCCGGACTCTTGAGAGGCTCCACGAAGAGAAAGATGCAAGCTTGCTTCCGATCTTCGATAACAAAGATGATCTACCGTGAAGTTTCATTAACACAAGCTCTCACTCACTAAATGAAGTGAACACCCTCATCTAAATGGCAAGGATAGATGAGGATGATGAAGTAGGATTTTTGCTCTCATTTGTTCTCTTATTCTCACTCATTTTTCATCACAAAATCAAAAGCAAGAAAGCTTTTCATGAAGAACTCAAGCAAGAAGAAGATCAATCATTGAATTAAAATCATTTTGTGATGAATAATGAATAGATTGTCATGATGAATAATGCAACCATGGTTGAATAAACTTTATAGAGATTTAACTAGGGCTAGGGTTTGGGTTGTGTTAAGAATGAGTCATAACAAAATATCTTAACTCAAAACAAAAAGAAACCATCTAGAAGGTTCATGAATGAACTAACCCAAATCAAACTCTAATCTTGTTTAATCTCCACTAGACATGTTGCATTAGTAATCATATCATGTTACAATATTATATATCACATATATAATATTTATTGTAAGAAAAAACTAATACAATTAACATATATCGCATATATAACAATGTATTACCCGAGTGAGAAAAAGAATCTTTTAGTGAGCTAATATTAGTTAATGTAATTTAATATATCGTATATATTATTATACATTAAATTATTGAATCAACACTTGATCCGACAATCCGGCTATATCGCATATAACCGACTAATATCTCATTTACCGATTCATCGAATCAACACTTGATCCGATGACCCGGCTGATATCAAATATCGCGAGAATAGAATACGGTATCTCATATCGCATTATCCTCGGTCCCGCACATATCACATATGTGCTCCTACTCCATTTTTCCTGAACCAAGAAACCTCTGTGTAGGACTCTAAAGAATCGTCAATACGCTGGCAGTAGGTGATGATCATATCAAACACCCACAAGCTGCAAGCGGTCAGCTAAACGTAACAGCCACCCAGGTATTGAGCGCTCAGAAGATCAATAATAAAGACTGTACATTCTCCTGCGAATCCAATCAGTAACACTCCCGTACAGTCCGGTCTCGTCGTCCGATATGTCGCATATCTCGCGTAGGGGTGGTAAACGTCAGACCCCAGTAGCTCAATAACTCGTGTCGATATGAGGTCTATAACAGTTCGAGAAACTACTAATAACACTTACCAGTAAATCTCAGCAATCCTTGCCATGGATTTCCAGTTATAGCCAATCGAACACAGCACAACATCAACTCCTTATACCGGGAGAGACGAATCCTCTCTTATCGCTCATTGCGTCCATGTGATTCGGGACTGTACCCAAAAGCCATCTTTTTGCACGCGCTCTTGGACGCGGTATGATGGAAATCAAAGCACAGTGGGAATCACACAAGACTCTATGACGATCTCGGGTCTACAGACTACTCTGTACCAGTGTCACCAGAGAACTGCCATCTGACGTGAGGTATAATACCATGTGGGAGTTCTCGGCGAGTCCGTCCAGTGTACCCAGTCTCCACTGAGCACCCGTATACCTTCTCTGATGTCAAACACCAATGGATATGAGATCATCCATCGCCCATCATATGGGTCAAGAAGCGCATACGCTAGTCTACTCTGAAGTATCGATGCCCTGTCTCGGTACTCCCACGACTAGGAACATTTGAAGGATGTACTTGGCGACTACACTGTCCTCACTAGTATGATCCGCATCATAGTCCTGGTAGTCAAGTACTCATCCTAAGGGCTTTATCAACATGTAACATAGAGACAATCAGAGTACATGTTAAGATAAAGAGCAACCAGATAGCGTACTATCATGTCAAGCAAGAAAGTCCTCCCTATATATGTCCAAGCATCCCTTACAATATACATCGTATGTACAGTAATGGTCCTAGGGCATACATATAACTGACACTTAAAAAAACTTGCACGATTTTCTGTCATACCCAAAATAATTTTTAGACCAGTTTAAAAATTCGACAGAAACTTTATCATGAAAATTGCGGTTTTGGAAATTTCGTTCGATCGATATTTTAAACACGTTATAACAAGCTAGTAAAGGTTAATGGCGTGGCTCTGATACCATGTAAGTCTACTGTAGCGCCCTGGCCATCAATCTGAAGCCAAACGCGGAACAAAAACTTTTACAACAGGGGCTATCGCATACTATAACCCGGATCTTTCCATTAACGCTAAACTAACAAACTGTAAAGAGGTAGAAAGGCTATACCGATCGATCCGTGTCCTTCGGTCATTAGCCATCATCCCACGCTCCTCGCGGCAACTCCAATCTTGCTCGATCTCCGGTCTCCTCGTCGAGGTGGCACCACGTCAACGAATGATTAAACGGGCTCCCGCCTCTATATCGAAGCAATTCGGACATGAAGTATGCTAACCGACATGTCCAAGATGAAGTAGAGAATGAGTGGAATACTTTGTCTCAATACACTCTTTGGTTCTCATCACATGAGAGGGTAAGAGTGGAGGTTGAAGAAGATGCTAAGTTATGAAGAGTGTGAGCTCAAGATAAATCAAGTGAGCAAAAGAAAACGAAACACAAAAACTTGTGTTGGCTGTCCAAAAATTTTGTGTGTGATATATATATGAGGTTGATGTATCAAGGAAAAAATCTTACCAAAATATCTCCACAAACCTTAATAATATCTACACCCAAAACAAACTCCATTAATTCTATCATGACTCACTAGATGACTCATTACCATGAGTCATTAGTGAACATGCTAGAATCAATGAGTCATAACAATGAGTCACACTTTCCAAAACCATTTAAACATTTAAACTAAAATGTTTAACCAAAAGAAATGCATCTTCCAAAGTAATCTGGTAACGGATTATGAGAATACCCCTCACCTGTAAATACATACCTGTATCCGTATTCCGACCGAATACGAATACGATGAGACTAAAATATTCCGACTCAATATAATACTTGGATCCAGCTTAAACCAAAGCCCACCAGTATTATCTGTCCGAAATATGACACGTGAACAAGTGCACGTGCATGTTCGAACCCTTCCATAAAACCATACGGCCTCTACAACGTTTCGCCCAAACTTGGGAAACTATCTGTGGGGGACTCTAAACACTCATCAATACCCTGGCAGTGGGTTTAACCATAAGCACACCAGCGGCATAAGCTGTGTGTAACGGCTGCCCATGTACTGACCGAAAGGGAAGCCGAAGAGCGAACTCATCCTAAAACCCTATTGAGCCTATCAGTGACAATATCCGTACAGTCCGGTCCGTTCGTCTATGAGCATCGCATATCGGTCCTAGAGGGCCGGTAACGTCAGACCCCAATAGCGGTATAAGTCATGTCGGAGAGTAGCCCTGAACACCTTGAGAAACTACTGAAATATCTACCAGTAATTCTCACCTGCCTTGGCTAAGGACTTGGTGTAATAGCTCTCCTAGACACAGTGCGATCTCACCCCCAATACCGGAAGAGAAGAATCCCCTGCCGATCCGCTCACTGCCTCTATGTGGCTCGGGACTGTACCCAATTAAAACCTGTTTGCACGACTCCTTTGTGCCGTGGTAGGGTAGTAATCTAAGCACAGTGGGAACTCACACGAGACAAATGACGACCTTAGGTCGATGAACTAACCTGTACACATGTCACCAGAGAACTGCTATCTGACGCTAGATATAATACCAACTAGCATGTTTCCGGCGAGTCCTGTCCGGTGCACTCATAACCCAATCAGCACATGTATACATCTTAGGTGCACTAACTGACACCAATGGCTTGTGAGACAGGCCACCGCCCCTCGTCAGGGTCTCGACTGTATACACTAGTCTACTCCGGAGTATCGATGTCCCGTCTCGAAACTCCCACGACTAGGGACTACTTTTAAGGATGTGCTTATGGACTACCCAACTCTCACATATATGATCGCCATCATACTGCTGGTAGTCAAGCAAGAATCCTAAGGGCTCTATCAACATGTAATAGTGATCAGTAATGTCACCTAAAGCAGTACACGATGATAAAGACAAACCAGATAGCATACTATCATCCGAGTAAGACTGTCCTACCGGTATAGGTCCTTCCTCAATCATTGCAATCACGAACCTGCGATCCAATAATTGACTTTGAGGGCACTACATCCAACAGTATCAATGTTTAGATGTTTGGCTTCCAGAATAGGAACAATTTTTTAGACTTATTTTTATCCTCAGATTAGTGACTTCCTTCATCTTACTAACCCTTGGGACAACGGCTCATAACTACTTATTACTAGTTTTGTTTCAGAAAACATCTAACTTTCTTGGTTTTCTTAAACTCTTCCAATTTTTTAAATGTAATTTTTCACTTTTCTAATCTTTCAATATAAAAGAATTTTTTTAAAATTTTTTTTGTTCTTATGCAAAGTGTATAATGCAAAGTAAGGCGTAAATAAGCACAAACCTCCCCCAAACCTGTTTACAGCAGTGTCCTCACTGTTGTCATCTTTTAAATCTCAAAAACCTATAGACTTGGGATGAAAAGTTATTAACGGGGTACACGAATAAATGAACATGAAAATCTCCCCCAAACTTATTTGTAATCTTATTGATATTCGTTAGGTCCTTTTTAACTCACCTCTATTCTTATGATGAGACAATATTATCGAGACATGGAGGTGAGGCGAAGGAAACTTAGTTATGATAAAGCGGCTCCTGTAAAAACAGGAGCTCCTCCGTGGGGTCAATGGAAAAATACGGTTTTAATCTATTCCCTTTAAAAATATAACCATTTTTAATATTTTCAACTTCAACTGCCCCGTGCGGGTATACATACCACATTACAAATGGTCCTTTCCAACGAGATTTTAGCTTACCCGCATGAAGATGGAGACGGGAATGGTAAAGAAGGACTTGTTGTCCCGGGATAAAAGTTTTTCTCAAAATATTTTTATCGTGAAATATCTTAGTCCGGTTCTTTACTATAACCGCATTATCGTAAGCTTCATCGCGGAGTTCGCTTAGCTTATTTAATTGCAGCTTCCGAAAGTTGGAGGCTTGATTTAAATCGAAGTTAAGTTCTTTAATGGCCCACATTGCTTTATGTTCGATCTCGACAGGAAGGTGGCAAGCCTTTCTAAACACTAGGCGGTAAGGAGACATAGCAAGATTAGTCTTATAAGCCGTACGGAATGCCCAATGACCATCCATCAATTTGGTTGACCAATCTTTACGATTTTTAGAAACTGTTTTCTCCAAAATTTGTTTGATTTGCTTATTGGAAATCTCAGCTTGCCCGCTCGTTTGGGGATGATAGGGCTAGAAAGTTTATGGTTGATTGAATATTTCCGCATCAAAGTCTCGAAAGACCGATTACAGAAATGCGTCCCATTGTCGCTAATTATAGCGCGAGGGTGTCCAAATCGCGAAAAGATATTTTCTGTAAGGAACTTAATAACAATCTTGTTATCATTAGTACGACATGGTATTGCTTCCAACCATTTTGAGACGTAATCAACCGCTAACAAGATATATAAATTCCCAAAAGAGTTAGGAAAAGGACCCATAAAATCAATACCCCAAACATCAAAAATTTCCACAACCAAGATAAGTTGTAGTGGCATCTCATTTTTTCGAGAAATCCGACCCATGTGTTGACACCGTGGACAAGTATTGAAATGATCAAATGCATATTTCAATAATATAGGCCAGTAAAAACCACATTGCAAAACTTTGTCCGCCGTCTTACGCGGACCAAAGTGACCACCACATGCCTGATCATGACAGAAAGACAAAACACTCTTGAATTCATCATTGGGGACACATCTGCGAATGATTTAGTCGGTACAATACTTAAACAAATAAGGTCCATCCCAGTAAAAATGCTTTACTCGGGATAGAAATCGATGATTGTTTTTTTTAGACCATTCGCTGGGAATAAGTCATGTTGGTAGATAATTCACAATACCCACGAACCAAGGTTCGCAGGATACATTCAAGAGTTGTTCGTCAGGGAAAGCGTCGTTTATTGGCAAGGTCACAGTAGGTGAAGAAGAGATGCGTGAAAGATGGTCGGCTACTACGTTTTCACATCCTCTCTTATCTCGTATGACAAGATCGAATTCTTGTAATAACAGGATCCAACGTCTTAACCTGGCCTTAGCATCCTTCTTAGATAAAAGATGTTTTAGGGCGGAGTGATCGGTGTAAACCACAATCGGTGAGCTAATCAAATAAGGACTGAATTTTTCTAATCCAAATACAACTGCTAAGAGTTCTTTCTCGGTGGTTGTATAATTAATTTGGGCATCATTCAAGGTATTACTTGCATAATAAATTGCATGTGGCATCTTATCAATGTGCTGTCCTAAGACTGCACCAATAGAAAAATTTGATGCATCACACATTAACTCAAATGGGTGGTTCCAATCAGGAGATGATAGAACATGGACTGTAGTGAGAGATCTTTTAAGTGATTCAAAAGCAGCCTCACAATCCGAATCGAAGTGAAATGTAGTATCCTTGGCCAAGAGAAGAGTTAAAGGTCTAGCAATTTTGCTAAAATTCTTAATGAATCTCCTATAAAATCCTGCATGACCAGTGAAGGATCGTATATCTTTGACGCATTTAGGATGAGGAAGGTTATGGATGACATCTATTTTAGCTCTGTCTACCTCAATACCTTTTGGTAAAATGACATGTCCAAGCACATTCCTTCTTGGACCATGAAATGACATTTTTTCCAATTCAAAGTTAAGTTCTTATCCTTACAGCGGGTAAGAACTGTGTCAAGATGACGTAGGCAATCCTCAAATGAGTCCCCAAATATAGAGAAATCGTCTATGAAAATCTCCAGAAAATTCTCGACCATGTCTGAGAATATCCCCATCATACACCGCTGAAATGTAGCGGGAGCATTGCATAACCCAAAGGGAATGCGTCTATAAGCAAAGGTACCGAAAGGACAAGTAAATGTTGTTTTATCTTGATCCTTTTCGGCGATAGGGACCTGGTTATAGCCAGAGTATCCGTCCATGAAACAATAATATTCATGTCCAGCTAATTGTTCCAACAACTGGTCAATGATAGATAGAGGAAAGTGGTCTTTTCTCGTTGCGGCATTAAGTTTTCTATAATCAATACATACACGCCACGCAGTTTGGGTGCGTGTTTAGATCAACTCATTAGCCTCATTAGTTATGACCGTGATGCCAGACTTTTTAGGGACCACATGAATAGGACTTACCTATTGGCTATCAGAGATTGGGTAAATTATACCACTATCTAGGCACTTGACGATTTCTTTCTTTACCGCCTCCTTCATGACGGGATTCAACCGTCTTTGTGGGTCTCGGGTTGGTTTGGCTTCATCCATCAAATGCATATGATGTTCTACAATCAAGGGACAAATCCCTATGATGTCTGCCATTGTCCAACCAAATGCTTGCCAATTTGATCTCAAGACCATCAAAAGAGTGTTCTCTTGCTCTAAAGCTAGAGAAGCGGATATGATCACGGGAAAAGACTCATTCTCACCTAAATATGCATATTTAAGATGAGAAGGTAACAATTTGTGATCTAATGTCGGCGGAGAGACAATAGAAGGTGGGGTAAGGGAATGATATTCGGATTCCCTAAGAAGTTCATAACCTGCATAGGATATTGAATCGGAATGCGCTACTGACTTTTATGATGAGTCAAAAGGTTCAAACTCGTGGGTGGACTCGTCAAAAGTGTCCGCGCTATAATAATGTGCAAGATGAAACAATGATGTACTAATGTCGTCGAGATCATTATAGCAAAGTTCATCAACCTTAGAGCTATCGGGAGCTATCTCGTGGACAAAACAGACATCAAGTAAATGAGCAGATTGTTCAGATAATTGACTTCCTAGCTTGAGAAACATCAAGTTGATGGATACCTCCCATAGATAATGGTGGACTAACGCTTTACCATTGCAAAGTGTTTTCAACAAAATCTTCCAAGAATTTCCAGGGTTCACCATCATCTTTAGACATGAAATTTCCTTGACACATGGTTATAGGGTTCCTTAGCGCGGCAGCAAGGTTTCGGGAGGTATCGTCCATGCCGTTTTCAAATTTTTTGCCGTTCTAAAGAACCCTAACCCTAGAATCTTAACTAGATATTTAAACGAACCAACATGTAAACAACTTTACATACTAAGTGAATGAGGAATACAACCTTTGTAGACCGGTCCTTCACTTATAAAGCTCCGTGTAGTAGTCCCTTCGCTGCGAGTAGTGATCTCCGGAAATCTAGTATAGGTTCCCTTGGAGAAATGAACAAGCTTGCACGAAGTCTTCGAGGCCGAAGATGATCTACGTCGAGGAGACTCAAGCTCATGCTAGCTCTTCAATAAATTCGGGTTTAGTGAAGCAAACACCCTAAACTAAATGGCTAATAGTAGAGGATGATGAAGTAGGAAATGGGCTCACTTTAGATTTATTTTTCTCACAATATTTTCTCACCATTTTCAAAAGCTAGAAAGCTTTTCATGAGAAGAAGAAGCTCAAGTGAAGAAGAATGAGAGAATGAACTCATGAGGTAAGAATAGCAACCATGGGTGAGTTAGTGTCATACACTAACTCATGTAGAGAATAAACCATGGCTAGTTAATAATGGTTATGTTAATAAATATCTACAAGTAAAACAAACTTAGTGGACTTGGTCAATGGTTCCACAAGCTTCTACAAGCTTCAACCATGTGACTTAATCCCACTAATTTTGATTAACTTTAAATAAATAATACCCTACACTTTTTCAAGCATAGTGTGAGTCTCATACACCCAAGAAGCATGTGGCATCAAGCATGACACAAAATAATGTACATTAATATTTATCACATATATACTATATGCACACAAGTGAGAAAAAGAAATGTTTAAGTGAGCAAATATTAGTTAATGTAAATTAATATATCACATATATAATTATACAGTAAATTATCAAATCAACACTTGATTTAATAATCTGGCTATATCACATACAACCGACTAATATCAAATGTAACAATCTACCGAATCAACACTCGATCCGATAACCCGGCTATATCTCATATAATCGACCGATATCACATATCGTGAGAATAGAATACGGTATCACATACACGCATTAATCTCGGTCCCGCACATATCACATATGTACTCCTACTTCGTTTCGTCAATACGCCGGCAGTAGGTGATGATCGCATCAAACAACCACAAGCCGCAAGCGGTCTGCTAAACGTAACGGCCACCCGGGTATTGAGCGATCAGAAGATCAACAAGCAAGCCTGCTCGTACTCCTGCGAATCCTATCAGTAACACTACCGTACAGTCCGGTCTCTTCGTCAGATATGTCGCATATCATAGCCTGGGGGTGGTATAACGTCAGACCCCAATAGCCTGATAAGTCATGCCGATGAAAGGTCCATAATGGTTTGAGAAACTACTGATAACACTTACCAGTAGATCTCAGCAACCCTGGCCAGAGATTTCTTGTTATAACCAATCGATCATAGAGCAACATCAACTCCCAATACAGGGAGAGACGAATCCCCTCCTATCGCTCATTGCCTCCATGTGACTCGGGACAGTACACAAAACCACCTTTTTGCATGATCTATTGTCCGTGGTATGGTGGAAATCAAAGCACAGTGGGAATCACACAAGACTTTATGGCGATCTCGGGTCGACAGACTAACCTGTACCAGTGTTACCAGAGAACTGCTATCTGACGATAGGTATAATACCATCTAGGAGTTCTCGGCGAGTCCGTCCGGTGTATCCAGTCTCCACTGAGCACCCGTATAAAATCTTTGTTGTCAAACACCAATGGATGTGGGACCATCCATCGCCCATCATACGGGTCAAGATACGCATATGCTAGTCTACTCTGGAGTATCGATGCCATGTCTCGATACTCCCACGACTAGGAACAATTATAGGGTGTACTTGTGGACTACCTTTGGCCCAACTAGTATGATCTCCATCATAGTCCTGGTAGTCAAGTACACATCCTAAAGGATTTATCAACATGTGAGAGTAAGACAACATCACGTATACAAGTCAACATATTAAGACAAAGAGTAACCAGATAGCATACTATCATGTCGAGAAAGAAAGTCCTCCCTATATATGTCTAAGCATCCACTACAATATACATCACATGTACAGTAATGGCCTCTAGGGCATACATATAACTAACAATCTCCCACTTGCACAAAGGCCATTTGTTGCAGTATCTCATACTCAACAATTTACCAGTGGTTGTAGTATCGCATACTCAACCATCCCAAAATCTCTCAAATAGTATTTGGGGAAGCAGGCCTTGGTGAGTGGATCCGCCGTGTTAACCTCAAAATCTACTCCCCTTACCTCAATTCCTTGGAGATCAACCATCTCCTGATCAGGTGATACTACCCTCAGAATATGTCTGGATCGATGATGGGACAGGTGTTCCTAGGCTAAAGCCACAACTCCATTGTAGTCATAATAACAGTTATTGGACGCTCAATGGTAAGAAGCTTGTTCATCTCATGAACAAGTAATGTCCAGACAACCTCTTTGGTAGCATCGTTGGTAGCGATATATTCAGTCTTTATCGTCTAGTATGCCTCGGTATCTAGCTTGGAACTCTTCCAACATACCGTCCCTCCATTGAGGGTAAAGAAAAAGCCTGTGACTGACTTTCAGTCGACTTTATCACTTTGGAAGCTCGAACCAAGAACATTCTTTTAGTGCTTCTCAAGTACTTATGAATGTCCTCCACAGCTGTCCAGTAATTCTCCCAAGATCTGATTGATTCCTGATCACTACTCCTAGTGAGTCATCTACATCCGGTCTGGTACACAACATCTCATACTTGATATAGCCTACTGCCGAAGCATAGGGTATCCCTTGTACCCAAGCTCTCTCCAAATCAGTCTCGAAAGACATCTTTTTGGAGAGAGTGATCCATGAGTAAGTGGGCGAACCACCACGCTTAGAATCATCCATACCAAACCCTTTTAGTATGGTTTTAATGTACTTGGATTTGGGACACTCCCAACATCCACTTAGATCTATCACCATAGATCATAATCCACAAGATGTAGTAGGTATCATCCAGATCTTCCATGGAGAATCCTCATGATAAGAGGAGCTTGACCGAGTGTAGCATAGGAAACCATTTCTTATCAAGAGTATGTTTTCTACGTACAATACGTGGAAGACAACCTTACTCTCTACAACCTTCTTGTATATACAAGGTTCATCTACCTTTTTGATGAAGTCAAACTCTTTGACTGTCACATCAAAACAGATGTTCCAACTCCGGGATGCTTGCATTGATCCTAATGGACTTAAGCATAGCTTTGAAAGACTCAACTTTTCCATTTACACCAATAATCTTCTCAAGATCCATTTGCTTCCAATGGGTTTACCCCTTCAGGTGCAACATTCAAAGTCATACTTTGTTGGTGTACATGGATTCCATCTTTGATCGCATAGCATCCAGCCATTTCACTGAGTCCCCATTTGTGATGGCCTGCTTGAACCTAGTTGGGCCATCATCTACCATGATGCATTCCTCGCTCCCACTGTCACCGAGAAGACCGTAGTATCTCTCGAGTGGATGAGGAACCCTACCAGATTCGCGGAGAGGCTGAGGTTTGTTGGAGAATACTGAATCCTTTGGTTTCTCCAAATCATCAGCTGTTAGTTTGTCTAGCTGGAACTCCTTCCAGTTCTACCTTATGACCACTAATTTCTTCACAAGAAATTCCTTTTCTAAAAAGGTGGCATGCTGAGAAACAAAACACATTTTGCTCCTCAGAGTGGTAGAAGATATTCCCTCACAAATGTTTGGGATATCCTAACAAACTTATACAGAACTGATCTTGTCTAGAGTTTGTCCGGATTTTGCTTTTCAACATAGGCCGGACAACCCCATATCTTAACTCGTTTAAGACATGGCCTCTTCCCATTTCATATCATATATGTAGTGGTAGGCCCTGATTTGGATAGAACCCCATTCAATAAGTATGCAGCTTCTCAAGTGTATAACTCCAAAAGGAAATAGGTAACTCAGCAATACTCATCATAGAGCACGCCATATCTCATAGGGTGCGATACCTCCGCCCCGATACACCGTGGTGCTGTGGTGTACACGAAGGAGTAAGCTGAGAGAGAATCTCATTCTCCTTTAATTAATCCAGGAACTCCATGCCCAAGTATTCTCTTCCTCGATCACATCGAAGGACAAAATACTTCTACCCGTCTGGTTCTTTAACTTCAAGCTTATATTCCTTGAATTTCTCAAAAGTTTCAGACTTGTGTTTCAACAGGAACATATGTCCGAATCCTGAGAGATGATCAGTGAATATAACGAAGTACGAAGAACCAACCTTGGCATTGTAGACATAGGACTATATACATCATCATGTATCCGTCCCAAGAGTTCAGTAACTCTTTCTCTGTTTCGAGTTAAACGGAGTATTGGTTATTTTACCTTTGAGACAAGACTGACAAGTATCATAAGATGAAAGTTCGAACAGATTCTCATATTGATCGTTATGTAACTTAGCTGGTCGTGTCACATTGATATGACCTAGTCTACAATTCCACAAGAAGGATTCGTTCATTTCTGAACTACTCCTCTTGTGTGTGTTCTATATATTTAGAACTGTGGTTTAATTTAGAACGTGTATGCTATTATATAACGTGCCTGATCCAATCAACTCTTGATTTAGGAAAATGTTCACAACATTATCCTCCAATACAGAATTATATCTTTCTTTAACTTAATAAAGAAACCGATGTAATATTGTATATCAGGTTCGGTATGTAATAACATTCGTTCAGAATCAATGTATTATTACAAGATGATATTTGCCAACTGACTTGGCTGCAACAATTGCACCATTCTCTAACTCTTAGAGATATATCACCCATTCTCAGTTCTCTACCTGTCTATAGCCCATGTAACAGATTATATATATGAGATCATAATCCGGCATCTCATACCTAGTATGTAGAGGATACTGAGAAACAGTTCTTGGTAATGAACACACCCGAAGAATATGCATCAATATGCTTATTCCTCAATTGGGTGGGTTGGAAATCCGGATAATCCCCTATTTCCTGCTCGTACTTACAGCAATAGGTCGTTGCTGAAAAGCGGCATTAGTGTGTTCTTGACCTTGAAATGGAGAATTCAAAGGACATTCTTCCGTCAGATGTGATGCATCTGAACAGCATCCACACACGATTTTAGGGAGCGTCATCTGGTTTTGGGAGGCTAATAAAAATTTATTTTCCATAGCTTCGAGTTTCATTTGCATTGCTGTAATTTCGGCTTTTACTGCTATAGAAACATCAAGTTGATGGATACCTCCTCTAGATGATCGTGGACTAACGCTTTCCCATTGCAAAGTGTTTTCAGCAAAATCTTCCAAGAATTTTTAGGCTTCACCATCATCTTTAGCCATGAAATTTTCTTGACACATGGTTTCAAGCATCTGTTTTGTCGTTGGATTAATGCCCTCATATATAATTCGGCACAGATCCCATCTATGGATTCCGTAATGAGGACATTGGACAAGAAGATCCTTGAACCGTTCAAAGCATTTCCAAAATGGTTCATTGGGAAGCTGGGAAAACTGGTTGATTTCACTCCTAACACGGGCGGTCTTATTATTGGGATAAAATTTCTTAAGGAATGCTATAACGAATTCATCCCAATTGGAAATAGAGTGTACGGTTGTGTTATAAAGCCATTTTTCGGCTAAATCACACAAAGTAAATGGGAGAAGACATAAACGCATAGCATCCACAGAAAGTTGTGAAGTGCCCATCATAGCACATACGTTTTTGAATTTGGTGATAAAAACGTATGCGTCTTCACACTCTAGACCGTGAAATTAAGGCTAAAGAATGATAAAGTGGTTTGATTTCAAAATTATCCCCATTGGCTGGTGGAATAGAAAGAAAAGTAGAAAGAGGACCACGTATAGGGTAGCATCTCTCTTAGAGAGATATACGAGGTAGATTCTGCGCACTTGCCGGTGGTGGCAGAGTGGTGTTATTAAAATTTGATGGAGAACAATCCATCTCGGTGGATGTTGTGGGTGGTGAGGAAAAGAAGATGAAGAATTACTGACTTCAGAGTCGATAAAAGAAACGCGGACAAGACGGGCACTAGAATCCCGTGTCCAGCCGAGCATGTACTAAGCTGGTTTAGCGCAAGTGGCAGCGTATGTGTAAATTAAAAGAAGGGTTTGTTTTATGGTTTGTTTTGAAAAAGATGAATTTAGACAAATCACAAAAATGCACAATCAACCCTAGATCTAAGGTCACCTAGGTCAAGTCACTAGACCGCTCCTAGACTTACAGAAAACAAATCGCAGGATAAATCCTCTACTAACTCTTTATCCCTCTTATGGCCAGGTAAGTGCCAGGTAAGTGGGAGGTATCTGCTATGTAAATAGCGGGCCTAATTAAGTAACTACTTGCCTTAGACACACTTGCCTAGACATCACAAAAGAAATGCAGATAAGCAGTATATTACTCACGACCTTCCTCTGTCCTAATTGAGCGCGATAATTCTTAGAGTCTTGGTCTAGATATTTTTTAATTAATGAAGAGTGATGCGGATTCTAGTTTTTTTGATTTGTGGAGCTTAGGAAGGGTAATGAAATCCCTACCTAATCTGAATTTGGTTTTTGCCTCTTAATTTTCCGTATTACAATATGCAAAAATAACGAATATCAAAACACGCAACAAGAATTTTTTAAGCGGCGAATTTTTGAAAGGAATCCTGCAGAAAAATTGTTATTTCACTTTTTAGAGAAGAGAGAAGAAGATAGAAATTATACCACAGAGAGATGAAACCCTAATTCTTCAAGAACACCACGCTTCCGCGGCCAATTACAGCTTCTTGCCACGGTTCCACGATCAACTGGACTGTTCTTTGAACAATTCTTAGTTCTAATGCTCTCTTGCTCCTCTGGTCTCGATGAAATAATCTGAATATTTATCTCCCCGCTACAGTGATTCCAGATTTCCTTGCAAAATTCACACAGTAATCGTTAAGCACACGATGCGTTCTTGATTTAGATTTTGATGGAATAATAATATTTCAACCCAAATAGCAAGAAAGAACAAATTACGCATGTATCCCCAGTAACTACGCCATTTGATTTGTTCAACAAGAATAGGTATGTAGTTTAGTAACCGCAATTAATAACGGTGTCACGTATAGCGAGCGTTAGTGAGCACGGGTCGTCCTCTGGGATTCGAGAAATTCGTAAATTCATACTTTAGATGAGTCGAAAGATCTAGTAAAAAAATTCAAGAAATTGTTTAAGATTTAGTTGAAGTAATAGTTTCAAGAAAATCAAGAAATCGTTTTCAAGAAAGGAAATCAAGAGAATATCAAGATCTAATTATCAAGAAAATATGAAGAAGGCTTGTAGGATTCGATTGGATTTAGTAACCATGGATGACGAATAAAGGTGACTCATCTTTTCTATTGACAGTTTAACGCTAGATTGATGGTGATGAATGCGAATTAGGGTTTCTTGGAAGAACTAGGGTTTCTTCACTGTAGTCCCTAGTCCTTTCATTGATCCCATTCATTTCTTGCCCTTCACAACAAGATCGTCAATCTTATCTCACATTGGGGTCAAGATAATCAATAATTTGATATCGTACCCAATCAGGATGTTAACGATTCTTTTGCGAAGGTTTGTAAACTTCATAAGACAAAAGAAAAGTATAGAATTCTATCATCTATCGATCTACCTGAATCCTATCAATCCTATGAAGCGGAGATTTACTCGCGCATTATGGAAATCGAAGAAAGATTAGAAAAAGAACTCATAATGCGGAAATTAAAGAAAGCGAAATTGAAACTAATTATCACCTTTATTATTCAACTTCAAATTACAACATCTTCAATCCGAGATTTACAAGAATAATTGCTCTCGATCACTCCCTTGAAGAGGTTATTTTTCCGTCGATCTTCGCGTCGCTCGATCACCGTGAGTCTTGGACCTGTCGTGGATCGCTTGCTCGTTGATGATGATCGGCTTCGTATAAAGGATCTTTTGTTGAATCGCTTGATGAACTTCTCGATGATTCTTGATTTTGGATCTTGGATTTGATGTTGGCTCTTTTCTTGATTTGATTTGATGAATGAATTTGGGGAAAATTAGGAACTAATTGGGGACCTTTCTCTTCATGACCTTGGTCTTTTTTATAGCCCCCTCTTTAAGCTTCCCCAACAAGCTAGGTTGTTATAGAGAAGTTTCCAGAACAAGGTTGTTACAACGAGGCTTCCCCAGCAAGCTAGGATGTTGATAAGAAGTTTCCAGAGAGTTCCCGACCCCGAAGCCCCTAAATCGGCCGTCGATCCGTGGTGACTCGGCTTGACTCAGCCGCAGTTCCGCGGCCAATTGGTGAGCTCGTTGCTTCAAACTTCAGTGGTATTATTCTGTTGATCTATAGGTCTTTATGTGATATCTGGAATCTTCTTATCTCTTCTGGATTTCTTCCAGTATTTGATTCTTCGACTTTCTTGTATTTTATCGGCAGATTCCTGATTCTCGATATCTGACCTGAGCTAATCTTGCACAAGATCTTAATGAAGAATGTGAGATACAAAATATTATGCGTAAAAATATTAAACATACAATTTCCTTCATAATGTTGATTATAATGTATAACACATGGTAAATGATATTTTGCAGATGAACTTCTAATATGTGTTATATTTATAGCAAATACCTTTAGATGATTAAGAAAAGTAAGGAAATTGTCATGTTAAAAGTGCACTATTTTCGACTGAACATCGAGTCCCTTACCGATTCGAGCTTTCAGAGTGATAAGGTCGACTAAAAGTCAGTCACGGGTTTTGTCATTACACTCAGTGGAAGGACGGTATGTTGGAAGGGTTCTAAGCTAGATACCGTAGCAGACTCGACTATGAAGGCTGAATACATCGCTACCAATGATGCTGCCAAAGAGGCTGTCTGGATGAACAAGTTCATAAGATGAACTTGGTGAGGTTCCTACCATTAAGCATCCAATACTTGTGTATTGTGATAACAATGGAGCTGTGGCTTTGGCCTAGGAACCCATGTCCCATCAGTTATCCAGACATATTCTTAGGCGGTATCACCTGATCAGGGAGATAGTTGATCTCCAGGAGATCGAGGTTAGGAGAGTTGACACGAAGAATAACATGACAGATCCACTCACAAAGGCCATTTGAGTGACTTTATGTGATGTTGGGTATGAGATACTACAACAACTGGCATTAGTGCAAGTGGGAGATTGTTAGTTATATGTATTCCCTATTGGTCATTATTGTACATGATTGTATATTATAGTGGATGCTTGGACATATATAGAGATGACTTTCTTACTCGACATGATAGCATGCTATCTGGTTACTCTTTATCTTAACATGTATACTTGTATATTTATACTTCCTCTCTCTTACATATTGATAAAGCACTTAGGATGTGTACTTGACTACCAGGATTATGATGGAGATCATACTAGCGGGGCCAGGGTAGTCCATAAGTTCATACTTTAATTGTTCCTAGTCGTAGGAGTATCGAGACAGGGCATCGATATTCCAGAGTAGACAAGTGTGTACGTTTCTTGACCCTGTATGGGGCGATGGTTGATCCCACAGCCATTGGTGTTTGACATCAAAGATTGTACACAGGTGCTCATTGGAGAATGGGTACACTGAACAGGACTCGCCGAGAACTCTTAGATGGTATTATACTTATCGTCAGATAGCAGTTCTCTGGTAACACTGGTACAGGTTAGTCTGTAGACCCGAGATCGTCATAGAGTCTTGTGTGATTCCTACCGTGCTATGATTTCCTCCCTACCACGCTCAAGAGAGCGTGCAAACGGGTGGATTTTAGGTACAGTCCCTGTTCTGCCACGGCAACGCCCCGGCCGTCTACTCGAGGCCAAAATGCGGAATCAAAAATTTTCTTAACTTTAAACCGGCGCTACAGCGGACAATAAACCCGGATCGTAACCATTAACCTAATGCTAGCAAACAGGAGATGGGGTAGAATGCTATACCGAGCGATTCGTGTCCTTCGGTCTTCGTCTCCACTCTGATCTCCTCGCGGAATCTCCGGTCATCGCCACCTCGTCGAAACGGGCGCCACATCGCCGGGTTCTTTTACGGGCTCCCACCTTTGGACTGAGACAACTCGGGCGCGAAGTTGGCTAGCCGACGCGTCCACGGTTTGCTGTAGACTAGTGTAGAAAGCCTTTATCTCAATGGGGTGAAGTTGCTTATTGTTGGAGGTGAAGAAAGAATGAACTTTGGAGGGAAAATAATGCTCTCATTTTAGCAAGGAATGAGATGAGGAAAAATGCCACACATAAAAAATGAACCTTCTTTTTTTCTTCCAATAGTGGCCGGCCCTCTCTCTAAAGAAATGGTCGAGGGAAAACAAAACATGAAGGGAGGTGAGTGTAGGAAAAGAGAATGGGTGACCATAAGCAAAATGTGATGATAACAAAGTCATCTCAATTTCAAATCCTTTCTCCTCTCATTTAATGCCAAGGAAGAGACTAAAAAGGAATATCATCATGAAGCCACATAATGCAAGAAAAACACCTCCACAAAATGTTATTTGCATACTTGTAAATAACCCCCTCCATCGGAAAAGTCCGGCCGGGAAGGAACAAAGGAAAACTGGCCGGAACGGAATGCAAACTGGCAACTTCAGAAAACTGATCCCGTAATAAATTACAGGAAAACCCCGCTACTGCATATACATACCCGCATTTGTATTCCCACTGAATACAAATGCAAAGAGAAAAAATCTACACAGTCTAATACTAGGATCCGGCTTAAGCCAAAACCGGCTAGTAAAATCCGTCCGATCACGATCCGTGCAATACAGCACGTATCTGATCGAACCCTGCCATATCTCCATACGGCCTCTACAGCGTTTCGCCCGAAACTTGAGCAACTGAGTGTGTGGTGGACTCTAAAGACTCGTCAATACTATGGCTGTGGATTTAACCACTAGCACGTCAGAGGTATTAGCCATACGTGACGGGCTACCAGCTATTGACCAAAAAGGGACGTCGATAAGCGAACTCATCCTGACACCCTACTGAGCCTGTCAGTGACAATATCCGTACAGTCCGGTCCGTTCGTCTATGAGTATCGCATGGCGGGCCTAGGGGGTTGGTAAAAGTCAGACCCCCAAAAGCGGTACAAGTCGTGTCGGAGTGTAGCCCAGAACACCCTGAGATACTACTGGAATACCTACCAGTAAATCTCCTGCCTCGGCCGAGGACTTTGTGTAATGGCTCTCCTAGACATAGCGCGACCTCACCCCCAATACCGGGAGAGACGAACCCCTGCAGATCCGCTCGCTACCTCCATGTGGCTCGGGACTGTACCCAACTAAAACCTGTTTACACGACTCTTTTGAGCCGTGGTAGGATAGTAATCAAAGCACAGTGGGAACTCACACGAGACAAATGACGATCTCAGGTCGATGAACTAACCTGTACACATGTCACCAGGGAACTGCTATCTGACGTCTGGTATAATCCCAACTAGCAGGTTCCCGGCGAGTCCTATCCGGTGTACTCATAACCCAATGAGCACCTGTATACATCTTAGGAGAACCAACTGACACCAGTGGCTTGTGAGACCGGCCACCGCCCCTCGTCGGGGTCTCGACTGTATACACTAGTCTACTATGGAGTATCGATGCCCTGTCTCAAAACTCCCACGACTAGGGACCTTTTAAGGATGTGCTTATAGACTCCAGCTTCCACGTATATGATCGCCCTCATACTGCTGGCAGTCAAGCAAGAATCCTAGGGGCTCTATCAACGTGTAATAGCGACTCGTAAGGTCACCTAAAGCAGTACACGATGATAAAGATAAACAAGATAGCATACTATCATCTAGAGCAAGACTGTCCTATCGGGATAGGTCCTCCCTCAATCATTGCAATCACGTGCCTATGATCCAATAATTGACTCTGAGGGCACTATCTCCAACAATCTCCAACTTGCACTCAAGTCTAATTATTGCGATGTCGCATACTCACAGCCCGTGTGATACCGAACACCCAACTCCTCTATTAGTCAGTCTCACAAAGCTCGTTTGCGAAACTATTGCGTTCGAGGAATAGCCTCAATGAGTGGATCCGCTGTGATCTTCCTTTCTATGTCTCTCTAAATCTCAAGTTCACGAAGAAAGCCAGCTCTCGAAATGAGCAATACCTGTCTTAGAATATGTCTGGATGTCTGATGGGACCTAGCTCATAAATGAACTCCAAATCCAAAATTCTCAGACTGTATCGACAACTGAACTTAATCAGTATCGTGCGCCCTGCCTTCCCTCAGTATCTACCTGGACCACCTGTCCAAAATACTGCCCCTCGTCAGAGGGAAAACTATAACTCTGACAGTCACTCTGCCATCCAGGTCACCTTGGAAGCCTGGAATGATAACTGTCTCCTAAAAGAGGCTGTCGATATCATATCCCTAGAACATTCACTTATGTTCTAAAACTGCTTCCGAATGTTTCTCCAGGATTGGATTAATATCAACTTATTGCATCTCCTGCAAAAAAAACATCTGGTGTTGTACTTACATCTCATGATTGACTCAATTGCCTAAGCAAGTGATCTGCCAATCATGCACATCCCTCTCCCCTTTAGTCTGTAAGACACCTTTAGAGAGGGTGACTCCATCACCTGCAGGTACACTACCGTGCCAGGAGTCGTCCATTCTAAAAACCTTTAGAATGCAGTCTAAGTACCCAGATTGGGAAACCACCCAAATCTAGATCTAGTAACCAGAATGTCTGATATAATATCCAAGTCCTATGTGGAGAAACCATTGTGTGACAACCATAGTATAACCGATCGTAGTATTGGAATATTACTTCATACTCTGTGTATGTCCTCAAATACCAGGACATCACACCCTACTACCTTCTTAACAGATCCATCCCCCATTCTGATGAAGTCAAACCTATGACTGTCAAATCAGAAATAGATGATCTATCTTCGCTATATCTGCTTTAGTCTATAAATAGACATAAGCCACCTGTCCACCATACTTCCGCTGCTCCCACTGACTTTGACAACCCTCTGGCAGAGTCATATAGACGTACACTTCTAAAGCCAGTTTAGAACGACGATATACTCATCATCCTGCCGGGTCTCTCAGTCTGGAACAACAGCAATGGCAAGTCTGGGTAAACAAGAACCTCCCTGCCACCGTCCTTGAGGCTACCGAAGTACCTCTCGAGTGCCTGATACCCACTTTATCTGCGGAGTGGCCAATGGAATGTCAAACCAGATTGAATCTTTAGGTTCTTATCAAATCTTCAGTAATTGTTTGCGGTTCTGGAATCACTTCCAGTTCTACCATACTCCCACTACTGTTTTCTGAAAAAATCCATTTCTTTTAAAATTGTGGTGAGTGAAGAACAATATCACTATTGATCTTCCAGATGGTAGAAAGTCAACCCTCGTCATAGCGCTGGTCAACCCACAAACAGCCATTACAGAAACGTGCCTTGAGTTGTCCAGTGTCTGGTTTTAAGCATAAGCCGGACAACTCCCCGTACCTTAACAATGTCAAGATATGAACTGTTCGATATCCAATATAGAAACAGATGCACTGATTTAATTGGAACCAGATTCAAATCATGCAGCTGTCTCCAGTGCATGTCACCTAAATGGAAGGAGGCCGATCAGCGTTACTCAACTTAGGAGAACATCCAATTATGAGTAACCTGAAAGAGAAGCATGTTCTCTTAACCACTACTATCAACTGAATACCATACACAAGTATCTACATCTTCGATCACCTTGAAGAATCCTGATACTTGCAACATCTGGTTCTCTACTTTATTCTTATACCTATAACTCCACAAAACTTAGACCTTGCATTTCTACGAAACACATGTCTAAGAACTAGAGAAGTCATAAGTAAACAGAATATAGTACGAGGACCAACCCCTCTGTCCTAATGGACACTGGACAATATACAATACTCTGTATAAGTCCCCTGAGTCAAGTGACTAATTCAGTGTGTGTCGTAGGATGAAAACTGTACTTATGGTTAAGAAGAATTACACCGCTGTTCAATGCTCCTTACCTAACCATCCACTGATATAGGTAAATGTCATAGACATAATTTCAAAAAGGTATATCTCACTCTATAAAAATAGACGTAGAGATATATCAATTTGAAATTGGTTCATAACAACGGATATTCAGAACCAAATATTTGTCGTCCGGCAAACAACCCTGGTGAGTTCCTCAAATATCACCTATTACAACGAATTCCGATATAATGAGGATGATCACCTAATTTCCAATAACTTACTCCCACTCATCATTTGTAAAACCATACAGATGTGAGAAGCATACCTGGTAAATACATACCCTGGAGTAAGTGTCTAATTGGGAAATCAGTTTTCTTTTAAAAGTACATAGTGAAACTGAAACATTGAAATGTTTAGATGGGGTATCCGGGTATTCCTAGTAACGCCTCTTCCATTATCCAGATTCACAACTGTAACCGTATAATTCTTTGCCGTCTCTCCAAATCCCTTTATATGTCTTTAGTCATTACCTTCTGCACACCCCTTTAGGCCAAATGCTTTTCTTCCTTCCCTACCGTTCGGCACCAGCCTATGGTTTGGAAGAAGACTATCCAATAAGCATAATGGGTATACTGTCCTAATCCTAGGAGCACTCGCAATGCGAGAGAAGGTGAAGATAAAAGACAGCCGAATATACCTTATTCCTATTTCTCATGAACCAGAATCCATCCCTGAACTGGAACAAGTTCCTTTCGAGTTCGTATATAACCATACGATGGAGTATCCAATAAACTGTGGATCTTCGTAGTGATACGGAGTGTCCTGGAGAAATACAAAGGTGATTTAGGATTGGCGAAGAAGTACTTGGTTAGGTCGTAAATAGCAGTCGCAATTTACTTTGATCTCTTACTAATCCATTTCTTTGTCTTTACATAATACCTTCTGTACACCATCGTTACGCTAATTGGTTTTCTTCATTCCCCACCGTTCGGCACCAGCCTAAGGTTTGGAAGAAGACTATCCAATTTGCGTAATAGGTGTACTATCTCTTAAACCAAGGAGTACTCATAACCTGAGAGAAGGTAAAAAGGAAAAGACAACTGAATAGTCCTATTCATTTTCTCCAGAACCGGAAACCATCCTCGAATTCCTTCGAGTTCGTATATAACCATACGATGGTTTTGTCCAATGGAAGTGGACGTTCGTAGTAATACGGGGTGTCCTGGAGAAAAGGGTAAAAGTAGGAGTGGCAATGAGGTTTGCAATTCTAACAATCCAAAAGCCAGTGTTTAAGAAGGTTCGGTTAACTTGGTCACTGAGTCATAGTCTAGGGTCGGGTCAATGGTCGCTGCCAAAGAGAGAGAAAATAAACACTCAGTATGCACTCTAACCTAGATCAGAATGGTTATCACTTTATCTAATCAGGAAACCTCCCACTGTAACCTCAAATTCTTCTCCAAACCTGAAAGAAGAATTAATCGGGATCACCCGAGGAGTAAACCAACTCATCAGTGGGAATCGGGATCCAACTATCATCGCATGATAATGTGACGGAATCCGCTCACGTTATCACACTCCAGAAGGTATGCGCATAGATGGCAAGTTTCAGTTTCTTTAGAAACTCCCGATGTGATTTTTACCCCTAGGACCCAAGTGACCTTGACACAGTTAACAAATCAAAGAGTCCTTGTCAAGTTCAACCCGTCATTATCCTGGATTGCATTAAACCCACCTGTACAAGCCCTTGACACAGTCAACAAGGTCGCACGACTGTCCTAACCAATCCTATTAATATGCCACAAACGAACACTACTTAGCTACCGTACACTACGCCTTGACACAGTCAACAAACGCAGCACGAATACTAAGTAATACTTGTAAGAAATGACGGAGGGCTACGTCTAGTTTTTGGCGAAAAACTTTTAACGTAATGAACTTGATATCGTTGAAGGAACTGCATAGCTTTTTGTAAAAATATAGTGGCGAAAACCCTTTGCTAAAGAGGTCACTCTCAGTAAAGGGATCTCGGATCTTTCCCCGTAGGATGAGGTGCAGAATATTCCAATTGAATACCACGATGCAAAGAAAAAGTAATCGGCTATAGTGAAGTTATTGCCCTGACGCAAACTTCTTTCCAAGGGGTCACTCCCGGTGAAGGGATCTTGGCCCTTGCCTCGTCGACTGAGGTGCAGGATATTCATAACCGAATACCACTGTGCAAAACAAAAGAGAACGTCCTTGCAATAACAGCTTTTTGAAAAATTGTTCCAACAACATCAGAATAGGTTTGTTTAGCTTGCACTGATCCGAATCAACGCAGTCCCATCAATTGATCGTACCACAAAGAACGAAAATAATGATGTACATATTTGCCATCCGCATTCGCCACTGGGTCCCGTCATCACCCGTTAGTTTACTTAACTAACGACAGAGCGGGGACTGGGCTAGCGCGGATGCAAAACATATACAACATCTACTAGTATATATATCAATATATAATATTTCGCTCAAGGCGTGATAAAATGCAACATCACAGAAATGTACAACATCACAGAACAATACAGATATCTAGGATCCCCGGGTTTCACAGAGCCGCTGCTGAAACCCGACGTTCCCCTGGTCGTGTGGATGCCTGTGCAATGAAATCCTAGACCCCTACGGGCACGGCAAGTTACCCGCCAAAACCTGAAGTGAGGCAGCCCCCTTCAGCAACGTGAATGGACCACCCAGCACTTCACGGAATCCGGTAACTTGTGTTAGTTATATGTATGCCCTAGAGGCCATTACTGTACATTGGATGTATATTGTAGTGGATGCTGGGACATATATAGGTAGGACTTTCTTGCTCGACATGATCGTACGCTATCCGGTTGCTCTTTATCTTAACATGTATATTTTCTGTCTCTCTGATTACATGTTGATAAAGCCCTTAGGATGTGTACTCGACTTCCAGGACTATGATGCAGATCATACTAGTGGGGCCTGGGTAGTCAATGAGTACATCCTTCATTGTTCCTAGTCGTGGGAATATCGAGACGGGGCATCGATATTCCAGAGTAGACTGGCGTATATCTTCTCGACCCATGCGATGGGCGATGGATGATCCCATATCCATTGGTGTTTGACATCGGAGATGGTATGCGGGTGCTCAGTGGAGACTGGGTACACTGAACGGACTCGCCGAGAACTCCCAGATGGTATTATACCTCACGTCAGATAGCAGTTCTCTGGTGACACTGGTACAGCTTAGTCTGTTGACCCGAGATCGTCATAGAGTCTTGTGTGTCTCCCACTGTGCTTTGATTTCCACCCTACCACGGCTTTACTGAGTTGTGCAAACAGGTGGTTTTTGGGTACAGTCCCGATTCACATGGAGGCAATGAGCGATAGGAGGGGATTCGTCTCTCCCGGTATTGGGGGTTGATGTTGCGCTATGCTCGACTGGCCATAACAGGAAATCCCTGGCCAGGGTTGCAGTGATATACTGGTAAGAGTTATCAGTAGTTTCACCAATGTTATGGACCTCACGTCGGCATGACTTATCAAGCTACTGGGGTCTGACGTTTACCACCCCTAGGCGAGATATGCCACATATCATACGAACAGACTGGACTGTACGGTAAGTGTTACTGGTTGGATTCACAGGAGTGTGAGCGGGCTTGCTCGTCGATCTTCTGATCGCTCAATACCCGGGTGGCCGTTACGTTTAGCTGACCGCTTGCGGCTTGTGGGTGTTTGATATGATCATCACCTGCTGCCGGCGTATTGACGAGTCTTTAGAGTCCTACATAGAGGTTTCCTGGCTCAAGCAAAACGAAATAGGAGCGCATATGAGATATGTGCGGGACCGAGAATAATGCGTGTATGTGATACCGTATTTCATTCTTATGATGAATGTGTCGAATGGTTGTATGCGATATAACCTAGTTATCGAATCAAGGATTGCTTCGATAAGCTGATACATTGGATACTAACCGGTTATATGCGATATGACCGGATCATTGAATCAAGTATTGATTTTATGATTTAATGTATAATTATATATTTGATATATTACTTTGCATTAACTAGTATTGGTTCACTTTAAATGGATTTACTCACTTGGTTTGTGCACATTGTATATGTGATATATTTTTTGTGCACATGATTGTATCATGTTTGATGATACATTCTAGCTTGGTTTTGTGTAAAGTATTAAACCATGGTTAGTTAGTGGTTAGGGTATCATTTCATTTGCTTATTCATTTATCTATTTATTTCATTTGAAAAGAAAAAGAGAAATGAATGGTTGCTATTTTTGTTTTTATTTAAAGCTTCTTGAAGCTTTGAACAAGTCCACCATTCTTGTCTCTTCTCTAACCCTAACCACTCATCTAACCTTAGTTAAATCTCTACACTAAACCATGGTTGAAGTCATGATAAGTATTGATTTATTTATCAAATAAATTAACACTTATCATATCTTCTTCTTCTTCTTCATCTTCTTCAACATGAAGAAAAAGCTTGCCTCTTCAATGGCAACTAGCCAAAACAAGTGAGAAATCCAATTCTAAAGTCTACCCACTTCCTATTTCTTCATCCTCTACCTCTTGCTAAGTTGTATAGGGTGTTTCCTTCACAAGTTTTCATGGCTTGGTGAAGTTGGAGCATGTTCTTGTGATGCCTCGACGTAGATCATCTTCGGCATCGAACTGACGATCAAGCCCGCCCATTCTTCGATGATGCCGATGCTAGAGTCATGGGTTCGATTTGGACAGCGGAGGGAGATCATCACGGAGCTTCGGAAGTGGTGGACCGGATCTACAAAGGTTGTAGCCCCTTTCCTTTAGCTATACTTTCGTTTACATGCTTGCTTTGCCTATACTTCTAGCCAACGATCCGTTCTAGGTTTTCTCGGCACCGTAATTTTTAGAAATTGGCATGTTTGATCACTTGCAAGACTTCATTAGAGTGCCAAGGAACCCTACAACTTGTGCACCCCTCCTGGGTCAACCTGTACCCCCTACGAGTGCGGCGAATAGCCCGCCAATTCTAGAGTGAAGCCCCCTCCGTCTCAATGCCATGAGATGCGGGTCGTTGCCCTCTAGAACCCGGCTATCCGTGCACCTCTCCTTGGGGTAATCCTAGTACAGAAAGTAAAATATACATACAACGGGTACATCGACCTCGACCCGGTCGTTCCCCAAAAGAATAATACAAACAGGCAGTGACGGCAGTCCACATGTCGGATGCTCGTCCCGCAATATCAAATGTACATATGAAAACAAAACTGTACTAACATTGCATCCAGGCTATCCCCCATGACCGATCCGCAACATCACAGCACAACACAGAACATCGACGTGAATGTCACGTTCGCAAATCCGTCTAACCGGGCTATAGCAGTTAGACAGGATTTACCGATCAAATGACAATCACGGTCACAGATATAATGTAAATACTGTGAACTAACATATTTAAAATTTTCGATCGATCAAATTTACCGAAGTGGGCCCCCAAGTACTACTGTAGCACTCACAGAAACTCTAGGCCCAAAAAGAATATTCCAAAAACCCCATTTTCAACAAATAAGCCCACTGTAAAATATTGAGGCAGTGAACGGTCAAAGTCGCGGCGGAACCGCGGCCAATATGTGGGTTTGGCCGCGGTTCCGCGGTGATAAGGTGAAGTCACGCGATTAATTTTTCACAGAATGCTTAGAATTCGTGCACATCTTTCTGCAATGTACTGAAAAATTTTTTGGAGCTAAAAATTTCGACAGAAAACTGATGTGATGAAAAACACGGTTTTTGGAAATTCCGATCGATCGAACTTGTAAACATGTTAAAGTAAGCTAGACTAGGTTAATGGCATGGCTCCGATACCATGTTGTGCCACGGCAGTGCCCCGGCCGTCTACTCGAGGCCAAAATGCGGAATAAAAAATTTTCTTAACTTTAAACCGGCACTACCGCGGACAATAAACCCGGATCGTAACCATTAACCTAATGCTAGCAAACAAGAGATGGGGTAGAATGCTATACCTAGCGATCCGTGTCCTTCGGTCTTCGTCTCCACTCCGATCTCCTCGCGGAATCTCCGGTCGTCGCCTCCTCGTCGAAACGGGCACCACATCACCGGGTTCTTTTACGGGCTCCCACCTCTAGACTGAGGCAACTCGGACGCGAAGTTGGCTAGCCGACGCATCCAAGGTTTGCTGTAGACTAGTGTAGAAAACCTTTATCTCAATGGAGTGCTGTTGCCTTTTGATGGAGGTGAAGAAAGAATGAACTTTGGAGGGAAAATAATGCTCTCAATTTAGCAAGGAATGAGATGAGGAAAAATGCCACACATCAAAAATGAACCCTCTTTTTTTCCTCCAATAGTGGCTGGCCCTCTCTCTAAAGAAATGGTGGAGGGAAAACAAAACATGAAGGGAGGTGAGTGTAGGAAAAGAGAATGGGTGACCATAAGCAAAATGTGATGATAACAAAGTCATCTCAATTTCAAATCCTTTCTCCTCTCATTTAATGCCAAGGAAGAGACTAAAAAGGAATATCATCACGAAGCCACATAATGCAAGAAAAACCCCTCCACAAAATGCTATTTGCACACTTGTAAATAACCCCCTCCATCGGAAAAGTCCGGCTGGGAAGGAACAAAGGAAAACTGGCCAGAACGGAATGCAAACTGGCAACTTCAGAAAACTGATCCCGTAATAAATTACAGAAAAACCCCGCTACTGCATATACATGCCCGCATTTGTATTCCCACTGAATACAAATGCAAAGAGACAAAATCTACACAGTCTAATACTAGGATCCGGCTTAAGCCAAAACCGGCTAGTAAAATCCGTCCGATCACGATCCATGCAATACCGCACGTATCTGATCGAACCCTGCCATATCTCCATACGGCCTCTACAGCGTTTCGCCCGAAACTTGAGTAAATGAGTGTGTGGTGGACTCTAAAGACTCGTCAATACTATGGCTGTGGATTTAACCACTAGCACGTCTGAGGTATTAGCCATACGTGACGGGATACCAGCTATTGACCAAAAAGGGACGTCGATGAGTGAACTCATCCTGACACCATACTGAGTCTGTCAGTGAAAATATCCATACAGACCTGTCCGTTCGTCTATGAGTATTGCATGGCGGGCCTAGGGGTTGGTAAAAGTCAGACCCCCAAAAGCGGTATAAGTCGTGTCGGAGTGTAGCCCAGAACACCCTGAGATACTACCGGAATACCTACCAGTAAATCTCCTGCCTCGACCGAGGAATTTGAGTAATGGCTCTCCTAGACACAGCGCGACCTCACCGCCAATACCGGGAGAGACGAACCCCTGCAGATCCGCTCACTGCCTCCATGTGGCTCGGGACTGTACCAAACTAAAAACTGTTTGCACGACTCCTTTGAGCCGTGGTAGGGTAGTAATCAAAGCACAGTGGGAACTCACACGAGACAAATGAGGATCTCAGGTCGATGAACTAACCTGTACACATGTCACCAGGGAACTGCTTTCTGACGTCTGGTATAATCCTAACTAGCAGGTTCCCGGCGTGTCCTGTCCGGTGTACTCATAACCCAATGAGCACCTGTATACATCTTAGGTGAACCAACTGACACCAGTGGCTTGTGAGACCGGCCACCGCCCCTCGTCGGGGTCTCGACTGTATACACTAGTCAACTATGGAGTATCGATGCCCTGTCTCAAAACTACCACGACTAGGGACCTTTTAAGGATGTACTTATAGACTCCAGCTCCCACGTATATGATCGCCCTCATACTGCCGGCAGTCAAGCAAGAATCCTAGGGGCTCTATCAACGTGTAATAGCGACTCGTAAGGTCACCTAAAGCAGTACACGATGATAAAGATAAACCAGATAGCATACTATCATCTAGAGTAAGACTGTCCTACCGGGATATGTCATCCCTCAATCATTGCAATCACGTGCCAGTGATCCAATAATTGACTCTGAGGGCACTATCTCCAACAGTCCCGAGTCACATGGAGGCAATAAGCGATAGGAGGGGTTTCGTCTCTCCCGGTATTGAGGGTTGATGTTGCGCTATGCTCGGTTGGCTATAACAGGAAGTCCCTGGCCAGGGCTGATGATGAGATTTACTGGTAAGTGTTATCAGTAGTTTCTGGACCCGTTATGAGCTTCACATCGACATGACTTATCAAGTTATTGGGTCTGACGTTTACCGCCCCAAGACTCGATATACGACATATCAGACGAAGAGACCGGACTATACGGTATTGTTACTTACTGGATTGACGGAAGTATGGACACGCTTGCTTGTTGATCTTCTGATCGCTCAATACCTGGGTAGCCGTTACGTCCAGCTAGTACGGCTGATGGCTTGTGGGTAACTAATATGATCATTACCTACTGCTGGCGTATTGACGAGTCTTTAGAGTCCTACAGAGGTTTCCTGGCTCATGCGAAACGAAGTAGGGCACATATGTGATATGTGCGGGATAGAGATTAATACGTGTATGTGATACCGTATTCTAATCTCGCGATATATGATATCAGTCGGTTATATGAGATATAGCCGGGTTATTGAATCAAGTGTTGACTCGATGAGTTGATATAAATGATATTAGTCGGTTGTATGAGATATAGCCGGATAATCAAATCAATTGTTGATTTAATAATTTAATATATAATTATATATTTGATATATTAATATATATTAACTAATATTAGCTCATTTATGAATTTCTCTTCTCTAAATACATATTAATATATACGTGATATATATTAATGTATTTATTTTAGTGTCATGCTAGATGATACATTGGACTTGGGTGTATGAGACTCATACCTGACTAGAGATAATTTGGGTGATTAATTATTAAAGGAAAAATCAAAATTAGGTGGTAATTAGCTTGACTAAAGATTCTTATGGGAGCATGTAGAAGACTTGACTTAAGTCCACTAATTTTGTTTTACTCTAGATATTTATTAACCCAACCATTATCTTTAGCCATGGTTAAGTCTCTACAAATATCATTTGTGATATTTTCTCACCCATGGTTTAAATGGTTGATCACTTGTTCATCCTCTTCATCTTCTTCTTTTCTTTCTAGCTTTTGAGAGAGGTGAAAAAGAAAAAGAGAAAAACAATTCTAAAGTGAGCAAAATTCCTACTTGATCAATCTATACCAAACTAGCCATTTAGTATAGGTTGTTTGCTTCACTAACTCATCAATTAGTGAAGAGGTAGCTTGAGTTAGAGATTCTTCGACGTGGATCATCTTCGGCCTCGAAGATCCTTAAGCAAGCTCGTACTTTTCATCTAGTGGAGCCTTAGGAGAGTCTGGGATACCACTACTACACAGAGCTTTAGAAGTGAAGGACCGGTCTACAAAGGATGTATTCCCATTTCATTTAGTGTAAATTTTTTTTACATGCATATAAAACCCTAATTCTCTAGTTATATCCTTGGTTCGGGTAGCTTAGCACTTTAGATTTTTTGAAATTGCATACTTGATACTTGCCGAAACCTAGTGAGGGTGCTAAGCGAACCCAGCATCATGAAGACTATAAGTAACACTTACCGTACAGTCCGGTCTCTTCGTCTGATATGTCGCATATCGAGTCTGGGGGTGGAATCGTCAGACCCAAATAACTTGATATGTCATGCTGATGTGTGGCCTAAAACTGTACGAGAAACTACTGATAACATTTACCAGTAAATCTCATCAACAGCCCAGACCAAGGACTTCCTGTTATAGCCAATCGAGCATAGCGCAACATCAACTCCCTATACCGGGAGAGACGAAACCCCTCCTATCGCTCATTGCCTCCATGTGACTCGGGACTGTACCCAAAATCCACCTATTTGCACAACAGTTTTGAGCCTGGTAGGGAGGAAATCAAAGCACAGTGGGAACCACACAAGACTCTATGACGATAGGTATAGTACCATCTATGTGTTCTCGGCGAGCCCTGTTTGGTGTACCCATTCTCTAATGAGCACATGTGTACTATCTTTGATGTCAAACACCAATGGCTATGGGATCAACCATTGCCCCCATACAGGGTCAAGAAACGTACACACTAGTCTACTCTGGAATATTGATGCCATGTCTCGATATACCCTCGACTAGGAACAATTAAAGGATGTGTTGAGGACTACCCAGGTCCCAGTAGTATGATCCGCATCATGGTCTTGGTAGTCAAGCCAGCACCCTAAGGACTTTATCAACATGTATCTGAGAGACAGTATAATAATATTAAATGTACATGTTAAGATAAAAAGTAACCGGATAGCATACTATCATGTCGAGCAAGAAAGTCCTCTATATATATGTCCAAACATCCACTATAATATACATCAATGTACAATAATGGCCTCTAGGGCATACATATTCCTAACACCTGGTTACCAGTGCGCTTCTCCGTGGGGTAATCCTAAAACCAGTATTAATACAACGGTGATATCGATCACAACCTGATCGAGCCCCGACAAATAATAATACAAAAAGCGGTAGCGATGGCCACATGTCGACCGCTCGCCCCGAATAAAAGAATATGCATTTTGTTTACAACATGAATGAAAAGAAATACATCACATTACACTTGACGCACGAGGCTATTCATTTCACGACAATCCGCAACCAATCCAAACAACAAGATATCACATCTCAGACTCACATCGTGCAACCCTGTCGAATTGATCGCATCAATTCGTCGACGTTAAACACCACATATCAACACGTATGTCATCGCATTAACATGATCAAACTCTTTAATCAAGTCAATACGGAACCCATGGCCAATGAATCCCAAAACCAACGGAGTCGCAAACTTCAATTCCACAAAAATCTGAAATTGATGTCCACTCCGGCCGCAAAAGCCATCGCATTTCTTGCTCAAAACGAATCGCGAATTACCCGATACCATACAGATGAATCCCACCGCAAAAAACCCTGAGCCGAAGTTGACCCGGGATCCACTCCGAGCCTAACTTAGGCTTGGGAATTGCCCCGAACCAGAGCCAATTTTGGCTCTGGTTCAGATCTGAACCAGAGCCAAAATTTGCTCTAGTTTTGTGAATAAACGAGCCCGTAAAGGGCTCATGACAGCCCTGAGCCCTCCAGGACTCAAGTGGGCATAGGCAGAGGAGTTCATAGGCCTCTCGGTCCGAACCGAGAGCCCCGGGGCACAAAAACAAGCAAGAAATGTCGCTGGTTTTGGTAGTTTTTAATAACAGTGAACAATTCATTTTGAAAAATGGTTATAGGAATCAATTAGCCACCAAAAAGCAAGTTAAAAGTCTATGGACGGCTCTGATACTACTGTTAGGGGGTCTCGCTCGTTGGACGGGTGTTTAAAAATATTTGCGGAAGTGTAAAAATGAAGTATTCCATGCGAACATGATCATCCAATCACTAATATCAACCATAGACTAAAACTAGCAAACTAAAGAATGGAATAAGGAGAAAATACCACTTTTGAAGCGCCGTCACATGCTGCAACGGTTGTACTCCAGACTCCGACTAAGCTCCGCGGTGCTCCAGATTTCACTTGGTTCCCGATCGGCTCCGTCGAAAATGATCCATGCAAAGTCCACCGGTTCTAGCTCCAACATCAATAACTTGATGTAGCTCTCTCTTCATGCTTGCTAGACATGAGTTGGGAGGGACGTAGAATAATGAAGTTTATTCTTAAACTCTCTCTTCTCTTTTCTTTTTAGCTCTTTTTTTTCTTTCTAAATATGAGAGAGGAAGAGAAAAAATCACAAATGGCTAAGTCTTGTGTGAAGTGTATGAAGTGTAGGATACCCCTTCACACATAACTCCCCTTAATTTCTCATCACAACACTTGTGATGAGAAAATGAGAGTGTATGCCATCTAGCGTACACCTCATTCTCATGACAAGAAAAAAATTAGAAAGAAAAAAATAAATAAGCTAGAAATAATTATCGTATGTTTAAAATGATTTAAACACATAATAATAAATTATGCACATTACATGTTACATAACCAAAAGAAAAAGTGAATGAGAAAAAGATATAATACTAGTTTATATATGCACCATCATATATTAGAAATATCATTAAATCAATACTTGATTCAATGACCCGGTTCAATCATAAACCAGCTTGTATCATCTGTCTGATTAATACATGTAGTATCACATACACATAATTAATTAGACCCCGTACGCATTGCCGTACGTGCACTACATCATTTCGCTAGAATGGGAAAACCCTCTGTGTAGGATTCTAAATACTCGACAATATGCTGGAAGTAGGTCGGGACATATTCGATTGATCTGAAACACTTTCGAATCAATCCCCCTCCGGGTTAACCTACAAGCACGTTAATGGTACTAGCTGTACATAACGGCTACCCAGGTATTGAACGAAGAACTGGTCGACAAGTAAGCTCGTCTGTACCATGCTAGAGCCTATTAGTGACATTCACCGTACAGTCCGGTCTCTTCGTCTAAGACTGTCACATACCGGGTCTGGGAAGTGGAAATCGTCAGACTCCCAATAACCCGATAAGCCATTCTGACGTCAAGCTCATGCCCATCTGAGAAACTACTGATAACACTTATCAGTAAATCTCATTTGCCTTGGCCAAGGACTTATGGTCATAGCCAGCTGTTCATTGTGCGACAACAACTCCCTATACCGGGAGAGACGAATTTCGTCGACCGCTCACCACTCCCATGTGCTTCGGAACTGTACCCAACTAAAACCTGTTTGCATGACTCTTTAAAGCCGTGGTAAGGTAGTAATCTAAGTACAGTAGGAACACACACAAGACGCTATAGCGATCTTAGGTCTAGGGACTACCCTGTACTCATGTCACCAGAGAACTGCTATCCAACGATTGGTATAATTCCATCTAGGAGTTCTCGGCGAGTCTGTCCAGTGTAACTCATCCAATGAGCACCTGTATACAATCATTTGTGTCAAACACCAATGGCTATGGGATTAGACATCGCCCCGTACAGGGTCATAAACGTATACACTAGTCTAAACTTGAGTACCGATACCCTGTCTCGATACTCCTACGACTAGGGACTTTTAAGGATGTGCTTATATACTACCCAGGCCCCACTAGTATGATCCCTATCATGATCAAGGTAGTCAAGCAAAAATCCTATGGGCTTTATCATCATGTAGTAGTGGTACGTTATAGCAAGTAAAACGTATACTTTTGAATGACATATACAAACCAGATAGCATACTATCATCTCGAGCAAGACTGTTCTTGGTATAAGCCCTTCTTGAATTCAGTAATTGCATTCCTGCAACTAGGATAATTTCCTTGAGGGCATCTATATCCAACAGACAATACGCTAGCAGTGATTACTGGATAAATCCATAACAACAAGCACGTCAGCGGTACTAGCTGTACGTAACGGCTACCCAGGTATATGCCGAAAGGGAGGTCGACAATCAAGTCCGTCCATACCCTACTGAGACTGAATGTGAAAATCTCCGTAGAGTCTGATCTCTTCATCTAAGAGTTGTTGGATATAGTGCCCTCAAGGCAATTATTGTAATTGCAGGTAGGCGATTATGATAATTGAACGAGGGCTTATACATGTAGAACAGTCTTACTCGAGATGATACTATGCTATCTGGTTTGTCTTTATCATTATATGTATACGTTTTGATAAAGCCCATAGGATTATTGCTTGACTACCAGCATTATGATGGCGATCATATACAAGAGAGCTGGGAAGTCCATAAGCACATCCTTAAATGTCCCTAGTCGAGAGAGTATCGAGACTGGGTATCGATATTCCGGAGTAGACTAGTGTATACTTTTCGAGACCCCGACAAGGGGTGGTGGCCGGTCTCACAAGCCATTGGTGTTGAGTCACTTAAGATAGTAAACAGGTGCTCACTAGAGGTGAGTACACCGGACGGACTTGCCGATAACTTCTAGATGGTATTATACTTATCGTCAGACGGAAGTTCTCTTATGGCATGAGTACAGGTTAGTCGTTTGACCTGAGATTTTTATTTGTCTCGTGTAAGTTCCTACTGTACTTAGATTACAACCCTACCACAGCTCAAAGAAGTAGTGCAAACAGGTTTTAGTTGGGTGCAGTTCCAAGCCACATGGAGGCAGTGGACAATCGTCAGGGATTCTATATACAATATAGAAACAAAGGCATTAATTTAATTAGAACCAGATTCAAATCATGCAACTGTCTCCAGTGCATGTCAACTAAGTGGAATGTGGCCAAGCAGCTTTGTTAGTTATATGTATGCCCTAGAGGCCATTACTGTATATGCGATGTATCTTGTAGTGGATGCGTGGACATATATATGGAGGACTTTCTTGCTCGACATGATAGTATGCTATTTGGTTGCACTTTATCTCAACATGTACACTTATTGTCTCTCTATTACATGTTGATAAAGCCCTTAGGATAAGTACTTGGCTATCAGGATTATGATGTGGACCATAGTAGTGGGGCAGTGGTAGTCGGAAGTACATCCTTCAATTGTTCCAAGTCGTGGGAGTATCGAGACAGGGCATCGATACTCCAGAGTAGACTAGCGTATACGCTTCTCGATCCATATGATGGGCGATGGATGATCCCAAATCCATTGGTCTTTGACATCAGAGAAGGTATACGGGTGCTCAGTGGAGACTGGATACACTGGACGGACTCGCCGAGAACTTCTAGATGGTATTATACCTATCGTCAGATAGCAGTTCTCTGGTGACACTGGTACAGGTTAGTCTGTCGACCCGAGATCGTCATAGAGTCTTGTGTGATTCCCACCATGCTTTGATTTCCACCATACCACGGTCAAGAGATCATGCAAAAAAGGTGGTTTTTGCGTACAGACCCGAGTCACATGGAGGCAATGAGCGAGAGGAGGGGATTCGTCTCTCCCGGTATTGGGAGTTGATGTTGCGCTATGCTTGATTGGCCATAACAGGAAATCCCTGGCCAGGGTTGCTAAGATCTACTGGTGAGAGTTATCAGTAGTTTCTTGAACTGTTATGGACCTTGCATCGGCATGACTTATCAAGCCATTGGGGTCTGATGTTATACCAGCCCCAGGCTGTGATATGCGACATATCTGATGAAGAGACCGGAATGTACGGGAGTGTTACTGATTGGATTCGTAGGAGTATGAGCAGGCTTGCTTGTTGATCATCTGATCGCTCAATACCCTGGTGGCCGTTACGTTTAGCAGACCGCTTGCGGCTTGTAGGTGTTTGATATGATCATCATCTACTGCCGGCGTATTGACGAGTCTTTAGAGTCCTACACAGAGGTTTCCTGGTTCATGCGAAATGAAGTAGGAGCACATATGTGATATGTGCGGGACCGAGATTAATGCGCGTATATGATACCGCATTCTATTCTATGTGATATCGGTCAGTTATATGTGATATAGCCGGGTTATCAGATCAAGTGTTGATTCGATAAGTTGATTCATATGATATTAGTCAGTTGTATGTGATATAGACGGATTATTAAATCAAGAGTTGATTTGATAATTTAATGTATAATTATATATTTGATATATTAACTTACATTAACTAATATTTGCTCACTAAGTATTCTTTTTCTCATTTGAGTGCATATAGTATATATGTGATATATATTAATGCACATTTTATATGTGTCATTCTTGATGACACATGCTTCGTGGGTGTATGAGACTTACACCATGGTTGATATAATGAAAGTTTTATATTTATCTAAGTAAATCAAAAATTGTTGGAATTTTGGCATGACTACAAGCTTGTAGAAACTTGGAGAACCATTGACCAAGTCCACTCATTTTGTTTCACATGTAGATATTTATTAACCTAACCATTATAACTCACCCATGGTTTATTCTCTATATGAGTTAGTGTATGACACTAACTCACCCATGGTTGCTATTCTCACCTCATGAGTTTCATTTCTCTTCATCACTTCATCTTCTTCTTCATTAAGAAAAAGCTTGCTAGCTTTTTTCTAAGTGAGAAAATATTGTGAGAAAATTAAATCTAAAGTGAGCCCGCTTCCTACTTCATCATCCTCTACTATATTAGCCATTTAGTTTAGGGTGTTTGCTTCACTAATCTACCATTAGTGAAGTGGTAGCATGAGCTTGAGTCTCCTCGACGTAGATCATCTTCGGCCTCGAAGACTTCGTGCAAGCTTGTTCATTTCTTCATGTGAACCCTTACTAGAGTTCGGGTGTTCACTACTTGGAGTGAAGGGACTACTACACGGGGCTTTAGAAGTGAAGGGCCGGTCTACAAAGGTTGTATTCCTCATTCACTTTGTATGCAAAGTTATTTGCATGTTGTTTTGTTTTATTCTCTAGTTAAGATTCTATGGTTAGGGTTCTTTAATACGGCAAAAATTTGAAAACGGCATGGACGATGCCTCCCGAAACCTTGCTGCCGACCTAGGGAACCCTACAGTGGTATCAGAGCCAAGCTAGAGATTTAAACGTTGTTTGTTAGGATTATGAAACCGAAACAACTCTGAAACACCCGATATAAAATCTAGTTTCTGTCGAATTTTTAAAGGTGTGGAAAAAAATTTTTGCAACTGCAGAATATTGTTTGTGATATAACGTGAACACCATAGAAATTTGAAACAGTTTTGTGTGAAAGTGGCCGTACACATAGGTCTAAAAACCGGCCTGCTCGGTTCATTTGGCTCCTCTGGGCTTCAAATTTTTAGGGTGTTCCAGCCTCTGGGTTTTGGTGTTTCAGGTGTTGCTTATTTTTGCTAAATTTGCATGTGATGTTAACTTTCTGCAAAGGAAATTCGGAGTGTTTCGTACTCGTAATTCTAACATCTATTCGGGTTATTTAGATGACGTTAAAAAGTTCGAACGGATATCAATAACCCATATTTTCCCCGCTAGAAATTTTCCAAGAGTTGGATTTTTTCCAAGTTTAAAATCTTTAGAAAATCATGCAAACAATTTTGTGGACCCTCTAGAAGAACGATACCCAAACTCGACTTTTTGGATCGCGGAACCGCTGTCATACCCTAGGATTTGCGGTAGTTCCGTGGCCACATGAGTGAGGTATGGGTCGGCCCTTCTACGGATGGTTCATAGGAGCTGTGGCATGTTCTGGGTACATTTTGAACTCCGCTAAAGTGTTGAGCTCTTTGGAAAATTTTGGGTGTTTGTTTATTCGATCGAAAAGTTTAACATCGTCTAGCTATCTGTGATTGTGATACAATATTTGGAATCTATATAATTAGTTTTGTTATAACTAGTTTGAATTTTATAAATCTAGCAATTTAGTCTCATTTGATCGGTTGCCACGGAATTTTGATGTGGATCAAAAGTCCGTCGCAATTACGTAGTGTAAGTGGAAACTCGCCGGGTAACCATACTAGATAACCATGCCCCATAGCCCCGACCAAGTGACTGTAGGAGAACCTTATCGCCAAAAGCATCCGTTCGGGTGCTTATGGCCGCGGTGTTCCGCCTTAGTGCACTTCGTTGACGGCATCGGGGGTGCGGCCGTCTACTAAACTTTCCGACGAGCATTCGATCAGGTTATCGGGAATCTTGTTGAATTACCCGACAGGTTATTGGAAAGTGTTTTCAATATTGAGACTAAAATGCGGGGTTTATAATTGTTAGGCATGTGATGTCTAAGGAATTCATTTGGTTGGGCATGAAATCCAAAGTATGTGATACATTGGGTTTATGATGTCTAAGGTGGTTGCGGATTCCAATTGTTGTAGTTTTTCACTTTCTTTTCTGCGACCGTATATGTAATATGTGGTGTATCGCCGGTTTCATTGCTATATATCAACGAAAATTGGGATACGCATATTTTCTTATGTTGATGACATGTGATGTTATGTGTTGCTGTGATATGTTATATTGGATCGTCGTGTTTTGAATAGCCGGGGCTTTTTATGTGAGATGAGAGTTTTCATTTTCATTCATGTAAAAGCTTGTATGTAATATTCTTTTATTGGGGCACTTCCGGGTTGAGGATGATGTCACCATTGATGTATATTATTTACTTTTCCGCATTAGGATATACCCAAGGAGGAGAGCACAAGTAATCGGGTTCTAGGGTCCAGTGGGAGACCATCTCGAGGAGTCGAGACAGGGTTTCCAAACTCTAGAATTGGTAGGGTTGCTTGCCGCTCTCGTAGGGGTCTAGGGATATGGGTTTGGCTATTCATCGCGATCGTGGAATCCGTGTTTTATACTGGCTTAATTTAAAATACGGAATTCCTAGTATATCCAATATTTCATATATGTTTTTCTGCTGCTGATATTTTGTGATGTGATCACTTGATATGTTCTGAGACGAATGCCTATATTATATATATGATATATAATAACTATTGATGCTTTCGTTTCTTATGTGATGCTTAGAAAGCATAATTGATGGGACTTCATTAATAAGATTAATGAAATAAAAGAAACCTAAAGAAGTTGTAGAAACTTGTTTTAAAAACTGGTAGCTCTAGTTCTTGCTTTGCATAGCGATAGTCCTTGTAGAATATCCAGCACCTTATTCGATAAGGAAAGAGCCGAGATCTATTCACCGGGAGTGACCTCTTTAGCGAAACTAGCAGATGCTACATCCCACACGATTTGTCTTTTGATTGATTCTATAGTTTTTGCTTTGCATAGTGGTATTTGTGAAATATCTTGCACCTTATTCGATAAGGAAAGAGATGAGATCCCTTCACCGGGAGTGACCTCTTTAGCAAAACTAGTAAAAGCCTAAAAAGCACTCCTTTAAAATCACTCGATTCTACAACGATATCAAGTTCATTACGCAAAAGGTTTTCATAAAAACCTGCCGTAGCCCTCCGTCATTTCAGATAAGTACTACTTAGTATTCGTGCTATGTTTGTTAACCATGTTAAGGCGTAGTGTGCGGTAGCTGATTAGTGCTTATCTGCATAAGCATATGATGCGATTGGATTAGGGTAGTCGTACGACTTTGTTGACCATGTTAAGGGTCGTGCGGGTGGGTTAAATTCAATCAGGAAATGACGGGTTGAACTTGGCTAGCGCTTATGATTTGTTGACCATGTTAAGGTCATAAGTCGCTAGGGGCAAAATATTATCGGGAATTTCAAGTGTTGAAATTTGCAATGAGATTGCATACCTTCTATAAGATAGTTGGATCCCGATACCCACTGCGAGTAAGAGTTACTCCTGAGAGAGTTTTACACATTACAATTAGCCGATCAAGTAGGTGTTTAGAAAGGTGTTAACGGGGTTTCGCCCCTGGGAAAACGAGGTTTATTTAAATTAGGTCCGTGCGAAAGCACGAGGAACCTCCCTCAAAGTACCAACACTGGCCTGGCCGAAAGATTGGCGAACTTGTATGGTGTAATTAATCCCAGCAAGTCTTACCTTTTAGAGTTTGAAGAAGATTTGATAAGAACAGTGGGAGCCATCCTGATTAGATAAAATAATAACCAATCTAGCGCACGCAGAGTATTTTCTTCTCTCTCTCTCTCCTGGTAGCGACCATATCACGCCTTAATCAAGATAATAATATGGATGCATTGGCCGAACCTGCTTATTATACTGTGCTAGGGAATGTTGGTTCCGCTCTATCTTATAACTGTTATAAGTCCGAGCAGGAAATAGGGGAATATCCGGATTCCCTTGCCACCCAATCGAAGAACGTACATGTTGATGCATCTTCTTCGGGTGTTTTCATTACCGAGAACTATTTCTCGGTATCCTCTGCGTCCTGGGTATGTGATACCGGATCAGGATC
This sequence comes from Agapanthus africanus, assembly GCA_030015575.1. Classification (NCBI taxonomy): domain Eukaryota; kingdom Viridiplantae; phylum Streptophyta; class Magnoliopsida; order Asparagales; family Amaryllidaceae; genus Agapanthus; species Agapanthus africanus. The sequence goes on from JASDDO010000010.1 coordinate 175,716,061, forward strand.
CCGCATATTAAATATGTTACATGGGCTACAGAAAGGTAGAGAACTGAGAATGGGTGATATATCTCAAAGAGTTAGAGAATGGTGCAATTGTTGCAGCCAAGTCAGTTGGCAGATATCACCTTATATTAATACATTGATTCTGAACGAATGTTATTACATACCGAACCTGATATACAACATTACATCAGTTTCTTTATAAGTTAAAGAAGGATATAATTCTGTACTGGAGGATAATGTTATGAAAATTTTCCTGAATCAAGAGTTTATTGGATCAGGCACGACATGAAATGGCATATACGTTCTAAATCAAACCACAGTTCAAAGTATGTAGAACACACACAAGAGGAGTAGTTCAGAAATGAACGAATCCTTCTTGAGGCATTATAGACTAGGTCATATCAATGCGACACGACCAGTTAAGTTACATAAGGATGAATATGAGAATCTGTTCGAATTTTCATCTTATGCTACTTGCCAGTCTTGTCTCAAAGGTAAAATGACCAATACTCCGTTTACTGGAAACAGAGAAAGAGTTACTGAACTCTTGGGACGGATACATGATGATGTATATGGTCCTATGTCTACAAATGCCAGGCATGGTTCTTCGTACTTCATTACATTCATCGACGATCTCTCAAGATTCAGACATATGTTCCTGTTGAAACACAAGTCTAAAACTTTTAAGAAATTCAAGGAATATAAGCTTGAAGTTGAGAACAAGACGGGTAGAAGTATTAAAGTCTTTCGATGTGATCGAGGAGGAGAATATTTGCGCATGGGGTTCTTGGAGTTTCTAAAAGGAGAATGGGATTCTCTCTCAGCTTACTCCTTTGTATACACCACAACACAACGGTATATCGGGGCGGAGGTATCGCACCCTATGAGATATGGCGTGCTCTATGATGAGTACTGTTGAGTTACCTGTTTCCTTTTGTTGTTATGCACTTGAGAAGCTGCATACCTGTTGAAGGGGGTTCCGTCCAAATCGGTGCCTACCACTCCATATGAGATATGGTATGGGAAGAGACCATGTCTTAAACGAGTTAAGATATGGGGTTGTCCGACCTATGTTAAAAAGCAAAATCCGGACAAGCTCGAGGCAAGGTCAGTTCTGTATATGTTTGTTAGGATATCCCAAACGAACCTCAGCCTCTCCGCGAATCTGGTAGGGTTCCTCATCCACTTGAGAGATACTACGGTATTCTCGGTGACAGTGGGAGCGAGGATTGCATCATGGAAGATGATAGCCCAACTAGGTTCAGACAGGCCATCACGAGTGGGGACTCTGTGAAATGGCTTGATGCTAAGCAATCAAAGATGGAATCCATGTACAGCAACAAAGTATGACTTTAATTATTGCACCTGAGGGGTTAAAACCCATTGGGAGCAAATGGATCTTGAGAAGATTCTTAGTGTAAATGGAAAAGTTAAGACTTTCAAAGCTATGCTTAAGTCCATCAGGATTAAATCAAGCATCACGGAGTTGGAACATCTATTTTGATGTGGCAGTCAAAGAATTTGACTTCATAAAAAAGATAGATGAACCTTGTATATACAAGAAGGTTGTAGAGTGTAAGGCTGTCTTACACGTATTTTACGTAGATGACATACTCTTGATAGGAAATGGTTTCCTATGCTACACTCGGTCAAGCTCCTCTTATCACGAGGATTCCCCATGGAAGATCTGGATGATACCTACTATATCTTGGGGATTATGACTATGGTGATAAATCTAAGTGGATGTTGGGAGTGTCCCAAATCCAAGTACATTAACACCATACTAAAGGGGTTTAGTATGGAAGATTCTAAGCGTGGTGGTTCTCCCACTTACTGATGGATCACTCTCTCCAAAAAGATGTCTCACAAGACTGATTTGGAGAGAGCTCGCTTGAAAGGGATACCCTTTGCTTTGGCAGTAGGCTCTATCATGTATGCGATGTTATGTACCAGACTAGATGTAGATGACTCACTAGGTGTAGAGATCAGGAATCAATCGGATCTTGGGAGAATCACTAGACAGTTGTGGAGGACATTCTTAACTACTTGAGAAGCACTAAAAGAATGTTCTTGGTTCCAGCTCCCAGAGTGATAAGGTCGACTGATAGACAGTCATAAGCATTGTCTTTACCCTCGGTAGAGGGACGGTATGTTGGAAGAGTTCCAAGCTTGATACCGTGACATACCAGACGTTAAAGGCTGAATACATTGCTACCAACGATGCTGCCAAAGTGGCTGTCTGGGCATTTCTTGTTCATGAGATGAACATGGTTCCTACCATTAAGCGTCCAATAATTGTTATTGTGACAACAATGGAGTTGTGGCTTTGGTCTAGGAACGCTGGTCCCATCAGCGTTCTAGACATATTCTAAGGCAAGTATCACCTGATCAGGGAGATGGTTGATCTCCAAGAGATCGAGGTCAGGAGAGTTGACACGAAAGATAACACGGCGCATCCACTCACAAAGGCCTTTCCCTATAGAGACTTCTATAGGACGTTGAGTATGAGATACTGCAGCAAATGACCTTAGTGCATGTGGGAGATTGTTAGTTATATATTTGCCCTAGAGGCCATTACTGTACATGCGATGTATATTGTAGTGGATGCTTGGAAAAATATTGGGAGGACTTTCTTGCTCGACATGATAGTATGCTATTTGGTTGCACTTTATCTCAACATGCACACTTATTGTCTCTCTATTACATGTTGATAAAGCCCTTAGGATGAGTACTTGACTACCAGGATTATGATGCGGATCATACTGTTGGATTTAGTGCCCTCAAATTCAATTATTGGATCGCAGGTACATGATTGCAATGATTGAGGGAGGACCTATACCGGTAGGACAGCCTTACTCAAGATGATAGTATGCTATCTGGTTTACCTTTATCAGTCGTGTACAGCTTTAGGTGACATGATCACTATTACACGTTGATAGAGCCCTAAGGATCCTGCTTGACTACCAACAGTATGATGGCGATCATATACGTGAGAGTTGGGTAGTCTATAAGCACATCCTTAAATTTGGTCCCTAGTCGTGGGAGTTTCGAGACAGAGCATCGATACTCCGGAGAAGACTAGTGTATACAGTCGAGACCCCGATGAGGGGCGGTGGTCGGTCTCACAAGCCATTGGTGTCAGTTGGATCACCTAAGATGTATACAGGTGCTCATTGGGTTATGAGTACCCGGACAGGACTCGCCGGGAACCTGCTAGTTTGTATTTATACCTAGCGTTAGATAGCAGTTCCCTGGTGACATGTGTACAGGTTAGTTCATCGACCTACGGTCGTCATTTGTCTCGTGTGAGTTCCCACCGTGCTTTGATTACTACCCTACCACGGCTCAAAGGAGTCGTGCAAATAGGTTTTAGTTGGGTACAGTCCCGAGCCACAAGGAGGCAAGTGAGCGGATCGGCAGGGGATTCGTCTCTCCTGATATTGGGGGTGAGATCGCGCTGTGTCTAGGAGAGGCATTACACCAAGTACTTGGCCAAGGCAGGTGAGAATTACTGGTAAGTATTCCAATAGTTTCTCAGGGTGTTCAGGGTTACTCTCCGACACGACTTATACCGCTATTTGGGGTCTGACGTTACCAGCACCTAGGCCCGATATGCGATGCTCATAGACGAACGGACCGGACTGTACGGATATTGTCACTGATAGGCTCAGTAGGGTTCCAGGATGAGTTCGCTCATCGTCTTCCCTTTCAGTCAGTACATAGGCAGTCGTTACGCACAGTTTGTGCCGCTGACGTGCTTGTGGTTAAACTCACTGCCAGGGTACTGATGAGTCTTTAGAGTCCCCCACAGATAGTTTCCCAAGTTCGGGCGAAACGTTGTAGAGGCCATATGGTTTTATGGCAGGGTTCGAAATTGCACGTGCACTTGTGCACGTGTCATATTTCGGACAGATAATACTGGTGGGCTTTGGTTTAATCCGGATCCAAGTATTATATTGAATCGGAATATTTTAGTCTCTCGTATTCTTATTCGGTCGGAATACGGATACAGGTATGTATATATAGGTGAGGGGTATTCTCGTAATCTGTTACAAGAATATTTTAGAAGATGCATTTCTTTTTGGATTAATCATTTTGGTTTAAATGATTAAATGGATTTTGGAAAGTGTGACTCATTCTTGGTGACACATTTCTTATAGCATGTTCATTAGTGACTCATGCTAATGAGTCACTAAGTGAGTCTTGATAGAATTAATTGTGTTCTGTTTTGTGTATAGATATTTTAGGTTTTGTGGAGATATTTTTGGGAGATATTTTTTGAGATATTTTCTTTACACAAACCATATATATCCACTCACAAAAGAAATGACCACAAGTTATTATGCTTGAATTCTTGCTCTCTTAATAGTTTTTTTGAGTTCACAATTTCCATCTCTAAACATCTTCTTCAACCTCCAACCTAACCCTCTCATGTGATGAGAACCCTAGGGTGTTTCAGACAAAGTGTTCTACTCATTCTCTACTTCATCTTGGTCATCTCTTCTAGCAGACTTGATGTCCGAGTTGCCTCGGTATAGAGGCGGGAGCCCGTTTAAAGATCCGTTGACGTGGTGCCACCTCGATGAGGAGACAAGAGACCGGAGTTGCCGCAAGAAGCGTGGGATGATGGCTAAAGACCGAATGACTCGGATCGATCGGAATAGCCTTTCTATCTCTTTACAGTTTGTTAGTTTAGCGCTAATGGCAAGATCCGGGTTATTGTATGCGATAGCGCCAGTTGTAAAAGTTTTTGTTCCGCGTTTGGTGTCAGAATGACGGCCGGGGCGCTACCATAGACTTACATGGTATCAGAGCCACGCCATTAACCTTTACTAACTTGTTCTAACGTATTTAAAATATCGGTCGAACGAAATTTCCAAAACCGCATTTTTCATGTCAAAGTTTCTGTCGAATTTTTAAACTGGTCTAAAAATCATTTTGAGTATCTCAGAAAATCGAGCAGGCTTTTTTAAGACTGTGGAAGAAATTTGGTCCACTGATTCCACTATACTGCCGCGGAACCGCCGCACAAACCATGGTTTGACCGTTGTTCCGCCGCCAATTTGTGGAAACAGTACACTATATTTCTTCTGGGTGTCTTTCATGTGGAATTGTGGTTTCTGGAATATTTTGTTTGGGCCCAGAGTTTGTTTGAGTACTGCAATTGTACTTGGGGCCCACTTCGGGAAGTTTTGTTGATCGGAATTTTAAATATGCTAGTTTACAGTACTTACATTATACCTCCGACCGTGAATGTCATTCGAGCGGTAAATCGTGTCTAATTGCTATAGTTCTTTTAGACGGGTTTGCGAGTGTGACATTCGCGTTGATGTTCTGTGTTGTGCTGTGATGTTGCGGATTTTTCGTGGTGGATAGCTGTGTGCAATGGTAGTGCAGTTTGGATTTATTTGTACATTTGATATTGCGGGGCGAGCGTCCAAAATGTGGACTGCCGTCACTGCCTGTTTGTATAATATTCTTTTGGGGCACGACCGGGCTGAGGTCGATGTACCCGTTGTACATATTTTTCATTTCTGTACTAGGTTTACCCCGCGACGGAGTGTACGGATAACCGGGTTCTGGAGGGCAACGGGTCCGCATCTCATAGCTTTGAGTGGAAGAGGGCCTCACTCTAGAATTGGCAGACTATTCGCCGCACTCGTAGGGGGTACAGGTTGACCCAAGGAGGGGTGCTCAAGTTACCGGATTCCGTGAAGTGTAGGGCGGTCCATTCACTTTGTTGTAGGGAGCTGCCTCGCTTCAGGTTTTGGCGGGTAACTTTCCGCACCCGTAGGGGTCTAGGTTTTATTGCACATGCTATCCACACGACCAGGGGAACGTCGGGTTTCAGTAGCGGCTGTGTGAAACCCGGGGATCCCAGATTATCTGTATTGTTCTGTGATGCTTATTACTTTTCTGTAATGTTGCATTTATCATGCCTGGAGCGATTATTATAGATTGGTATATATACTAGTAGATGTTGTATATGTTTTACACCCGCGTTAGTCCAGTCCCCGCTCTGTCGTTAGTTAAGTAACTTAACGGGTGATGACGGGACCCAGTGACGAATGCGGATGGCATATACGTACATTTTATTTTCGTTCTTTTCTGGTGTGATTAACTGATGGGACTGCGTTGATTCTGATCAAATCAAAGGAAAACAAACCTGTTTGGACATTTTTGTAACAGTTTTAAAAAGGTATTATTACACGGACGTTTTCTTTTGTTTTGCACAGTGGTATTCAGTTGGAATATCCTGCACCTCATTCGACGAGGCAAGGGCCGAGGTCCCATCACCGGGAGTGACCCCTTGGGCAGAAATTTGCATAAGGATAATAACTTCACTATAGTTGATTACTTGTTGCTTTGCACAGTGGTATTCAGTTGGAATATCCTGCACCTCATTCGACGAGGAAAGAGCCGAGATCCCTTCTCTGGGAGTGACCTCTTTAGCGAAGGTTTTCGCCACTAGATTTTCTAAAAAGCTATCAGGTTCCTTCAGCGATATCAAGTTCGTTACGTTAAAAGTTTTTCGCCAAAAACAAGCCGTAGCCCTCCGTCGTTTCAGACAAGTAGCACGTAGTATTCATATTATGTTTTTTGGCCTTCGTCAAGGCATAGTGGATGGTAGCTGCTGGTTGCCTTTCTGTTGAATAGATAGATGAGTTGGTTTGGGACAGTCATTCTGCCATTTGGCCAACGTCAGGGGTATGTACGGGTGTTAGTTATATGTATGCCCTAGAGGCCATTACTGTACATATGATGTATATTATAGTGGATGCTTGGACATGTATAGGGAGGACTTTCTTGCTCGACATGATAGTACGCTATCTGGTTGCTCTTTATCTTAACATGCACTCTGATTGTCTCTATGTTACATGTTGATAAAGCCCTTAGGATATGTACTCGACTACTGGCACTATGATGAGATCATACTAGTGCGGCCACGGTAGTCGATAAGTACATCCTATAACTGTTCCTAGACGAGGGTGTATCGAGACAGGGCATCGATGCACCAGAGTAGACTAGCGTATACGCATCTTGACCCATATGATGGGCGATGGATGATCCCATATCCATCGGTGTTTGACATCAAGGATGGTGTACGGGTGCTCAGTAGAGACTGGGTACACTGGACGGACTCGCCGAGAACTCCCAGATGCTATTATACCTCACGTCAAATGGCAGTTCTCCGGTGACACTGGTACAGAGTAGTCTGTTGACCCGTGATCATCATAGAGTCTTGTGTGATTCCCACTGTGCTTTGATTTCCATCATACCACGTCCAAGAGGGCGTGCAAAAAGGTGGCTTTTGGGTACAGTCCCGAATCAAATGGAGGCAATGAGCGATAGGAGGGGATTCGTCTCTCCCGGTATAGGGAGTTGATGTTGCGCTGTTTTCGATTGGCTATAACTGGAAATCCCTGGCCAGGGTTTCTGAGATTTACTGGTAAGTGTTATCAGTAGTTTCTCGAACTGTTATAGACCTCATATCGACATGACTTATCAAGCTACTGGGGTCTGACGTTTACCACCCCTTGGCAAGATATGCGACATATCAGAGGACGAGACCGGACTGTATGGGAGTGTTACTGATTGGATTCACAGGAGAATGTACAGGCTTTCTTGTTGATCTTCTAAGCGCTCAATACCTGGGTAGCTGTTACGTTTAGCTGACCGCTTGCAGCTTGTGGGTGTTTGATATGATCATCACCTACTGCCGGCGTATTGACGATTCTTTAGAGTCCAACACAGAGGTTTCTTCGCTCAGGCAAAACGGAGTAGGAGCACATATGTTATATGTGCGGGACCGAGAATATGCGATATGATATACCGTATTCTATTCTCACGATATTTGATATCAGCCGTGTCATCGGATCAAGTGTTGATTCGATGAATCGGTAATTGAGATATTAGTCGGTTATATGCGATATAGCCGGATTGTCGGATCAAGTGTTGATTCGATAATTTAATGTATAATAATATATATGATATATTAAATTACATTAACAAATATAAGCTTACTAAAAGATTCTTTTTCTCACTCGGGTAATACATTGATATATATGCGATACATGTTAATTGTATTATTTTATTTTGTTACAATAAATATTATATATGTGATATATAATATTGTAACATGATGTGGTTATTAATGCAACATATTTAGTGGAGATTAAACATGGTTAGGGTTTGATTTGGATTAAGCTTTTCTTGAAGTTTCTAGAAGCTTTCTTTTTTTGTTTTGGAAAAGATATTTGTGTTGATATTTTTAAGTGACTCATCTTTAACTCAACCCAAACCCTAGCCCTCGTTAAATCTCTACAAAGGTTAGTTTGACCATGGTTGCATTTCTAACCTTATCATAACTTTCATTATTCATCACAAAAGGATTCACTATTCTTCTTCTTCTTCTTCCTTGATGCAAAACTTTCTTGCTTTGATTTTTGTGATGAAAGTGAGTGAGAATAAGAAAACAAATGAGGGCAAAAATCCTACTTCATCATCCTCATCTACCCTTGCCATTTAGATGAGGGTGTTCACTTCATTTTGTGAGTGAGAGCTTGTGTTAATGAAACTTCAAGGTAGATCATCTTTGTTATCGAAGATCAGAAGCAAGCTTGCATCTTTCTCTTCGTGGCGACTCTCGAGAGTCCGGAACACGATGATCGCAGCGAAGTGACCTCAACACGGAGCTTTAGAAATGAAGGACCGTATTTACAAAGGTTGTAATCCCTCTCACTTAGTGTTAAAGTGTTTAACATACTTGTTTTCGCCTAATCTCTAGTCTAAGATCTTGTTTTAGGGTTGTTTGGCACGGCTAAATTTTAAATCGGGCATGGTTGATGCCTCGTAGACCCTTGTGCGTGTGCCTAGCATCCCTACAGTGGTATCAGACCCAAGCTAGAGCTTTAGGCGAAGTCCTGGCGAAGTTTAAAGTCCGATCGAACTCCGAATACCCGTAAAACCCAAGTTTTTGGAAATTTTTCAAAAAGTTGATTTTTTTCATATTAAAAATACTCAAAAAAATCAGCAGGGAATTATATGGACCTCTATGAAAAATGATCCACTGATACGCTTAAAGCGCCACGGAACCACGTCAGTACCATGTCTTCCGCGGCGGTTCCGCGGCGCTACAGTGCTCTTGTTGTGTTCTGTTTCCACAGTAATATCCGTACTATTTTCCTGATTGTTCTGGGATATTATTATTCTACTCATGTGTTGAGTTTTCTGGGTTGTATTGGGGACTCGTTGATTCGATCGGATAATTGAACTTCGTTTAGTTTGTCCGGGTAATTTTTAGAACGTGTTAAAAAGTTCGAACATATATCAATAACTCACTTTTTCCCTTGCCGGAAAATTTCCAAGCGTTGGATTTTTCCGTAGTTTAAGAACGTTCTAAGTCGTGCAAGTAACGCGGTGGACCCTCTAGAAGACAACAAACCTTAACTCGATTATGTGACCGTCTTGAACTGCCTCTGAACATTTGGGTTTGAGGCAGTACGGCGTTGCCACATGTGAGGCGTTGGCTTGACCCTTCTACGGCTGGACCATTGGTACTGTGGCATGTGATGGATATTTTTTGAACTCCGCTCAAGTGTTGAGCTATTTAGGAAAACTTGGGTGTTTGATTATTCGATCGGAAAGTTTAACATTGTCTATTTATCTGGAATGCGATACAATATTTGGAATCCACAAGTAGTTATGAGATAACTAATTTGAATGTTATAAATCTAGCAGTTTAGACTCAATTGATCGGTTGCCACGGGATTTTGATGTGATCAAAAGTCCGTCGCAACCACGTAGCGTACGCGGATACTCACCGGGTAAACTTAACAGACAGCTACGCCGCATAGCCCCGACCAAGTGACTGTAGGAGATCCCCGTCGCCAAAAGCATCCGTTCGGGTGCTCGCGGCAGCGGTGTTCCGCCTTAGTGCACTTCGTCGACTGCATCCGAGGGTGCGGCCGTCTACTAAAGTTTGCGACGAGCATTCGATCAGGTTGTCGGGAATCTTGTTGAATTGCCCGACTTGATATTGAAAAGTGTTTTCGATAATGAAACTAAAATGCGGCATTTATAATTGTTAGGCATGCGATGTCTAAGGAATTCATTTGGTTATGCATTAGATGTCTAAGGAGGTTGTGGATTCCAATTGTTGTAGTTTTACACTTTTTTTTCTGTGACCGTAAGCGTAGTATGTGGTGTATCGCCGGCTTCGTTTCTATACATCAACGACAATCGGGATACGCATACTTGCTTACGTTGATGATATGAGATATTATGTGTTGCTGTGATGTGTATATTGGATCGTCGTGTTCTGAATAGCCGGGGGTTTTTATGTGAGATGAGAGTTTTTTCTTTTTCATTCATGTAATATTCATTTGTATATAATATTCTTTTATTGGGGCACTTCCGGGCTGAGGATGATGTCACCATTGTATATTATTTACTTTTCTGCATTAGGTAGACCCAAGGCGGGGGAGCATAGGGTCCAGTGGGAGACCATCTCGAGGAGTCGAGACCGCGTCACCTAACCCTGGAATTGGCAGAGTTGCTTGCTGCTCTCGTAGGGGTTTAGGGATGTGGGTTTGGCTATTCATTGCGACCGTGGAATCCGTGTTCAGGCTCGTTTTAAAACACGGACGTCCTAGTATATCCAATATTTCATATATGTTCTTCTGCTCCAATGTTCTGTGATGAGATCATATTACTGCCTGAGACGAATGTTTATATTATATATATGAGATATATGTTATATTGCAGATTTCGTTTCAAATGTGATGCTTGTGAAGCATAATAAAATGGGACTTCATTAATGAGATTAATGAAACTAAGAAACCTAAAGATGTTGTAGAAACTTGTTTAAAAACTGGTAGCTCTAGTTCTTGCTTTGCATAGCGGTGTTCCTTGTAGAACATCCAGCACCTTATTTGATAAGGAAAGAGCCGAGATCCCTTCGCCGGGAGTGACCTCTTTAGCGAAACTAGAAGATGCTACATACTCGGCTGGTCTTTTGATTGCTTCTATAGTTTTTTCTTTGCACAGCGGTATTTGTGAAATATCCTGCACCTTATTCGATAAGGAAAGAGCCGACGATCCCTTCACCGGGAGTGACCTATTTAGCAAAACTAGAAAAGCCTCAAAAACACTCCATTTAAAATCACTCGATTCTACAACGATATCAAGTTAATTACACAAATGGTGTTCTTAAAAAACTGTCGTAGCCCTCCGTCATTTCAGATAAGTACTTCATAGTATTCGTACTACGTTTGTTGGCTTTCGTCAAGGCGTAGAGTGCGGTAACTATTTATGCTTATCTGTATAAGCATATGATGCGATTAAGTTAGGATAGTCGTGCGACTTTGTTGGCTTTCGTCAAGTGTCGTGCGGGTGGGTTTAATTTAATCGGGAAATGACGGGTTGAACTTGACTAGTAGCCTATGGTTTGTTGGCATTTGTCAAGGTCATAGGAGGCTAGGGGTAAAATACTATTGGGAATTTCAAGAGTTGAAATTTGCAATGAGATTGCATACCTTCTATGAGATAGTTGGTGTAAGTGCACGGCGGCGCCCCGGCCGTCAATCCGACGCCGGAATGCGGAAGCGATGCTTAACTTTAATTTTTAAACTGGAACCACTGCGCGCTATAAACCCAGATCATGCCATTAAACTAGTCCTAGCTAACTACAAGATGGGAAGAGAGATATACCGAGTGATCTGTGTCCTCCGGTCTTCTCGTCGTCGTCCCGATCTCCCGCGGAGTGTCCGGTCTCCACCTCGTCGCCGGAAGGGCACCACGTCGCCAGCTTTTTTTACGGGCTCCCACCTCTATACCGAGGCAACTCGGGCACGGAGTTGGCGAGTCGACGTGCCTAAGATTTGCTGTAGAATGTAGTGTTATGTCTCATTTGGGGTTTAGGATGTTGCCTTTGGTGGTGGGATGAACTATGGAGTTTTTCTTGGGAATTTTGGTGAAGGAAAATGATATGAGATCATCCAAAAATCACCCACCACAAAATGGGACAGCCCCCCTCATATGGCCGGCCAAAACATGGCTCCAAGAATGAGTGAGTTGAGAAATTAAGACAAGGGGGTGGGTGGAAAGCAATGATGCAAGCAAATGATGATGAGAGAAACCAATGATCACAACCAAAAACCCACACTCCAAAACTCAATCATATCTTACAATGGTCAAGCCATCATGAACCATGGAAAGTCAAGGGATGGTCCTCCATCATGAGACCATCATGATACAAGAATATGCAGAGACAACCCTCCACAATGCGCAAATGCAAATAAGCCCTCCTCCACCAATCTTCGGCCAATGAAAGATACAAAGAAATATGGCCGAAACGGAAAGCAAACTGGCAACTCCAGAAAACTGGTCCTGTAATAAATTACAGGAAAACCCCGATACTATGTATACACACCCGCATCTGTATTCCGACCGAAATACAAATGCAATGAGACAAAATCTACACTGTACTATACTAGGATCCGGCTTAAACCAAAGCCCGCTAGTATTAACCGTCCGATCCTGATCCGTGCAATGCCGCACGTATCTGATCGAACCATGCCATATCTCCATACGGCCTCTACAGCTTTTCGCCCGAAAACTTGAGTAACTGAATGTGGGGGACTCTAAAGACTCGTCAATACTATGGCTGTGGATTTAACCACTAGCACGTCAGAGGTATTAGCCATACATAACGGGCTACCAGCTATTGACTAAAAGGGACATCGATGAGCGAACTCATCCTGACACCCTACTGAGCCTGTCAGTGACAATATCCGTACAGTCCGGTCCGTTCGTCTATGAGCATCGCATGGCGGGCCTAGGGGGTTGGTAAAAGTCAGACCCCCAAAAGCGGTACAAGTCGTGTCAGAGATCAGCCCATAACACCCTGAGATACTACTGGAATACCTACCAGTAAATCTCCTGCCTTGGCCAAGGACTTTTCATGTTCTTGCTCTCCTAGACACAGCGCGACCTCACCCCCAATACCGGGAGAGACGAACCCCCGAAGATCCGCTCACTGCCTCCATGTGGCTCGGGACTGTACCCAACTAAAACCTGTTTGCACGTCTCCTTTGAGCGTGGTAGGGTAGTAATCAAAGTAAAGTGGGAACTCACACGAGACAAATGACGATCCCCAGGTCGATGAACTAACCTGTACACATGTCACCAGGGAACTGCTATCTGACGTCAAGTATAAGACCAACTAGCATGTTCCCTGCGAGTCCTGTCCGGTGTACTCATAACCCAATGAGCACCTGTATACATCTTAGGTGATCCAACTGACCACAGTGGCTTATGAGAACGGCCACCGCCCCTCGTCGGGGTCTCGACTGTATACACTAGTCTACTCTGGAGAATCGATGCCCTGTCTCGAAACTCCCACAACTAGGGACCTTTTAAGGATGTGCTTATAGACCACCAGCTCTCACGTATATGATCTCCCTCATACTGCTGGCAGTCAAGCAAGAATCCTAGGGGCTCTATCAACGTGCAATAGTGACCTGTCAGGTCACCTAAAGCAGTATACGATGATAAAGATAAACCAGATAGCATACTATCATCTTGAGTAAGACTGTCCTACCGGGATAGGTCCTCCCTCAATCATTGCAATCACGTGCCTGTGATCCAATAATTGACTCTGAGGGCACTATCTCCAACAGTCGGATCCCGATACCCGCTGCGAGTAAGAGTTACTCCTGAGAGATTTTTACACATTACAATTAGCCGATCAAGTAGGTGTCTAGAAAGGTGTTAACGGGGTTACGACCCTGGGAAAACGAGGTTTACTTTAATTAGGTCCGTGCGAAAGCATGGGGAACCTCCCTCAAAGTACCGGCACTGGCTTGGCTGAAAGATTGGCGAACTTGTAGTGTGTAATTAATCTTGGCTAGTCTTTCCTTTTAGGGTTTGAAGGAAGATTTGACTAAAACAGTGGGAGCCATCCTGATTAGATAAATCGATAACCAATTTAATCTTGTAAAAGCGCACGCTGAGTGTTTTCTTCTCTCTCTCTCCAGGAAGCGACCATATCACGCCTTAATCAAGATAATAATACGGATGTATTGACCGAACCCGCTTGTTATACTGAGCTGGGGAACGTTGGTCCCGCTCCAACTTATAATTGTTATAAGACAGAGCAGGAAATAGGGGATTACCAGAATTCCCGTGCCGCCCAAACGAAGAAAGTGCATGCTGATGCATCATCTTCGGGTGTGTTCATTACACAGAACTTTTTCTCAATATCCTTTACGTCCTGGGTATTTGATACCGGATCAGCATCCCATATATGTAATTTGTTACATGGGCTACAGATAGGTAGAGAACTGAGAACGGGTGATAAATTTCATGAGATAGAAACGGTGCAAGTGTTGCAGCCAAGTCTGTTAGTAGTTATCACCCTGTATTATCAGAATACATTGATTCTGAACGAATGTTATTAGATACCGAACCTGATATACAACATCATATCGTTCTCTTTATTAGTAAAGAAGGATATAATTTTGTATTGTTGGATAATGTTTTGAACATTTTCTATATCAAGAGTTGATCGGTTCAGGAACGTTATCTAAAAGCATAGATGTTCTAAATCAAACTACAGTTCTTAGTATACAGAACACACACAAGAGGAAGAGTTCAGAAATGAACGAATCCTTCTTGAGGCATTGTAGACTAGGTCATATCAATGCGACCCGACTAGTTAAGTTACATTTAGATGCATATTTAAATTAGTTTGAATTTACATCTTGTGAAACTTACCGGTCATGTCACAAAGATACGATGACCATAGCTCTGTTTATTGGAAACAGAGAAAGAGTTAGTGAACTCTTAGGATTGATACATGCTGATGTATGAAGGTCCCCTGTCTACATATGCCAAGACCGGTTCTTTGTACTTCATTACATTCTCTGATGATCTCTCAAGATTCAGACATATGTTCCTGTTGAAACACAAGTCCGATGCTTTTGAGATATTCACAGAATATAAGTTAGATGTAAAGAACAAAAAACGGGTAAAAGTATTATGTCTTTTGATAAGATCAACGAGGAGAATACTAGAGCACGGAATTTCCTGAACTATTCTAAAGGAGAATGAGATTCTCTCTCAGCATTACTCCTCCGTATACACCACAGTACCTCGATGTATCGGGGCGGAGCAATTACACCCTATGTGATATGGTGTGCTCTATGATGAGTACTACTGAGTAGCCTATTTCCTTTTGGGAGTTATGCACTTAAGAAGCTGCATACCTATTGAATAGGGTTCCAATCAAATCAGTTGCCTACCACTTCATATGTGATATGGAATGGGAAGAGCCCATATCTTAAGTATGTTAAGATTTAGGGTTGTCTGGCCTATGTCTAAAAGCAAAATCCGGACAAGCTCGAGGCAAAGTCAGTTCTGTGGAAATTTGTTGGATATCCCAAGCATTTGCAAGAGAATATTTTCTACCAAACCGAGGAACAAAAGATGTTTTGTTTCTCAACATGCCACCTTTGTGAAAAGGAATTTCTTGTGAAGAAATTAGTGGTCATGAGGTAGAACTGGAAGGAGTTCCAGCTATACAAACTGCAACTGATGATTTGGTAGAACCAAAGGATTCAATAGTTCCCAACGAACCTCAGCCTCTCCGCCGATCTAGTAGGGTTCCTCACCCATCTGAGAGATACTTCGGTTTCTCTATGACAGTGGGAGCGAGGATTGCATCATGAGATGATGACCCAACTATTTTCGAGCTGGCCATCAAGAGCGAGACTCTGTAAGAATTGCTGGATGCTTAGCGATCTGAGATGGAATCATTATACACCAACAAAGTATGGACTTTGGTTGCTTTATCTGAAGGGTTAAATCCCCATCAGGAGAAAGTATATCTTGAGAAGATTACTTGGTGTACATAGAAAAGTTGAGACTTTCAAAGCCATGCTTAAGTCCATCCAGATCCTACTAGCCACGGCTACATACCATGACTACGATATCTGGCGGTTGGGTGTCATGATTGCTTTTCTAAATGATGATTTGTAAGAGAGCGTCTATAAGTACACAGCCAGAGGGCTTCGTAGATAGTGGGAGCAGCGGAAACGTGTGCAAGATGTTTTATGTGATAAATCAGGTATCGCGGAGTTGTAACATCTGTTTTGATGTGGTAGTCAAAGAGTTTGATTTCATCAAAATGGTAGATGAACCTAGTATATACAAAAAGGTAGTACGGAGTATGGTGGTGATCCTCGTAGAGTACATGGATGACATACCCTTGATAGGAAAGTAGTTTCCTATGCTACGCTCGGTCAATCTCCGCTTATCACAAGGATTCTCCATATAGGATCAAAATGATACCTCCAAAATCCTGGGTTTATGGATCTATGAGATAGATCAAATTGGATGTTAGGATTCTCACTAGTTGTAGTGAGATGGTTTTAATCGATCCTGGGGAGAATCACTGGAAATGTTCCAGGGTGATTAGGAAGACTGAATGTCAGTCGCATGCATTGTCTTTACCCTCAGTGGAGGGAAGCTATGTTGGAAGTGTTCCAAGCTAGATACCGTGACTTACTAGACGATTAAAGGCAAGATACATCGTTACCAAGGATACTACCAAAGAGGCAGTCTGGATAGATATAAGTTCATGAGATGAACTACGTTCCTACCATTGTGTGACAATGGAGTTGTGGCTTATGCCAAGGAACCCCCGTCCCATCAGAAATCCAGATATAATTTTTAAGGCGGTATCACCTGATCATGGAGATGGTTGATCTCCAGGGAGATCGAGGTTAGGAGAGTAGACACAGAGGACAACAACATGGATCCACTCACAAAGGCCTTTTTTCCAGTAGAGACTTTTATGGGATATTTGAGTATGAGATACTTCAACCACAGCTAATTGTTGGGTATGCGATACCACAACAGATGGCCCTGGTGCAAGTGGGAGATTGTTAGTTATATGTATGCCCTAGAGGCCATTACTGTACATACGATGTATATTGTAGTGGATGCTTGGACATAATAGGGAGGACTTTCTTGCTCGACATGATAGTACGCTATCTGGTGGCTCTTTATCTTAACATGTACTCTAATTGTCTCTATGTTACATGTTGATAAAACCCTTAGGATGAGTACTTGACTACCAGGACTATGATGCGGATCATACTAGTAAGGACAGTGTAGTCGCCAAGTACATCTTTCAAATGTTCCTAGTCGTGGGAGTACCGAGACAGGGCATCGATACTCCAGAGTAGACTAGCGTATGCGCTTCTTGACCCATATGATGGGCGATGGATGATCTCATATCCATTGGTGTTTGACATCAGATAAGTTATACGGGTGCTCAGTGTAGACTGGGTACACTGGACGGACTCGCCGAGAACTCCCAGATGGTATTATACCTCACGTCAGATGGCAGTTCTCTGGTGACACTGGTACAGAGTAGTCTGTAGACCCGAGATCCTCATTAAGTCTTGTGTGATTCCCACTTTGCTTTGATTTCCATCATACCACGTCCAAGAGGGTATGCAAAAAGGTGACTTTTGGGTACAGTCCCGAATCACATGGAGGCAATGAGCGATAGGAGGGGATTCGTCTCTCCCGGTATAGGGAGTTGATGTTGTGCTGTGTTCGATTGGTTATAACTGGAAATTCCTGGCCAGGGTTGCTGAGATTTACTGGTTAGTGTTATCAGCAGTTTCTCGAACTGTTATAGACCTCATATTGACACGACTTATCAAGCTACTGGGGTCTGACGTTTACCACCCCTAGGCGAGATATGCGACATATCAGACGACGAGACCGGACTGTACGGGAGTGTTACTGATTGGATTCACAGAAGAATGTACTGGCTTGCTTGTTGATCTTCTGAGCGCTCAATACCTGGGTAGCTGTTACGTTTAGTTGATCGCTTGCAGCTTGTGGGTGTTTGATATGATCATCACCTACTGCCGACGTATTGACGATTCTTTAGAGTCCTACACAGAGGTTTCTTGGCTCAGGCAAAACAGAGTAGGAGCACATATGTGATATGTGCGGGACCGAGAATAATGCGATATGAGATACCATATTCTATTCTCGCGAAATTTGATATCAGCCGGGTCATCGGATCAAGTGTTGATTCGATGAATCGATAATTGAGATATTAGTCGGTTATATGCGATATAGCCGGATTGTTGGATCAAGTGTTGATTTAATAATTTAATGTATAATAATATATATGATATATTAAATTACATTAACTAATATAAGCTCACTAAAAGATTCTTTTTCTTACTCGGGTAATACATTGATATATATGCGATATATGTTAATTGTATTATTTTATTTTGTTACAATAAATATTATATGTGATATATAATATTGTAACATGATGTGGTTATTAATGCAACATGTTTAGTGGAGATTAAACATGGTTAGGGTTTGATTTGGATTAAGATTTTCTATAAGTTTCTAGAAGCTTTCTTTTTTGTTTTGGAAAAGATATTTGTGTTGATATTTTTAAGTGACTCATCTTTAACTCAACCCAAACCCTAGCCCTAGTTAAATCTCTACAAAGGTTAGTTTGACCATGGTTGCATTTCTAACCTTATCATAACTTTCATTATTCATCATAAAAGGATTCACTATTCTTCTTCTTCTTCTTCCTTGATGCAAATCTTTCTTGCTTTGATTTTTGTGATGAAAGTGACTGAGAATAAGAAAACAAATGAGAGAAAAAATCCTACTTCATCATCCTCATCTACCCTTGCCATTTAGATGAGGGTGTTCACTTCATTTTGTGAGTGAGAGCTTGTGTTATTGAAACTTCAAGGTAGATCATCTTTGTTATCAAAGATCGGAAGCAAGCTTGCATCTTTCTCTTCGTAGAGCCACTTGAGAGTTCGGAACACGATGATCGCAGCGAAGGGACCTCAACACGGAGCTTGTGAAGTGAAGGACCAGATCTACAAAGGTTGTAATCCCTCTCACTTAGTGTTAAAGTGTTTAACATGCTTGTTTTCGCCTAATCTCTAGTCTAAGATCTTGGTTTAGGGTTGTTCGGCACGGCTAAATTTTAAATCGGGCATGGTTGATGCCTCGTAGACCCTTGTGCGTATGCCTAGCATCCTTACAACGGGTGGGTTCAAATTGATAAGATAATGACGGGTAGAACTTGACATACGACTTATGATTTGTTGGCCTTCGTCAAGGTCATAAGAGCATAGGGTAAAATTCATATCGGGAGTTTCTAAAGAAACTGAAACTTGCCAGGAATGCACATACCTTCTGGAGTGTGATATCATGAGTGGATTCCTTCACGTTATCATGCGATGAGAGTTGGATCCCGATTCCCACTGATGAGTTGGTTTACTCTTCGGGTGATCCCGATTGATTCTTCTTTCAGTTTGGAGGAGAATTTGACATTACAGTGGGAGGTTTCTTGATTAGATAAAGTGATAACCGTTCTGATCTAGGTTAGAGTGCACGCAGAGTGTTTCTTTTCTCTCTCTCTTTGGCAGCGATCTTTGACCGACCCTAGACTATGACTCAGTGCCCAAGTTGACCGAACCATCTTAAAATACTGGCTTTTGGATTGTCTAAGTTGCATAAGTCCTTGTCACTCCTTCTTTTACCCTTTGCATTTCTCAGAACACCTCGTATCACTATGAACATCCACTTCCATTGGATAGATCCATCGTATGGTTATATACGAACTCGAAAGGACTTCTTCGAGGATGGATCCAGGTTTAGGAGAAATTGAATTGGTTTATTCAATTGTCTTTTATCATCACCTTCTCTCAGGTTGCGAGGGCTCCTTGGTTTAGGAGAGTACACCTATTATGCTTATTGTAAGTCGATGTACAACACCCCAATACTTGTGGGAAGACGGAAAATTTAAAAACGAACTTGTTTAAAGCGTAAACATAGACTAACCGCATGAATCGAAGCTAAACAATAACTAACATAAAACATAGAAGTTAACAACTACTATATAAAGGGATTATACCTAAAGAACCGTGTCCTTCGTCTTTATGAACTCCACCTCCTCCTCGGCCTTCTCGAAGTAGTAGACGATCCACCCGAGAGCTTTATTCCAAGCTTTATCTCTAAACTTGAGGCAACTAGGTTTCTTTAAGTGCTAATCAAGGTACCTAGATGATATAGAGTGAGGGTTATGGTTTAATTAGTCTAACTAATCCTTGTACTCAACACATGAGTGGGGAGGATTAGGGTTTGAAGAGAGAGAGCTTGAGGAGAAAGAAGATGAACATAATAATGAAATGAGAAAATGAGCTATCATAATATATATCAAGCATTATTGTTTTTCAAGAAAAGAAAATAAAATGATTTACAACCATGCTTGATAAATATCTAATGGTGATTCATCTCCATGAGTCATTAAGCATTTATGATGCATTAATGACATGGATGAATCATCCATATGACTCACTAATCTCATTCAATGTATATGCCTCCTAAACCTCTTTGGTCACCATCTTCTAGAAGCTTCTCGCACAATTACGAGAACGCCCCTCCTATCCGTGAAAACACGGAAAAACTTTAGACTGTATAAATCCAATAACCGGATACTAGTAACTGGCTTAAACCAAAGCCGACTAGTAAAAACTGTCCGGATGTCGTACGTGCGTAAACACATGTATGCGTCCGAACCCTTGTTGTAAAACCATACGACCTCTATATCGTTTCGTCTTGAGTAGGGAAACTCTCTGTGTGGGACTCTAGAGACTCGACTACTACGCTGGCAGTAGGTTTAACCACAGACCGCAAGCGGCACTAGCTGTACGTAACGGTCCCAAGGCAGATGTCGATAAGAAGGCCGATGAGGAAACCCATCCGATCTCCTACTGAGTTTGATGTGACAATTTCCGTACAGTCCGGTCTGTTTGTCTAAGACTATCGCATATCGGGCCTAGGGGCGGCAAGCGTAAGTCCCCTAATAGCGGTATAATTCATGTCGGAGCGAAGCCCATTACACCCTGAGAAACTACTGGAACCTACCAGCAAATCTCGCTTGCCCTGGCCAGGGACTTTGCGTAATAGCTCTCTGACACAGCGCGATATCAACCCCCAATACCGGGAGAGACGAATCCTGCCAAACCGCCACTGCCTCCAAGTGATCGGGACTGCACCCAACTGCTACCTGTTTGCACGACTCCTTTGAGCCGTGGTAGGGTAGCAATCTAAGAACAGTGGGACACACTCGAGGCGAAGTAGCAGTGTCAAGTCTGCGGACTATGCTGTACTCATGTCACCTGGGAACTATTCACTGACGACTAGTATAAAACCAACCAACAGTTCCCTGTAAGTCCTATCCGGTGTACCCGTAACCTAACGAGCACCTGCATACTATCTCCAATACGACGTACTGACGGCTGTGGGACAGACCATCTCCCCAACTGGGATGAGAAGCGTACACACTAGTCTACTCCGGAGTATCGATGCCATGTCTCGATAATCCAATGACTAGGGACCTGAATAAGGATGTGCTTGTAGACTACCCAGCCCCCGCTAGTGTGACTGCCATCACAACGCTGGTAGTCAAGCAAGATCCTAAGAGCTCTATTAATACGTATACTCACATATTAAGATAGAAAAACCAAGTAGCATACTACCATGTTTAGCAAGACTGTTATATACATGTGAATATCCCAAGCTTCCATTAAGTAATATACAAACTAGTATGATACAATAATGGCCCCTAGGGCATATACACTAACAATCTCCCACTTGCACTAGGGCCATGTACTGGCATATCGAAGACCGATGATCTCGAGTAGCCTCTCGAACTGAATCTGAGGTAGGGCCTTCTTGAATGGTTCAGCAATGTTCTCTTCAGAAGCAACTCTCCGAACCTCGATCTCTCGACGATCAATGATCTCCCTGATCAGGTGATACCGCCTTAAGATGTGTCTGGACTTCTGATGGGACCTTGGTTCCTTCGCTAAAGCTATAGCTCCGTTGTTGTCGCAATACAGAGGTATTGGATCAATAATGGTAGGAACCACCTGAAGTTCTGTTAGGAACTTCTTCATCCAAACTGCTTCTTTTGCGGCATCGCAAGCAGCTATATACTCCACTTCCATCGTCGAGTCAGCAACGGTGTTCTGCTTGGAGCTCTTCCAGCACACCGCCCCTCCATTGAGGGTGAAGACATAACCTGACATGGACTTGGAATCGTCCTTATCACTCTGGAAGCCGGAATAAGCATAGGCCTCTAACCTGAGGTCTTTTGCACCGTAAACAATGAACATCTGCTCAGTCCTCCTCAGGTACTTGAGAATGTTCTTTACTGCAATCCAGTGCTTCTCCCCTGGGTCTGACTGATACCGGCTTACCACGCTCAGTGCGTAAGCTACATCTGGTCTGGTGCACAACATCGCATACATTATAGAGCCTACCGCAAAAGCGTAGGGTATAATTGACATGCGTTCCCTTTCCAAATAAGTCTTGGGAGACATCTCTTTGGAGAGGGTGATTCCGTGACAAGCCGGTAGATTACCGCGCTTAGAATCTTCCATACTGAATCTTTTCAGTACAGTGTCGATATACCTGGACTGTGAGAGTCCCAACATCCTCTTGGATCTATCACGATAGATCCGGATCCCCAGAATGTAAAAGGCGTCTCCCAGGTCTTTCATGGAGAACCTGTGTGACAAGAATCCTTTGACAGATTGTAGCATAGGAATGTCATTTCCTATCAATAGAATGTCATCCACGTACAAGACGAGGAATACGACACTTCTTGCTACAACTTTACTATATATGCATGGTTCATCTGGATTTTTGATAAAGTCATATTCTTTGACCGTTTCATCAAAACAGATGTTCCAACTCCGTGATGCTTGCTTTAATCCATAAATGGATTTAAGCAACTTGCATACTTTCCCGCTGCTCCCACTCTGATTGAAACCCTCTAGCTGATCCATATAGACGCTCTCTTCTAAATTTCCATTCAGAAAAGCCGTCTTTACGTCCATCTGCCAGATTTCATAATCATGGATGGCAGCAATAGCAAGAAGGACCCGAATGGATTTGAGCATAGCCACTGGAGAAAAAGTTTCATCATAGTCCAAACCAGGTCTTTGACGAAAACCCTTTGCAACAAGTCTAGCCTTATAGGTTTCCACCTGTCCATCTACACCAATCTCTTTCTTGAAGATCCATTTGCATCCTATGGGTTTTACCCCATCTGGAGAAAAGTCCAAAGTCCATACTTTGTTGGTGTACATGGACTCCATTTCAGTCCGCATTGCATCTAGCCATCGTACCGAGTCGCCGCTCTGGATGGCCTGCTGGAAGCCAGTAGGTTCATCATCATCTATGATGCAATCCTCTCTATCCCCATCTATGAGAAAACCGTAGTATCTTTCAGGAGGATGAGACGGCCTACTACTCCTACGGAGGGGTGCGGGAATGTCCTGTTCTTCTTGAACTACTTGTTCTACCAAACTTTCAGTATTGGTTTGTGGTTCTGGAATTTCTTCCAGTTCTATTTCGCTCCCACTTGATTCCTTTTCTAAAAATTGATGTTCTAGAAAATGGGCATTACGAGAAAAAAATACCTTTTGTTCCTCTGCGTAATAGAATAGATATCCCCTGGAGTTCTTTGAATATCCCTCAAACTTACACTTTACTGATCGTGCCTCGAGCTTGTCCACATGCTGCTTTTTGACAAAAGCTGGACATCCCCAAATCTTTATATACTAAAGATGGGGTTTCTTCCCACTCCACATCTGATATGGTGTGGTGGGCACAGTCTTGGTAGGAACCATGTTCAAAAGATATGCCGCTGATTCTAGCGCATAACCCCAGAAAGATCGCAGTAACTCAGCATTACTCATCATGGATCGTACCATATCCAATAGGGTTCGATTCCGTCTCTCCGATACACCATTATGCTGTGGAGTATATGGAGGAGTAAGCTGAGAGAGAATTCCTTTCTCTTTTAGGTAACCTAGGAACTCGGCACTCAAGTATTCACCACCTCGATCAGATCTAAGTGTCTTGATACTTTTGCCGGTTTGGTTTTCTACTTCATTCTTATACTCTTGGAATTTCTCAAAAGCCTCGGATTTATGTTTCATCAGATAAATGAATCCGTATCTTGAGTAATCATCCGTGAAAGTAATGAAATAGGAAAAACCACCTCTTGCATGTGTAGACATTGGACCACATACATCGCTGTGTATGAGTCCTAAGAGCTCGCTTGCTCTTACTCCATGTCCAGTAAATGTTGTCTTTGTCATCTTTCCTTTGAGACAAGATTGACAAGTGTCATAAGTTTGATATTCGAACGAGTCCAAATATACTTCTCTATGCAACTTAGTCGACCTTCTCTCATTGATGTGACCCAGTCTACAATCCCATAAGAAAGCTTTATTTAAATCTGGAGACTTTCTTTTTAGTGTGTTATGGACATTGAAAATTTGGAGTTGGTTTAACACATATATACCGTTTTCCAGTGTACCGGACCCAATCAAACTATGATTAAGGTGGATGTTAACAACACCACTTCGAAACGTGAAATCATAACCTTTATTTGATAACAAGAAAACAGATATGATATTACACGTTAAGCTGGGTACAAAAAAACAGTTATGTAAAACCAAAATGTGTCCACTCGTCAATCCCAGGTGATAATCCCCTACGGACACAGCTCCCATGCTAGCTCCGTTAACAACCATCAGGGTCAAATCGCCTTCCTTCAGCACTCTACGGTTTCTCAGTCCTGCAATGAATTGTAAATATGAGATCCTGATCCGGTATCCAATACCCAGGAAGTAGAGTTGATTGACAGACAATTCTCAATTACAAACACACCTGAAGTCGAAGCCACAGCTTGCTTCGGTTCCTGGTTCTTGGCGTTCCACGCCTTGCAATCCTTTTTCCAGTGCCCTTTCCTGTGACAATGGAAGCACTCATCCTGGCCCACTACCGGTACCGCAAACTTTTTCTTTCCCTTCCCTCCCACCTTACTAACACCTCCTCTAGGTTTGGTGGCGGCCTTCTTCTTCCTTCCTTTGGCCCTAGCCTTGGACCCGGAAGAAAATGCACCGCTAACAAACATAGAGGGTGTTTCCCTTGCTTTCTGCAAGGTGCCCTCTGCACTCCTTAACATGTTCAGGAGTTCCAGAAGTTCAACTTCTTTTCTTTGAATGTTGAAGTTCAGGATAAACTGGGCGTAGATGGAAGGAAGGGACTGGAGAATAAGGTCTGTATAGAGGTTATTATCCAAAGTCATCCCAAGGTCTGCGAGCTCTTCTATATAGCCGATCATCTTTAGGACATGTTCTCCTACCGATGACCCGACAGCCAACCTCGCTCGAAACAAGTTCTTAGAGGTCTCGTATCTTGCTATACGAGATTGCTCTCCATAAAGTTCCTTTGTATGGTGAAATATGGCATCTAGTTCCATATCCTCGTGCCTCCTTTGATGTTCATTGTTCATCGAGGAAAGTACGATGCACTTGGCTTTCGCGCAATCGAAATCCCAGATTTTGCGGATTTCCTTATCCGCATTACTGGATTTTGGACCAGGGACAGCAGGTGCCTTAGCGGTGAGGACGTACCCCAATTTTTCATAGGTCAAAGCCATTTTGACATTCCGCAGCCAATCTTTATAGTTTGGCCCTGTCAGTATATTTTTCTCTAAAAGTAACTTAAGTCCAGTCATTTTCAGGGTCGCTGCAATTAGGAGAGAGAGAAGAAAACACTTTAGCATGATGCTCTTGCAAGTTTAGATTGGTTTTTAGTTTATCTAAACTGGATGGCTCCCGCTGTTTCTCGAATCCTTCCTCAAACCATAAAAAGAGAATTAGCCAGGACTATTCTCACTGTACAATTCTTGCTTAACCGTTCAGCCAGGCTAGTGTCGGTACTTCGAGGGAGGTTTTCCAACGCTTTCGCGAAGTTCCTTAATTTAATAACCTCTTTTCTCTGGGGGTGTAACCCCGCTGACACCTTTCTTGACACCTACTTGGTTTATAGCATTGATCGTTAAGTGACGAATATCCTGATAAGTAGCATATACTCACAGTAGGATCGGGATCCAAATATCATTGTATGATAATGTTGAAGGAATCCTACCAACATTCATCAAACTCCAAATGGTATGCAACTCTTTGCAAATTTCAGTTTCTTTAGAAATTCCCGATATATATTTTTTCCCCATGCTCTTATGTCCTTGGCGTTAGGTCAAAATGTCATAAGTCACATGTCAAGTTCTACCCATCATTATCTTGTCAATTTGAATCCATCCGTATATATCCTTGACGTTCGGCCAAAATGATAATACGACTGTCCCAAACTAACTCATCTATCTATGCAACAAATGAATATCCAGTAGCTACCAAACACTATGCCTTGGCGTTAGGTCAAAATACATAGCTTGAATACTACTGAATACCCAGATGAAATGACGTAGGGCTACGAATGGTTTTGGCGAAACCGTGAACGTAGTGAACTTGATATAACCGAAGGAACCTGATAGTTTTTAAAAGGAGTGGTTAAAGCTCCGCATTTAAAAATATCTGTTTTTAAAATTAACCGAGTGGTTTCTTTTAAATTGTTCCAACAATTAAACTTTTGGTTAATTTCTTTGGATTAAAAATAATGCGTCCCATCATTAACCTATCATTACAGAAAACAACGAAAATACAACGTTATCTTATGCCATCCGCATTCGCCACTGGATCCCGTCATCACCCGTTAGGTTACTTAACTAACGACAGAGCGGGGGATGGGCTAGCGCGGGTGTAAAACATAAGTGACGTCTAAATAGCTATCATATTGTAACATTTTCAAAAATATAAAATATTAATTTGGGGAATTTTTATTATTTAATATTATTTTATTGATTATTTTAATATTAAATGCAAATAAATAGGAAAAATATTAGAAAAATTATGAAAAATTATGGAAAATTCTAAAATAGGGTAAATTAGTGAATTATGACTTTTTTAAGTTTTTGTGATTAGTTTGACACTAATTTAGTGCTAATCGCGATTAAAATCGCTAATCGGGTTTTTTGGCAATTTTGAACAAAACATGCACACACTATTTTTCTACACTTGTGCATTTTTCTTGCCATGAACTTTCATTTGGGTTTACTATTCTTGTAAGAAGGTTAGGGAATTAAAAGAAAAAGGAAAAGAAAAGAAAAAGAAAAGGAATTAAGAATGGAGTTGGTGAGAGACGGTATGGGCATCTTTGACAAACCCTTAGCCATTGTTCTCCTCCTCATTTCTCTCCCTCTCCTTTGGCTCTTGCTGCTGCTGCCACTTCCTCATCTCCCTCCCCTCTTCAACTCCTCTTTTCATCTCCAAAACAACACCAAAACCATACATTGGTTTCATTAAAAATGTGCACAAGCTCGAGATCTACAAGATGGACTAAGAAAGCATGGATTTTGGCCACTAGGGGCAACTCAAGAAAATTCTTGAGTTGCCAATTGAGGTAATTTCTGAACCATTGTCTTAGTTTTAGCATTTCCTATACCCCATGTTAAGATTATATCGATATTGTGTGATATTATAGACTTGATGAAAACCTAGTTAGGGTTTGAGAGAAACTTGAGTTGTAATGTGAAATTGAGCTCAGTAGAGGACTTGTAAACACCCTAGTGCATGAATTGGAACCCAAAACTTGAAGCTAGAACCAGAAATACGGATTTTAGAAACCGATATCGGGGAAATTGTGTAATCTGTGCAGGTTAACTTGAATCTGCTATCACCCCGAGGATCCTAAAATAATATTGAGTGGAAATTGAGATGTGCAGGCACCATAGAGGCAACACCCCAAACCCTAGCCCCCAACTCATCCGTACGGCCGCCAATTTTCCTCTTTTGGCCGCCAATTGCGGACTGGGTCCCACCAATTTTGCTCGTGTTGGTTCTGTAGCTCCTACATTGTTAGTTTAAGCCCCTGGTATTTATAGATTTGTATAAACTGATCTAGGGTAGAATCTGGGATACATTTCGTGAGTTGCTGTTTTGGACTTTAGTTTCCGTATTCCGTATTTTCATTTCTGCATTGGTGTGTTTCGTTTTACCTCGACTATTTGGCATTTATACGACGATATAGAGGATTTGTTGATGGTTTTGAAGGCGTGCCATAGGTTCTCACCTATAGGCCCCCTTATCGTATCGTTTTGGATTTCATGCGCCGTTTTAGCTTGGATTTGGTTTTAATGCGCATATACGATATTTGATGTGTAGGTACCCATGAAGACTTCGGGACGACAAGCAATTGCGTGGTGATGTCCGCAAATGATATTTCAGGTGAGTAGATTATAACTACAGGGGAAAGTCGGGTGGATGGCGTATAGCACCCCCGCAGTCCGTAGTTAGTATATACATATAGTAGATGTGTGATAGTTTTAGTGTGTAGTAGCTTTGTGTTAGAAGTATAATGGATGGTATAGGGTAGAAGTGACTAGTGTAGTTCATAGTCGCGAACCCTAGGATAGAACTTACACCTACACACACACCCTTGCATATTACTTGTACTGGCACGGCATTTGATGATATGGGATGACGTTGGTAATGAGTCGATGATGTGGGCTTGATGACGTGAGATCGGTGATTGGATACGATTCATTGTGGGATATGACTTGTGATCTCTTGCGGGCTTGGGATATGTGTTTACCCCGCATGCATACTGCACTGATGGTATCGTTTGGTGCTAGACATAGAGTAGTACCCCAGGCTATGTGATCTGATGATAGTGATACCTGTTATGTGACGAGATAGTGAGATATTGACCTGTACCCAGCCTTTGGGAATGCCGTACGATGATTACCGTACGAGCCGATATTGATGATAGATCCGCACTCATAACTCGAGGATATCTTACGATATGACATTGAGGCGGGATCACCGACTATATATATATATACATTGGCTCAGATTTAGGTGGTTCCCACACCTACCCCTCCTGATTGACCGGATACTTAGATGTAGTTTGCATAGTAGATACTTTACTGTGGTGTTGACTACTAGATACCTGTATTTTCCTACTGTTCGCATTGCTGGCATATGTTCATTATTATGTTATTCTCATGCTGTTAGGACACCAGCACCATTATCGATGATGCATATGTTTCACGTACACTATTTGCCGACTCACACACTTCATCATCGATAACTGCCATGCCACTACACTGTAGTACTGTTGCATTCCTGATATGATTCTTGCATGGCATATTGTACACATATACCTGTACATCAAATAGTTGATTCTGACTTGATATTCATACTTGATACCTATATCACATTGGATCATTGCATTGTAGCTTACCTATATGTGACATGACTTGATATTCATACTTGATACCTATATCACATTGGATCATTGTATTGTAGCTTACCTATATGTGACATGACTTGATATTCATACTTGATACCCATATCACATTGGATCATTGCATTGTAGCTTACCTATATGTGACATGACTTGATATTCATACTTGATTACCTATATCACATTGGATCATTGCATTGTAGCTTACCTATATGTGACATGACTTGATATTCATACTTGATTACCTATATCACATTGGATCATTGCATTGTAGCTTACCTATATGTGACATGACTTGATATTCATACTTGATTACCTATATCACATTGGATCATTGCATTGTAGCTTACCTATATGTGACATGACTTGATATTCATACTTGATTACCTATATCACATTGGATCATTGCATTGTAGCTTACCTATATGTGACATGACTTGATATTCATACTTGATACCTATATCACATTGGATCATTGCATTGTAGCTTACCTATATGTGACATGACTTGATATTCATACTTGATACCTATATCACATTGGATCATTGCATTGTAGCTTACCTATATGTGACATGACTTGATATTCATACTTGATTACCTATATCACATTGGATCATTGCATTGTAGCTTGCCTATATGTGACATGACTTGATATTCATACTTGATACCTATATCACATTGGATCATTGCATTGTAGTTTACCTATATGTGACATGACTTGATATTCATACTTGATACCTATATCACATTGGATCATTGCATTGTAGCTCATCTATATGTACATGACTTCTGATATGCTTACCTTTATTTATATGTCGCATATGTCATGTTCTGATTATCCGCATTGAGATATGTTATTCCTATGAGCTCGATGTGATGGGAGCCTATGAGCTCGATGTGAGAGGAGCCTATGTGCTCGGAGCCTATGAGCTCGATGTGATGGGAGCCTATGAGCTCGATGTGAGAGGAGCCTATGTGCTCGGAGCCTATGAGCTCGATGTGATGGGAGCCTATGAGCTCGATGTGAGAGGAGCCTATGTGCTCGGAGCCTATGAGCTCGATGTGATGGGAGCCTATAAGCTCGATTGGAGAGGAGCCTATGTGCTCGGGGCCTTTATGGTAGATGGTACATTATATCTCCCTTATCCCCTATTTATTGTTTATGCATTGCATAGATGATGCTTATTGTCAGTGGGTGACAGGTGGACGGGTTCCACATATATACAGACCTGGTTCATATACAGACTGGATTTACACTGATCATACTTTATTTTTATATATAACAGGGTATGAGGGCGCTGTTATATATACCCTTACACCAATATTAGTGGTATGGGACGCTAATATATGTGTATTGATATACTTGATACTTCATCATATTTACTTCATGCAGACATACCCTACACTGATGACATGTTATTACCTGAGTACCTGACACTGCATACATGATTAGATGTTACCTTGCCACCTTATTACACTCAGATGTACTCTTATAGATTATATTACTGATCGTTGACTTAGGTTTATGTCTTGCATTCGGTTTCTACTTGTAGATATTTCTATTCACGAGTTGGCAACTCACCCCCGTTGTGCCACAGTTCTTGTAGGTTCTGCCATACAGGTTTTATTGCGGCATATCTGGCACACTACCTTCTTGCGGGTGATTTGCTCTTGGTAGGTGGATTCTTTCGCATCAAGAACCACCGTTGTATTGTATTTTATTTCATTGTATCTAGAAATTGTCCATCAACCAAAACTTGTATATTGTTTCAGACCTAGACTTTAGTGATGTATTATTCGACCTTAGAGTCGCGCTTAGTAGTATTGCGGTTTCTTGTTGTTTGAGCTTTCTTTTGGGTTTGATCCTCGCCACTTGGCGTTGTATATTATTGTTGCATGTGTGGTTGTGACCGTCTATTGACGAAGAGCTAGCTCCCGCTTGGGGATGCCTTTATCGTTGCATATATATTGTCATTCTTGTTGTACCCCATTCGGGGCCAATTTTACAAAAGAAACTCTGCCGAAATTTTTAGAAAAGACTATACTGTTTTTAAATTGCATATTCGGCTTAGTTATTTAAAAACCTTGATTGTTAAACATGTAGTTCTTTACTTATTCTTAAAAAGGGTTTTAGATTTCTGGGTTTTCGGCTTACTTAGTCGCGTTACGCCTGTAGACGTTACGTGGTTAAGTGCCGGTCACGGGCCAAACTTTGGGTCGTGACACATATATAGATATTGTACATTCGTCAGACGCAATAATAGGCATTCCGGATCTTATATGAACTTTATTGGATTTGCAAACAATCAGCGTTTGTTTAGAGCCTGCAACAAAAGACGGATTACACAGTTGTGATGAATAGCCATTACCCCACCCTAGACCCCTACGGGTACGGCAAACTACCCGCCAAATACCCGAAGTGAAGCGGTCTCCCTCAACAAAGTAAGTAGGCCACTAAACACTTCAAAGTACCCGGTAGATTGTGCACCCCACCTTGGGTCTATCCTAGGAGCAAAAACAGTAAAATGAAATAATACAACGGTGGCTACAACCGCAACCTGGATGTGCCCCGTAAAATAATATGTCACGACCCGAGAAATTCGACTCGTGACCGGCACTTAACCACGCAACGTCTACAGGCGCAACGCGGCTAAGTAAGCCGAACCCAGAAATCAAAACCAATAAATATAGAGTGATTTAAAACATTTGGTAAAAGCAATAGTAAATGTCTGAAAAAACTTCCATTTATTTAGTAGAAATCCCTTTTTAGTTCAAAAGTTATGAGTTTTATAATTTTGGTAACATTTCCTTTTTAAAACATCAGCCCCGAAAGTCGGGTAAAAGTAAGGTGTAGCGGAAATAACAAGTGACATGAATAAAGCATCACAATATGATATACGACGCCGTAGCGAAGAATACACAGTAAAACAAGGACAATATCATAAAAGATGAGCTGCATAAAGTAACATCGGCTCACATGCGAGCTCGACACCAGAATATAAAATCATACATATCGTCCTCACAACTGTCTCTAAGTCAATACAGAAGGTAGATGGAGAGTACTAGATACATCAATATACAACTGAAAGATAACAGATACCGTACGAAACCCACCTAAACAGCAAAAAGGCTATCTCTGCTCAAAAGGGGTATCTGTGCCAAAAGATGCGATAACAGCCAGCCGTGACTACTCCCAAGGGCAACCTGCAAACACTGTGGCACAACGGGGGTGAGTTGCCAACTCGTGAATAGAGATAACATATAAAGGTGATCGCAGGCATGCACATATAGCGTGGCTCTACTAATGCCAGCAGATGATATCAATACATATCAACAGTGGATACTAAATAATGCATGTACTCTAACAGGTAAATGCCACAGGATGAGATGTATAGTAATCAATACTGAGTATAGGATAAATAATATCTACATGGACTATGTCAACATGGAAAGCAATGATCGGTGCCTCAAACTGCACCCAAATCCCACATATACTCAGGCGCCGGCACACCCATTAGGTACTCGCCCGCCTCCAGGCTCAATCGGCAAATCCCATCGATCATCTCGCCGAGGGGAACCATACCGGGCCCACCACGAACCCGCAAACGGAACATCCACTCCTCGAATCGGGTTTTAAGCACACGTCTCAGCACCGAGAAAACGCGTGGTGGACACACCAAAATATCATATCATGAGGTACCGGGTTTTTCAAAATAGCATATCTTTCCTTAAATAATTCCACGGTCCTCAAAACAGAAATCACATGAAAATCCAATACCAATAATAAATCCAATGCGAGGTACAATATACATCAATCCATGGTATGGGTATAAGGGGAAAACCTCTTTTTAAAGTAGTTTCATTTCCGGTTTTAAAAGATGTCATGCGGCTCCCAATATACATGAAAATCATATCAAATCACATATGAGGCGAACTATAGCAATATAATCATGGCAGCTCTATAGTGGGTGTGGCATGGCAATTACTAACGGTGTGTGTGTAGCATGTAAATAGTGCCCGTGCAACATAAACCGTTAGCAATAGTGCGGTGTTCTATCAGTTCTAAGCAATATATATATCAACACAGCAGAGAATGCAATATGCGATGACAGTCTATGGGATGCATGCAACATATAATAATAAAGTCCTATCAGCCCTGACGTATAACGTCATGCGGGAGATATCCCCGTAGATGTGAAATCTACTCACCGTGTCTCGCGCTAAGTGTATCCAACCACTTGCTTGCCCTTCTTTGCGGCGTCCGTCTCTCTGGCCTGCGAACCTAGAATCACATATACACATCACACATAAGCTTAAGTCACAAAACGCGACATTATAATCCAACAAGAAACCCGTGTCGCAAACCAATCGCGCGTGTGCGCGATACGCTAAAACGTGTACTCACGCGCCACGAAACTACCCCGACGCGCCGCGATACGCAGAAACCAAACCTACTCACGTATCACGCGTGTCGCGAAGGTTTAGAAAAACGGCAAAACAGGTATTTGGTCCCAGATTTTCCTACAGAATTGATCTTACAAAAATATAAATATCAAAGGACCCTACACACTGGAATACACCTACAGAACCCAAAAACACCCAAAACCCTTCCTGTCTGGCCGCAATTTGCGGCCATAATGGCGGTTTTGGCGGCCGGAGTGGGGAGTCAGGGGGTCGGGTTTCACCTATGGCATCAGCTCTACTCCACTATGCCACAGTCCTCTCAAAATCATTCTGCACTCACCGGGTCAATAGCAGTTCCAGAAAACTCACATTTTGCCCAAATACGACATTTGCATCAAGCATGAAACTGGTGGTATTTTAGTGTAATAGGGGTTGGACTAGGTTTACATGGTCACAACAAACCTCAAGCATCCTACTGGAACTAATCTACACCTCATTAGCACAAAGTTCACACTAAACACCCCATATCGCACTAAAACACACAAAAATCCCTTAACCGATGCAAAACTACACTAACTAGGCAAACTAGTGAAGCAAGATAGGAATTATACCTCATACTTAACCCTATGAAGCTGGAGGAAGATGAAGAAGTGGAGGGAAGAAGCTGCAGTTGTTGCTGTTGCTGTCTCACTGCTGCTGCTGCTGATCTCTGCTGCTGCTGCTACTTCTTGCTGCTGCTGCTATTTCTCATGCTGCTGCTGCTGCTTCCATGTTGCTGCTGCTGCTTCTGGTTCAGGTAAGAGTGTGTGTGTGTGTGAGTGTGAGGGTTATGAGAGAAACAAAGAAAAGAAATGAGAGGAAATAATTGCTTCCAATTGTCAACCCTCTCTCTCTCTCATTAATTGCAAGCATGGCTTGCCATGATGCACTCTCCCTCTCTCTCACTCACAAGTCAACACATAAAGAACTAATTCAAAATAAAGTAACCTTTTTAACTAATAAAAACCCAATTAAGAATCCCTAAGACTTAATCCTAAAATTAACCCACCATGGTTAATAATTATTGTATTTACTTGATTTAAAAACCCTAGTTTACATGCACATGTGTGTGCAAGCCTAGGAAAATTTTGGAAAAATGTTTATTAAATTAGGAAAAATATTTAAAACACAATTTGGTAAACTTTTTATTAAAAATCATTATTTAATTATGATTATTCACTAACCCTTATCCTAAGGTGTTACATAATATTACAACATATTACAATTACATCGAATGAATTAATATAATAACCCATCACAAAACCCGGCTAATCATCACAACAGTCCAATACAGTTCACATCCATAAACAATAAAAACCATTACAATAATGTGCAACCCCCTGCCAACCGACATACTAGCAGTTAGGGGAGGTTTACGAACACATTATACAAACACAGATATAATCATATTAGCAAACATCATAAAATTTCGATCGAACAAACGCTTTTAGATTCTACTCCAATACTTCTCTGTGAACCTGAGATCTTAGCAGAAAATAAAACATCCCAGAAACATCACTGTTAACACCTAGGAGTTACTGAACAAATTTGGGCCGACTCGGCCGCGGATCCTTGGCGGATCGCATGGATCCGCCGCGGTTCCGCGGTAAGATGGCCGAGTTAGGAGTCCAAATTTCTTCAGCATCCCTAGTTTTTCCTGCTTATTATTCTGAAGCACCCTGAAAAATTTTTAGAGCCAGTTTAAAATTCGACAGCAAGTGTGATAATCGACGATGTTTCCGGTTCCTTTTTGCGTTCGAAATTCTTACGACTTTGCAAATGAGTTATTTATTGTTTAGCGAGGCTCTGATACCACTGTAAGTCGATGTACAACACCCCAATACTTGTGGGGAGGCGGAAAATTTAAAAACGAACTTGTTTAAAGCGTAAACATCGACTAACCGCATGAATCGAAGCTAAACAATAACTAACATAAAACATAGAAGTTAACAACTACTATGTAAAGGGATTATAACTAAAGAACCGTGTCCTTCTTCTTTACGAACTCCACCTCCTCCTCGGCCTTCTCGAAGTAGTAGACGATCCACCCGAGAGCTTTACTCCAAGCTTTGTCTCTAAACTTGAGGCAACTAGGTTTCTTTAAGTGCTAATCAAAGTACCTAGATGATATAGAGTGAGGGTTATAGTTTAATTAGTCTAACTAATCCTTGTACTCAACACATGAGAGAGAAGGATTAGGGTTTGAAGAGAGAGAGCTTGAGGAGAGAGAATATGAACATAATAATGAAATGAGAAAATGAGCTATCATAATATATATCAAGCATTATTGTTTTTCAAGAAAAGAAAATAAAATGATTTACAACCATGCTTTATAAATATCTAATGGTGATTCATCTTCATGAGTCATTAAGCATTTATGATGCATTAATGACATGGATGAATCATCCATATGACTCACTAATCTCATTCAATGTATATGCCACCTAAACCTCCTTAGTCACCATCTTCTAGAAGCTTCTCGCGCAATTACGAGAACGCCCCTCCTATCCGTGAAAACACGGAAAAACTTTAGACTGTATAAATCAAATAACCGGATACTAGTAACTGGCTTAAACCAAAGCCGACTAGTAAAAACTGTCCGGATGTCGTACGTGCGTAAACACACGTATGCGTCCGAACCCTTGTCGTAAAACCATACGACCTCTATATCGTTTCGCCTGGAGTAGGGAAACTCTCTATGTGGGACTCTAGAGACTCGACTAGTACGCTGGCAGTGGGTTTAACCACAAACCGCAAGCGGCACTAGCTGTACGTTACGGTCCCCAGGTAGATGTCGATAAGAAGGCCGATGAGGAAACCCATCCGAACTCCTATTGAGTCTGATGTGACAATCTCCGTACAGTCCGGTCTGTTCGTCTAAGACTATCGCATATCGGGCCTAGGGGGCGGAAAGAGTTAGTCCCCTAATAGCGGTATAAATCGTGTCGGAGCGAAGCCCATTACACCCTAAGAAACTACTGGAACCTACCAGCAAATCTCGCTTT
This sequence comes from Agapanthus africanus, assembly GCA_030015575.1. Lineage (NCBI taxonomy): Eukaryota > Viridiplantae > Streptophyta > Magnoliopsida > Asparagales > Amaryllidaceae > Agapanthus > Agapanthus africanus. The sequence continues at coordinate 175,752,807 of JASDDO010000010.1, forward strand.
CCCTGGCCAGGGACTTTGCGTAATGGCTCTCTGACACAGCGCGATATCAACCCCCAATACCGGGAGAGACGAATCCTGTCTAACCGCCACTGCCTCCAAGTGCTTGGGACAGCACCCAACTGCTACATGTTTGCACGACTCCTTTGAGCCGTGGTAGGGTAGCAATCTAAGAACAATGGGACACACTCGAGGTGAAGTAGCAGTGTCAAGTCTGCGAACTATGCTGTACTCATGTCACCTAAGAACTGTTCACTGACGACTGGTATAAAACCAACCAACAGTTCCCTGTGAGTCCTGTCCGGTGTACCCGTAACCAAACGACCACCTGCAAACTATTTCCAGTACGACGTACTGACGGCTGTGGGACAGACCATCTCCCCAACTGGGATAAGAAGCGTACAAACTAGTCTACTCCGGAGTATCGATGCCCTGTCTCGATAATCTAACGACTAGGGACCTGAATAAGGATGTGCTTGTAGACCACCCAGCACCACTAGTGTGACTACCATCAGAACGCTGGTAGTCAAGCAAGATCCTAAGAGCTCTATCAATACGTATACTCATATATTATGATAGAAAAACCAAGTAGCATACTACCATGTTTAGCAAGACTGTTATATACATGTGAATATCCCAAGCTTCCATTAAGTAATATACAAACTAGTATGATACAATAATGGCCCCTAGGGCATATACACTAACACTTATTGGATAGTCTTATTCCAAACCATAGGCAGGTGCCGAAAGGTAGGAAAGAAGAAAACCAATTAGCCTAAGTAGGGTGTACAGAAGGTAATAAGTAATGAAAAAATAAAGGGATTAGAAAGAGGGCAAAGTAAATTGCGACTGCTATCATTCATGACCAAACCGCGTACTTCATCGCCACTCCTACTTCACCTTTGCTTTTTTCCCTAGTTCGGGAGAAATAGAATAAGGTATTATTCAATTGTATTTTATCATCACCTTATCTCAGGTTATGAGTAATCCTAGGATTAGGAGAGTACACCTATTATTCTTACTGAATAGTCTTCTTCCAAACCATAGGCTGGTGCCGAACGGTAGGGAAGGAAGAAAACCGTTTAGCCTAAAGGGGGTGTACAGAAGATAATGAATAAAGACAAATAAAGGGATCTGGAGAGATGGCAAAGAAATATACGGTTATAGTCATGAATTGGATTATGGAAGAGGCATTACTAGGAATACCAGGATACCCCTACGAAACATTTTTCATGTTTCGGTTTCACTGTCCATTGTTAAAAGGAAAACTGATTTCCCGATTAGATACTTACTCCAGGGTATGTATTTACCAGGTATGATTCTCACATCTGTATGGTTTTACAGATGATGAGTGGGAGTAAGTTATTGGGAATAAGGTGATCATCCCCATTATATCGGAATTCGTTGTAATTGGTGATATTTGAGGAAGTCGCCTGGGTTTTCGCCGGACGGCAAGTATTTGGTTTTGAGTATCCGTTGTTGTGCACCAATTTCAAACTGATATATCTATACGTTTATTTTTATAAAGTGAGATATAACTTTTTGAAATTATGTCCTTGACATTTACCTATATCAGTTGACGATTGAGTAATGAGCATTGAACAACGGAGTAGTTCTTAACCATAAGTACAGTTTTCAACCTACGATGCATAGGTTTCGAGTTATTCGACTCAGGCGACTCATACAGAGTATTGTATGCTGTCCAGTGTCCATCAGGACAAAGGGGTTGGTCCTCATACTATGTTCTGTTTACTTGTGACTTCTCTAGTTTTTAGACAAGTGTTTCTTACAAATACAATGTCTAAGTTTTGAGAAGTTATAGGTATAAGAATAAAGTAGAGAACCAAGTGTCGCAAGTATCGGGATTCTTCAAGGTGATCGAAGATATAGATACTTGTGATTGGTATTCAGTTGATAGTAATGTTTTTGAGAAACTTGTTTCTCTTTTAGGTTACTCATAATTGGATGCATTCCTAAGTTGAGTAATGATGATTACCCTCTCTCCATTAAGTTGATATGCACTGGAGACATCCGGATGATTTGAATCTGGTTCCAATTAAATAAGTGCCAAAGTTTCTATATTGGATATAGAATGGTTCATATCTTAACGATGTTAAGGTACAGGGAGTTGTCCGGCTTATGCTTAAAACCAAACTCTGGATAACTCAAGGCACGTTTCTGTAATGGCAGTTTACGGGTTGGCCCATGCTATGATGAGGGTTGATTTTTTACTATTTGGATGATCAATGGTGATATTGTTCTTGACTCGCCACAGTTTTAGTAAAATGAATTTTTTCAGAAAACAGTAGTGGGAGTATGGTAGAACTGGAAGAGATTCCAGAACCGCAAACGATTATGGAAAATTTAATAGGACCTAAAGATTCAGTCAGGTTTGACATTCTATTGGCCACTCCGCAGATATGGTGGGTAACCTCAGGCACCCGAGAGGTACTCCGGTAGCCTCAAGGACGGTGACAGGGAGGTTCTTGTTTACCCAGACTTGACACTACTGTTGTTCCAGACTATGAGACCCGGCAGGAGGTTAAGTATAGCATCGTTCTAAACTAGCTTTAGAAGTGCACGTATATATTATTCTGCCAGAGGGTTGTTGTGGTCAGTAGGAGCAGCGGAAGCATAGTGGGCAAGTAGCTTATGTCTATTTATAGACTAGAGCAAATATAGCGGAGATAGATCATTTAATTTTGATGTGATAGTCATAGCTTTGACTTCATCAGAATAGGGGATGGATCTGTTAAGAAGGTAGTAGGGTGTGATATCCTGGTATTTGGATGACATACACAGAGTAGGAAGTCAAATTCCTATAATACGATCGATTATACTTTGGTTGTCACACAGTTGTTTCTCTACATAGGATATGGATATAATATCAGACATTCTGGTTACTAGATCTATGGTTTTAGATCTAGATTTGAGTAGTTTTCCAATCGGGGTACTTTGACAGTATTCTAAAAGTATTTAGAATAGATGACTCCTGGAATGGTGGTGTACCTGCAGGTGAAGGAGTCACCCTCTCTAAAGGTGTCTTACAGACTAAAGGGGAGAGGGATGTACATGATTGGCAGATCACTTGCTTAGGCAATTGAGTCAATCATGAGATGTCAAGTACCATACCAGATGTTGTTTTTGCACTAGATGCAATAAGTTAAGATATTAATCCAATCCTGGAGAAACATTCGGAGGCAGTTTTAGAACATAAGTAAATATTCTACGGATTTGATAACGGCAGCCTCCTTCGGGAGACGGTTATCATTCCAGGCTTCCAAAGGTGACATGGATGACAGAGTGATTGTCAGAGTTATAGTTTTCCCTCTGACGAGGGGCAGTATTATGGACAGGTGGTCCAAGAGGATACTATGGGAAGCATGGTGCAGGATACTAATTAGTTTCAGTTGTCGATACAGTCTAAGAAGTTTGGATTTGGAGTTTATTTATGAATTATGTCCCATCAGATATACAGACATATTCTAAGACAGGTATTACTCAATTCGGGAGATGGCTTTCTCCGTGAACTTGAGATTAAGTGTCACGACCCGAGAATTCGACTCGTGACCGGCACTTAACCACGCAACGTCTACAGGCGTAACGCGGCTAAGTAAGCCGAACCCAGAAATCAAAACCAATAAATATAGAGTGATTTTAAACATTTTGTAAAAACAATCGTACATGTCCAAAAAAAAAACTTCCATTTATTTAGTAGAAATCCTTTTTAAGTTCAAAAGTTATAAGTTTTATAATTTTGGTAACATTTCCCTTTTAAAATATTAGCCCCGAAAGTCGGGTAAAAACAAGGTGTAGCAGAAATAACAATTGACAAGAATGAAGCATCACAATATGATATACGACGCCGTAGCGAAGAATACACAGTAAAACAAGGACAATATCATAAAGATAAGACTGCATAAAATATAGTCGGCTCACATGCGAGCTCGACACCAGAATATAAAATCATACATATCGCCCTCACAACTGTCTCTAAGTCAATACAGAAAGGTAGATGGAGAATACTAGATACATCAATATACAACTGAAATATAACAGATACCGTACAAAACCCACCTATCAGCAAAAGACTATCTCTGCTCAAAAGGGGTATCTGTGCCAAAAGATGCGGTAACAGCCAGCCGCGACTACTCCCAAGGGCAACCTGTAAACACTGTGGCACAACGGGGGTGAGTTGCCAACTCGTGAATAGAGATAACATATAAAGGTAATCGCAAGCATGCACATATAGCGTGGCTCTACTAATGCCAGCAGATAATATCAATGCGATGTGGCAGTATGCATAATAATAATGCCAGTCCTCTATCAGGTGATATACTACAGGATGAGATGTGATAATGAATGCTGAGCATGGGGATATAGTATCTACGTGAAGTATCGAGGTGGACTACATAAGTATGTATGCACCATAAATCCCAACATCTCAAAACGCCGGTACTCCATCGGCCCTCATATCCTGTATATTCCTGAAAATCCCGAGTGCCCAACATCGGCACCCAAATATCATAAATACTCGTGTCTAGCATCGACACGCAAAAACATCCTGTATCGGCCTCCGTCAATCCGGGTCAGCCCTCTCTCAAGTATATACCGGGAATCCGTCAGTCCGGGTCATCCCTCTATCAATATATCGGGCGTCCGTCTGTCCGGGTCAGCCCTATATCAATCCGTCGGGCATCCGTCAGTCCGGGTCAGCCCTCTATCAATCCATCGGGCATCCGTCAGTCCGGGTCAGCCCTCTATCAATCCGTCGGGCATCCGTCAGTCCGGGTCAGCCCTATATCAATCCATCGGGCATCCGTCAGTCCGGGTCAGCCCTCTATCAATCCATCGGGCATCCGTCAGTCCGGGTCAGCCCTCTATCAATCCGTGCCTCAAGCACCGAGAAAATACGGGGCGACGCCCCAAAGTATCATATCAAGGGAACCGGGTTTTTAAATGGTTACTTATTTAAAAAGGCCACGGTTCCCAAATCCAGAAATAATATGAAATCCCAACAATAATACAAGTAACTGTGATGTGATAGGTGTATCAAATATGTATATCAAGTCATGTCACATGAGAATGAACTACAATGCAATGATCCACTATGATATAGGTATCAAGTATAAAATTCCAAGTCATGTTACATGTATAGATGAGCTATAACAATATACGACAGTATGATCATGGCAGTTCTATCAGTTCTAAGCAATGTATATATATATATCAGGGTATGCAATATGCTATGACAATCCATGGTATGGTATATGCAGTACATACAATAAGGTCCTATCAGCCCTGACGCATAACGCCATGCGGGCGATATCCCCGTAGATATGAAATCTACTCACCGTGTCTCGCGCTAAGTGTATCCAACCACTTGCTTGCCCTTCTTCGCGGCGTCCGTCTCACTGGCCTGCGAACCTAGAATCACAAACACATCACACATATAAGCTTAATTTTACCAAAAACGCGACATTACGGTCAAGCTAGAAACTCGTGTCGCAAGCTAGTCGCGCGTGTGTGCGATACGCTAAAACGTGTAATCACGCGCCACGAAACTACCCCGACGCGCCGCGATACGCAGAAACCCAAACCTACTCACGTATCACGCGTGTCGCGAAGGTTTAGAAAACGACAAAATAGGTAACTGGTCCCAGATTTTGATACAGGAAAGATATTGCAAAACTAAATATACCAAAATAACTCCCAGACAAACAGAGACCCACACCCCAAACCCCAACCCAAATCTCCCCAATCTGGCCGCAATTTGCGGCCAGAATGCCCATTTCGGCGGCCAGACTTGGGAATTGGGTCCCCAGGTTTGGTTTGTGCACTCTACACCACACATACATGCTACAGTAATCACTAGTTTCGTTCTGAAAAGTCTCGGGTAGTAGCAGATCCAGAAAGCTCAAATTGTGCACAAATACGACATTTTGCATCTAATAGGAAAACTGGTGGTATTTTAGTGTAATTGGGGTTAAACTAGGTTACTATGGCCTCAACAACTCACTAATGGCCTACTGAAACCAAATCTCACCTTATTAGCACAAAGTTCTCACTAAACACCCCATATCGCACTAAAACACACTCAAATCCAATAACCGATGCAAAACTACACCAACCAAGCTAACTAGGGAATAAGTTTTGAAAATATACCCATACTTAACCCTAGGAAGCTGGAGGAAGCAGAAGAAGTGAAGAGAAGGGGCTGCACTGGGTGATGAGGCTGCTGCTGCTCACTGAAATGCTTGCTGGTGCTGTTGCTGAATACTGCTGCTGCTGCTTCTTCTCCTGCTGCTGCTGCTTCTGGCTTCTCCTGCTGCTGCTGTTGCTTCTTCTCCTGCTGCTGTTGTTGCTTCTTCTCCTGCTGCTGCTGTTGGGGTGTGAAGAGGTAAGTGTGTGTGTGTTGTGAGTGTTTTGAGAGAACAAACAAAAATGAGAGAGGAAAACAATCATCACTCAAGGGTCAACCCCTCTCTCTCTCTCCTCATTAATGCAAGCATGGCTTGAGCCATGATGCCTACTCCCTCTCTCTCACAAGTCAACACATAAAAGAAAACCAATTCAAATTAAAGTAACCCCCTAATTAGCTAATTAAACTTATTTAAGAAACCATAACACTTTAACCCTCAAGATTAACCCACCATGGTTAATAATTATGGAATTAACTTAATTTAAAAAAAAAACCCTAGTTTACATGCACATGTTTGTGCAAGCCTAATAAAATTTTGGAAAAATATTTATTAAATTAGGAAAAATATTTAAAACCCAATTTGGTAAACTTTTTATTAAAAACCATTATTTAATTATAATTATTCACTAACCCTTATCCTAAGGTGTTACAATCTCTCCCCCTTAAAGAAATTCGTCCCCGAATTTCAAAGATCTAACTAAGGTTACCTTCAAAAAGATGGGGATACGTCTTCCTCATCTCGCTTTCGGTCTCCCAAGTGACCTCCTCACGGTTCTGACCACGCCAAAGTACTTTAACTGATGGAATGTCCTTCGATCTCAACTTCTTCACTTGTCGATCCAAGATCATCACCGGCTGCTCTGTATAGGAAAGATCATGCTCAAGCTGGATCGTCGGATGCTGAATCGCATGCGAAGGATCATGAAGATATCTGCGGAGCATCGAGACATGGAATACGGGGTGCATGTCTGCAAAGCTGGGCGGAAGGGCTAATCGGTAAGCTACTGCACCAACACGCTCGAGGATCTCGAAGGGGCCCACAAATCTGGGACTGAGCTTCCCCTTCTTCCCAAACCTCATCACACCTTTCATTGGGGAGACCCTCAAGAAAACATGATCACCAACGGAAAACTCAAGTCTGCGTCGTCGACGGTCTGCATAAGCTCTCTGCCTACTCTGCGCTGCTCTCATCCTATCGCGAATCAAATGGATCTTCGCGGTCGTCTCCTCAACGATCTGTGGCCCTAAGACACTGCCCTCTCTGAGCTCTGTCCAACAAGTAGGCGACCTGCATCTCCTCCCATAAAGAGCCTCAAATGGTGCCATCTGAATGGTCTCCTGGTAGCTGTTATTGTAGGAGAACTCTACCAAGGGCAAATGATGATCCCAGCTACCTCCGAAATCTAGTACACAAGCTCTGAGCATGTCCTCGAGAGTCTGAATGGTCCGCTCTAACTGTCCGTCGGTCTGCGGATGAAAAGCTGTGCTGAAACTCAAGCGAGTGCCCAAAGCCTCCTGAAGCCTCTGCCATAGTCTACTGGTAAACTGGGTGCCTCTGTCGGACACAATGCACGTCGGTACTCCGTGTAGTCGCACTACCTCATCAATATAGATCTGGGCATACTGAGTAAATCCGAAAGTCGTCTTCACCGGTAGGAAGTGAGCCGCTTTCGTCAAACGATCCACGATCACCCAGATGGAGTCATACCCCCGACTAGTCCTGGGTAGACCCACCACGAAATCCATCGAAATCTGTTCCCATTTCCACTCCGGAATGGGTAACGGCTGTAGCTCTCCCGCAGGCCTCTGGTGCTCAGCCTTGACTTGCTGACAAGTCAGGCATCTCGATACAAAATCTACAATGTCCCTCTTCATTCTGTCCCACCAGTAAACATCTCTCATATCATGATACATCTTGGTGGAACCGGGATGGACGCTATATACCGATCGATGTGTCTCCTCAAGAATCTCACGCCTCAGTCCCTCAGCATCAGGTACGCACAGTCTGACTCCAAACCGTAGTATCCCCTGATCATCGATCACGAACTCGAAAAATCTGTCCTGTCCCATCTGTGCCATGATCTCTGAACATCGGTCATCACTGAGCTGTGCCTCACGTATACGATCAATCAACTGTGGGCGTGCACGGACGTGCGCTATCTGTCCTCCAATCGGCGTGAACTCAAACTGTACTCGACTGTCGCATAATATCTGCCAATCTGCGGATGACTGCTCCTGTACTGCGCTCAAACAAGATAAACGACTCCCGGGCCTCCTGCTCAAAGCATCCGCCACCACATTTGCCTTGCCCGGGTGATATAAGATCTCGCAGTCGTAATCCTTCACTAACTCCATCCATCGACGCTGTCGAAGGTTCACGTCCCGCTGCTGGAATATGTATTTCAGACTCTTGTGATCCGTAAATATCTGGCACGACTCACCGTATAAGTAATGTCGCCAGATCTTAAGTGCGAAGACCACTGCTGCCATCTCCAAATCATGAGTGGGGTAGTTCTGCTCGTGCTTCTTCAATTGTCGCGAGGCATACGCGATCACCCTATCATGCTGCATAAGAACGCATCCCAATCCCACTCGAGAAGCATCACAAAAGACCACAAATCCGCCCGATCCGGAAGGTAAAGATAACACCGGTGCCGTCGTCAGCCGTGCCCGTAACTGCTGAAAGCTGTGCTCGCACTCCTCCGTCCAAATGAAAGGAACTCCCTTCCGGGTCAACCCGGTCAACGGTGTAGCAATACGTGAGAAGTCCTGCACAAAACGCCTGTAGTAACCGGCCAATCCCAAAAAGCTGCGAATCTCCGTCACCGATGTGGGTCTGGGCCAACGCTGAACGGCCTCGATCTTCCTCGGGTCCACACATATACCGTCTCGCGAAATCACGTGACCCAAGAAGTCCACGCTGTCCAGCCAAAAAGCACACTTGGAGAATTTCGCATAAAGCTGGTGCTCCCTCAATGTCTGCAATGTAATCCGCAAGTACTGCTCGTGCTCGTCACTACTCTGGGAATACACCAAGATATCGTCAATGAAGACTATGATGAACAGATCCAAATAAGGCCGGAAAATACGGTTCATCAAATCCATGAAGGCTGCTGGCGCATTGGTGAGTCCGAACGACATCACCAAAAACTCGTAATGGCCGTAGCGCGTACGGAAGGCTGTCCGGGGAATGTCCTCCTATCGAACCCGTAGCTGATGATAGCCCGATCGTAAATCGATCCTCGAAAAGTACCCTGCCCCCTGAAGCTGGTCGAACAAATCGTCGATACGCGGCAAAGGATACCTGTTCCGCACTGTCACCCTGTTCAGCTGGCGGTAGTCGATACAAAGACGTAAGCTGCCGTCCTTCTTCCTGACGAACAGGACTGGAGCACCCCAAGGAGAAACACTGGGTCGAATAAGTCCCTTGTCCAGCAAATCCTGTAACTGACCCTTCAGCTCATGAAGTTCCGCCGGGGCCATCCGATAGGGCGGTATAGAAATAGGCCCCGAACCAGGAACCAAATCAATACAGAAAGAAATGTCGCGCTCGGGCGGCAACCCAGGGAGCTCGTCAGGGAACACATCACGAAACTCGCTAACAACCGGAACCTGATCCAATGGAACCTCTGTAGCGCGAGCATCGCAAACATAGGCGAGAAATCCCTGACATCCCTTCCTCAAAAGCTGTCCAGCGCGAAATGAAGAAATCACACTGTGAGGGGCGGCACCACGGTCCCCCAACACAACAAAAACCGACTCGCCGGGGAAACAGAATCTAACTGTCTTCTCGCAGCAGTCCACAGAAGCATAGCACGTGGCTAACCAATCCATGCCCAACAGAACGTCGAAGTCCAACATCTCCAGAAGGATCAAGTCGACAGGCAACTCTCTCTCGCCAATACAGACGATACAGGATCGGAACACGTGCCTAGCAACAAACGACTCTCCCACAGGAGTAGTCACCACAAGCGGCTGATCAAGCAACCCGGACTCTCTACCCAAATTCGGCACAAAGTGCGTGGATACGTACGAGTGTGTGGATCCGGGGTCGAACAGTACATGTGCATCAACTGAACATACAGGGAGGATACCTGAAACCACTGCATTGGACGCCTGCGCGTCCTGATGTGTCAAAGCAAAAACCCTCGCCTGCCCACCACCTGCGACTAGCTGCCCTCTGCCTCGGTCACCTCGCCCTCTCTGAGCAACTCCTCCACGCCCACGACCTCGCTGTGTAAGAGTCTGGCACGGAGCAACGGTAGGTACGATAGGCAACGCTCTCTGGGGTGGTGAAAGTGGTAATGTGACATGCGGTGCTGTCGCCTCGGTCCGGGGTAACTCAGGACAATCCCGTACACGGTGGTAAGAACTCCCACAGCGAAAACATCCTGACGACGGCCGCTGACCATCCTGGGAATAAGAACTGAATAACCGGCCCCGCCCTGAATCTCTGCTGCCTGCAATACGTCTATCACGGCGCCGAAAAGGCTGTCTCTGTGCTGAAGTATCCGCACGAGCTCTCTTCGGCCCTGGGAGTGCCGAAGTCTCAACAAGGTGCTCCTCGACCACTAGGGCTGCGTCTACCGCTGCTGCGTAGGTCTCGTAGTGCTGCGCGCTGATCGCGAGGAACACTGGTGAAATCAAGCCTCGAACAAATCTCCGGACTCGCAACTCCTCGGTGGCCACTAAATGTGGGGCGTAGACTGCTAGCTCTGTAAACAGTACGTCATACTCTGCCACTGTCATCCCTGGCGTCTGGCGCAAAGACTCAAACCTGCGTGCTCGGGCATCTCTAACACTCCGGGGAAGGAAACGGGCTAGAAATATAGTCACGAACTCCGTCCAGGTCATAGGAGGAAGACCTGCTGCTCTGCCCTTCTCCACGGAATCACACCACTTCTGCGCAAGACCTTCCAGACGAAAGCTCGCGAACTCGACCCATCTCGCATCTGCGCATCTGAGGGAACGGCATATCCTGGCCATCCTGTCGATGAAAGTCTGTGGGTCATCGGCTGTATCGGTGCCTGTGAAAACCGGAGGCTTCAGCCTTATAAACTCTGATAGCGATACTGTAATCACCTCCGTGGCTGCAGGGGCAACTGGCTGTGCGGTAGGTACCATAGCGGTCTCTGGAACTGGCGGAGCTACCTCTGGTCGCTGTGCTCGAAGCGTCTCAACAAGCGATCCTATCATCTGGCGCATCTCCTGCATGCTAGATCCCACCGTCTGGCGCATCTCCTGCATACCAGCCCTTAGCGTGGCGATCTGCTCTGTCACGGCAGGAACAGCCTGCTCGGGTACAATGGGTGCACTGCCTGGATCAGTCCTCGTCTCGGACGAGTCAACTCGAATCTCGGCCCTCGCGGCCGCTCTCTGTGCCCTCGTAGTCTTAGGCGGCATAATGGCTGAAAGAAAATATGGATTCGATAAGAACACGGAAATCGAATCGCAAGAATATAAGGAGGGATCAAATCAATAAGTCCTAAGGTCGCGTAAGCGGAGTACCGTGTCGTGAGTATGCCGCGGAACATACGCACGCTACGCTACCCTGCTGCAGCTACCTACTCCATCATACCCGGGTCATCCTACACTCCGAAGGTAAAACCTATGCTCTGATACCAACTTTGTCACGACCCAAGAATTCGACTCGTGACCGGCACTTAACCACGCAACGTCTACAGGCGTAACGCGGCTAAGTAAGCCGAACCCAGAAATCAAAACCAATAAATATAGAGTGATTTTAAACATTTTGTAAAAACAATCGTACATGTCCAAAAAAAAACTTCCATTTATTTAGTAGAAATCCTTTTTAAGTTCAAAAGTTATAAGTTTTATAATTTTGGTAACATTTCCCTTTTAAAATATTAGCCCCGAAAGTTGGGTAAAAACAAGGTGTAGCAGAAATAACAAGTGACAAGAATGAAGCATCACAATATGATATACGACGCCGTAGCGAAGAATACACAGTAAAACAAGGACAATATCATAAAGATAAGACTGCATAAAGTAAAGTCGGCTGACATGCGAGCTCGACACCAGAATATAAAATCATACATATCGCCCTCACAACTGTCTCTAAGTCAATACAGAAAGGTAGATGGAGAATACTAGATACATCAATATACAACTGAAATATAACAGATACCGTACAAAACCCACCTATCAGCAAAAGACTATCTCTGCTCAAAAGGGGTATCTGTGCCAAAAGATGCGGTAACAGCCAGCCGCGACTACTTCCAAGGGCAACCTGCAAACACTGTGGCACAACGGGGGTGAGTTGCCAACTCGTGAATAGAGATAACATATAAAGGTAATCGCAAGCATGCACATATAGCGTGGCTCTACTAATGCCAGCAGATAATATCAATGCGATGTGGCAGTATGCATAATAATAATGCCAGTCCTCTATCAGGTGATATACTACAGGATGGGATGTGATAATGAATGCTGAGCATGGGGATATAGTATCTATGTGAAGTATCGAGGTGGACTACATAAGTATGTATGCACCACAAATCCCAACATCTCAAAACGCCGGTACTCCATCGGCCCTCATATCCTGTATATTCCTGAAAATCCCGAGTGCCCAACATCGGCACCCAAATATCATAAATACTCGTGTCTAGCATCGACACGCAAAAACATCCTGTATCGGCCTCCGTCAATCCGGGTCAGCCCTCTCTCAAGTATATACCGGGAATCCATCAGTCCGGGTCATCCCTCTATCAATATATCGGGCGTCCGTCAGTCCGGGTCAGCCCTATATCAATCCGTCGGGCATCCGTCAGTCCGGGTCAGCCCTCTATCAATCCATCGGGCATCCGTCAGTCCGGGTCAGCCCTCTATCAATCCGTCGGGCATCCGTCAGTCCGGGTCAGCCCTATATCAATCCGTCGGGCATCCGTCAGTCCGGTTCAGCCCTCTATCAATCCATCGGGCATCCGTCAGTCCGGGTCAGCCCTCTATCAATCCGTGCCTCAAGCACCGAGAAAACACGGGGCGACGCCCCAAAGTATCATATCAAGGGAACCGGGTTTTTAAATGGTTACTTATTTAAAAAGGCCACGGTTCCCAAATCCAGAAATCATATGAAATCCCAACAATAATACAAGTAACTGTGATGTGATAGGTGTATCAAATATGTATATCAAGTCATGTCACATGAGAATGAACTACAATGCAATGATCCACTGTGATATAGGTATCAAGTATAAAATTCCAAGTCATGTTACATGTATAGATGAGCTATAACAATATACGACAGTATGATCATGGCAGTTCTATCAGTTCTAAGCAATGTATATCTATATATCAGGGTATGCAATATGCTATGACAATCCATGGTATGGTATATGCAGTACATACAATAAGGTCCTATCATCCCTGACGCATAACGCCATGCGGGCGATATCCCCGTAGATGTGAAATCTACTCACCGTGTCTCGCGCTAAGTGTATCCAACCACTTGCTTGCCCTTCTTCGCGGCGTCCGTCTCACTGGCCTGCGAACCTAGAATCACAAACACATCACACATATAAGCTTAATTTTACCAAAAACGCGACATTACGGTCAAGCTAGAAACTCGTGTCGCAAGCTAGTCGCGCGTGTGCGCGATACGCTAAAACGTGTAATCACGCGCCACGAAACTACCCCGACGCGCCGCGATACGCAGAAACCCAAACCTACTCACGTATCACGCGTGTCGCGAAGGTTTAGAAAACGGCAAAATTGGTAACTGGTCCCAGATTTTGATACAGGAAAGATATTGCAAAACTAAATATACCAAAATAACTCCCAGACAAACAGAGACCCACACCCCAAACCCCAACCCAAATCTCCCCAATCTGGCCGCAATTTGCGGCCAGAATGCCCATTTCGGCGGCCAGACTTGGGAATTGGGTCCCCAGGTTTGGTTTGTGCACTCTACACCACACATACATGCTACAGTAATCACCAGTTTCGTTCTGAAAAGTCTCGGGTAGTAGCAGATCCAGAAAGCTCAAATTGTGCACAAATACGACATTTTGCATCTAATAGGAAAACTGGTGGTATTTTAGTGTAATTGGGGTTAAACTAGGTTACTATGGCCTCAACAACTCACTAATGGCCTACTGAAACCAAATCTCACCTCATTAGCACAAAGTTCTCACTAAACACCCCATATCGCACTAAAACACACTCAAATCCAATAACCGATGCAAAACTACACCAACCAAGCTAACTAGGGAATAAGTTTTGAAAATATACCCATACTTAACCCTAGGAAGCTGGAGGAAGCAGAAGAAGTGAAGAGAAGGGGCTGCACTGGGTGATGAGGCTGCTGCTGCTCACTGAAATGCTTGCTGGTGCTGTTGCTGAATACTGCTGCTGCTGCTTCTTCTCCTGCTGCGGCTGCTTCTGGCTTCTCCTGCTGCTGCCGTTGCTTCTTCTCCTGCTGCTGTTGTTGCTTCTTCTCCTGCTGCTGCTGTTGGGGTGTGAAGAGGTAAGTGTGTGTGTGTTGTGAGTGTTTTGAGAGAACAAACAAAAATGAGAGAGGAAAACAATCATCACTCAAGGGTCAACCCCTCTCTCTCTCTCCTCATTAATGCAAGCATGGCTTGAGCCATGATGCCTACTCCCTCTCTCTCACAAGTCAACACACAAAAGAAAACCAATTCAAATTAAAGTAACCCCCTAATTAGCTAATTAAACTCATTTAAGAAACCATAACACTTCAACCCTCAAGATTAACCCACCATGGTTAATAATTATTGAATTAACTTAATTTAAAAAAAAAACCCTAGTTTACATGCACATGTTTGTGCAAGCCTAATAAAATTTTGGAAAAATATTTATTAAATTAGGAAAAATATTTAAAACCCAATTTGGTAAACTTTTTATTAAAAACCATTATTTAATTATAATTATTCACTAACCCTTATCCTAAGGTGTTACATTAAGAGAGACATAGAAAGATACATCAGGGAGGATCCACTCACGAAGGCTATTTCTCGAACACAAGAGTTTTACAAACGAGCTTTGTGAAACTGATTAGTAGAGGAGTTGGGTGTTTGGTATCACACGGGCTGTGAGTATGCGACATCGCAATAATTAGCCTTAAGTGCAAGTGGGAGATTGTTGGATGTGGTGCCCTCAAAGTTAATTATTGGATCGAGGGTACGTGATTGCAATGATTGAGGGATGACCTATACCGGTAGGACAGTCTTACTCAAGATGATAGTATGCTATCCGGTTTGCCTTTATCAGTCGTGTACAGCTTTAGGTGACATGATCACTATTACACGTTGATAGAGCCCTTAGGATCCTGCTTGACTACCAACAGTATGACGGCGATCATATACGTGAGAGTTGGGTAGTCTATAAGCACATCCTTAAATGTGGTCCCTACTCGTTGGAGTTTCGAGACAGGGCATCGATACTCCGGAGAAGACTAGTGTATACAGTCGAGACTCCGACGAAGGGTGGTGGCCGGTCTCACAAGCCATTGGTGTCAGTTGGATCACCTAAGATGTATACAGGTGCTCATTGGGTTATGAGTACTCCGGACAGGACTCGCCGGGAACCTGCTAGTTGGTATTTATACCAAGCGTCAGATAGCAGTTCCATGGTGACATGTGTACAGGTAGTTCATCGACCTGAGGTCGTCATTTGTCTCGTGTGAGTTCCCAATGTGCTTTGATTACTACCCTACCACGGCTCAAAGGAGTCATGAAAACAGGTTTTAGTTGGGTACAGTCCCGAGCCACATGGAGGCAAGTGAGCTGATCGGCAGGGGATTCGTCTCTCCCTGTATAGGGGGTGAGATCGCGCTGTGTCTAGGAGAGCCATTACACCAACTCCTTGGCCAAGGCATATGAGAATTACTGGTAAGTATTTTAGTAGTTTCTCAGGATGTTCAGGACTACTCTCCGACACGACTTATACCGCTATTGGGGGTCTGACGTTACCAGCCCCTAGGCCCGATATGCGATACTCATAGAAGAACGGACCGAACAGTACGGATATTGTCACTGATAGGCTCAGTAGGGTTCCAGGATGAGATCGCACATCGGATTCCCTTTCAGTCAGTACATAGGCAGCCGTTACACACAGTTAGTGCCGCTGACGTGCTTGTGGTTAAACCCACTGCCAGGGTACTGATGAGTCTTTAGAGTCCCCCACAGATAGTTTCCCAATTTCGGGCGAAACGTTGTAGAGGCCATATGGTTTTATGGCAGGG
This sequence comes from Agapanthus africanus, assembly GCA_030015575.1. NCBI lineage: Eukaryota > Viridiplantae > Streptophyta > Magnoliopsida > Asparagales > Amaryllidaceae > Agapanthus > Agapanthus africanus. The sequence goes on from JASDDO010000010.1 coordinate 175,769,228, forward strand.
TTCGAAATTGCACGTGCACTTGTACACGTGTCATATTTCGGACAGATAATACTGGTGGGCTTTGGTTTAAGCCGGATCCAAGTTTTATATTGAATCGGAATATTTTAGTCTCTCATATTCGTATTCGGTCGGAATACGGATACAGGTATGTATATACAGGTGAGGGGTATTCTCGTAATCTGTTACGAGAATATTTTATAAGATGCATTTTCTTTTTGGATTAATCATTTTGGTTTAAATGATTAAATGGATTTTGGAAAGTGTAACTCATTCTTGGTGACACATTTCTTCTAGCATGTTCATTAGTGACTCATGCTAATGAGTCACTAAGTGAGTCATGATAGAATTAATTGTGTTTTGTTTTGTGTAAAGATATTTTAGGGTTTGTGGAGATATTTTTGGGAGATATTTTTTGAGATATTTTCTTTACACAAACCATATATATCCACTCACAAAAGAAATAACAACAAGTTATTATGCTTGAGTTCTTGCTCTCTTGATAGTTTTCTTGAGTTCACAATTTCCATCTCTAAACATCTTCTTCAACCACCACCCTAACCCTCTCATGTGATGAGAACCCTAGGGTGTTTGAGACAAAGTATTCTACCCATTCTCTACTTTATCTAGGTCATCTCTTTTAGCAGACTTGATGTCCGAGTTGCCTCGGTATAGAGGCGGGAGCCCGTTTAAAGATCCGTTGACGTGCTGTCACCTCGATGAGGAGACAAGAGATCGGAGTTGCCGCGAGGAGCGTGGGATGATGGCTAAAGACCGAAGGACTCGGATCGATCGGTATAGCCTTTATACCTCTTTACAGTTTGTTAGTTTAGCGTTAATGGCAAGATCCGGGGTATAGTATGCGATAGCGCTAGTTGTAAAAGTTTTTGTTCCGCGTTTGGCGTCAGAATGATAGCCAGAGCGCTACCATAGACTTACACATACTAGTGGGGCAGTGGTAGTCGGCAAGTATATCTTTGAAATGTTCTTAGTCGTAGGAGTATCGAGACAGGGCATCGATACTCCAGAGTAGACTAGCGTATACGCTTCTTGACCTATATAATCGGCGATGGATGATTCCATATCCATTGGTGTTTGACATCAGAGAAGGTATACGGGTGCTCAGTGGAGACTGGGTACACTGGACAGACTCGCCGAGAACTCCTAGATGGAATTATACCTATCGTCAGATAGAAGTTCTGTGGTGACACTGGTACAGGTTAGTCTGTGGACCCGAGATCGTCATAGAGTCTTGTGTGATTCCCACTGTGCTTTGATTTCCACCATACCACGGTCAAGAGATCGTGCAAAAAGGTGGTTTTTGCGTACAGTCCCGAGTCACATGGAGGCAATGAGCGATAGGAGGGGATTCGTCTCTCCCGGTATTGGGAGTTGATGTTGCGCTATGCTGATTGGCCATAACAGGAAATCCCTGGCCATGGTTGCTGAGATCTACTGGAAAGTGTTATCAGTAGTTTCTCGAACCGTTATGGACCTTGCATCGGCATGACTTATCGGGCTATTGGGGTCTGACGTTATACCACCCCTAGGCTGTTATATGCGACATATCTTACTAACAGACCGGACTGTACGGTAGTGTTACTGATTGGATTCACATGAGTATGAGTTGGCTTGCTTGATAATCTATTGATCGCTCAATACCCGAGTATATGTTATGTTTAGCAGACCGCTTGCGGCTTGTGGGTGTTTGATATGATCATCACCTACTGCCGGCGTATTGACGAGTCTTTAGAGTCATACACAGAGGTTTCCTAGTTCATACGAAATGAAGTAGGAGCACATATGTGATATGTGCGGGACCGAGATTAATGCGCGTATGTGATACCGCATTTTATTCTCGCGATATGTGATATCGATCGGTTATATGTGATATAGCCGGGTTATCAGATCAAGTGTTGATTCGATAAGTTGATTCATATGATATTAGTCGGTTGTATGTGATATAGCCTGATTATTAAATCAAGTGTTGATTTGATAATTTAATGTATAATTATATATTTGATATATTAACTTACATTAACAAATATTTTCTCACTAAGTATTCTTTTTCTCACTTGTGTGCATATAGTATATATGTGATATATATTAATGTACATTTTATATGTTTCATGCTTGAAGCCACATGCTTCAAGGGTGTATGAGACTTACACCATGGTTGATATAATGAAAGGTTTATATTTATCTAAGTAAATCCAAAATGTTTGGAATTTTGGCATGGCTACAAGCTTGTAGAAACTTGTAGAACCATTGACCAAGTCCACTCATTTTTTTTCACTTGTAGATATTTATTAACCTAACCATTATAACTCACCCATGGTTTATTTTCTACATGAGTTACTGTATGACACTAACTCACCCATGGTTTCTATTCTCACCTTATGAGTTTCATTTCTCTTCATCACTTCATCATCTTCTTCATTGAGAAAAAGCTTGCTAGATTTTTTCTAAGTGAGAAAATATTGTGAGAAAATTAAATCTAAAGTGAGTCCACTTCCTACTTCATCATCCTCTACTATATTAGCCATTTAGTTTAGGGTGTTTGCTTCACTAATCTACCATTAGTTTAGGGTGTTTGCTCACTAAGTATTCTTTTTCTCACTTGTGTTCATATTGTATATATGTGATATATATTAATGTACATTTTATATGTGTCATGCTTGATGCCACATGCTTCATGGGTGTATGAGACTTACACCATGGTTGATATAATGAATGGTTTATATTTATCTAAGTAAATCATAAATGGTTTGAATTTTGGCATGGCTACAAGCTTGTAGAAACTTGTAGAACCATTGACCAAGTCCACTCATTTTGTTTCACTTGTAGATATTTATTAACCTAACCATTATAACTCACCTATGGTTTATTCTCTACATGAGTTAGTGTATGACACTAACTTGCCCATGGTTGTTATTCTCACCTCATGAGTTTCATTTCTCTTCATCACTTCATCTTCTTCTTCATTGAGAAAAAGCTTGCTAGCTTTTTTCTAAGTGAGAAAATATTGTGAGAAAATTAAATCTAAAGTGAGCCCACTTTCTACGTCATCATCCTCTACTATATTAGCTATTTAGTTTAGGGTGTTTGCTTCACTAATCTACCATTAGTGAAGCGGTAGCATGAGCTTGAGCTCCTCGACGTAGATCATCTTCAGCCTTGAAGACTTCGAGCAAGCATGTTCATTTCTTCATGTGAACCCTTACTAGAGTTCGGGTGTTCACTATATGGAGCGAAGGGACTACTACACGGAGCTTTAGAAGTGAAGGACCGGTCTACAAAGGTTGTATTCCTCATTCACTTTGTATGCAAGGTTGTTTGCATGTTGAGTTGTTTAATTCTCTAGTTATGATTCTAGTGTTAGGGTTCTTTAGTACAGCAAAAATTTGAAAACGGCATGGACGATGCCTCCCGAAACCTTGCTGCCGACCTAGGGAACCCTACAGTTACTTATCTAGGAGTGCATCCACCTATGAGTAACCTGAAAGAGAAGCAAGTTCACCAAACCATTACTTTCAACGGAACACCCTGCACAAGTATCTACATCTTCGATTACCTTGAGGAATCCTTATACTTTGCAATATATGGTTCTCTACTTTATTCATATACCTATAACTTCTCAAAATTTGGACCTTATATTTCAACGAAATACTTTTCTAAAACTAGAGAAGTCAAAAGTAAACAGAATATAGTATGAGTACCAACCCCTTTTTCCTAATGGACACTGGACAACATAAGTCTTCTGAGTTTAATAACTCAAACCCTGTATGTCGTAGGTTGAAAACTGTGCTATGATTAAGAAGAATTACACCGATGTTGAATACACCTTACCTAATCCCCAACTGATATAGGTAAATGTCATAGACATAATTTCAAAAAGTTATACCTCACTTTATAAAATAAACGTACAGATATATCAGTTTGAAACTGGTGCATAACTACGGATATTCAAAACCAAATATTTGCCCTCAGGCTTGTTATTTTCTCAAATATCACCAATTACAATGAATTCCGATATAATGAGGATATAATCACCCAATTCCCAATGTCTTACTCCCACTCATCATCTGTAATACCATACAGATGTGAGAATCAAATCCGTTAAATACATACCCTGGAGTTGGAATCTAATTGGGAAATCAGTTTTCAATTAACAACGCACAGTGAAACTGAAATATGAAAATGTTTCGAAGGGGTATCCGGGTATTCCTAGTAATTCCTCTTCCACTATCCTGATTCATGACTATAACCGTATATTTCCTTTCCATCTCTCCAATCCCTTTATTTGTCTTTATTCATTACCTTCTGTACAACATTTTTAGGCTAATTGATTTTCTTCCTTCCCTACCGTTCGTCACCAGCCTATAGTTTGGAAGAAGACTATCCAATAAGCGTAATAGGTGTACTCCTAAATACCAGGTGCCCTCGCAACCTGAGAGAAGGTAAACATAAAAGACAACTGAATAATCCTTATTCTATTTTTCCTGAACCAGAATCCATCCTCGAACTGGAACAAGTTCCTTCGAGTTCGTATGTAACTATACGATGGATTATCCAATAAATGTGGATCTTCGTATTGATATGGAATGTCCTGGAGAAATGCAAAGGGTAAAAGTAGGAGCGGCAATGATATATGCGGCTTCGTCGTGAATGATAGCAGTTGCAATTTACTTTGTCCTCTTTCAAATCCCTTTATATGTCTTTACTCGTTACCTTCTATACACCATACTTAGGCTAATTGGTTTTCTTCCATCCTTACCTTTCGGCACCTGCCTATGATATGGAAGAAGACTATCCAATAAGCACAATAGGTGTACTCTCCTAACACTAGGAGCTCTCGCAACCTGAGAGAAGGTAAAAGGAAAAGACAACCGAATAATCATATTCAATTTCTCCCGAACCAGAATCCATCTTCGAATCTGAAACAAGTTTCTTTGAGTTCGTATGTAACTATACGATGGTCATATCCAATAAATGCGGATCTTCATAGTGATACGGAATGTCCTGGAGAAATGCAAAGGGTAAAAGTAAGACCGGCAATGATATATGCGACTCTAACAATCTAAAAAGCCAATGTGTTTTAAGAAGGTTCGGTTAACTTGGTTTATGAGTTTTAGTATACGGTCGGGCCATGGTCGCTGCCAAAGAGAAAGAGAAAAGAAACACTCAGCGTGCACTGTAACCTAGATCAGAATGGTTAATCATTTTATCTAATCAGGATGTCTCCCACTATTTCCTCGAATTCTCTTCTAAACCCAAAAGGAGAATTAGTCGGGATCATCTAAAATCACTGTTGGAGATAGTGCCCTCAGAGTCAATTATTGGATCACAGGCACGTGATTGCAATGATTGAGGGAGACCTATCCCGGTAGGACAGTCTTACTCGAGATGATAGTATGCTATCTGGTTTATCTTTATCATCGTGTACTGCTTTAGGTGACCTGACATGTCGCTATTACACGTTGATAGAGCCCCTAGGATTCTTGCTTGACTACCAGCAGTATGATGGCGATCATATACGTGGGAGCTGGTAGTCTATAAGCACATCCTTAAAAGGTCCCTAGTCATAGGAGTTTCGAGACAGGGTATCGATACTCCATTAGTAGACTAGTGTATACAGTCGAGACCCCGACGAGGGGCGGTGACCGGTCTCACAAGCCACTGGTGTCAGTTGGTTCACCTAAGATGTATACAGGTGCTCATTGGGTTATGAGTACACCGGACAGGACTCGCCGGGAACCTTCTAGTTGGTCTTATACCAAATGTTAGATAGCAGTTCCCTGGTGACATGCGTACAGGTTAGTTCATCGACCTGAGATCGTCATTTGTCTCATGTGAGTTCCCACTGTGCTTTGATTACTACCCTACCACGGCTCAAAGGAGTCGTGCAAACAGGTTTTAGTTGGGTACAGTCCCGAGCCACATGGAGGCAGTGAGCGGATCTTCAGGGGTTCGTCTCTCCCGGTATTGGGGGTGAGGTCGCGCTGTGTCTAGGAGAGCCATTACGCAAAGCCCTCGGCCGAGGCAGGAGATTTACTGGTAGGTATTCCAGTAGAATCTCAGGGCGTTCTGGGCTACACTCCGACACGACTTGTACCGCTTTTGGGGGTCTGACTTTTACCAACCCCCTAGGCCCGATATGCGATGCTTATAGACGAACGGACCGGACTGTACGGATATTGTCACTGACAGGCTCAGTAGGGTGTCAGGATGAGTTCGCTCATCGACGTCCCTTTTGGTCAATAGCTGGTGGCCCGTCACGTATTGGCTTATACCTCTGACGTGCTAGTGGTTAAATCCACAGCCATTGTATTGACGAGTCTTTAGAGTCCACCACAAATTCAGTTACTCAAGATTTCGGGCGAAACACTGTAGAGGCCGTATGGAGATATGGCAGGGTCCGATCAGATACGTGCGGTACTGCACGGATCAGGATCGGACGGTTAGTACTAGAGGCCGTATAGATATATGGCAAGGTTCGATCGGGTACGTGCGGTATTGCACGGATCAGGATCGAACGGATATTACTAGCCGGCTTTGGTTTAAGCCGGATCCTAATATAGTACAGTATAGATTTTGTCTCATTGCATTTGTATCCGGACGGAATACAGATGCGGGTGTGTATGCACAGTATCGGGGTTTTCCTGTAATTTATTACGGGACCAGTTTTCTGGAGTTGCCAGTTTGCATTCCGTTCCGGCCGGTTTTCCTTTGTTCTTTCCCAGCCGGACTTTTCCGATGGAGGGGGTTATTTGCAAGTTTGCAAATAACACATTGTGGAGGATTTTCTTGCAAATGTATTAATTATGATGGCATCTTTTCTTTTCAACCATCATTTGATTCTCTTTACATCAACCTTTTGCATTAATGGTGATTAGGGTTGATTTGGAGTTGATGTGAGTTTTGTTATGATGATGTTTGGTTGTGGTCGCCCATTCTCTTCTCCTACACTCACCTCCCTTCTTGTTATGTTTCATATATTCTTTCCTCCACCATTCTTACATGATGAGGATTCATTTTGAGAAAAGGGAAGAAGTGGTTTTTATTCTTGAGAGTTTCATTCTTGATCTCATTTTCATGCTAGAAAAATGCAAGCACCATTTTTCTAATCTTGATTTCTCCATCATCTTCAAAGGCAACAAACCCCAAATGAGACATAGGCTCTACACTACACATTCTACAGCAAATCTTGGACGCGTCGGCTAGCCTACTTCGCGCCCGAGTTGCCTCGGTATTGAGGTGGGAGCCCGTAAAAGATACAGGCGATGTGGTGCCCTTCCGGCGAGGAGGCGACGACCGGAGTTTCCGCAGGAGATCGGGACGATGAGGAGAAGACCGGAGGACTCGGATCATTCGGTATATCTCTCACCCTTTCTCTTGTTAGCTAGTATTGGTTAATGGTTACGATCCGGGTATATTGTCCGCGGTAGCGCCAGTTTAAAGATAAGAAAATTTTGATTCCGCATTTTGGCCTCGGATAGACGGCCGGGGCGCTGCCGTGGCGCAACATGGTATCAGAGCCACGCCATTAACCTAGTCTAGCTTGCTCTAGTATGTTTAAAGACCCGATCGAACCAAAATCCCAAAAACCGTATTTTCCTTCACATCAGTTTCTGTCGAATTTTTTTGGTGTCCAAAAATTTTTCAGGTTATTGCAGAATGATGTACAGATAATCCTAAGAACACTGGAAAAATTTGGTAACCCAATTCTTCCGTACGACCGCGGAACCGCGGCCTTAACCCCTCTTTGGCCGCGGTTCCGCCGCAGGAAGTTGGGATCATTTCGCCGTATTTTTACAGTGGGCTTGTGGGCTGAAAATAAGGGTTTTGGTATATTTTGTTTGGGCCCAGATTTTCTGCAAGTGCTACAGTAATGCTTTGGGGCCCACTTGGTATATTTTGTTCGATCGGATATTTTAAACTTGCTAGTTCACAGTATTTACATTATATTTGCGACCGTGAATGTCACTTGATCGGTAAATCCTGTCTAACTGCTATAGCTCGGTTAGACGGATTTGCGAACGTGACTTTCACGTTGATGTTCTGTGTTTATGCTGTGATGTTGCGGATCGGTCGTGGGGGATAGCCTGGATGCAATGTTAGTACAGTTTTGTTTTATATGTACATTTGATATTGCGGGGCAAGCGTCCGACATGTGGACTGCCGTCACTTCCTGTTTGTATTATTCTTTTGGGGCACGACCTGGTTGCGGTCGATGTACCCGTTGTATGTATATTTTACTTTCTGTACTAGGATTACCCCGCGGAGGGGTGCACGGATAGCCGGGTTCTAGAGGGCAACGGGCCCGCATCTCATGCCATTGAGACGGACGGGGCTTCACTCTAGGATTGGCGGGCTATTCGCCGCACTCGTAGGGGGTACAGGTTGACCCAGGAGGGGTGCCCAAGTTACCGATTCCGTGAAGTGCTGGGTGGTCCATTCATGGTGCTGAAGGGGGCTGCCTCGCTTCAGGTTTTGGCGGGTGACTTGCCGCACCCGTAGGGGTCTAGGTTTTCATTACATAGGCTATCCACACGACCAGGGGAACGTCGGGTTTTAGCAGCGGCTCTGTGAAACCCGGGGCTTCCAGATATCTGTATTGTTCTGTGATGCTGTACATTTCTGTGATGTTGCTTTTTATCACGCCTTGAGCCAATATAATATAATGGAATATATATTAGTAGATGTTGTATATGTTTTACATCCGCGCTAGTCCAGTCCCCGCTCTGTCGTTAGTTAGCTAACCTAACGGGTAATGACGGGACCCAGTGGCGAATGCGGATGGCATATACGTACATCAGTATATTTTCGTTCTTTGTGGTGTGATCAATTGATAGGACTGCGTTGATTCGGATCAATGCAAGATAAACAAACCTATTCTGATGTTGTTGGAACAATTTTTTAAAAAGCTGTTATTGCAATGACGTTCACTTTCGTTTTGCATCGTGGTATTCATTTGGAATATCCTGCTCCTCAGTCGACGAGGCAAGAGCCGAGATCCCTTCACCGGGAGTGACCACTTGGACAGAAGTTTGCGTCAGGGTATTAACTTTACTATAGCCGATTACTTTTGCTTTGCATCGTGGTATTCAGTTGGAATATCCTGCACCTCATTCTGCGGGGAAAGAGCCGAGACCCCTTCACCGGGAGTGACCTCTTTAGCAAAGGTTTTCGTCACTATATTTTTATAAAAGGTTATCCGGTTCCTTCAACGATATCAAGTTCATTACGTTAAAGGTTTTTCGCCAAAAACCAGCCGTAGCCCTCCGTCATTTCAGGTCAGTATTGCTTGGTATTCGCGCTACGTTTGTCGTTGCTATTCGCCGAGGCGTAGTGTGCGGTAGCTCTGTAATGCTTTCTGTCGTATGGATATGTGGATTGGTTAGGACAGTCGTACGACTTTGTTGATTATTCGTCAAGGGTCGTGCGGGTGGGTTTAACGCAATCAAGATAATGACGGGTTGAACTTGACTAGGACCTTTTGATTTGTTGATTATTCGTCAAGGTCACTTGGGTCCTAGGGGTAAAAATCACATCGGGAGTTTCAAAAGAACTGAAACTTGCCAGGCATGCCCATACCTTCTGGAGTGTGGTGACTTGAGTGGATTCCGTCAAGTTATCATGCGATAATAGTTGGATCCCGATTCCCACTGATGAGTTAGTTTACTCCTCGGGTGACCCCGACTAATTCTTTTTTCAGGTTTGGAGGAGAATTTGAGGTACAGTGGGAGATTTCCAGATTAGACAAAGTGATAACCATTCTGATCTAGGTTAGAGTGCACGCTGAGTGTTTTCTTTTCTCTCTCTCTTTGGCTGCGACCTTTGACCAGACCCTTGACTATGACTCAGTGACCAAGTTGATCGAACCTTCTTAACACTGGCTTTTGGATTGTCAGAGTTGCAAACCTCTTTGCCACTCCTACTTTTACCCTTTTCTCCAGGACACCCCGTATTACTACGAACGTCCACTTCCATTGGACAAAACCATCGTATGGTTATATACGAACTCGAAGGACTTCGAGGATGGTTTCCGGTTCTAGAGAAAATGGATAGGATTATTCAGTTGTCTTTTCCCTTTTACCTTCTCTCAAGTTGTGAGTACTCCTTGGTTTAGGAGATAGTACACCTATTACGCAAATTGGATAGTCTTCTTCCAAACCTTAGGCTGGTGCCGACCGGTAGGGAATGAAGAAAACCAATTAGCCGAAACGGTGTGCAAAAGGTATTAAGATTAAGACAAAGCAAGGGATTAGTAAGAGGGCAAAGTAAATTGCGACTGCTATTCACGACAAAACCGAGTATTTCTTCGCCAATCCTAACTCACCTTTGTATTTCTCCAGGACACTCCGTATCACTACGAAGATCCACAGTTTATTTGGATACTCCATCGTATGGTTATATACGAACTCGAAAGGAACTTGTTCCAGTTCGGGGATGGATTCTAGTTCAGGAGAAATAGGAATAAAGTTCATTCAGATGTCTTTTATCTTCACCTTCTCTCGCGTTGCGAGTGCTCCTAGGATTAGGACAGTACACCCATTATGCTTATTGGATAGTCTTCTTCCAAACCATAGGCTGGTGCCGAATGGTAGGGAAGGAAGAAAACCATTTGGCCTAAAGGGGTGTGCAGACGGTAATGACTAAAGACATATAAAGGGATTTGGACAGATGGCAAAGAGATATACGGTTACAGTTATGAATCTGGATAATGGTAAGGCATTACTAGGAATACCAGGATACCTCATCGAAACATTTCAATGTTTCAGTTCAACTGTGTACTGTTAAAAGAAAACTGATTTCCCGATTAGACACTTGCTCCAGGGTATGTATTTACCAGGTTGGATTCTCACATCTGTATGGTTTTGCAGATGATGAGTGGAGTAAGTTATTGGGAATTAGGTGACCATCCTCATTATATCGGGATTCGTTGTAATTGGTGATATTTGAGGAAGCCACCTGGGTTGTTTGCCGGTCGGCAAATATTTGGTTTTGAATATCCGCTGTTGTGCACCAATTTCAAATTGATATATCTGTACATCTATTTTCACAGAGTGAGATATACCTTTTGATATTATGTCGATGACATTTACCTATATCAGTGGATGGTTAGGTAAGGAGCATCAAACAGCGGTGTAATTCTTCTTAACCATGAGTACAGTTTTCAACCTACGACGCACAGTGAAAGAGTTGTTAGACTAAGCGGACTTATACAGAGTATTGTATGTTGTCCAGTGTCCATTAGGACAGAGGGGTTGGTCCTCATACTATATTCTGTTTACTTTTAACTTCTCTAGTTCTTAGACATGTGTTTCGTAGAAACACAGGGTCTAATTTTTGAGGAGTTATAGGTATTTGAATAGAGTAGAGAACCAGGTGTAGCAAGTATCGGGATTCTTCAAAGTGATCGAAGATGTAGATACTTGTGTATGGTGTTCAGTTGATAGTAATGATTAAGAGAACTAGCTTCTCTTTCAGGTTACTCATAATTGGAAGCATTCCTAAGTTGAGTAACGCTGATCGGCCTCCTTCCATTTAGTTGACATGCACTGGAGATAGCTGCATGATTTGAATCTGGTTCAATTAAATCAGTGCCTTTGGTTCTATATGGGATATAGAACAGTTCATATCTTAACGAGGTTAAGGTACGGGGAGTTGTCCAGCTTATGATTAAAACCGGACAGTGGACAACTCAAGGCACGTTTCTGTAATGGCTGTTTGTGGGTTGACCCAGGCTATGACGAGGGTTGACTTTCTACCATCTGGGAGATCAATAGTAATATTGTTCTAGACTCGCCACATTTTAAAAAGAAATGGATTTTTTCAGAAAACCTCAGTGGGAGTATGGTAGAACTGGAAGCGATTCCAGAACCGCAAATGATTACTGAAGATTTGATAAGAACCTGAAGATTCAATCTGGTTTGACATTCCATTGGCCACTCCGCGGATAAGGTGGGTAACTTCAGGCACCCGAGAGGTACTCCGGTGGCCTCAAGGACGGTGACAGGGAAGTTCTTGTTTACCCACACTTGCCATTGTTGTTGTTCCAGGCTGCGAGACCCGGCAGGAGGATGAGTATAGCGTCGTTCTAAACTAGCTTTAGAAGTGCACGTCTATATGACTCTGCCAGAGGGTTGTCGTAGTCAGTGGGAGCAGCGGAAGCATTGGTGGACATCAGGCTTATGTCTATTTACAGACTAAAGCAGATATAGCGGAGATAGATCATCTATTTCTGACATGACAGTCATAGGTTTGACTTCATCAGAATAGGGGGTGGATCTGCTAAGGAGGTAGTAGGGTGTGATGTCATGGTATTTGGATGACATACACAGAGTAGGAAGTGATATTCCTATACTACGATCGGTTATACTTTGGTTGTCACACAGTAGTTTCTCCACACATGACTTGGATATTATATCAGACATTCTGGTTACTAGATCTATGGTTTTAGATCTAGATTTGGGTAGTTTCCCAATCTGGGTACCTTGACAGCATTCTATGAGTATTTAGAATGGACGACTCCTGGCACGGTAGTGTACCTGCAGGTGATGGAGTCACCCTCTCTAAAGGTGTCTTTCAGACTAAAGGGGAGAGGGATACGCAAGATTGACAGATCACTTGCTTAGGCAATTGAGTCAATCATGAGATATCAAGTACCACACCAGATGTTGTTCTTGCAGTAGATGCAATAAGTTGATATTGATCTAATCCTAGAGAAACAGTCGGAAGCAGTTTTAGAACATAAGTTGATGTTCTAGGGATATGATAACTGTAAGTCGATGTAGTACACCCCAGTACTTGTGGGGAGGCGGATTTTACAAAAACGATCAAGTTTAAGGAACGAACATCGACTAACCGCTTAAATCGAAGCTAAACAAATAATAACCAAACACATAGCTATACTAAACTATAGTGTTAAGGGATTATACCGATCGAAACTAGTCCTTCGTCTTTGTGTCCTCCTTTGTTCTCCTCGACCTTCTCTAGGTAGTAGACGATCCACCCGAGAGCAAAACACCAAGCTAAACCTCTAACTTGAGGTAACTAATCAACTTTGATCGCTAATCAAAGATGAAAGGATGATATAGAGTAAAGGTAATGGATTGTTTAGTCTAACTAATCCTTTGATCTCAACACATGAGGATTAAGGATTAGGGTTTGAAGATGAGAGCTTGAGGAGAGAGAATGTGTGATAAGATAATGAGAGGAGAGAGAGTGTATCATAATATATTATGAAGCATTTCTTTTTAACAATAATGAATAAAGGAAATGAATAAGCATGCTTCATAAAATATCTAGTGGTGATTCATTAGCATGAGTCATTAAGCAATAAATGTGCATTAATGAAATGAATGAATCACCACCATGACTCACTTTCTTATCCAAAAGAAACCTCCTTAGTCACATCTTCTAGAAGCTTCTCGAGTAATTACGAGAACGCCCCTCCGATCCGTAAAAAATACGGAAAAACTTTAGACTGTATAAATCCAATAACCGGATACCAGTAACTGGCTTAAACCAAAGCCGACTGGTAAAAACTGTCCGAAAGTCGTACGCGCGTAAACGCACGTATGCGTCCGAACCCTTTGTCGCAAAACCATGCAACCTCTATATCGTTTCGCCTGGAGTAGGAAACTCTCTGTGTGGGACTCTAGAGACTCGACTACTACGCTGGTAGTGGGTTTAACCACAGACCGCAAGCGGCACTAGCTGTACGTAACGGTCCCCAGGTAGTTGTCGATAAGAAGGCCGATGAGTAAACCCATCCGAACTCCTACTGAGTCTGATGTGACAATCTCCATACAGTCCGGTCCGTTCGTCCAAGACTATCGCATATCGGGCCTAGGGGGTGGCAAGCGTCAGTCCCCTAATAGCGGTATAAGTCGTGTCGGAGTGAAGCCCATTACACCCTGAGAAACTACTGGAACCTACCAGCAAATCTCGCTTGCCCTGGCCAGGGACTTTGCGTAATGGCTCTCTGACACAGCACGATATCTACTCCCAATACCGGGAGGGACGAATCCTGTCTAACCGCCACTGCCTCCAAGTGCTCGGGACTGCACCCAACTGCCACCTGTTTGCACGACTCCTTTGAGCCGTGGTAGGGTAGCAATCTAAGAACAGTGGGACACACTCGAGGCGAAGTAGCAGTGTCAAGTCTGCGGACTACGCTGTACTCATGTCACCTGGGAACTGTTCACTGACGACTGGTATCAAACCAACCAACAGTTCCCTGTGAGTCCTGTCCGGTGTACCCGTAACCTAACGAGCACCTGTATACTATCTCCAGTACGACGTACTGACGGCTGTGGGACAGACCATCTCCCCAACTGGGATGAGAAGCGTACACACTAGTCTACTCCGGAGTATCGATGCTCTGTCTCGATAATCCAACGACCAGGGACCTGAATAAGGATGTGCTTGTAGACTACCCAGCCCCCACTAGTGTGACTGCCATCACAACGCTGGTAGACAAGCAAGATCCTAAGAGCTCTATCAATACGTATACTCACATATTAAGATAGAAAAACCAAGTAGCATACTACCATGTTTAGCAAGACTGTTATATACATGTGAATATCCCAAGCTTCCATTAAGTAATATACAAGCTAGTATGATACAGTAATGGCCTTCTAGGGCATAAACACAAACAATCTCCCACTTGCACTAGGGCCATGTACTGGCATATCGTAGACCAATGATCTCGAGCAGCCTCTCGAACTGAATCTGAGGAAGGGCCTTCGTGAATGGATCAGCAATGTTCTCTTCTGAAGCAACTCTCCGAACCTCGATCTCCTGACGATCAATGATCTCCCTGATCAGGTGATACCGCCTCAAGATGTGTCTGGACTTCTGATGGGACCTTGGTTCCTTCGCTAAAGCTATAGCTCCGTTGTTGTCGCAATACAGAGGTATTGGATCAACTATGGTAGGAACCACCTGAAGTTCTGTTAGGAACTTCTTCATCCAGACTGCTTCTTTTGCGGCATCGCAAGCAGCTATATACTCCGCTTCCATCGTCGAGTCAGCAACGGTGTCCTGCTTGGAACTCTTCCAGCACACCGCCCCTCCATTGAGGGTAAAGACATAACCCGACATGGACTTGGAATCGTCCTTATCACTCTGGAAGCCGGAATCAGCAAAGGCCTCCAACCTGAGGTCTTTTCCGCCGTAAACCAAGAACATCTCCTTTGTCCTCCTTAGGTACTTGAGAATGTTCTTTACTGCTATCCAGTGCTTCTCCCCTGGGTCTGACTGATACCGGCTTACCACGCTTAGTGCGTAAGCTACATCTGGTCTGGTACACAACATCGCATACATTATAGAGCCTACCGCAGAAGCGTAGGGTATAATAGACATGCGTTCCCTTTCCAAATCAGTCTTGGGAGACATCTCTTTGGAGAGGGTGATTCCGTGACAAGCTGGTAGATTACCGCGCTTTGAATCTTCCATACTGAATCTTTTCAGTATAATGTCGATATACCTGGACTGCGAAAGTCCCAACATCCTCTTGGATCTATCACGATAGATCCGGATCCCCAGAATGTAAGAGGCATCACCCAGGTCTTTCATGGAGAACCTGTGTGACAAGAATCCTTTGACAGATTGTAGCATAGGAATGTCATTTCTTATCAATAGAATGTCATCCACGTACAAGACGAGGAATACGACACTTCTGGCCACAACTTTACTATATATGCACGGTTCATCTGGATTTTTGATAAAGTCATATTCTTTGACTGTCTCATCAAAACAGATGTTCCAACTCCGCGATGCCTGCTTTAGTCCGTAAATGGACTTAAGCAGCTTGCATACTTTCCCGCTGCTCCCACTCTGATTGAAACCCTCTGGCTGATCCATATAGACGCTCTCTTCTAAATTTCCATTCAGAAAAACCGTCTTTACGTCCATCTGCCAGATTTCATAATCATGGAAGGCAGCAATAGCAAGAAGGACCCGAATGGATTTGAGCATAGCCACTGGAGAAAAAGTTTCGTCATAGTCCAAACCAGGTCTTTGACGAAAACCCTTTGCAACAAGTCTAGCCTTATAGGTTTCCACCTGTCCATCTACACCAATCTTTTTCTTGAAGATCCATTTGCATCCTATGGGTTTTACCCCATCTGGAGCAAAGTCCAAAGTCCATACTTTGTTGGTGTACATGGACTCCATCTCGGTCCGCATTGCATCTAGCCATCGTACCGAGTCGCCGCTCTGGATGGCCTGCTGGAAGTCAGTAGGTTCATCATCATCTATGATGCAATCCTCTCTATCCCCGTCAATGAGAAAACCGTAGTATCTCTCAGGCGGATGAGACGGCCTACTACTCCTGCGGAGGGGTGCGGGAATGTTCTGTTCTTCTTGAACCTCTGGTTCTACCAAAATTTCAGTAGCAGCTTGTGGTTCTGGAATTTCTTCCAGTTCTATTTCGCTCCCATTTGTATCCTTTTCTAAAACTTGTTGTTCTAGAAAATGGGCATTACGAGAAACAAAAACCTTTTGTTCCTCTGCGTAATAGAAGCAATATCCCTTGGAGTTCTTTGGATATCCTACAAGCTTACACAGTACTGATCGTGCCTCGAGCTTGTCCACATACTGCTTTTTTACAAAAGCTGGACATCCCCAAATCCTTATATACTGAAGATAGGGTTTCTTCCCACTCCACATCTGATATAGTGTGGTAGGCACAGTTTTGGTTGGAACTCTGTTCAAAATATATGTCGCTGATTCTAGCGCATATCCCCAGAAAGATCGCGGTAACTCAGTATTACTCATCATGGATCGTACCATATCAAATAGGGTTCGATTCCGTCTCTCCGATACACCGTTGTGCAGTGGAGTGTATGGAGGAGTAAGCTGAGAGAGAATTCCTTTCTCTTTTAGGTAACCTAGGAACTCGGCACTTAAGTATTCTCCATCTCGATCAGATCTTAGTGTCTTAATACTTTTGCCTGTTTGGTTTTCCGCTTCACTCTTGAATTCCAGGAATTTCTCAAAGGCCTCTGATTTATGCTTCATTAAGAAAACATATCCATACCTAGAGAAATCATCTGTAAAAGTAATGAAGTAGGAATAACCACCTCTCGCATGTGTAGACATTGGACCTCATACATCGCTGTGTATGAGTCCTAAGAGCTCGCTCGCTCTTACTCCTTGTCCAGTGAATGGAGTCTTTGTCATCTTTCCTTTGAGACAAGATTGACAAGTGTCATAAGTTTGATATTCGAAAATGTCCAAATATCCTTCTCTATGCAACTTAGTCAACCTTCTCTCATTGATGTGACCCAGTCTACAATGCCATAAGAAAGCTTTATTTATATCTGGAGACTTTCTTTTTAGTGTGTTCTGGACATTGAAAATTTGGAGTTGGTTTAACACATATATGCCGTTATTTAGAGTACCGAACCCAATCAAACCATGTTTAAGGTGGATGTTGACAACATCTCTTACAAACGTGAAATCATAACCTTTATTTGATAACAAGGAAACTGATATGATATTACACGTTAAGCTGGGTACAAAATAACAGTTATGTAAAACCAAAATGTGTCCACTTGTCAATCCTAGGTGATAATCCCCGACGGACGCAGCTCCCACGCTAGCTCCGTTAGCAACCCTGAGGATCATATCACCTTCCTTCAGCACTCTACGGTTTCTCAGTGCCTGCAATGAATTGCAAATATGAGATCCTGATCCGGTATCCAATACCCAGGAAGTAGAGTTGATCGACAGACAATTCTCAATTACAAACACACCTGAAGTCGAAGCCACAGCTTGCTTCGGTTCCTGGTTCTTGGCGTTCCACGCCTTGCAATCCTTCTTCCAGTGCCCTTTCCTGTGACAATGGAAGCACTCATCCAGGCCAACTACCGGTGCTGTAAACTTTTTCTTTCCCTTCTTTCCCACCTTACTAACACCTCCTCTAGGTCTGGGTGCGGCCTTCTTCTTCCTTCCTTTGGCCCTAGCCTTGGACCCGGAAGAAGATGCACCGCCTACAAACATAGCGGGTGTTTCCCTTGCCTTCTGCAAGGTGCCCTCTGCACTCCTTAACATGTTCAGGAGTTCCGCAAGTTCAACTTCTTTTCCTTGAAGATTGAAGTTGAGGATAAACTGGGCGTAGGTGGGAGGAAGGGACTGGAGAACAAGGTCTGTATAGAGCTCATTATCCAAAGTCGTCCCAAGGTCTGCGAGCTCTTCTATGTAGCCAATCATCTGTAGGACATGTTCACCTACCGATGACCCGACAGCCAACCTCGCTCGAAACAATTTCTTAGAGGTCTCGTATCTTGCTATACGAGATTGCTCTCCATAAAGTTCCTTTGTATGGAGAAATATGCCATCTAGGGACATATCCTCGTGCCTCCTCTGATGTTCATTGTTCATCGAGGCAAGCACGATGCACTTGGCTCTCGCGCAATCTAAATCCCAGGTTTTGCGGATTTCCTTATCCGCATTGCTGGATTTGGGACCAAGGACAGCAGGTGCTGTAGCGGTGAGGACGTACCCCAGTTTGTCATACTTCAAAGCCATCTTGACATTCCGCAGCCAATCTTTATAGTTTGGCCCCGTCAGTATATTTTTCTCTAAAAGTAACTTAAGTCCAGTCATTTTCAGGGTCGCTGCAATTAGGAGAGAGAGAAGAAAACTCTTTAGCATGATGCTCTTGCAAGTTTAGAATGGTTTTTAGTTTATCTAAACTGGATGGCTCCCACTGTTTCTCGAATCCTTCCTCAAACCATAAAAGAAGAATTAGCAAAGATTATTCTCACCGTACAATACTTGCTTAACCGTTCAGCCAGGCCGGTGTCGATACTTCGAGGGAGGTTTTCCAACGCTTTCGCGAAGTTCCTTAATTAAATAACCTCTTTTCTCTGGGGGCGTAACCCCGCTGACACTTTTCTGGACACCTACTAGGTTTATAGCATTGATCGTTAAGCGACGAATATCCTGATAAGTAGCATATACTCACAGTAGGATCGGGATCCAAATATCATCGTCTGATAATGTTGTAGGAATGCTACCAACATTCATCAAACTCAAAATGGTATGCTTCTCTTTGCAAATTTCAGTTTCTTTAGAAATTCCCGATATAAGTTTTTACCCCATGCTCTTATGACCTTGGCGTTGGTCAAAATGTCATAAGTCACATGTCAAGTTCTATCCATCATTATCTTGTTAATTTGAACCCATCCGTATATATCCCTGACGTTGGCCAAATGATAATACGACTGTCCCAAACCAACTCATCTATCTATGCAACAAATGAATATCCAGCAGCTACCAAACACTATGCCATGACGTTGGCCAAAACTGCATTGCTTGAATACTACTGAATACCCAAATGAAATGACGGAGGGCTACGACTGGTTTTGGCGAAACCGTGAACGTAGTGAACTTGATATAACCGAAGGAACCTGATATCTTTTAAAAGGAGTGGTTAAGACTCCGCATTTAAAAATATCTGTTTTAAAAATAACCGAGTGGTTTCTTTTAAATTGTTCCAACGATTTAAACTTTGGTTTATTTTACTTTGCATTATAGATAATGCGTCCCATCATTAACCTATCATTGCAGGAAACAACGAAAATACAACGTCCTCTTATGCCATCCGCATTCGCCACGGGGTCCCGTCATCACCCGTTAGGTTACTTAACTAACGACAGAGCGGGGGCTGGGCTAGCGCGGGTGTAAAACATAAGTGGCGTCTAAATAGCTATCATAAATATAGATATTTTACATTCGTCTGACGCAATGATATTCATTCCAGAACACAGATAAACAATATTGGATTTGCAAGCAATCTGTATTTCTTTTGAGCCTGCAAGAAAAGACAGATTACACAGTTGTGATGAATAGCCGTTACCCCACCCTCGACCCCTACGGGTACGGCAAACTACCCACCCGGCAGTCTGTGTACCCCACCTTGGGTCAGTCCTAGGAGCAAAAACAGTAAAATGAAATAATACAACGGTGGCGACAACCGCAACCTGGAAGTGCCCCGCGAAAATAATATTACAACAAATGAATTAACCAATAACCCATTGCGTACCCCGGCTATACACCACAACAGTCCAATACAGTTTATATGCACAAACAGATATAACCATTTCAGAAATGTGCAACCCCCTGCCAACCGACATACTAGCAGTTGGGGGAGGTTTACGAACACATTAAACAATCACAGATATAATCCAATACGCAAATACTGTACAATTCGATCGAATAAACAACATCAATATTGCTCCAAAATCTGCTCTGTTAAACAGTAACCTGAGCAATAATTAAACATTCCAGAAAACCCAAAACACCACAGGGGACCCACCCAAAAAAAACGAGCTCCTGACTCGTCAACTCGGCCGCGGTTGCGCGGCGGATCGGTGGGATCCGCCGCCCTTCCACGGCGCTTTAGACGAATCAGAAGCCCAAATTTTTTGGGTGTTCTACTGTGGTCATGTCAAGCTCTCTGAACATACCTGAAAAATTTTCTGACTTCATTTTAACTTCGACAGAAACTTGACAGAATTAGGGTTTTGCGGCTTTGTTTTTCCGTTCGAAATTCGTACAAATTTGCAATTAAGTTATTTATTGTTTAGCGAGGCTCTGATACCACTGTAAGTCGATGTAGTACACCCCAGTACTTGTGGGGAGGCGGATTTTACAAAAACGATCAAGTTTAAGGAACGAACATCGACTAACCGCTTAAATCGAAGCTAAACAAATAATAACCAAACACATAGCTATACTAAACTATAGTGTTAAGGGATTATACCGATCGAAACTAGTCCTTCGTCTTTGTGTCCTCCTTTATTCTCCTCGACCTTCTCTAGGTAGTAGACGATCCACCCGAGAGCAAAACACCAAGCTAAACCTCTAACTTGAGGTAACTAATCAACTTTGATCGCTAATCAAAGATGAAAGGATGATATAGAGTAAAGGTAATGGATTGTTTAGTCTAACTAATCCTTTGATCTCAACACATGAGGATTAAGGATTAGGGTTTGAAGATGAGAGCTTGAGGAGAGAGAATGTGTGATAAGATAATGAGAGGAGAGAGAGTGTATCATAATATATTATGAAGCATTTCTTTTTAACAATAATGAATAAAGGAAATGAATAAGCATGCTTCATAAAATATCTAGTGGTGATTCATTAGCATGAGTCATTAAGCAATAAATGTGCATTAATGAAATGAATGAATCACCACCATGACTCACTTTCTTATCCAAAAGAAACCTCCTTAGTCACATCTTCTAGAAGCTTCTCGAGTAATTACGAGAACGCCCCTCCGATCCGTAAAAAATACGGAAAAACTTTAGACTGTATAAATCCAATAACCGGATACCAGTAACTGGCTTAAACCAAAGCCGACTGGTAAAAACTGTCCGAAAGTCGTACGCGCGTAAACGCACGTATGCGTCCGAACCCTTTGTCGCAAAACCATGCAACCTCTATATCGTTTCTCCTGGAGTAGGAAACTCTCTGTGTGGGACTCTAGAGACTCGACTACTACGCTGGCAGTGGGTTTAACCACAGACCGCAAGCGGCACTAGCTGTACGTAACGGTCCCCAGGTAGTTGTCGATAAGAAGGCCGATGAGTAAACCCATCCGAACTCCTACTGAGTCTGATGTGACAATCTCCATACAGTCCGGTCCGTTCGTCCAAGACTATCGCATATCGGGCCTAGGGGGCGGCAAGCGTCAGTCCCCTAATAGCGGTATAAGTCGTGTCGGAGTGAAGCCCATTACACCCTGAGAAACTACTGGAACCTACCAGCAAATCTCGCTTGCCCTGGCCAGGGACTTTGCGTAATGGCTCTCTGACACAGCACGATATCTACTCCCAATACCGGGAGGGACGAATCCTGTCTAACCGCCACTGCCTCCAAGTGCTCGGGACTGCACCCAACTGCCACCTGTTTGCACGACTCCTTTGAGCCGTGGTAGGGTAGCAATCTAAGAACAGTGGGACACACTCGAGGCGAAGTAGCAGTGTCAAGTCTGCGGACTACGCTGTACTCATGTCACCTGGGAACTGTTCACTGACGACTGGTATCAAACCAACCAACAGTTCCCTGTGAGTCCTGTCCGGTGTACCCGTAACCTAACGAGCACCTGTATACTATCTCCAGTACGACGTACTGACGGCTGTGGGACAGACCATCTCCCCAACTGGGATGAGAAGCGTACACACTAGTCTACTCCGGAGTATCGATGCTCTGTCTCGATAATCCAACGACCAGGGACCTGAATAAGGATGTGCTTGTAGACTACCCAGCCCCCACTAGTGTGATTGCCATCACAACGCTGGTAGACAAGCAAGATCCTAAGAGCTCTATCAATACGTATACTCACATATTAAGATAGAAAAACCAAG
This sequence comes from Agapanthus africanus, assembly GCA_030015575.1. Classification (NCBI taxonomy): domain Eukaryota; kingdom Viridiplantae; phylum Streptophyta; class Magnoliopsida; order Asparagales; family Amaryllidaceae; genus Agapanthus; species Agapanthus africanus. The sequence goes on from JASDDO010000010.1 coordinate 175,791,616, forward strand.
TAGCATACTACCATGTTTAGCAAGACTGTTATATACATGTGAATATCCCAAGCTTCCATTAAGTAATATACAAGCTAGTATGATACAGTAATGGCCTTCTAGGGCATAAACACTAACAATAACGGCAGCCTCCTTTAGGAGACGGTTATCATTCCAGGCTTCAAAGGTGACCTGGATGGCAGAGTGGCTGTCAGAGTTATAGTTTCTCCTTCTGACGAGGGGCAGTATTTTGGACAGATGGTCCAAGGAAATACTGAGGGAGGCATGGCGCTGGGTACTGATTAAGTTCAGTTATCGATACAGTCTAAGAAGTTTGGATTTAGAGTTCATTTATGAGCTAGTTCCCATCAGATATCCAGACATATTCCAAGACAGGTATTGCTCATTTCGGGAGATGGTTTTCTCCGCGAACTTGTGATATAGAGAGACATAGAAAGAAACATCACTGCGGATCCACTCACTGAGGCTATTCCTCGAACGCAATAGTTTCGCAAACGGGTTTTGTGAGACTGACTAGTAGAGGAGTTGGGTGTTCGGTATCACACGGGCTGTGAGTATGCGACATCGCAATAATTAGCCTTGAGTGCAAGTGGGAGATTGTTGAAGATAGTGCCCTCAGAGTCAATTATTGGATCACAGGCACGTGATTGCATTGATTGAGGGAGGACCTATCCCGGTAGGACAGTCTTACTCGAGATGATAGTATGCTATCTGGTTTATCTTTATCATCGTGTACTGCTTTAGGTGACCTGACATGTCGCTATTACACATTGATAGAGCCCCTAGGATTCTTGCTTGACTACCAGCAGTATGATGGCGATCATATACGTGGGAGCTGGTAATCTATAAGCACATCCTTAAAAGGTCCATAATCGTAGGAGTTTCGAGACAGGGCATCGATACTCCATTAGTAGACTAGTGTATACAGTCGAGACCCCGACGAGGGGGGGTGGCCGGTCTCACAAGCCACTGGTGTCAGTTGGTTCACCTAAGATGTATACAGGTGCTCATTGGGTTATGAGTACACCGGACAGGACTCGCCGGGAACCTGCTAGTTGGTCTTATACCAGATGTCAGATAGCAGTTCCCTGGTGACATGTGTACAGGTTAGTTCATCGACCTGAGATCGTCATTTGTCTCGTGTGAGTTCCCATTGTGCTTTGATTACTACCCTACCACGGCTCAAAGGAGTCGTGCAAACAGGTTTTAGTTGGGTACAGTCCCGAGCCACATGGAGGCAGTGAGCGGATCTTCAGGGGTTCGTCTCTCCCGGTATTGGGGGTGAGGTCGCGCTGTGTCTAGGAGAGCCATTACGCAAAGCCCTCGGCCGAGGCAGGAGATTTACTGGAAGGTATTCCAGTAGTATCTCAGGGCGTTCTGGGCTACACTCCGACACGACTTGTACCGCTTTTGGGGGTCTGACTTTTACCAACCCCCTAGGCCCGACATGCAATGCTCATAGACGAACGGACCGGACTGTACGGATATTGTCACTGACAGGCTCAGTAGGGTGTCAGGATGAGTTCGCTCATCGACGTCCCTTTTGGTCAATAGCTGGTGGCCCGTCACGTATTGGCTTATACCTCTGACGTGCTAGTGGTTAAATCCACAGCCATAGTATTGACGAGTCTTTAGAGTCCACCACACTTTCAGTTACTCAAGCTTTCGGGCGAAACGCTGTAGAGGCCGTATGGAGATATGGCAGGGTCCGATCAGATACGTGCGGTATTGCACGGATCAGGATCGGACGGTTAGTACTAGAGGCCGTATAGATATATGGCAAGGTTCGATCGGGTACGTGCGGTATTGCACGGATCAGGATCGAGCGGATATTACTAGCCGGCTTTGGTTTAAGCCGGATCCTAGTATAGTATAGTGTAGATTTTGTCTCATTGCATTTGTATCCGGACGGAATACAGATGCGGGTGTGTATGCACAGTATCGGGGTTTTCCTGTAATTTATTACGGGACCAGTTTTCTGGAGTTGCCAGTTTGCATTCCGTTCCGGCCGGTTTTCCTTTGTTCTTTCCCGGCCGGACTTTTCCGATGGAGGGGGTTATTTGCAAGTTTGCAAATAACACATTGTGGAGGATTTTCTTGCAAATGTATTAATTATGATGGCATCTTTTCTTTTCAACCATCATTTGATTCTCTTTACATCAACCTTTTGCATTAATGGTGATTAGGGTTGATTTGGACTTGATGTGAGTTTTGTTATGATGATGTTTGTTTGTGGTCACTGTTGCGCCACGGCAGCGCCCCGGCCGTCTATCCGAGGCCAAAATGCGGAATCAAAAATTTTCCTTACTTGGAAACCGGCGCTACCACGGACAATGAAAACCCGGATCGTTAACCATTAACCTATACTAGCTAACAAGAGATGGGAAGAGAAGTATACCGAGTGATCCGAGTCCTCCAGTCTTCTCTTCATCGTCCTGATCTCCCGCGGAAAGTCTTGTCTCCATTTCGTCGCCTCCTCGCCGGAAAGGGCACCACATCGCCTGCGTCTTTTACGGGCTCCCGCCTCAATACCGAGGCAACTCGGGCATGAAGCCGGCAACTCGACATGCTCAAGATATGCTGTAGAATGTGTAGTGTAGAGGCTATGTCTCATTTGGGGTTTGTTGCCATTTGAAGATGATGGAGGAAAATGAGATAAGAAAAATGGTGCTTGCATTTTTCTAGCATGAAATGAGATCAAGAAATGAAACTCTCAAGAATGAAAACTCTCATCTTTTTCTTTCTCTCAACCATTTTCATCAAGTGAGAAGAATTTTGTGGAGGAATGAATATGAAAACATAAACATCAAGGGAGGTGAGTGTAGGAGAAGAAGAATGGTGACCATAGCCAAACATAATGATAACAAAACTCAAATCAACTACTAATCACCTCAAATCAACAAAAAGCAAGTGATGATGAAAGATAAAAATGGTATCAAAAAGATGCTATCATAATTAATCATCTTACAAATAAAACCTCCACAATATGTTATTTGCAAACTTGCAAATAACACCCTCCATCCTAAAAGTCCGGCCGGGAAAGAACAAAGTAAAAACCGGCCGGAAGGGAATGCAAACTGGCAACTCCAGAAAACTGGTCCCGTAATAAATTACAGGAAAACCCCGATACGGAGCATACACACCCGCATCTGTATTCCGTCCGGATACAAATACAATGAGACAAAATCTACACTGTACTATACTAGGATCCGGCTTAAACCAAAGCCGGCTAGTAATATCCGTCCGATCCTGATCCGTGCAATACCGCACGTATCTGATCGAACGCTGCCATTTAACCATACGGCCTCTAGTACAAACCGTCCGATCCTGATCCGTGCAATACCGCACGTATCTGATCGGACCCTGCCATATCTCCATACGGCCTCTACAGCGTTTCGCCCGAAAGCTTGAGTAACTGAATGTGTGGTGGACTCTAAAGACTCGTCAATACTATGGCTGTGGATTTAACCACTAGCACGTCAGAGGTATTAGCCAATACGTGACGGGCCACCAGCTATTGACCAAAAGGGACGTCGATGAGCGAACTCATCCTGACACCCTACTGAGCCTGTCAGTGACAATATCCGTACACTCCGGTCCGTTCGTCTATGAGTATCGCATGGCGGGCCTAGGGGGTTGGTAAAAGTAAGACCCCCAAAAGCGGTACAAGTCCTGTCGGAGCGTAGCCCAGAACACCCTGAGATACTACTGGAATACCTACCAGTAAATCTCCTGCCTCGGCCGAGGGCTGTAGGGCTGGCCTAGCACCTCATCAAGAGTTCGGTAGCATCACACATGCCATAATCAAAAATTTAGAGGTGTTAAGTTAACCCGACAAGAATCGAAACTAGAAGTTTTAAGGATTATACAACTAAACATCACATGCAATTGTAAAACTATCACTAAGAGGAAAGATTACAACCTTTGTAGATCTCCCTCGGTGACTCCTTGGCACTATGAGAGTTTGGAACGGATCGATGGTAGCCTTCCTTGTCTACGATGATCCACCCGAAGTCCCTTTGCCCAAAGCTCCTTACCTTACTTGTTTCGCAAACGAAGTAGAGTAAACACCCTACACAAATCGGCTAGAGGTGTGTAGTATGATGATGTGGTTTATGTTCTTCAATTGAAATCCTTTCTTTTGTCAATCTTCACTCAAGAGAGAAATCTAGAGAGGAAGAAGAAGATAATGGTGGCTTGAGCTTTCTATCATATCACATATGATAACTTGTATTCTTCACACCCTTGCACTCAATTTTTTTCCTTGTTGTGTGCTTCTTGTTTCATATCACATATGAAGCTATTTATAGTGTTAAGAAAAGAATAATCACCATTATTCCATTACCACCATAATTTTGAGTGGAAATTCTTTTCCTAAAGAATTAAGCATGGGTGGAAATTCTTTTCATTAAGTTAATTAAAGTTTACCCACTAAATAATAAAGGAGAATTAGTGGATATTCTTTATATTAACTTAAAATGATAAATACAAATTAAAAGCTTCAATATAAGTCTTATATTGCCATCATTCTTGTATCATCAACCATGATACTATGTATGCATGTATGTGTCCATGCACATCATCATGTGCATACATGCATGCATACAAAAGGATTTACCTAAAGGATTAATCTAAATGTAATTAGTTAAATCAACACTTGATTTTACCAAACCGGTCATATCTCATACGATCGGACAAATAGAAAATTCCCGATTAATATACGTTATCACATAACCGTATTTAATCGGGTCCCGCGCATATCTCATATGCACACCACATCGTTTTGCCTGAGCCAGGAAACTTCATTATGGGACTCTAAGACTCGTCAATACGCCAGCAGTAGTGATGATCATATCAAACATCCACAAGCCGCAAGAGGTCAGCTAAACATAACGGCCACCCGGGTATTGAAACGATCAGAAGAAAACCAGCGAAGCTGTAAAAACTCCCGTCGAGCCAACTGGCAACACTTACCGTACAGTCCGGTCTCTTCGTCAGATATGCTGCATATCAAGTCTAGGGATGGTATCGTCGACCCCAGTAACTCAATAAGTCATGCTGGTGTATGGCTCATAACAGATCGAGAAACTACTGATAACTTTTATCTGTAAATCTCAGCAGCCCTGGCCAGGGACTTCATGTTATAGCCAATCGAGCATAGCACAACATCAACCCCCAATACCGGGAGAGACGAAACCCCTCCTATCGCTCATTGCCTCCATGCGCCTCGGGACTATACCCAAAGACCACCTGTTTGCACGACTCAGTAGAGCCGTGGTAGGGTGGAGATCAAAGTATAGTGGGAGGACACACAAGACTCTATGACGATCTCGGGTCTACAGACTAACCTGTACCAGTGTTCCTAAGAACTGCTATCCGACGATAGATATAATACCACATAGGAGTTCTCTGTGAGTCCGTTCAGTGTACCCAGTCTCCACTGAGCACCCGCATACAATCTTTGGTGTCTCCTCACCAGATGGATATGGGACCATCCATCGCCCATCATATGGGACCATCCATCGCCCATCATATGGGACAAGAATAGTATACGCTAGTCTACTCTGGAATATCGATGCCCTGTCTCGATACACCCTCGACTAGGAACAGTTCAAGGATATGCTTATAGACTACATGTGCCCCACTAGTATGATCCGCATCATAATCACGGTAGTCAAGCATATATCCTTTGGGCTTTATCAACATGTGTAAATGATTAAATCTGCATGTACAGATAAAGTAAACCAGATAGCGTACTATCATTTTGAGCAAGAAATTCATCTATCTCCATAGATAATATGTCCAAGTTTCCACTATCCATATAATGGCCTTTAGGGCATACAAATTACTAACAATCTCCCACTTGCACTAAGGCCAGTTATTGGCGTATCTCATACCCAACATTTCAAACAGTCGCTCATGCTGCGGCTGTGGAAGTGCCTTGGTGAATGAATCCGCTGTGTTATCCTTTGTATCTACTCTCCGAATCACGATCTCCTGGCGATCCACTATCTCCCGGATCAGATGATATCTCCTTAGGATGTGTCTAGATTTCTGATGGGACCTTGGTTCTTTAGCTAATGCTATAGCTCCATTATTATCGCAATATAATGGTATTGGATCAACAATGGTTGGAACTACTCCTAGTTCCGCAATGAACTTCTTCATCCAGACGGCTTCCTTAGCAGCATCACTTGCAGCAATATACTCAGCTTCCATCGTGGAGTCTGCAACGGTGTCCTGTTTGGAACTCTTCCAACTAACCGCTCCTCCATTTAGGGTAAATACAAACCCTGAGATTGATTTACTGTCATCCTTGTCACTTTGGAAGCTTGAATCGGTAAAGGCCTCCATCTGGAGATCGCCATTACCATACACCAAGAACAATTCTTTAGTCCTTCGCAAGTACTTAAGAATGTTCTTCACTGCTATCCAATGTTTCTCCCCTGGGTTGGATTGATACCTGCTTACTACAGCCAGTGCATAAGCTACATCAGGGCGAGTACACAACATCGCATACATTATAGATCCCACGGCTGAAGCGTAGGGTATAACGCTCATGCGAGCTCTCTCTTCATCAGTCTTCGGACAGAAGTCCTTAGAGAGAGTGATTCCATGACTAGCAGGCAAGGCACCACGCTCGGAATCTTCCATACTAAACCTCTTTAGAATGGTGTCTATGTACTTTGATTGGGACAGTCCCAATAACCTCTTGGATCTATCTCTATAGATCCTAATGCCCAAAATGCGCGAGGCATCACCCAGGTCCTTCATGGAGAACCTTTGTGATAAGAATAGTTTGACCGATTGTAGCATAGGAACATCATTTCCTATCAGGAGAATGTCATCTACGTACAATACGAGGAATAAGACAGTACTCCCTACAATCTTCTTATAAATACATGGTTCATCTTCATTTCTGACAAAATCAAACTCTTTGATTGTATCATCAAAGCAGATGTTCCAGCTCCTTGAGGCCTGCTTTAATCCATAGATGGATTTAAGCAATCTACATGCTTTCCCGCTGCTCCCACTATCAATGAAGCCCTCTGGCTGATCCATAAAAACGCATTCTTCTAAATCACCATTTAGAAATGCAGTTTTCACGTCCATCTGCCATATTTCATAATCATAGTGAGAAGCAATAGCAAGTAGGATCCTAATGGATTTAAGCATTGCTACCGGAGAGAAAGTTTCATCATAGTCCAAGCCTGGTCTTTGACGAAAACCTTTCGCTACAAGCCTTGCTTTATAGGTCTCCACCTGTCCATCTACACCAATCTTTCTCTTAAAGATCCATTTGCACCCAACGGGTTTTATCCCAGGAGGCACAACGTCCAAAGTCCATACTTTGTTGGTGTACATTGACTCCATTTCAGATCTCATTGCTTCCAGCCATTTCACTGAGTCACTACTCGTGATAGCTTGCTGAAAACTAGTAGGGTCATCATCATCCATGATGCAATCTTCTCTATCACCATCTATGAGAAACCCATAGTATCTCTCTGGTGGGTGAGAAGTTCTACTAGACCTCCTGAGCGGCTGAGGTTCTTGAAGTTCTACTGCAACATCAGTTTCAACCAATTCCTCCTGAGCAATTTGTGTCTCTAGAACCTCTTCTAGTTCTACCACATTGCCATTAGTACTTTCCGTAAAGAACTCATTTTCCAAAAATGTGGCATGCTGAGCAACAAACACCTTTTGTTCCTCTTTGTGGTAGAATAGATATCCATACGAATGTTTTGGATACCCCACAAATTTACGCATGACCGATCGTGTCTCGAGTTTGTCTGGATTCTGCTTTTTAACAAAAGCCGGACAACCCCAAATCCTAAACCTTTTAAGAGATGGTCTCTTTCCATTCCACATGTCATATGGAGTGGTAGACACGGTCTTGGTTGGCACCCTGTTCAATAGATACATTGCTGTCTCCAATGCATGTCCCCAAAAGGAAAGCGGTAACTCAGCATCACACATCATGGATCGTACCATATCCAATAGGGTACGATTCCTCCGTTCTGACACACCATTGTGCTGCGGTGTGTAAGGAGGAGTGAGCTGAGAGAGAATCCCATTCTCTTTTAAGAAGTCTAGAAACTCTGTACTTAAATACTCTCCACCTCGATCCGATCGAAGTTTCTTGATGCTCAAGCCTGTTTGCTTCTCTACTTCAAGTTTATACTCCTTGAATTTCTCAAAAGCTTCAGATTTGTGCTTTATCAAAAACACGTGTCCGAATCTTGAGAAATCATCAGTAAAAGTGATGAAGTATGAAAAACCACCTCTTGCAAGTGTAGACATTGGTCCGCATACATCACTATATATGAGGCTTAAGAGTTCACCAGCTCTCTCTCCGTGTCCACTAAACGGAGTTTTGGTCATTTTACCTTTGATACAAGACTGGCAAGTCGCATAAGATTTATATTCAAACGGATTCAAATATCCATCTTTGTGTAGCTTGTTTAGTCTTGTTTCGTTAATATGACCAAGTCTACAATGCCAAAGAAAAGCTTCATTTATATCTGAAAACTTTCTTTTACTAGTATGTTGTATATTGAAAACTGTGTGTTGGTTCAGGATGTAAATACCGTTATTTAATGTACCAAACCCAATCAACTCTTGATTCAGGTTAATGTTCATAACATTATTTTGTAACATAAAATGATATCCTTCATTGTCCAACAAAGAAACGGATATAATGTTACACAGCATACTTGGTACAAAATAACACGGATTCAAAACCATAATACTTCCTGAAGGCAACCCTAGATGATACTCTCCCACGGATACAGCATGTATATTGGAACCATTTCCAACCCGCAGAGTATGATCTCCAACTTTTAAAACTCTACTATTTCTCAATCCCTGCATACAATTGCAGATGTGAGAACCAGAACCGGTACTCAATACCCAGGATGCAGAGTTTAAAGAAAAACAGTTTTCAGTTACAAACACACCTGAAGTGGAAGCATCAGCATGCTTCTTCTTCTTGAGATCAGCAAGATATTCAGCACAGTTGCGTTTCCAATGTCCTGACTTTTTACAGTAAAAACATTCTCCTTTTCCACTTCCCATAGCCCCCACTTTGTCTTTCCCCTTCGCCTTTCTAACTCCACCTTTCTGTTTGATGGACTTCTTCTTCTTCTTTCCCATGGCCTTAGCTTTTGGGAATGAAGAGGAAGATGGCCCAGCAACCAGAGCGGGAGTCCTTGCCGTTTTCAATGTGTTCTCTGCACTTCTCAACATATTGAGAAGTTCAGGCAATGATTTCTCCAAACCATTCATATTGAAATTTACTATGAACGGAGCAAAGGCGGGGGGGAGAGACTGAAGAACAATATCCGTATATTGCTCATTATCCATAGTCCATCCCAGTCCCTCAAGTTCTTCAATAAGACCAATCATTTTCAAAACATGGTCTCCAACTGATGCACCAGCGGCCATTCGCATCTGAAACAGCTTTCTAGATGCCTCGTATCTCAAAGTACGAGTTTGCTCTTCATACAACTCCTTTGTGTGAAGAAAGATGGATTGCACATCCATATTCTCGTGTTGCTTCTGATGGATATTGTCCATAGAAGCAAGCGCGAGGCACTTAGCCGTGTTGCAGTCAATTTCCCAAGTTTTCCGGATCTCCCTATCCGCGACAGATGATTCAGGTCCTGGGACGGGTGGGGCTTCAGTATTGAGAACATATGATACCTTATCATATGAGAGTGCAATGTTCAAGTTCCTCAACCATTCTTTATAATTTGGTCCTGTCAGTTTATTTTTCTCAAGTAGAAGCTTAAGTCCTGACATCTGTAATTGTCATTTGGAGAGAGAAAAAGATACACTTAGCGAATTGCTCTTTCAAAGAATTAGATTGGTTATTATTTTATTTAATCAATGTCTCCCACTGCTTTTAATCAAATTTTCTTTCAAAACCTGAAAAGAATACTAGCCAGGAAAGTTTTCCTGGAAGTAACACTTACTTACAGTGAGATCGAGATCCAACTATCATATAGATGGTATGCAATCTCATTGCAAATTTCAACTCTTGAAATTCCCGATATGGTTTTTACCCCTAGTCACTTATGACCTTGGCTATGGTCAACATATCATAAGTACTAGTCAAATTCTACCCGTCATTTCGTGATTAACTAGACCCACCCATATGACCCTTGACTATGATCAACATAATCACATGAATGTCCTAACTAATCGCATCATATGCTTTGTAGGAAGACATCACTTAGCTACCGTACACTACGCCTTGACTATAATCAACATACGCAGCACGAATACTAAGTACTCTACTTCCTAAAATGACGGAGGGTTGCGGATGGTTTTTAAGAAAACCTTTAACGCTTTGAACTTGATCTCGTTGTAGAATCAAAATGTTTAAGAAAAGGAGTGGCTTAAGCTCCGCATCCTTTTGAAACTTGCATTTTTCATAAAAAGCCGAGTTTGTTTCAGATCTGATTCTACAACATCATTAGGTTTCTTTTCTTTACATTAATCTCATTAATGTGATCCCATCATTTAAGTTCCTAAGCCATCACAGAATAGAACGTATACTTATACCATCCGCATTCGCCACAGTGTCCCGTTATGCACCGTTAGGTTACTTAACTAACGGCATAGCGGGGCGGGACTAGCGCGGTTATAAAATATAAGCAACGTTTATTATATATCATATATATAATAATAATTCATTCGTCTCAGATACTAAGTAATCACATTACAGAATATCAACAGCAGAAGCATATAAGAGGATATCTAGGATGTCCGTATTTTGTATCGAGCCAACAATAGAAAATACGGATTCCACGGTCGTGATGAATAGCCAAGCCCACACCCTTAGACCCCTACGAGAGCGGCAAGTGATCCCGCCAATTCTAGAGTTTAGGAGACCCGGTCTCGACTCCTCGAGATGGCCTCCCACTGAACCCTAGAACCCGATCACTTGTGCTCCCCTCCTTGGGTCTATCCTAATGCGGAAAAGTAAATAATATACAATTGATTTTACATGAATGAAAAATAAAACTCTCATCACACATAAAACCCCCGGCTATTCAATCGCGACAATCCTGCTCATCATATCTCAGCAACACATAATATCTCATATCATCAACGTAAGTAAGTATGCGTATCCCGATTGTCGTTGACGTATAGCAACGAAAACGTCGATACACCACATACTACACTTACGGTCACAGAAAATAAAATGAAAAACTACAACATTTGGAATCCACAATCACCTTAGACATCATAAATTCGAAATATCACATACTTCGTATTTCATGCCTAACTATATGAATTCCACATATTGTATCACATTTCAGATAAATAGACAATGTTAAACTTTTCGATCGAATATACAAACACCCTAGATTTCCCAAACTGCACAACACTTGAGCCGAGTTCAAAAGTTTCTAGAACATGCCACAGCACCTTATGGACCAACCGTAGAAGGGCCAAACCAACGCCTCACATGTGGCAACGCTAAACTACCACAAACCCTAAGGTTCAGTGATAGTTTTGACGGTCACATAATCGAGTTATGGTTATGTTCTTCTAGAGTGTCCACAAATACGCTTGCATGTTTTTCGAAGATTTTGAACTTGGGAAAAATCCAACATTTGGAATTTTTCCAATACGGGAAAAACTGTGTTTCTAATATTCGTTCAAACATTTCAACACGTTCTAAAATCTGAAAATCTGAACGAAGTTAAACCTTTTCCAATCGAATCACCAAAACCAATATTTCTCCAGAACACTCAACACTTGAGTGAGTTTTAAATATCTCAGAGGCATGCTTATAATAAATCAGGTCTACTGTAGAAAACACTGTTCCTAATTCCCCAAAAGGGCCGCGGAAGGGCCGCACAAAGCATGGTTATGCGGCGGATCCGCGGCGCTTTAGTGAGATCACTGAAAAAAATTTATATGGTAATTCTTAGATTTGCCTGCTGATTTTTTTAGGACCTTCAAATTTGGAAAAATCCAATATTTTAAAAAATTTCCAGAGAGCTGTCAAAATTGGTGTTTCGTGGTTCGATCGGACTTTTAATTTCGCCTGCGCATCGCCTAAAGCTCTAGCTTGGCTCTGATACCACTGTAGGGCTGGCCTAGCACCTCATCAAGAGTTCGGTAGCATCACACATGCCATAATCAAAAATTTAGAGGTGTTAAGTTAACCCGACAAGAATCGAAACTAGAAGTTTTAGGGATTATACAACTAAACATCACATGCAATTATAAAACTATCACTAAGAGGAAAGATTACAACCTTTGTAGATCTCCCTCGGTGACTCCTTGGCACTATGAGAGTTTGGAACGGATCGATGGTAGCCTTCCTTGTCCACGATGATCCACCCGAAGTCCCTTTGCCCAAAGCTCCTTACCTTACTTGTTTCGTAAACGAAGTAGAGTAAACACCCTACACAAATCGGCTAGAGGTGTGTAGTATGATGATGTGGTTTATGTTCTTCAATTGAAATCCTTTCTTTTGTCAATCTTCACTCAAGAGAGAAATCTAGAGAGGAAGAAGAAGATAATGGTGGCTTGAGCTTTCTATCATATCACATATGATAACTTGTATTCTTCACACCCTTGCACTCAATTTTTTTCCTTGTTGTGTGCTTCTTGTTTCATATCACATATGAAGCTATTTATAGTGTTAAGAAAGGAATAATCACCATTATTCCATTACCACCATAATTATGAGTGGAAATTCTTTTCCTAAAGAATTAAGCATGGGTGGAAATTCTTTTCATTAAGTTAATTAAAGTTTACCCACTAAATAATAAAGGAGAATTAGTGGATATTCTTTATATTAACTTAAAATGATAAATACAAATTAAAAGCTTCAATATAAGTCTTATATTGCCATCATTCTTGTATCATCAACCATGATACTATGTATGCATGTATGTGTCCATGCACATCATCATGTGCATACATGCATGCATACAAAAGGATTTACTTAAAGGATTAATCTAAATGTAATTAGTTAAATCAACACTTGATTTTACCAAACCGGTCATATCTCATACGATCGGACAAATAGAAAATGCCCGATTAATATACGTTATCACATAACCGTATTTAATCAGGTCCCGCGCATATCTCATATGAACACCACATCGTTTTGCCTGAGCCAGGAAACTTCATTATGGGACTCTAAGACTCGTCAATACGCCAGCAGTAGATGATGATCATATCAAACATCCACAAGCCGCAAGAGGTCAGCTAAACATAACGGCCACCCGGGTATTGAAACGATCAGAAGAAAACCAGCGAAGCTGTAAAAACTCCCGTCGAGCCAACTGGCAACACTTAGCTTACAGTCCGGTCTCTTCGTCAGATATGCTGCATATCAAGTCTAGGGATGGTATCGTCGACCCCAGTAACTCAATAAGTCATGCTGGTGTATGGCTCATAACAGATCGAGAAACTACTGATAACTTTTATCAGTAAATCTCAGCAGCCCTGGCCAGGGACTTCATGTTATAGCCAATCGAGCATAGCACAACATCAACCCCCAATACCGGGAGAGACGAAACCCCTCCTATCGCTCATTGCCTCCATGCGCCTCGGGACTATACCCAAAGACCACCTGTTTGCACGACTCAGTAGAGCCGTGGTAGGGTGGAGATCAAAGTATAGTGGGAGGACACACAAGACTCTATGACGATCTCGGGTCTACAGACTAACCTGTACCAGTGTTCCTGAGAACTGCTATCCGACGATAGATATAATACCACATAGGAGTTCTCTGTGAGTCCGTTCAGTGTACCCAGTCTCCACTGAGCACCCGCATACAATCTTTGGTGTCTCCTCACCAGATGGATATGGGATCATCCATCGCCCATCATATGGGACAAGAATAGTATACGCTAGTCTACTCTGGAATATCGATGCCCTGTCTCGATACACCCTCGACTAGGAACAGTTCAAGGATATGCTTATAGACTACATGTGCCCCACTAGTATGATCCGCATCATAATCACGGTAGTCAAGCATATATCCTTTGGGCTTTATCAACATGTGTAAATGATTAAATCTACATGTACAGATAAAGTAAACCAGATAGCGTACTATCATTTTGAGCAAGAAATTCATCTATCTCCATAGATAATATGTCCAAGTTTCCACTATCCATATAATGGCCTTTAGGGCATACAAATTACTAACAAGGGCTTTGTGTAATGGCTCTCCTAGACACAGCGCGACCTCACCCCCAATACCGGGAGAGACGAACCCCTGCAGATCCGCTCACTGCCTCCATGTGGCTCGGGACTGTACCCAACTAAAACCTGTTTGCACGACTCCTTTGATCCGTGGTAGGGTAGTAATCAAAGCACAGTGGGAACTCACACGAGAAAAATGACGATCTCAGGTCGATGAACTAACCTGTACACATGTCACCTGGGAACTGCTATCTGACATCTGGTATAAGACCAACTAGCAGGTTCCCGACGAGTCCTGTCCGGTGTACTCATAACCCAATGAGCACCTGTATACATCTTAGGTGAACCAACTGACACCAGTGGCTTGTGAGACCGGCCACCGCCCCTCGTCGGGGTCTCGATTGTATACACTAGTCTACTTATGGAGTATCGATGCCCTGTCTCGAAACTCCTACGACTAGGGACCTTTTAAGGATGTGCTTATAGACTACCAGCTCCCACGTATATGATCGCCATCATATTGCTGGTAGTCAAGCAAGAATCCAAGGGGCTCTATCAACGTGTAATAGCGACATGTCAGGTCACCTAAAGCAGTACACGATGATAAAGATAAACCAGATAGCATACTATCAGCTCGAGTAAGACTGTCCTACCGGGATAGGTCCTCCCTCAATCATTGCTATCACGTGCCTGTGATCCAATAATTGACTCTGAGGGCACTATCTCCAACAATCTCCCACTTGCACTCAAGGCTAATTATTGCGATGTCGCATACTCACAGCCCGTGTGATACCGAACACCCAACTCCTCTACTAGTCAGTCTCACAAAACCCGTTTGCGAAACTATTGCGTTCGAGGAATAGCCTCAGTGTGTGGATCCGCTGTGATGTTTCTTTCTATGTCTCTCTATATCTCAAGTTTGCGGAGAAAGCCATCTCCCGAAATGAGCAATACCCTTCTTAGAATGTCTGGATGTCTGATGGGACCTAGCTCATAAATGAACTCCAAATCCAAACTTCTTAGACTGTATCGTCAACTGAACTTAATCAGTATCCTGCGCCATGCCACCCTCAGTATTGCCTTGGACCACCTGTCCAAAATACTGCCCCTCGTCAGAGGGGAAAACTATAACTCTGACAACTTCCTTGTCGTCCATGTCACCTTGGAAGCCTGGAATGATAACCGTCTCCTAAAGGAGGCAGCCGTTATCATATCCCTAGAACATTCACTTATGATCTAAAAACGCTTCCGACTGTTTCTCCAGGATTGGATCAATGTCAACTTATTGCATCTAGTGCAAGAACAACATCCGGTGTGGTACTTGACATCTCATGATTGACTCAATTGCCTGAGCAAGTGATCTGCCAATCGTGCACATACCTCTCCCCTTTAGTCTGTAAGACACCTTTAGAGAGGGTGACTCCATCACCTGCAGGTACACTGCCGTGCCAGGAGTCGTCCATTCTAAATACTCTTAGAATGCTGTCAAGGTACCCTGATTGGGAAACCACCCAAATCTAGATCTAAAAACATAGATCTAGTAACCAGTATGTCTTATATAATGTCCAAGTCCCTTGTGGAGAAACCACTGTGTGACGACCAAAGTATAACCGATCGTAGTATAGGAGTTTCTTTTCCTACTCTGTTTATGTCATCCAAATACCAGGATATCACACCCTACTATCTTCTCAACAGATCCATCCCCTATTCTGTTGACGTCAAACCTATGACTGTCACATCAGAAATAGATGATCTATCTCCGCTACATCTGCTTTAGTCTATAAATAGACATAAGCCTGATGTCCACCAATGCTTCCGCTGCTCCCACTGACTACGACAACCCTCTGCCAGAGTCATATAGACGCGCACTTCTAAAACTAGTTTAGAACGACGCTATACTCATCCTCTTGCCGGGTCTCGCAGCCTGGAACAACAACAATGGCAAGTGTGGGTAAACAAGAACTTCCCTATCACCGTCCTTGAGGCTACCGGAGTACCTCTCGGGTGCCTGAAGTTACCCACCTTATCTGCGGAGTGGCCAATGGAATGTCAAAACAGATTGAATCTTTAGGTTCCTTATCAAATCTTCAGTAATCGTTTGCGGTTCTGGAATCACTTCCAGTTCTACCATACTCCCACTACTGTTTTCTGAAAAGATCCATTTTTATTAAAACTGTGGCGAGTCTAGAACAATATTACTATTGATCTCCCAGATGGTAGAAAGTCAACCCTCGTCATAGCCTGGGTCAACCCACAAACAGCCATTACAGAAACGTGCCTTGAGTTGTCCAGTGTCTGGTTTTAAGCATAAGCCGGACAACTCCCCGTACCTTAACAATGTCAAGATATGAACTGTTCTATATCCAATATAGTAACAGAGGCACTGATTTAATTGAACCAGATTCAAATCATGCAGCTGTCTCCAGTGCATGTCAACTAAATGGAAGGAGGCCGATCTGCGTTACTCAACTTAGGAATGTTTCCAATTATGAGTAACCTGAAAGAGAAGCTAGTTCTCTTAATCATTACTATCAACTGAACACCATACACAAGTATCTATATCTTCGATCGCTTTGAAGAATCCCGATACTTGCTACACCTGGTTCTCTACTCTATTCAAATACCTATAACTCCTCAAAACCTAGACCCTGTGTTTCTACGAAACACATGTCTAAGAACTAGAGAAGTTAAAAGTAAACAGAATATAGTATGAGGACCAACCCCTCTGTCCTAATGGACACTGGACAACATACAATACTCTGTATAAGTCCGCTGAGTCTAATAACTCTTTCACTGTGTATCGTAGGTTGAAAACTGTACTTATGGTTAAGAAGAATTACACCGCTGTTTAATGCTCCTTACCTAACCATCCACTGATATAGGTAAATGTCATCGATATAATATCAAAAGGTATATCTCACTCTATGAAAATAGACGTACAGATATATCAATTTGAAAATGGTGCACA
Organism: Agapanthus africanus; assembly: GCA_030015575.1. Lineage (NCBI taxonomy): Eukaryota > Viridiplantae > Streptophyta > Magnoliopsida > Asparagales > Amaryllidaceae > Agapanthus > Agapanthus africanus. The sequence goes on from JASDDO010000010.1 coordinate 175,808,762, forward strand.
ACAGCGGATATTCAAAACCAAATATTTGCCGACCGGCAAACAGCCCAGATGATCTCCTCAAATATCACCGATTACAACGAATCCCGATATAACGAGGATGATCACCCTATTCCCAATGAATTACTCCCACTCATCATCTGTAAAACCATACAGATGTGAGAATCATACTTGGTAAATACATACCCTGGAGTAAGTGTCTAATCGGGAAATCAGTTTTCCATTAACAGTACACAGTGAAACTGAAACATCGAAATGTTTCGTTGGGGTATCCTGGTATTCCTAGTAATGCCTCTACCATTTTCCAGATTCACAACTGTAACCGTATAATTCTTTGCCACCTCTCCAAATCCCTTTATATGTCTTTAGTCATTACCTTCTGCACACCCCTTAGGCCAAATGGTTTTCTTCCTTTCCTACCGTTCGGCACCAGCCTATGGTTTGGAAGAAGACTATCCAATAAGCATAAAGGGTGTACTGTCCTAATCCTAGGAGCACTCGCAAAGCGAGAGAAGGTGAAGATAAAAGACAACCGAATAAACCTTATTCCTATTTCTCCTGAACCAAAATCCATCCCCGAACTGGAACAAGTTCCTTTCGAGTTCGTATATAACCATACGATGGAGTATCCAAATAAACTGTGGATCTTCGTAGTGATACGGAGTGTCCTGGAGAAATACAAAGGTGATTTAGGATTGGCGAAGAAATACTTGGTTCGGTCGTGAATAGCAGTCGCAATTTACTTTGCCCTCTTACTAATTCCTTACTTTGTCTTAATCTTAATACCTTCTGCACACCGTTTAGGCTAATTGGTTTTCTTCATTCCCTACCGGTCGGCACCAGCCTAAGGTTTGGAAGAAGAATATCCAATTTGCGTAATAGGTGTGCTATCTCCTAAACCAAGGAGTACTCACAACTTGAGAGAAGGTAAAAGGGAAAAGACAATCGGATAATCCTATCCGTTTTCTCCAGAACCGGAAACCATCCTCGAATTCCTTCGAGTTCGTATATAACCATACGATGGTTTTGTCCAATGGAAGTGGACGTTTGTAGTAATACGGGGTGTCCTGGAGAAAAGGGTAAAAGTAGGAGTGGTAATGAAGTCTGCAACTCTGACAATCCAAAAGCCAGTGTTAAGAAGGTTCGGTCAACTTGGTCACTGAGTCATAGTCCAGGGTCGGGTCAATGGTCGCTGCCAGAGAGAGAGAAAAGAAACACTCAGCGTGCACTCTAACCTAGATCAGAATGGTTACCAATTTATCTAATCAGGAAACCTCCCACTGTACCTCAAATTCTCCTCCAAACCTGAAAGAAGAATTAGTCGGGATCACCCGAGGAGTAAACCAACTCATCAGTGGGAATCGGGATCCAACTATCATCGCATGATAACTTGACGGAATCCACTCAAGTCACCACACTCCAGAAGGTATGCGCATGCCTGGCAAGTTTCAGTTCTTTTGAAACTCCCGATGTGTGTTTTTACCCCTAGGACTCAAGTGACCTTGACGGAGTCAACAAATCAAAGAGTCCTAGTCAAGTTCATCCCGACATTATCTGGATTGCATTAAACCCACCCGTACGTGCCCTTGACGGAGTCAACAAGGCCGCACGACTGTCCTAACCAATCCCATTTATGCAACAAACAAGCACCACTTAGCTACCGTACACTACTCCTTGACGGAGTCAACAAACGCAGCACGAATACTAAATAATACCCATAAGAAATGACGGAGAGCTACGAATGGTTTTTGGCGAAAAACCTTTAACGTAATGAACTTGATATCGTTGAAGGAACTGCATAGCCTTTTATAAAAATATAGTGACGAAAACCTTTGCTAAAGAGGTCACTCCCGGTGAAGGGATCTCGGCTCTTTCCCCGTAGAATGAGGTGCAGGATATTCCAACTGAATACCACGATGCAAAGCAAAAGTAATCGGCTATAGTGAAGTTAATGCCCTGACGCAAACTTCTGTCCAAGGGGTCACTCCCGGTGAAGGGATCTCGGCCCTTGCCTCGTCGACTGAGGAGCAGGATATTCCAAATGAATACCACGATGCAAAACAAAAGTGAACGTCATTGCAATAACAGCTTTTTGAAAAAGTGTTCCAACAACATCAGAATAGGTTTGTTTATCTTGCATTGATCCGAATCAACGCAGTCCCATCAATTGATCACACCACAAAGAACGAAAATATACTGATGTACGTATATGCCATCCGCATTCGCCATTGGGTCCCGTCATCACCCGTTAGGTTACTTAACTAACGACAGAGCGGGGACTGGACTAGCGCGGATGCAAAACATATACAACATCTACTAATATATATATCAATATATTATATTCGCTCAAGGCGTGATAAAATGCAACATCACAGAAAAATACAGCATCACAGAACAATACAGATATCTGGAAGCCCTGGGTTTCACAGAGCCGCTGATGAAACCCGACGTTCCCCTGGTCGTGTGGATAGCCTGTGCAATGAAATCCTAGACCCCTACGGGCGCGGCAAGTCACCCGCCAAAACCTGAAGCGAGGCAGCCCCCTTCAGCACCGTGAATGGACCACCCAGCACTTCACGGAATCCGGTAACTTGGGCACCCCTCCTGGGTCATCCTGTACCCCCTACGAGTGCGGCGAATAGCCCGCCAATCCTAGAGTGAAGCCCCCTTCGTCCCAATGCCATGAGATGCGGGCGCGTTGCCCTCTAGAACCCGGCTATCCGTGCACCCCTCCGCGGGGTAATCCTAGAACAGAAAATAAAATATACATACACCGGGTACATCGACCGCAACCAGGTCGTGCCCCAAAAGAATAATACAATCAGGCAGTGACGGCTGTCCACATGTCGGACGCTCGCCCCGCAATATCAAATGTACATAATACAACAAAACAGTACTAGCATTGCATCCAGGCTATCCCCCACGACCGATCCGCAACATCACAGCATAAACATAGAACATTAACGTGAAAATCACGTTCGCAAATCCGTCTAACCGGGCTATAGCAGTTAGACAGGATTTACCGATCGAGTGACATTCACGGTCGCAGATATAATGTAAATACTGTGAAAAAATGTGTTTAAAATATCCGATCGATCAAAAATTAACAAGTGGGCCCCCAAGCAATACTGTAGCAGTCACAGAAATTCTGGGCCCAATATTAATATTCCAAAAGCCCTATTTTCAGCCAAGAAAGCAACTGAAGAAAAACGACTAAGTGACCTGATCATAGTGCGGCGGAACCGCGGCCCAAAGGGGGTTTTGGCCGCGGTTCCGTTCTCCAACCAGGGAATCACTCTGTCGTTTTTCTACAGTAGCCTTATATTTTCAAGTACATCATTTTTCTGCAACCTGAAAAATTTTTAGACATCAAAAAATTTCAACAGAAAACTGATGTGAGCAAAAACGCGGTTTTTGGAATTTTGGTCGATCGGATAAGTAAAACGCATTAGAACAAGCTAGGCAAGGTTAATGGCGTGGCTCTGATACCATGTTGCGCCACGGCAGCGCCCCGGCCGTCTATCCGAGGCCAAAATGCGGAATCAAAAATTTTCATTACTTGGAAACCGGCGCTACCGCGGACAATGAAAACCCGGATCGTTAACCATTAACCTATACTAGCTAACAAGAGATGGGAAGAGAAGTATACCGAGTGATCCGAGTCCTCCGGTCTTCTCTTCATCGTCCCGATCTCCCGCGGAAAGTCTTGTCTCCATATCGTCGCCTCCTCCCCGGAAAGGGCACCACATCGCCTGCGTCTTTTACGGGCTCCCGCCTCAATACCGAGGCAACTCGAGCATGAAGCCGGCAACTCGACATGCTCAAGATATGCTGTAGAATGTGTAGTGTAGAGGTTATGTCTTATTTGGGGTTTGTTGCCATTTGAAGATGATGGAGGAAAATGAGATAAGAAAAATGGTGCTTGCATTTTTCTAGCATGAAATGAGATCAAGAAATGAAACTCTCAAGAATGAAAACGCTCATCTTTTTCTTTCTCTCAACCATTTTCATCAAGTGAGAAGAATTTTGTGGAGGAATGAATATGAAAACATAAACATCAAGGGAGGTCAGTGTAGGAGAAGAAGAATGGTGACCATAGCCAAACATAATGATAACAAAACTCAAATCAACTACTAATCACCTCAAATCAACAAAAAGCAAGTGATGATGAAAGATAAGAATGGTATCAAAAAGATGCTATCATAATTAATCATCTTACAAATAAAACCTCCACAATATGTTATTTGCAAACTTGCAAATAACACCCTCCATCCTAAAAGTCCGGCCGGGAAAGAACAAAGGAAAAACCGGCCGGAACGGAATGCAAACTGGCAACTCCAGAAAACTGGTCCCGTAATAAATTACAGGAAAACCCCGATACTGTTCATACACACCCCCATCTGTATTCCGTCCGGATACAAATGCAATTAGACAAAATCTACACTGTACTATACTAGGATCCGGCTTAAACCAAAGCCGGCTAGTAATATCCGTCCGATCCTGATCCGTGCAATACCGCACGTATCTGATCAAACGCTGCCATATAACCATACGGCCTCTAGTACAAACCGTCCGATCCTGATCCGTGCAATACCGCACGTATCTGATCGGACTCTGCCATATCTCCATACGGCCTCTACAGCGTTTCGCCCGAAAGCTTGAGTAACTGAATGTGTGGTGGACTCTAAAGACTCGTCAATACTATGGCTGTGGATTTAACCACTAGCACGTCAGAGGTATTAGCCAATACGTGACGGGCCACCAGCTATTGACCAAAAGGGACGTCGATGAGCGAACTCATCCTGACACCCTACTGAGTCTGTCAGTGACAATATCCGTACCGTCCGGTCCGTTCGTCAATGAGTATCGCATGGCGGGCCTAGGTGGTTGGTAAAAGTCAGACCCCCAAAAGCGGTACAAGTCGTGTCGGAGCGTAGCCCAGAACACCTTGAGATACTACTGGAATACCTACCAGTAAATCTCCTGCCTCGGCCGAGGGCTTTGTGTAATGGCTCTCCTAGACACAACGCGACCTCACCCCCAATACCGGGAGAGACGAACCCCTGCAGATCCGCTCACTGCCTCCATGTGGCTCGGGACTGTACCCAACTAAAACCTGTTTGCACGACTCCTTTGAGCCGTGGTAGGGTAGTAATCAAAGCACAGTGGGAACTCACACGAGACAAATGACGATCTCAGGTCGATGAACTAACCTGTACACATGTCACCTGGGAACTGCTATCTGATATCAGGTATAAGACCAACTAGCCGGTTCCCGGCGAGTCATGTCCGGTGTACTCATAACCCAATGAGCACCTGTATACATCTTAGGTGAACCAACTGACACCAGTGGCTTGTGAGACCGGCCACCGCCCCTCGTCGGGGTCTCGACTGTATACACTAGTCTACTAATGGAGTATCGATGCCCTGTCTCGAAACTCCTACGACTAGGGACCTTTTAAGGATGTGCTTATAGACTACCAGCTCCCACGTATATGATCGCCATCATATTGCTGGTAGTCAAGCAAGAATCCTAGGGGCTCTATCAACGTGTAATAGCGACATGTCAGCTCACCTAAAGCAGTACACGATGATAAAGATAAACCAGATAGCATACTATCATCTCGAGTAAAACTGTCCTACCGGGATAGGTCCTCCCTCAATCATTGCAATCACGTGCCTGTGATCCAATAATTGACTCTGAGGGCACTATCTCCAACAATCACCCATTCTCTTCTCCTACACTCACCTCCCTTCTTGTTATGTTTCATATATTCTTTCCTCCACCATTCTTACATGATGAGGATTCATTTTGAGAAAAGAGAAGAAGAGGTTTTCATTCTTGAGAGTTTCATTCTTGATCTCATTTTCATGCTAGAAAAATCCAAGCACCATTTTTCTAATCTTGATTCCTCCATCATCTTCAAAGGCAATAAACCCCAAATGAGACATAGGCTCTACACTACACATTCTACAGCAAATCTTGGACGCGTCAGCTAGCCTACTTCGCGCCCGAGTTGCCTCGGTATTGAGGTGGGAGCCCGTAAAAGATACAGGCGATGTGGTGCCCTTCCGGCGAGGAGGCGACGACCGGAGTTTCCGCAGGAGATCGGGACGATGAGGAGAAGACCGGAGGACTCGGATCATTCGGTATATCTCTCACCCTTTCTCTTGTTAGCTAGTATTGGTTAATGGTTACGATCCGGGTATATTGTCCGCGGTAGCGCCAGTTTAAAGATAAGAAAATTTTGATTCCGCATTTTGGCCTCGGATAGACGGCCGGGGCGCTGCCGTGGCGCAACAATCACCTGAGGAGTAATCCTACTCATCAGTGGTAATCGGGATCCAACTATCATCGCATGATAACTTGATGGAATCCACTCAAGTCACCACACTCCAGAAGGTATGCGCATGCCTGGCAAGTTTCCTGTATGTTCGAAACTCCCGATGTGATTTTTACCCCAAGCGGCTTATGACCTTGACAGAGGTTAACATATCATAAGTCACAAGTCAAGTTCAACCCGTCATTGTCCTGGATTAACTTAGACCCACCCGCACAAGCCCTTGACAGAGGTTAACATAACCGTGCGACCGTCCTAAATAATCGCATATCTATGCAACAAACAAGCATTACCCAGCTACCAAGCACTGTGCCTTGACAGCGGTCAACATACACAGCATGAATACTAAGTTATACATGTAAGAAATAACGGAGGGCTACGACTGGTTTTTGGCGAAAAACCTTTAACGTAATGAACTTGATATCGTTGAAAGAATCCAAGTGGTTTTACAAATATATAGTGGCGAAAACGTTTGCTAAAGAGGTCACTCCCGGTGAAGAGATCTCGGCTCTTTCCTCATCGAATGAGGTGCAGGATATCCTAAACTGAATACCATAATGCAAAGCAAAAGGAAACGACTATAGTGAAGTTATTACCCTGACGCAAACTTCCGCTCAAGAGGCCACTCCCGATGAAGGGATCTCGTCTCTTGCCTCGTCGAATGAGATGCAGGATATTCCAAACTGAATACCATTGTGCAAAGCAAAAGGAGACGTCTGTAATGTCTGTTTTCAAAAAACTTGGTTCCAACAACATCAAATAGGTTTGTTTTTCTTTGCATTAATCAGAATCAACGCAGTCCCATCAATTAAACATATCATATCACAAAAAGGAACGAAAATAATATAATGTACGAATATGCCATCCGCATTCGCCACTGGGCCCCGTCATCACCCGTGAGGTTACTTAACTAACGACAGAGCAGGGGCTGGACTAGCACGGGTGCAAAACATATACAACATCTACTAGTATATATATAAATATATATAATAATAGTCCCAGGGATGATATAAAGCAACATCTCAGAATCACAGCCAAGCATCACAGAGTGGTAGATAATCCTGGAGCCCCGGGTTTCACTTGAGCCGCAAATGAGACCCGACGTTCCCTTTCGTGTGCCTGTGCAATGAAAATCTAGACCCCTACGAGCGCGGCAAGTTACCCGCCAATCCCAGAAGTGAGGCAACCCCAATCAACAAAGTGAATGGACCACCCAGCACTTTGTTGCGCCACGGCAGCGCCCCGGCCGTCTATCCGAGGCCAAAATGCGGAATCAAAAATTTTCCTTTACTTGGAACCGGCGCTACCGCGGACAATATACCCGGATCGTAACCATTAACCGATACTAGCAAACAAGAGAGGGGGTGAGAGATATACCGAGTCCTCCGGTCTTCTCGTCGTCGTACCGATCTCCCGCGGAAACTCCGGTCGTCGCATCCTTGCCGGAAGAGCACCACATCGTCTGCATCTTTTACGGGCTCCCACCTCAATACCGAGGCCACTCGGGCGCGAAGTTGGCTGGCCGACGTGCCCAAGATTTGCTGTAGAAGTAGTGTAGAATCACATTGCCTCATGGGGTTTGTGAAATTGCCTTGATGGAGGAATCAACAAGATATGAACTTTGGGGATTTTTGTGGCAATGGAAAAATGATATGAATGATAATTTTTCCCACACCCTCACAAAATGAGAACTCTCTCATTTTTCCTATCCTCTCTCAAAAGAGTGGCCGGCCATGTTATGGTGGAAATGGTGGAGGGCAAAACAAAATTAAGAGGGAGGTGAGTGTAGGAGAACAAGGTGGTGACCACAACATAAAGCAAGTCTCACATCAACTCTCATCTCATTTCTAATCTCATCCAATCATAATAAAGCAAAGGAAAAGACTAAGAAAGCATCTCATGATTATGAACCATCATGAAGCCCCACAATTGCAAGAAAACCCCTCCACAAATACCAATTTGCACAATTGCAAATTAGTCCCTCCATCGGAAAAGTCCGGCCGGGAAGGAACAAAGGAAAACCGGCCGGAACGGAATGCAAACCGGCAACTCCAGAAAACTGGTCCCGTAATAAATTACAGGAAAACCCCGATACTGTGCATACACACCCGCATCTGTATTCTGATCGGATACAAATGCAATGAGACAAAATCTACACTGTACTAAACTAGGACCGGCTTAAACCAAAGCCGGCTAGTAAAATCCGTTCGATCCTGATCCGTGCAATACCGCACATATCTAATCGAACCCTGCCATATATCCATACGGCCACTAGTACAAACCGTCCGATCCTGATCCGTGCAATACCGCACGTATCTGATCGGACCCTGCCATATCTCCATACGGCCTTTACAGCGTTTCGCCCGAAAGCTTGAGTAACTGAAAGTGTGGTGGACTCTAAAGACTCGTCAATACTATGGTTGTGGATTTAACCACTAGCACGTCAGAGGTATAAGCCAATACGTGACGGGCCACCAGGATTGACCAAAAGGGACGTCGATGAGCGAACTCATCCTGACACCCTACTGAGCCTGTCAGTGACAATATCCGTACAGTCCGGTCCGTTCGTCTATGAGTATCGCATGTCGGGCCTAGGGGGTTGGTAAAAGTCAGACCCCCAAAAGCGGTACAAGTCGTGTCGGAGTATAGCCCAGAACGCCCTGAGATACTACTGGAATACCTACCAGTAAATCTCCTGCCTCGGCCGAGGGCTTTGCGTAATGGCTCTCCTAGACACAGCGCGACCTCACCCCCAATACCGGGAGAGACGAACCCCTGAAGATCCGCTCACTGCCTCCATGTGGCTCGGGACTGTACCCAACTAAAACCTGTTTGCACGACTCCTTTGAGCCGTGGTAGGGTAGTAATCAAAGTACAGTGGGAACTCACACGAGACAAATGACGATCCCCAGGTCGATGAACTAACCTGTACACATGTCACCAGGGAACTGCTATCTGACGTCAGGTATAAGACCAACTAGCATGTTCCCGGCGAGCCCGGTCCGGTGTACTCATAACCCAATGAGCACCTGTATACATCTTAGGTGAACCAACTGACACCAGTGGCTTGTAAGACCGGCCACCGCCCCTCGTCGGGGTCTCGACTGTATACACTAGTCTACTCTGGAGAATCGATGCCCTGTCTCGAAACTCCTACGACTAGGGACCTTTTAAGGATGTGCTTATAGACCACCATCTCTCACGTATATGATCGCCATCATACTGCCGGCAGTCAAGCAAGAATCCCAGAGGCTCTATCAGCGTGTAATAGCGACCTGTAAGGTCACCTGAAGCAGTACACGATGATAAAGGTAAACCAGATAGCATACTATCATCTCGAGTAAGACTGTCCTACCGGGATAGGTCCTCCCTCAATCATTGCAATCACGTGCCTGTGATCCAATAATTGACTCTGAGGGCACTATCTCCAACAATCTCCCACTTGCACTCAAGGCTACTTATTGCGATGTCGCATACTCACAGCCCGTGTGATACCGAACACCCAACTCCTCTACTGGTCAGTCTCACAAAGCTCGTTTGCGAAACTATCGCGTTCGAGGAATAGCCTCAGTGAGTGGATCTGCTTTGATGTTTCTTTCTATGTCTCTCTATATCTCAAGTTCGCAGAGAAAGCCATCTCCCGAAATGAGCAATACCTGTCTTAGAGTATGTCTGGATATCTGATGGGACCTAGCTCATAAATGAACTCCAAATCCAAACTTCTTAGACTGTATCGATAACTAAACTTAATCAGTATCCAGCACCATGCCTCCCTCAGAAGGAGAAAATATAACTCTGACAGCCATTCTGCCATCCATGTCACCTTGGAAGCCTGGAATGATAACCGTCTCCTAAAAGAGGCTGTCGTTATCACATCCCTAGAACACGCACTTATGTCCTAAAACTGCTTCCGATTGTTTCTCCAGGATTGGATTAATATCAACTTATTGCATCTACCGCAAGAACAACTTCTGGTGTGGTACTTGACATCTCATGATTGACTCAATTGCCTAAGCAAGTGATCTGTCAATCATGCGTATCCCTCTCCCCTTTAGTCTGTAAGACACCTTTAGAGAGGGTGACTCCATTACCTGCAGGTGTACTACCGTGCCAGGACTCGTCCATTCTAAATACTCATAGAATGCTGTCAAAGTACCTAGATTAGGAAACCACCCAAATCTAGATCTAAAACCATAGATCTAGTAACCAGAATGTCTGATATAATATCCAAGTCCTGTGTGGAGAAACCACTGTGTGACAACCAATGTATAACCGATCGTAGTATAGGAATATCACTTCCTACTCTGTGTATGTTATCCAAATACCAGGACATTACACTCTATTACCTCCTTAGCAGATCCATCCCCTATTCTGATGAAGTCAAACCTATGACTTCACATCAGAAATAGATGATCTATCTCCGCTATATCTGCTTCAGTCTGTAAATAGACATAAGCCAACTGTCCACCAGTGCTACCGCTTCTCCTACCGACTACGACAACCCTCTGGCAGAGTCATATACACGTACACTTCTGAAGCTAGTTCAGAACGACGCTATACTCATCCTCCTGCCGGGTCTCGCAGCCTGGAACAACAGCAATGGCAAGTGTGGGTAAACAAGAACTTCCCTGTCACCGTCCTTGAGGCCACCGGAGTACCTCTCGGGTGCTTGAAAATACCCACCTTATCTGCGGAGTGGCCAATGGAATGTCAAGCCAGATTGAATCTTTAGGTTCCTTATCAAATCTTCAGTAATCGTTTGCGGTTCTGGAATCACTTCCAGTTCTACCATATTCCCACTACTGTTTTCTGAAAAAATCCATTTCTTTTAAAAATGTGGCGAGTCAAGAACAATATCTCTATTGATCTTCCAGATGGTAGAAAGTCAACCCTCGTCATAGCCTGGGTCAACCCGCAAACAGCCATCACAGAAATGTGCCTTGAGTTGTCCAGTGTCTGGTTTTAATCATAAGCCGGACAACTCCCCGTACCTTAACATCGTTAAGATATGAACTGTTCTATATCCAATATAGAACTAGAGGCACTAATTTAATTGAACCAGATTCAAATCATGCAGCTATCTTCTGTGCATGTCAACTAAATGGAAGGAGGCCGATCAGCGTTACTCAATTTAGGAATGCTTCCAATTATGAGTAACCTGAAAGAGAAGCAATTTCTCTTTATCATTACTATCAACTGAATACCATACACAAGTATCTACATCTTCGATCACTTTGACGAATCCCGATACTTGCTACACCTGGTTCTCTACTCTATTCAAATACCTATAACTCCTCAAAACTTAGACCCTGTGTTTCTACGAAACACATGTCTAACAACTAGCGAAGTTAAAAGTAAACAGAATATAGTATGAGGACCAACCCCTCTGTCCTAATGGACACTGGACAACATACAATACTCTGTATAAATCCGCTGAGTCTAACAACTCTTTCACTGTGCGTCGTAGGTTGAAAACTGTACTTATGGTTAAGAAGAATTACACCGCTGTTTGATGCTCCTTACCTAACCATCCACTGATATAGGTAAATGTCATCGACATAATATCAAAAGGTATATCTCACTCTATGAAAATAGACTTACAGATATATCAATTTGAAATTGGCGCACAACAGCGGATATTCAAAACCAAATATTTGCCGACCGGCAAACAGCCCAGATGATCTCCTCAAATATCACCGATTACAACGAATCCCGATATAATGAGGATGATCATCCTATTCCCAATGACTTATTCCCACTCATCATCTGTAAAACCATACAGATGTGAGAATCATACTTGGTAAATACATACCCTGGAGTAAGTGTCTAATCGGGAAATCAGTTTTCCATTAACAGTACACAGTGAAACTGAAACATTGAAATGTTTCGGTAGGGTATTCCGGTATTCTTAGTAATGCCTCTTCCATTATCCAGATTCACAATTATAACCGTATAATTCTTTGCCACCTCTCCAAATCCCTTTATATGTCTTTAGTCATTACCTTCTACACACCCCTTTAGGCCAATTGGTTTTCTTCCTTCCCTACCGTTCGGCACCAGCCTATGGTTTGGAAGAAGACTATCCAATAAGCATAATGGGTGTACTGTCCTAATCCTAGGAGCACTCGCAATGCGAGAGAAGGTGAAGATAAAAGACAACCGAATAAACCTTATTCCTATTTCTCCTGGACCAGAATCCATCCCCGAACTGGAATAAGTTCCTTTCGAGTTCGTATATAACCATACGATGGAGTATCCAATAAACTGTGGATCTTCGTAGTGATACGGAGTGTCCTGGAGAAATACAAAGGTGATTTAGGATTGGCGAAGAAATACTTGGTTTGGTCGTGAATAGCAGTCGCAATTTGCTTTGCCCTCATACTAATCCCTTGCTTTGTCTTAACTTAATACCTTCTGTACACCATCGTTATGCTAATTGGTTTTCTTCATTCCCCACCGTTTGGCACCAGCCTAAGGCTTGGAAGAAGACTATCCAATTTGCGTAATAGGTGTACTATCTCCTAAACCAAGGAGTACTCGCAACCTGAGAGAAGATAAATGGAAATGACAACTGAATAATCCTATTCGTTTTCTCCAGAACCAGAAACCATCCTCGAAGTCCTTCAAGTTCGTATATAACCATACGATGGTTTTGTCCAATGGAAGTGGACGTTCGTAGTAATACGGGGTGTCCTGGAGAAAAGGGTAAAAGTAGGAGTGGCAATGAGGTTTGCAACTCTGACAATCCAAAAGCCTGTGTTAAGAAGGTTCGGTCAACTTGGTCACTGAGTCATAGTCAAGGGTCGGGTCAAAGGTCGCTGCCAAAGAGAGAGAGAAAAGAAACACTCAGCGTGCACTCTAACCTAGATCAGAATAGTTATCACTTTGTCTAATCTGGAAACCTCCCACTGTACCTCAAATTCTCCTCCAAACCTGAAAGAAGAATTAGTCGGGGTCACCCGAGGAGTAAACTAACTCATCAGTGGGAATCGGGATCCAACTATCATCGCATAATAACTTGACGGAATCCACTCAAGTCACCATACTCCAGAAGGTAAGCGCATGCCTGGCAAGTTTCAGTTCTTTTGAAACTCCCAATGTAGGTTTTTACACCTAGGACCCAAGTGACCTTGACAATGCCAACAAATCAAAGAGTCCTAGTCAAGTTCTACCCGTCATTATCTTGATTGCGTTAAACCCACCCGTACTAGTCCTTGACAATGCCAACAAGACCGTACGACTGTCCTAACCAATCCACTTATCCATGTGACAGAAAAGCACTACATAGCTACCGAACACTACGCCTCAGCAATGCACGACAAACGCAGCACGAATACTAAGTAATACTAATCTGAAATGACGGAGGGCTACGACTGGTTTTTGGCGAAAAACCTTTAACGTAATGAACTTGATATCGTTGAAGGAACTAGATAACCTTTTAGAAAATATAGTGACGAAAACCTTTACTAAAGAGGTCACTCCCGGTGAAGGGATCTCGGCTCTTTCCCCGTAGAATGAGGTGCAGGATATTCCAACTGAATACCACGATGCAAAGCAAAAGTAATCGGCTATAGTGAAGTTAATGCCCTGACGCAAACTTCTGTCCAAGGGGTCACTCCCGGTGAAGGGATCTCGGCCCTTGCCTCGTCGACTGAGGAGCAGGATATTCCATATGAATACCACGATGCAAAACAAAAGTGAACGTCCTTGCAATAACAGCTATTTGAAAAATGTTCCAACAACATCAGAATAGGTTTGTTTAGCTTGCATTGATACGAATCAACGCAGTCCCATCAATTGATCACACCACAAAGAACGAAAATATATTGATGTACGTATATGCCATCCAAATTCGCCACTGGGTCCCGTCATTACCCGTTAGGTTAGGTTACTAACGACAGAGCGGGGACTGGACTAGCGCGGATGCAAAACATATACAACATCTACTAATATATATACCAATATATTATATTTGCTCAAGGCGTGATAAAATGCAACATCACAGAAATGTACAGCATCACAGAACAATACATATAACTGGAAGCCCCGGGTTTCACAGAGCCGCTGCTGAAAACCCGACGTTCCTCTGGTCGTGTGGATAGCCTGTGCAATGAAAACCTAGACCCCTACGGGCGCGGCAAGTCACCCGCCAAAACCTGAAGCGAGGCAGCCCCCTTCAGCACCGTGAATGGACCACCCAACACTTGACGGAATCCGGTAACTTGGGCACCCCTCCTGGGTCAACCTGTACCTCCTACGAGTGCGGCGAATAGCCCGCCAATCCTAGAGTGAAGCCCCCTCCGTCTCAATGCCATGAGATGCGGGCCCGTTGCCCTCTAGAACCCGGCTATCCGTGCACCCCTCCGCGGGGTAATCCTAGTACAGAAAGTAAAATATACATACAACGGGTACATCGACCGCAACCAGGTCGTGCCCTAAAAGAATAATACAAACAGGCAGTGACGGCAGTCCACATGTCGGACGCTCGCCTCGCAATATCAAATGTACATATAAAACAAAACTGTACTAGCATTGCATCCAGGCTATCCCCCACGACCGATCCGCAACATCATAGCATAAACACAGAACATCAACGTGAAAATCACGTTCGCAAATCCGTCTAACCGGGCTATAGCAGTTAGACAGGATTTACCGATCAAGTGATATTCACGGTCGCAGATATAATGTAAATACTGTGAAATAATGTGTTTAAAATATCCGATCGATCAAAATCACCAAGTGGGCCCCCAAGTACTTACTGGAGCACATCAAGAAATTCTATGCCCAAAAATAATATTCCAAAATCCCTATTTTCAACACTTAAGCATTCTGCAAAATTTTGGGGGACTGAACAGTCCAAGTCGCGGCGGCACCGCGGCCCAAGCATTGCTTTGGCCGCGGTTCCGCGGCGTTCTGAACTGTTCACGAGCCCAAATTTTTAGAGAACTCTTAGAATGTCCTGTACATTAGTTTTCTACAACCTGAAAAATTTTTAGAGCCCAGAAAAATTCGACAGAAAACTGATGCATGCAAAACGCGGATTTTGGAATTTTGGTCGATCGGATAAGTAAAACACATTAGAACAAGCTAGGCAAGGTTAATGGCGTGGCTCTGATACCATGTTGCGCCACGGCAGCGCCCCGGCCATCTATCCGAGGCCAAAATGCGGAATCAAAAATTTTCCTTTACTTGGAACCGGCGCTACCGCGGACAATATACCCGGATCGTAACCATTAACCGAACTAGCAAACAAGAGAGGGGGTGAGAGATATACCGAGTGATCCGAGTCCTCCGGTCTTCTCGTCGTCGTCCCGATCTCCCGCGGAAACTCCGGTCGTCGCATCCTTACCGGAAGAGCACCACATCGTCTGCATCTTTTACGGGCTCCCACCTCAATACCGAGGCAACTCGGGCGCGAAGTTGGCTGGCCGACGCACCCAAGATTTGCTGTAGAAGTAGTGTAGAATCACTTTGCCTCATGGGGTTTGTGAAATTGCCTTGATGGAGGAATCAACAAGATATGAACTTTGGGGATTTTTGTGGCAATGGAAAAATGATATGAATGATAATTTTTCCCACACCCTCACAAAATGAGAACTCTCTCATTTTTCCTATCCTCTCTCAAAAGAGTGGCCGGCCATGTTATGGTGGAAATGGTGGAGGGCAAAACAAAATCAAGAGGGAGGTGAGTGTAGGAGAACAAGGTGGTGACCACAACATAAAGCAAGTCTCACATCAACTCTCATCTCATTTCTAATCCCATCCAATCACAATAAAGCAAAGGAAAAGACTAAGAAAGCATCTCATGATTATGAACCATCATGAAGCCCCACAATTGCAAGAAAACCCCTCCACAAATACCAATTTGCACAATTGCAAATTTGTCCCTCCATCGGAAAAGTCCGGCCGGGAAGGAACAAAGGAAAACCGGCCGGAACGGAATGCAAACTGGCAACTCCAGAAAACTGGTCCCGTAATAAATTACAGGAAAACCACGATACTGTGCATACACACCCGCATCTGTATTCTGACCGGATACAAATGCAATGAGACAAAATCTACACTGTACTAAACTAGGACCGGCTCAAACCAAAGCCGGCTAGTAAAATCCGTTCGATCCTGATCCGTGCAATACCGCACGTATCTGATCGAACCCTGCCATATATCCATACGGCCACTAGTAAAAACCGTCCGATCCTGATCCGTGCAATACCGCACGTATCTGATCGGACCCTGCCTTATCTCCATACGGCCTCTACAGCGTTTCGCCCGAAATCTTGAGTAACTGAAAGTGTGGTGGACTCTAAAGACTCGTCAATACTATGGCTGTGGATTTAACTACTAGCACGTCAGAGGTATAAGCCAATACGTGACGGGCCACCAGCTATTGACCAAAAGGGACGTCGATGAGCGAACTCATCCTGACACCCTACTGAGCCTGTCAGTGAAAATATCCGTACAGTCCGGTCCGTTCGTCTATGAGTATCACATGTCGGGCCTAGGGGTTGGTAAAAGTCAGACCCCCAAAAGCGGTACAAGTCGTGTCGGAGTGTAGCCCAGAACGCCCTGAGATACTACTGGAATACCTACCAGTAAATCTCCTGCCTCGGCCGAGGGCTTTGCGTAATGGCTCTCCTAGACACAGCGCGACCTCACCCCCAATACCGGGAGAGACGAACCCCTGAAGATCCGCTCACTGCCTCCATGTGGCTCGGGACTGTACCCAACTAAAACCTGTTTGCACGACTCCTTTGCGCCGTGGTAGGGTAGTAATCAAAGTACAGTGGGAACTCACACGAGACAAATGACGATCCCCAGGTCGATGAACTAACCTGTACACATGTCACCAGGGAACTGCTATCTGACGTCAGGTATAAGACCAACTAGCAAGTACCCGGCGAGTCCGGTCCGGTGTACTTATAACCCAATGAGCACCTGTATACATCTTAGGTGAACCAACTGACACCAGTGGCTTGTAAGACCGGCCACCGCCCCTCGTCGGGGTCTCGACTGTATACACTAGTCTACTCTGGAGCATCGATGCCCTGTCTCGAAACTCCTACGACTAGGGACCTTTTAAGGATGTGCTTATAGACCACCAGCTCTCACGTATATGATCGCCATCATACTGCCGGCTGTCAAGCAAGAATCCTAGAGGCTCTATCAGCGTGTAATAGCGACCTGTAAGGTCACCTGAAGCAGTACACGATGATAAAGGTAAACCAGATAGCATACTATCATCTCGAGTAAGACTGTCCTACCGGGATAGGTCCTCCCTCAATCATTGCAATCATGTGCCTGTGTTCCAATAATTGACTCTGAGGGCACTATCTCCAACACACTTCACGGAATCCGGTAACTTGAGCACCCCTCCTTGGGTCAACCTATACCCCCTGCGAATAGCCCGCCAATTCTAGAGTAAGGCCTCCTCCATCTCAATGCCATGAGATGCGGGCCCGTTGCCCTCTAGAACCCGGCTATTCGTGCACTCCACCGCGGGGTAATCCTAATAAAGAAAAGAAAATATATACAAGGGTTACATCGACCTCAACCCGGTCGTGCCCCAAACAAATAATTTACAAGCTGGCAGAGACGGCGGTCCACATGTCGAACACTCGCCCCGCAAAATCAAATATTCAAATAAATCTAAACTGTACTACCATTGCACCACTGGCTATCCACCACGGCGATCCAACCACAACCACAACACAATACAGAACATCAACGTGAATGTCACGTTCGCAAACACGTCTAAAAGACATATAGCAATTAGACGAGTTGTACCGCTCTAATGACATTCACGGTCGCAGATAGTAATGCCTGTACTGTAAACCGCACAGTTAAAATTTTGATCGACTAAAACTTTCCCGAATTAGCCCCAAATGCAAATCCAGCACTCAAACAAATCTGGTCCAAAACCATATATCAAAAAAATCATATTTCCATGAACTAAAGCCCAAGAAAAAATTTAGGGCACTATAGCCCAAAAAGCGCGGTGGAACCGCCACAAAATATGAAATTTTGCTCAGGTTCCGCGGTGAAATTTTAGAGTTAGGTGCTCAAATTTTTTTCTTAGTTCTAGTTGTGCCTGCACATATTTTCAAGATACCCAAAAAATTTTTTTTAACAACTTTGAAATTCGACAGCAAGCACATGAAATGGAAATTTGATTCGGAAAAATTGGTCGATCGGTATTCTAACATTGTGCATACAAGCTAGTATGGGGTTAATGGGTTGGCTCTGATACCATGTTGAGTTTCGCCGGTGCCCTGGCCATCAAACCGTGGCCGAATGCGGAACAAAAATTTATAAAAGCTGGCACCAACGGAACCCGATGCCCGGATCTACCATTAACCCTAGACTAGCAAACTAGAAAGAAGTTTAGATGGTTATACCGAATTGATCAGTGTCCTTCGGTCTTCATCCACCTTCCTAAGCTCCTAGAGCCCTCCTTGATTATGCTTGATCTCTGGTCTCCCACCATCGAAGATGATCCACCCGAGAGTCTATGAATCGAGCTTCAAACTCATATTCGAGGTAACTAGGGTACCTAGATCGCTACATTAGATACCGTAGAAGAACTAGAGAGTGATGAAGGATTAATTTGTCTCAAAACACCCTAGGTTTCTCAACACATGAGAGGGTTAGGATGGAGGAAGAAGAAGATACCATGAGGATGAGAGTGTTGTAGGAGAGAAAATGAATAATGGCTTAGTTGTTTTTGTGTGTTGTGAAAGTTATAAATAAATAATGGAGCCATCCCAAAATATCTCAAGTCTCCAAAATATCTCAAGTCAACAAAAAATATCTCATGTCAGCAAAAGTCTCACAACAAACAAAAACCCTAAGAATGCTAGAATAGTAACCATGGGTCACTACTAAGCCATGCCACAAAATATGCAATAAACACCCCATCCTCCACCTCAATAGCCTTTTAATTCAAAAAGGTTTAAACCGTAATGAGGTGTAATCTTCTAAAAGCAATCTTGTAAGAAATTACAAGAATGCCCCTCATCCGTATATACATACCCGCATCCGTATTCCGAAGAATAAAAATACAATGAGACGAAAATAATCCAACAATATAATACTAGGATCCGGCTTAAACCAGAGCCAACTAGTATTATCCGTCCGAACATCATCCATGCACAAGTACACGTATGTGATCGAACCCTGCCGTAAAACCATACGGCCTCTACATCGTTTTGCCCCAAGCAGGCAAACCCTCTGTGTGGGACTCTAAAGACTCGTCAATACGCTGGCAGTGGGTTTAACCACAAGCACATCAACGACACTATCTGTACGTAACGGCTATCCAGGTATTGAGCGAAAGGGAGGCCGACGAGCAAACTCATCCTGAAACCCTACTGAGCCTGATAGTGACAATATTCGTAGAGTCCGGTCCGTTCGTCTATGAATATTGCATATCGAGTCTAGGGGGTGGATAATGTCAGACCCCTAATAACGCGACATTTAGTGTCGGTATGAAACCCATCACCACCTGAGAAACTACCGATCTTAGATCAGTAATTCTCTACTACCTTGGCCGAGGATTTCTGGTGATGTCCACCCGTGCACAATGCGACATCAACCCCCAAAACCGGGGGAGATGAATCCTCGATGATCCGCTCACTGCCTCCATGTGGCTCGGGACTGTACCCAACTAAAACCTGTTTGCACGACTCCTTTGAGCCGTGGTAGGGTAGTAATCAAAGCACAGTGGGAACTCTCACGAGACAAATGACGATCTCAAGTTGACAGAATAACCTGTACACATGTCACCTGGGAACTGCTATCTGATAATAGGTATAATACCAACTAGCATGTTCCCAGCGAGTCAGTCCGGTGTACTAATAACCCGATGAGCACTTGTATACTATCTTAGGTGAACAAACAGACACTAATGGCTTTTGAGAACGGCCACCGCCCCTCATCAAGATATCGATTAGTATACACTAGTCTACTATGGAGTATCGATGCCCAGTCTCGAAACTCCGACGACTAGGGACATTTAAGGATGTGCTGATAGACCACCCAGCTCTCACGTATATGATCGCCATCATAAAGTTGGTAGTCAAGAAAGAATCAAATGGGCTCTATCAACATGTAATAGTGATCTGTAATACCACTTAAAGCATATACATTATGATAAAGACAAACCAGATAACATACTATCATCTCGAGTAAGATTGTCCTATCCGTATAGGTCCTCCCTCAATCATCATAATCACCTGCCTGCGACTATGATAATTGCTTTGAGGACATTATAGCCAACTTCTTATAGGCTCTACGGAATTTGGACAAGTTTGCTTGTTGATTTTCTATTCGTTCAATACCCGGGTAGCCGTTACGTCCAGCTAGTATCGCTGACAGCTTGTGGGTATCTGATGTGATCATTACCTACAGCTGGCGTATTGACGAGTCTTTGGAGTCCCATATAGAGCTTTCCTAGCTCAAGCGAAATGAAGTAGGGCACGTGTGAAGATATGTGCGGGAGCTTGATTAAATACGAGTATGTGATACCGTATTCTAATGTAGCGTTTATGATATCTGGCAGGTTATATATGATATAACCGGATTATTGAATCAAGTGTTGATTCAATGATTTGATTTATATATATGTTTATATATTTGATTTTAGCTGGAGTATATATGATATAACTGGATTATTGAATCAAGTGTTGATTTAATAACTTGATATATATATATATATATAAAAACTAATATTGAATATTAGCCGGTTATATGTGATATAACCGGATTATTGAATCAAGTGTTGATTTAATAATTTGTTATACATATATATATTTGATATTAGCCGGTTATATATGATATAACCGGATTATTGAATCAAGTGTTGGTTTAATAATTTAATATATATTTATATATTTGATATATATATATATATATATATATATATATAAACTAATATTAAGCTCACTTAGGATTTTCTTCTCTTTATATATATTTATATATGTGATATATATATATATATATATGTATGTATGTATGTATGTATGTATGTATATGCATTTGTATCATGGTTGATGATACAAGGAACATGGATGCATGAGAATCACGCAAGAGATGAATATGAGAAGATAATTGTTTGGATTACTGAATTAAAAGAAAAAGAGAATGAGTCATTTTCTTGAGATGCTTGTATAAACCTTGAAAAGCCAAGACTCACCTCTTATTCTTTGTTTTATTCTTAAATATTTTACAATCTCATTCTCATCTTATCTCCAGCTCATGGTTCACACTTATCCAAGTTCATATCCTTCTTCATCTCTTCACTATTTTTCTAGGATTGAGAAAAAGAAAAGAGAAAGAAATATTTCTTGCGAGCAAAATTTCTACTTCATTAACGTACACAACTCCAGCCCATTAGTATAGGTTGTTAACTTCACTAATACCTTGATTAGTGAAGTGTGAGCTTGAGTGAGAGTTGCCTCAAGGTGGATCATCTTCGACGACGAAGACTACAAGCAAGCTCGATCTTTTGATCAAGTGGAGTCAAAGAAGAGTTCTAGGGACTACTACTTGGAGTTTTAGAAGTGAAGGACTTGACTACAAAGGTTGTAGACTCTCTTCACTTAAATTAGAATCTTGTTTGCTAACTATAAAACCCTAATTCTCTAGTTCGATTCTTTTTTAGTATACTTAGAAATCTAGATTTTTTAAAATTGCATACTTGATGCTCATTGAAACCTAGTAGAAATGCTAAGATATACTTTCATGGTATCAGAGACAAGCTAGAGACTTAGGCGAAGTCTAGACGACGTTAAATGTAGGGTTGTCTAGCACGGAATCAAGTTTTCGGGAGGCATCGTCCATGACATTTTAAAAAAATTGCCGTATTAGCTAAACCTAACCCTAGAATCGTTATTAGAAAATCCAACGAAACAAAATGCAAACAACTTTGCAAAGAAGTTAACAAGGAATACAACCTTTGTAGACCGGTCCATCACTTCGTTATCTCTGTAAAGTAGTCCCTTCGCTGCGATCCATGAACTCCCGGACTCTTGAGAGGCTCCACAAGATGTACGGAACAAGCTTGCTAGAAGTCTTCTAAGCCGAAGATGATCTACGTCGAGAAGACACTAACCCAAGCTACATCTTCACTAATTGTGGAATTAGTGAAGCAAACACCCTATACTAAATGGCATGTAGTAGAGGATGATGAAGTAGGAATTTTACTCACTTTAGAAATAATGTTCTCACTATTTTTCATCATCTCCATTGAAGCAAGAAAGCTTTGAGGAAGAAGAAGAAGAAATCTCTCATGATAATCATCAAGTGGATAATGGCAACCATGGGTGAGGTAACATCATATGCTAACCTTTGTAGAGAGTTAACCATGGCTAGGATAAAGGTTGGGTTTATAAATATCTTAAGCAAAACAAAATTAGAAGACTAAGTCAATGCATCCACAAGCTTATACAAGCTTTGAGCCATGAAAAATTGCAACTAATTTTTGAATAACTTTAAGTAAATAAAACCCTAGATTATCATTAGTATAGTGTAAGTCACACACACACCCAAGTTGCATGCATCATCAAGCATGACATAAAACTTTGTACACTTATATATATCACATATATACACATGCACAAATCAAGTGAGAAAACAAATCTTAAGTGAATGAATATTAGTTAATGTAACATAATATATCAAATATATAATTATACATTAAATCATTAAATCAACAGTTGATTTAATAATCCGGCTATATCACATATAACCGACTAATATCATGTGTATCATCTTATCGAATCAACACTTGATTCGATAACCCGGCTATATCACATATAACCGACCGATAACACAAATCGCGAGAATATAATACGGCATCACATACAGTATTAATCTCGGTCCCGCAATATCACATATGTGCTCCTACTCCGTTTCGCTTGAGCCAGGAAACCTCTGTGTAGGACTCTAAAGACTCGTCAATATGCCGGCAGTAGGTGATGATCATATCAAACACCCACAAGCCGCAAGCGGTCTGCTAAACGTAACGGCCACCCGGGTATTGAGCGAGCAGAAGATCAACAAGCAAGCCTGCTGATACACCTGCGAATCCAATCAGTAACACTACTGTACAGTCCGGTCTCTTCATCTGATAAGTCGCATATCAACAGCCTGGGGGTAGTTTAACGTCAGACCCCAATAGCCTGATAAGTCATGCCGATGCAAGGTCCATAACGGTTCGAGAAACTACTGATAACGCTTACCAGCAAATCTCAGCAACCCTGGCCAGGGATTTTCTGTTATGGCCAATCGAGCATAGCGCAACATCAACTCCCAATACCGGGAGAGACGAAACCCCTCCTATCGCTCATTGCTTCCATGTAACTCGGGACTGTACCCAAAAACTACCTTTTTGCACGATCTCTTGACCCTGGTATGGTGGAAATCAAAGCACAGTGGGAATCACACAAGACTCTATAACGATCTCAGGTCTACAGACTAACCTGTACCAGTGTCACCAGAGAACTGATATCCGACGATAGGGATAATACCATCTAGGAGTTCTCGGCGAGTCCGTTCAGTGTACCCAGTCTCCACTGAGCACCCGTATACCTTCTCTGATGTCAAACACCAATGGATATGGGATCATCCATCGCCCATCATATAGGTCGAGAAGCGCATACGCTAGTCTACTCTGGAGTATCGATGCCCTGTCTCGATACTCCCACGACTAGGAACAATCTAAGGATATACTTACCAACTACCACTGCCCCACTAGTATGATCTGCATCATAATCCTGGTAGTCAAGTACTCATCCTAAGTGCTTTATCAATATGTAATAGAGAGACAATAAGTGTACATGTTAAGATAAAGTGCAACCAGATAGCATACTATCATGTCGAGCAAGAAAGTCCTCCCTATATATGTCCAAGCATCCGCTATAATATACATCGCATGTACAGTAATAGCTTTTAGGGCATACATATAACTAACAATCTCCCACTTGCACTAAGGCCATCTGTTGTAGTATCCAATACCCGATAATAAAGCAGTGTTTGTAGTATCCCATACTCAACTATCCCATATATGTCTTTCTGGGGTAAGGCCTTTGTGAGTGGTTCCGCTGTGTTATCCTTCGTGTCTATTCTCCTGACCTCGATCCCTTGGAGATTAACCATCTCCCTGATCAGACGATACTTGCCTCAGAATATGTCTGGAACGCTGATGACCTTCGTTCCTAGGCCAAAGCCACAACTCCATTGTTGTCACAATAACAGTTATTGGAAACTCAATGGTAGGAATCTTGTTCATCTAATGAACAAGAAAATGCCCAGACAGCCATTTTCGCAGCATCATTGGTAGCAATGTATTCAACCTTTATCGTCTAGTATGTCACAATATCTAGCTTGGAACTCTTCCAACATATCGTCCCTGTACTGTGGGTAAAAAAATGCCTGTGACTGACTCTCAGTCGACCTTATCACTCTGGAAGATCGAACCAAGAACTTTCTTTTAGTGCTTCTCAAGTACTTAAGAATGTCCTCCACAGCTTTCCAATGATTCTCCCAAGATCCGATTGATTTCTGATCACTCACCTAGTGAGTCATCTACATCTAGTCTGGTACATAACATCGCATACTCTGATAGAGCCTACTGCCGAAGCATAGGGTATCCCTTGCACGCGAGCTCTCTCCAAATCAGTCTTGGGAGACATCTTTTTGGAGAGAGTGATCCATGAATAAGTGGGCGAACCACCACGCTTAGAATCATCCATACTAAACCGCTTTTAGTATAGTGTTAATGTACCTGGATTTTGGACACTCCCAATATCCACATAGATCTATCACTATAGATCATAATCCACAAGATGTAGTAGGAATCATCCAAATCTTCTATTGAGAATCCCCGTGATAAGAGGAGCTTGACCGAGTGTAACATAGGAAACCATTTCCTATCAAGAGTATGTTATCTACGTACAATACGTGGAAGACAACCTTACTCTCTACTACCTTCTTGTATATAGAAGGTCAATCTAACTTTTTGATGAAGTCAAACTCTTTGACTACCACATCAAAATAGATGTTCCATCTCCACGATGCTTGCAATGATCCTGATGGACTTAAGCATAGCTTTGAAAGTCTCAACTTTTCCATCTACACCAAGAATATTCTCTAGATCCATTTGCTCCTAATAGGTTTTACCTCTTCAGGTGCATCAATCAAAGATATACTTTGTTGGTCTACATGGATTCCATCTTTGATCGCATAGCATCTAGCTTTTTCACTGAGTCTCCGCTCGTGATGGCCTGCCTGAATCTGGTTGGGCCATCATCCACCATGATGCAATCATCGCTCCCACTGTCACCGAGAAGACCGTAGTATCTCTCAAGTGGAGGAGGAACCCTACCAGATAGCGGAGAGGCTAATGTTCATTGGAAACTATTGAATCCATTGGTTTCACCAAATCATCAGCCGTTAGTTTGTCTAGCTGGAACAACTTCCAGTCTACCTCATGACCACTAATTTCTTCACAAGAAATTCCTTTTCTAAAAAGGTGTCATGCTGAGAAACAAAATATCTTTTGCACCTCAGAGTGGTATAAGATATTACCTCACAAATATTTGGGATATCCTAACAAACTTACAGGACTGACCTTGCCTCGAGCTTGTCCGGATTTTGCCTTTTAGGAAAGGCCGGACAACCTCTTATCTTAACTTGTTTAAGACATGGACCCCTTCCCATTCTATATCTCATATGTAGTGGTAGGCCATGATTTGGATGGAACCCTATTCAATAGGTATGCAGCTTCTCAAGTGCATAACACCAAAAGGAAACAGGAAACTCAGCAATACTCATCATAGAGCACGCCATATCTCATAGGGTGTGATACCTCCGCCCCGATACATCATTGTGTTGTGGTGTATTCGAAGGAGTAAGCTGGAAGAGAATCACATTAACCTTTAAATAATCCAGGAACTCCATGCCCAAGTATTCTTCTCCTCGATCACATCAAAGGACATTAATACTTCCACCCATCTAGTTCTCAACTTCAAGCTTATATTCCTTGAATTTCTCAAAAGTTTCAGACTCATGTTTCAACAGGAACACATGTCCGAATCTTGAGAGATAGTCAATGAATGTAATGAAGTACCAAGAACCAACCTTGGCATTTGTAGTCATAGGACCATAGACATCATCATGTATGCATCCCAAGAGTTCACTAACTCTTTCTCTGTTTCCAGTAAACGGAGTATCGGTCATTTTACCTTTGAGACAAGACTGGCAAGTATCAGAAGATGAAAATTCGAACAGATTCTCATATTCGTTCTTATGTAACTTAGCTGGTCGTGTCCTATTGATATGACCTAGTCTACAATGCCACAAGAAGGATTCGTTCATTTCTGAACTACTCCTCTTGTATGTGTTGTACATACTTTGAACTGTGTCTTGATTTAGAACGTATATGCTATTATCTA
Organism: Agapanthus africanus; assembly: GCA_030015575.1. Classification (NCBI taxonomy): domain Eukaryota; kingdom Viridiplantae; phylum Streptophyta; class Magnoliopsida; order Asparagales; family Amaryllidaceae; genus Agapanthus; species Agapanthus africanus. Next base: position 175,835,550 of record JASDDO010000010.1, read on the forward strand.
ACGTGCCTGATCGAATCAACTCTTGATTCAGGAAAATATTCACGACATTATCCTCCAATACATAATTATATCCTTCTTTAACTCAGTAAAGAACATGATGTAATGTTGTATATCAGGTTCGGTAAGTAATAACATTTGTTCAGAATCAATGTATTAATACAAGGTGATATCTGCCAACAGACTTGGCTGCAACAATTGCACCATTCTCTAACACTTAAAGACATATCACCCATTCTCAGTTCTCTACCTATCTGTAGCCCATGTAACTCTTACATATATGGGATCCTTAACCGGTACGTGGAGGATACTGAGAAACAGTTCTTGGTAACGAACACACCCGAAGAATATGCATCAACATACTTTTTCTTCAATTGGGTGGCATGGGAATCCTGATATTCCCCTATTTCTTGCTTAGACTTAATAACAATTATAAGAATGAACGGAACCAACGTTCTCTAGCTCAGTATAATAAGCAGGTTCGGCCACTGCATCCATATTATTATCTTGATTAAGGTGTGACATGGTCGCTACCAGGAGAGAGAGAGTAGAAAACACTCTGCGTGTGCTTTGCAGGATTAGATTGGTTATTAATTTATCTAATCAGGATGGCTCCCACTGTTTTAGTCAAATCTACCTTCAAACCCTAAAAGGTAAGACTAGCCGGGATTAATTACACCCTACAAGTTCGTTAATCTTTCGGCCAGGCAAGTGTCGCTACTTTGAGGGAGGTTCCCCGTGCTTTCGCACGGACCTAATTAAAATAAACCTCATTTTTCCAGGGGCGTAGCCCCGTTAACACCTTTCTAGACACCTACTTGATCGGCTATTTGAAATGTGTAAAACTCTCTCATGAGTAACTCTTACTCGCAGTGGGTATCGGTATCTAACTAACTCATAGAAGGTATGCAATCTCATTGAAAATTTCAACACTTGAAAATCCCGATAATATTCTGCCCCTAGCAATATATGACCTTGGCTAAGGTCAACAAATCATAAGCGCTAGCCAAGTTCAACCCGTCATTTCTTGATTGAATTAAACCCACCCATACGACCTTTGGCTAAGGTCAACAAAGTCGTACGACTACCCTAACTCAATCGCATCATATGCTTGCAGATAAGCACTAATTAGCTACCGCACACTACGCCTTGGCTAAGGTCAACAAACGCAGCACGAATACTAAGAATTACTTATCTGAAATGACGGAGGGCTACGACAGGTTTTTAAGAAAACCTTTTGCGTAATGAACTTGATATCGTTGTAGAATCGAGTGGTTTTGAAAATGAGTGTTTTTTAGGCTTATACAAGTTTCGCTAAAGAGATCACTCCCGGTGATGGCATCTTGGCTCTTTCCTTATCAAATAAGGTGCATGATATTTCACAGATACCACTATGCAAAGCAAAAACTATAAAAGCAATCAAAAGACAAACCGTGTGGGTTGTAGCATCTGCTAGTTTTGCTAAATAGGTCACTCCCGGTGAAGGGATCTCGGCTCTTTCCTCATCGAATAAGGTGATGGATATTCTACAAGGAATACCTCTATGCAAAGAAAGAACTAGAGCCACCAGTTTTTAAACAAGATTCTACAACATCTTTAGGTTTCTTTTTTCTTTTATTTCATTAATCTCATTAACGAAGTCCCATCTATTATGCTTCCTGAGCATCAGATAAGAAACGAAAGCATCAATATTTATTATATCTCATATATATAATATAAACAATCGTCTCAACATATCAAGTGATCAGATCACAGAATATCAGCAGCAGAAGAATCACATATGAAATATTGGATATACTAGGAATTCCGTGTTTTATTTAATCCAGTAAAAACGCGGATTCCAAGGTCGTGATGAATAGCCAAACCCACATCCCTATGTTAGTGTATATGCCCTAGAGGCCATTACTGTATCATACTAGTTTGTATATTACTTTATGGAAACTTGGGATATTCACCTTGTATAAACAATCTTGCTCAAAATAGTAGTATGCTACTTGGTTTGTTTCTACTTCAATGTGTACATGTGTTTATTTTAGTATATCACCTATCCACATTAGTGGAGCCCATAGGATCTTTGCTTGATTACCAGCGTTGTGATGGCAGTCACACTAGTGGGGGCTGGGTAATCTATAAGCACATCCTTATGCAGGTCCCTAGTCGCAGGACTATTGAGACAGGGCATCGATACTCCGGAGTAGACTAGCGCATGCGCTTCTCATCCCAGAATGGGAGATGGTCTGTCCCACAGCCATCAGTACGTCGTATTGGAGATAGTATGCGGATGCTCGTTAGGTTACGAGTACACTGGACAGGACTCGTCGGGAACTGACCGGTTGGTATTATACCTATCGTCAGTTATCAGTTCCCAGATGACATGAGTACAGCTTAGTCCACTGACTTGACACTGTCACTTCGCCTCGAGTGTGTTCCCACTGTACTTTGATTACTACCCTACCACGGCTTAAAGGAGTCGTGCAAACAGGTAGTAGTTGGGTGCAGTCCCGAAGCACTTGGAGGTAGTGACGGTTAGACAGGATTCGTCTCTCCCGGTTTTGGGGTTTGACATCGCGCTGTGTCTAGGAGAGCCATTACACGAGTAGTCCCTGGCCAGGACAATCGAGATATACTGGTAGGCATCCTGTGTTATCTCAGGGTGTTTTGGGCTTCACTCCGACACGACTTGTACCGCTATTAGGGGACTGACGTTTACCGCCCCCCTAGGCCCGCCATGCGATGTATCAGACGAACAGACCGGACTGTACGGAGATTGTCACATTCAGGCTCAGTAGGAGTTCAGATGGGTTTCACCTCGTCAGTCTTCTTGTCGGCATCTACCTGGGGACCGTTACGCACAGCTAGTGCCGCTTGTGGTCTGTGGTTAAACCCACTGCCAGCGTAGTGTCGTGTCTTTAGAGTCCCACACAGAAAGCTATTCGCCTTTAGGCAAAAGAGTAGAGGTCGCATGGTTTTGCGACAGGTCGCATGGTTTTGCGACAGGGTTCGGTCACATCCGTGCACTTATGCACGTACAGTGTCCGGACAGTTAACACTAGCGGGCTTTGGTTTAAGCCAGATCCTAGTGTACGTTTTGGGATTGGTTTTATCCAGTATGTATTCGTGTTCCTTGGAACGCGGATGCGGGTGTGTATGCACAGTTGACAGAGTGACAGAGGCAGAGGATTCTCATTAGGGTTGTTGACTGTTGACTGTTGACCATTGACTTTTTGCTCAACCCTAATGAGAATATGATATGTAATTAACAATAATATTAATTAAGTATTATAGTGACATGGTTGTTGAGGGGTTGACTTTGTTGACTTATTGACTTTGTTGACCGGTTGACTAGGTTGGACTAGTTGACCATCATGATGACAATGGTTGTCATTTTCATGTAAAGACTTTTGCTTGCTTGTTGTGGTTTGCAAAATGAGTGCATGGAAATGATATTTCCTTTGACATGATATGAACCATCACAAAATACTTGATTAACATTATGGCTCATGATGCTTTTGGATTATGAGAGGGTGTATGACAAAAGAGAGGCTCATTCTTTCATTATCTTTCTCTTTCTTGGTTTTGAGCTCTCTCTTCCTCTTGCTCTCACCCTCTTCCTCTTGCTCTCTCTCTTGTATATGGTTCACTTGTCTCATGTGTTGAGAAGCAAGAACCATAGAGAAAATCCCATCACACTCTTCTCTACTCACTCTTGTTCACAAGGTTTAGCAAACCTAGTAAACTAGTTTCTTCAAAGTTCGAAGAAGAAGCCAAAGGTAGAAGCTTTCGAGTGGATCGATCTTCGGCGCAAGGAGACGACGGGGTGAAGCCAATTCGTACACCATCAAGAGATGGAGACGAAGGAGTTCAAGAAAGAAAGGTATAACCCCCTAACCGAGTAGTTAACAACTCCTAGTTAGGATGTTAGTTAGATGTTTAACAAAGATCCGGTTTTGAGTCCATGTTACCACCTCTAGAAAATTGTTTTTCACCAAATTCCGCATGCACGAAAGTACCGGGAGAGGTAGCATGGACTTACAGTGGTATCAGAGCCTAGTTAAACTCTATCTAACATGTTAGCAAAGTAGCTAGAAGATCGATCAAAGAAAAAGTCACGAAACGAACCCGATATGTCAAGTTTCTGCCGATTTTTATTCTGTTCAAAAATTGATAAATTTAATCTTAAAAATCGGCTCAGGCTTTTTACAGAATAACCACAAAATTTGGTCCCACGAACCGTTCAAAGAGCCGCGGAAACGCGGCGGGAGCACGCTCCCGCCGCGGTTCCGCGGCCGAGTTGACTCGGCCGAGGTCCAAATTTAGTGCAGTGTATTTCTGGGGTTGTTTTGGGATTTTTGGAATATGTATTTTCTGCCCAGATTTTCCAGAACGAAAATTTTGTGTTTGGGGCCTATAAATCCGTATTTTTGATCGAACTTCTAAAAGACTTAAGCTGACGGGTTTTTCTGTAATGTGATATTTGTATTGAACGTCTGCTAATCGATATATGTCGATTAGTGGGGGTTATACAAATCTGTGATCTGTAATGTTATTGGTTTATGTATATGAATTCATTGGATTGTCGCGGGTGAATAGCCGGGAATTGTGAGACGAGAGTTTTCTTTTCTTTCAATTCATGTAAATTTGTAAATTGATGTAATAATTATTTGTATGGCCGCACAACCGGGTCGGGGTTGTAGCCGTCATTGTACAATTTCTTTTTACTGTTTTTGCTCCTAGGATAGACCCATGGAGGGGGTGCACAAACTACCGGGTATGCCGAAGTGCCGAGTGGCCTACTCACGGGGTTGAGGGAGGTTGCTTCGCTTCAGGTACTTGGCGGGTAGTTTGCCGCACCCGTAGGGGTCTTGGGTGGGGTATTGGCTATTCACCGCGACCGTGTAATCTGCTTTTCGTTACAGGCTCGTACGAATTGCGGGTTCCTAGTATATCCAAAGTGTTCATCTGTGATCTGAAATGGCTATCATTGCAATATATCTATGTATGATATTATTTAGGCGTTGCTTATGTTTTACAGCCGCGCTAGCCCAGCCCCCGCTCTGTCGTTAGTTAAGTAACCTAACGGGTAATGACGGCGCCCCGTGGCGAATGCGAATGGCATAAGCGTACGTCATATTTTGGTTGTTTTCTGCAATGGTAGGTTTAAATGATGGGACGCATTAAAAGAACTAATGCAAGAATAACACGCATTAAAAGAACTAATGCAAGAAAATAAACCAAGTAAAAGTCGTTGAAACACTTTCGAAAAACCACTCGGTTCTTTTCAAAACTAACTTTTAAATGCGGAGCTTGAGCCACTCCTTTTAAAAGCTATTTCGTTCCTTCGATTATATCAAGTTCACTACGTTCAAGGTTTCGCCAAACCCATTCGTAGCCCTCCGTCGTTTCGTATGAATATTCAATAGTATTCAAGCTATGTTTGTTGAACTTCGTCAAGGCATAGTGATTGGTAGCTGTTGGGTGTTCATATGTAGCATAGATAGATGCGTTGGTTTGGGACAGTCGTATTACCTTGTTGACCTTCGTCAAGGGTATATACGGGTGGGTTCAAATTAACCTGGATAATGACGGGTAGAACTTGACATGTGACTTATGATTTGTTGACCTTCATCAAGGTCATAAGAGCATGGGGCAAAAATCCACATCGGGAGTTTCAAAAGAACTGAAACTTTCTAGCACTGCATACCATTTGGAGTGTGATGATTCTGGTAGGATTCCTTCAGTTTTGTCACGTAATGATATTTGGATCCCGATCCTACTGTGAGTATATGCTACTCCTCGGGAAATTTCTCACTTAACGATCAATGCTATAAACCAAGTAGATGTCTAGAAAGGTGTTAGCGGGGCTACGCCCCAAGGGAAAAGAGGTTCTTAAATTAAGGAACTTCGCGAAAGCGTTGGAAAACCTCCCTCGAAGTACCGACACCAGCCTGGCTGAACGGTTAAGCAAGAATTGTACGGTGAGATTGATCCTGACTAATTCTTCCTTTTTGGTTTGAGGAGGGATTCGAGAGACAGTGGGAGCCATCCTGTTTAGACAAATTAAAAACCAATCTAAACTTGCAAGAGCATCTTGCTGAGTGTATTCTTCTCTCTCTTTTAATTGCAGCGACCCTATGACCACACCTAGGTTACATCTAGATAATAAGATGACTGAACCTGACTGTTTTGACTGGCAAAGGTCTGTCCAGATGTCCATTGCCCATGACAAGCTGGGACACCTCTTAACTAATCAAATCCCCGCCGTCTCAGGTCCAGTTTCCCCTGTCACGGATGTTCACATCCGCAGGACATCGGAAAAGGATTGTGTGAAAGCCAAGTGCCTCGTGTTAGCCTCAGTTGATGGTGCAAACCAGAGGCAGCACGAGAAGATGGACTCAGTTTCTATCTTCCTCCATAACAAAGTTTTATATGGAGAGCAATCTCGTATCGCAAGAAATGAGACCTCGAACGAATTGCTTCAAGCGAGGTTGGCTGTCGGGTCATCTGTAGGGGGCAACGTCCTTACAGAGACCCGCTATTTTGAGCTCACGGACCTGGAGACCACGTTGGAGAATGGGTCAAGTACTGACTTAATTCTACAGTCCCTGCCCTCTGCTTATACCCTGAAGGAAACCAGGGAAGAAGACGGAAAAGGAAGGGCAAAAGTTTCGGGACTGGATATGATTAAAGAGGGATGTTCCTATTGTAACGGGAATGAACATTGGCAGAAGGATTGCAGGGCTTGCAAAGCCAGTAGCCAGAATTCGAAGCATGTTGTGGCTTCGGCTTCGAGTGTGTTTGTGATTGAGAACTGTATGTCAGTTAACTTTACTTCCTGGGTATTGGATACCGGATCAGGATCTCATATCTGTAATTCGTTACAGGCTCTGAGAAACCGTAGGGTTATCAGGAAAGGTGATATGACTCTCAGGGTTGCTAACGGAATGAGCATGGATGCTGAATCCGTAGGGGAACATCATCTTGGACTGACAACTGGGCAGATATTGATTTTGCGTAACTGTTTGTATATACCAGATGCGACTTGTAATATCATATCTGTGTCCTTACTTTCTAAGGAAGGATATGAATTTACTTTTGTAATCGATGTAGTACACATCCACCTAAATCAAGTTCTGATTGGGTCAGGTATATTACAGAACGGAATATACGTGTTAAATCAAGCTCAGATTTTCAGTGTCCAGAACACACTTAAAAGAAAGTCTCCGGAAACAAATCAGGCTTTCTTATGGCATTGCAGACTGGGTCACATTAATGAGACACGATTAACTAAGTTACATAAAGAAGGGTACTTGAATCCGTTCGAGTATCAGTCTTATGCCACTTGTGAATCTTGTCTCATGGGAAAGATGACAAAGACTCCATTCACTGGACGCAGAGAAAGAGCGAGCAAGCTCTTGGGACTCATACACAGTGATGTGTGTGGTCCAATGTCTACACATGCGCGAAGTGGTTATTCATACTTCATTACTTTCACAGATGATTTCTCTAGGTATGGACATGTCTTCTTAATGAAGCACAAATCCGAGGCCTTTGGGAAATTTCAAGAATACAAGAATGAAGTTGAAAAAAAAACCGGCAAAAGTATCAAGATTCTAAGATCGGATCGAGGTGGAGAATACTTGAGTGCCGAGTTTCTGGGCTACTTAAAAGAGAATGGAATTCTCTCTCAACTTACTCCTCCATACACACCACAACACAACTGTGTATCGGAAAGGCGGAATCGGACCTTATTGGATATGGTTCGTTCCATGATGAGTAAGGCTGAGTTACCGCGATCTTTCTGGGGTTATGCACTAGAAGCAGCTGCATATCTCTTGAACAAGGCTCCAACCAAGACTGTGCCTACCACCCCATATCAGATGTGGAGTGGGAAGAAACCCTGTCTTAAGTATCTTAAGGTATGGGGATGTCCAGCTTTTGTAAAAAAGCAGCATGCAGACAAGCTCGAGGCACGCTCTGTACTGTGTAAGTTTGTGGGATACCCAAAGAACTCCAGAGGGTATCTTTTCTATTCCGCAGAAGAACAAAAAGTTTTTGTTTCTCCGCATGCCCACTTCTTGGAAACTGAATTTTTGGAAAATCAGATAAGTGGGGGCGCAATAGAACTGGAAGAAATTCCAGAACCACAAGCTGTTACTGAAAGCTTGGATGAACCAGACGTTTCAGGAGAACCGGACATTCCTATGCCGCTCCGCAGAAGTAGTAGGCAGTCTCATCCGCCCGAGAGATACTTCGGTTTTCTCATAGACGGGGATAGCGAGGATTGCACAGTTAATTATGATGAGCCTACTAGCTTCCAGCAAGCCATTCAGAGCGGTGACTCGGTAAAATGGCTGGATGCAATGCGGACCGAGATGGAGTCCATGTACACCAACAAAGTTTGGACTTTGCTCCAGAAGGGGTAAAACCCGTAGGCTGCAAATGGATCTTCAGAAAGAAGATTGGTGCAGATGGGCAGGTTGAAACCTAAAAAGCTAGGCTCGTTGCAAAGGGTTTTCGTTAAAGACCTGGTTTGGACCATGACGAGACCTTTTCTCCGGTAGCCATGCTTAAATCCATTCGGATCCTTCTTGCCATTGCTACCTTCCACGATTATGAGATCTGGCAGATGGACGTAAAGACGGCTTTCCTAAATGGAAATTTGGAAGAGTGTGTCTATATGGATCAGCCAGAGGGATTCATTCAGAGTGGGAGCAGCGGTAAAGTGTGCAAGTTGCTCAAGTCCATCTATGGACTTAAGCAGGCATCGCGGAGTTGGAACATCTGCTTTGATGATACTGTCAAAGAATTCGACTTTGTCAAAAACCCAGATGAACCATGCATTTACAGTAAGATTGTAGGGAGAAATGTGGTATTCCTCGTCTTGTACGTCGATGACATTCTCCTAATAGGAAATGATATTCCTATGCTACAGTCAGTCAAAGGATTCTTGTCGCAGAGGTTCTCCATGAAGGACCTGGGCGATGCTAACTACATTCTGGGGATCCAGATCTATCGTGATAGATCTAAGAGGATGTTGGGACTTTCACATTCAAGGTACATCAACACCATACTGAAACAATTCAGTATGGAAGATTCCAAGCGCGGTAATCTACCGGCTTGTCACGGAATCACCCTCTCCGAAGAGATGTCTCCCAAGACTGATTTGGAAAGGGCTCGCATGTTATCAATACCCTACGCATCTGCGGTAGGCTCTATTATGTATGCGATGTTATGTACCAGACCAGATGTAGCATACGCATTGAGCGTTATAAGCCGGTATCAGTCGAACCCAGGGGAGAAACACTGGATAGCAGTAAAGAACATTCTCAAGTACCTGAGAAGGACTAAGGAGATGTTCTTGGTGTATGTCGGAAAAGACCTCCAGATTAAGGCCTTTGCTGACTCCAGCTTCCAGAGTGACAAGGATGACTCCAAGTCCATGTCGGGTTATGTCTTTACCCTCAATGGAGGGGCGGTTTGCTGGAAGAGTTCCAAGCAGGAAACCGTTGCTGACTCTACCATGGAAGCGGAGTACATAGCTGCTTGCGATGCCGCAAAGGAAGCTGTCTGGATGAAGAAGTTCCTCACGGAACTTCAGGTGGTTCCTACCAGTGTTGATCCAATACCACTGTATTGTGACAACAACGGCGCTATAGCTTTAGCGAAGGAACCCAGGTCCCATCAGAAGTCCAGGCACATTTTGAGGCGGTTCCACCTGATCAGGGAGATCATTGATCGCCGGGAGATCGAGGTAAAGAGAGTAAATTCAGAAGTTAACACTGCAGATCCACTCACGAAGGCCCTACCCCAGACTCAGTTCGAGCGGCTGATCGAGATGATAGGTCTTCGATACGCCAGTACATGGCCTTAGTGCAAGTGGGAGATTGTTAGTGTATATGCCCTAGAGACCATTACTATATCATACTAGTTTGTATATTACTTAATGGAAGCTTGGGATATTCACCTTGTATAAACAATCTTGCTCAAAATAGTAGTAAGCTACTTGGTTTGTTTCTACTTCAATGTGTACATGTGTTTATTTTAGTATATCACCTATACACATTAGTGGAGCCCTCAGGATCTTTGCTTGATTACCAGCGTTGTGATGGCAGTCACACTAGTGGGGGCTGGGTAATCTATAAGCACATCCTTATGCAGGTCCCTAGTCGCAGGACTATCGAGACAGGGCATCGATACTACGGAGTAGACTAGTGCATGCGCTTCTCATCCCAGAGTGGGAGATGGTCTGTCCCACAGCCATCAGTACGTCGTACTGGAGATAGTATGTGGGTGCTCGTTAGGTTACGAGTACACTGGACAGGACTCGTCGGGAACTGACCGGTTGGTATTATACCTATCGTCAGGTATCAGTTCCCAGGTGACATGAGTACAGCTTAGTCCACTGACTTGACACTGTCACTTCGCCTCGAGTGTGTTTCCACTGTACTTTGATTACTACCCTACCACGGCTCAAAGGAGTCGTGCAAACAGGTAGTAGTTGGGTGCAGTCCCGAAGCACTTGGAGGCAGTGACGGTTAGACAGGATTCGTCTCTCCCGGTATTGGGGGTTGACATCGCGCTGTGTCTAGGAGAGCCATTACACAAGTAGTCCCTGGCCAGGGCAATCGAGATATACTGGTAGGCTTCCAGTGTTATCTCAGGGTGTTTTGGGCTTCACTCCGACACGACTTATACCGCTATTAGGGGACTGACGTTTACCGCCCTCCTAGGCCCGCCATGCGATGTATCAGACGAACAGACCGTACTGTACGGAGATTGTCACATTCAGGCTCAGTAGGAGTTCAGATGGGTTTCACCTCGTCAGTCTTCTTGTCGGCATATACCTGGGGACCGTTACGCACAGCTACTGCCACTTGCAGTCTGTGGTTAAACCCACTGCCAGCGTAGTGTCGAGTCTTTAGAGTCCCACACAGAAAGCTATTCGCCTTTAGGCAAAAGAGTAGAGGTCGCATGGTTTTGCGACAGGGTTCGGTCACATCCGTGCACTTGTGCACGTACAGTGTCCGGACAGTTAACACTAGCGGGCTTTGGTTTAAGCCAGATCCTAGTGTACGTTTTGGGATTGGTTTTATCCATTATGTATTCGTGTTCCTCGGAACGCGAATGCAGGTGTGTCTGCACAGTTGACAGAGAGACGGAGGCAGAGGATTCTCATTAGGGTTGTTGACAGTTGACTGTTGACCATTGACTTTTTGCTCAACCCTAATGAGAATATGATATGTAATTAACAATAATATTAATTAAGTATTATAGTGACATGGTTGTTGAGGAGTTGACTTTGTTGACTTGTTGACTTTGTTGACCGGTTGACTAGGTTGGACTAGTTGACCATCATGATGATAATGGTTGTCATTTTCATGCAAAGACTTTTGCTTGCTTGTTGTGGTTTGCAAAATGAGTGCATGGAAATGATATTGCCTTTGACATGATATGAACCATCACATAATACTTGATTAACATTATGGCTCATGATGCTTTTGGATTATGAGAGGGTGTATGACAAAAGAGAGGCTCATTCTTTCATTATCTTTCTCTTTCTTGGTTTTGAGCTCTCTCTTCCTCTTGCTCTCACCCTCTTCCTCTTGCTCTCTCTCTTGTCTATAGTTCACTTGTCTCATGTGTTGAGAAGCAAGAACCATAGAGAAAATCCCATCACACTCTTCTCTACTCACTCTAGTTCACAAGGTTTAGCAAACCTAGTGAACTAGTTTCTTCAAACTTCGAAGAAGAGGCCAAAGGTAGAAGCTTTCGGGTGGATCGATCTTCGGCGCAAGGAGACGACGGGGTGAAGCCAATCCGAACACTATCAAGAGATGGAGACGAAGGAGTTCAAGAAAGAAAGGTATAACCCCCTAACCGAGTAGTTAACAACTCCTAGTTAGGATTTTAGTTAGATGTTTAACAAAGATCCGGTTTTGAGTCCATGTTACCACCTCTAGAAAATTGTTTTTCACCAAATTCCGCATGACCAAAAGTACCGGGAGAGGTAGCATGGACTTACACCCTAGACCCCTACGAGAGCAGCATGCAACCCTACCAATTCTAGAGTTAGGAGACCCGGTCTCGACTCCTCGAGATGGTCTCCCACTGGACCCTAGAACCCCGTTACTTGTGCTCCCCGCATTGGGTCTATCCCTATACGGAAAAGTAAATAATATACATCAATGGTCACATCATCCTCAACCCGGAAGTGCCCCAATAAAAGAATATTATATACAATGAATTTTACATGAATGAAAATAAAAACCCTCATCTCATATAAAACCCTCGGCTATTCAAAACACGACGATCCAATATAACATATCACAGCAACACATAACATCACATGTCATCAACGTAAGTAAATATGCGTATCCCAGTTGTCGTTGACATATAGCAACGAAACCGGCGATACACCACATATTACACTTACGGTCGCAGAAAAGAAAGTAAAAAACTACAACAATTGGAATCCACAACCACCTTAGACATCATAAACCCAATGTATCACATACTTTGGATTTCATGCCCAACCAAATGAATTCCTTAGACATCATATGCCTAACAATTATAAACCCCGCTTTTTAGTATTGATATTGAAAACACTTTCCAATAACCTGTCGGGTAATTCAACAACATTCCCGATAACCTGATCGAATGCTCATCGGAAACTTTATTAGACAGCCGCACCCCCGATGCCGTCGATGATGTGCACTAAGGCGGAACACCTCTGCCGTGAGCACTCGAACGGATGCTTTTAGCGACGAGGTTCTCCTACAGTCACTTGGTCAGAGCTATGGGACATGGCTATCTAGTAAGGTTACCCGGCGAGTATCCGCGTACACTGCGTAATTGTGACGAACTTTTGATCAACATCAAAATCCCGTGGCAACCAATCAAATGAAACTAAACTGCTAGATTTATAAAATTCAAACTATTTATCTCATAACTGATTATGTGGATTCCAAATATTGTATCACAATCGAAGATAGCTAGACGAAGTTAAACTTTTTTATCGAATAATTAAACACCCAAAATTTCTCGACAAGCTCAACACTTGAGCGGAGTTCAAAAAGTACCCAGAACATGCCACGGCTCCTATGAACCAGCCGTAGAAGGGTCAACCAATGCCTTACCTGTGGCACCGCTGAACTACCACAAACCCTAGGGTTTGATTGCGGTTCTGACAGTCACAGAATCGAGTTAAGGTTTCGTTCTTCTAGAGGGTCCACAGAATTGCTTGCAAGATTTTCTGAAAATTTTAAACTCGGAAAAAATCCAACTTTTGAAAAATTTCCAGCGGGGGATAAATTGGGTTATGTATTTCCGTTCGAACTTTTTAACATCGTCTAAATAACCCAAATACATGTTAGAATTATGACTAAGAAACACTCCGAGTTTCCTTTGTAGAAAGTTAACATCACATGAAAATTTAGCAAAAACAAACAACACCTGAAACACCAAAACCCAGAGACTGGAGCACAGTGTAAATTTAAACCCAAAACTCCATGGAAAAACCGAGCACACTGGTTTTAGAATGCATGTGGCAGGCCATGTTGAGGTAGAATTGCCTCAAATTTTCACAGTGTGCATGTTATATCTCATACAACATTCTGCAGTTGTTTAAAAAAATTTTAGAGCCCTTTAAAAATTCGACAGAAACTAGATTCTGTATCGGGTGTTTCGGAGTAGTTTCGGTTTCGTAATCCTAGCAAACATCATCTAATTTTCTAGCATGGCTTTCATACCACTGTAGGGTTGTCTAGCACGGCAGCAAGTTTTCGGGAGGCATCGTCCATGCCATTTTTAAAAAATTGCCGTATTAGCTAACCCTAACCCTAGAATCGTTACTAGAAAATCCGACGAAACAAAATTCAAACAACTTTGCAAAGAAGTGAACAAGGAATACAACCTTTGTAGACCGGTCCTTCACTTCATTAGCTTCGTGAAATAGTCCCTTCGCTGCGATCCATGAACTCCCGGACTCTTGAGTGGCTCCACAAGATGTACGGAATAAGCTTGCTAGAAGTCTTCTAGGCCAAAGATGATCTACGTCGAGGAGACACTAACCAAAGCTACCTCTTCACAAATTGTCGAATTAGTGAAGCAAACACCGTATACTAAATGGAAAGTAGTAGAGGATGATGAAGTAGGAATTTTACTCACTTTAGAAATAATTTTCTCACTATTTTTCATCATCTCCATTGAAGTTAGAAAGCTTTGAGGAAGAAGAAGAAATCTCTCATGATAATCATCAAGTGGATAATGGAAACCATGGGTGAGTTAACATCATATGCTAACCTTTGTAGAGAGTTAACCATGGCTAGGATAATGGTTGGGTTTATAAATATCTTAAGCAAAACAAAATTAGAAGACTAAGTCAGTGCATCCACAAGCTTCTACAAGCTTTGAGCCATGACAAATTGCAATACTCCTACGAGAAGGTTTTATTGAAAACGTTTTTGAATAACTTTAAATAAATAAAACCCTAGATTATCATTAGTATGGTGTAAGTCACACACACACCCAAGTTGCATGTATCATCAAGCATGACACAAAACTTTTTACACTTATATATATCACATATATACACATGCACAAATCAAGTGAGAAAACAAATCTTAAGTGAATGAATATTAGTTAATGTAACATAATATATCAAATATATAATTATACATTAAATCATTAAATCAACACTTGATTTAATAAACCGGCTATATCACATATAACCAACTAATATCACGTGTATCATCTTATCGAATCAACACTTGATTCAATAACCCGGCTATATCACATATAACCGACCGATAACATAAATCGCGAGAATATAATACGGTATCACATACAGTATTAATCTCGGTCCCGCACATATCACATATGTGCTCCTACTCCGTTTCGCTTGAGCCAGGAAACCTCTGTGTAGGACTCTAAAGACTCGTCAATATTCTGGCAGTAGGTGATGATCATATCAAACACCCACAAGCCGCAAGCGATCTGCTAAACGTAACGGCCACCAGGGTATTGAGCGATCAGAAGATCAACAAGCAAGCTTTCTCATACTCCGGCGAATCCAATCAGTAATACTACCGTACAGTCCGGTCTCTTCGTCTGATATGTCACATATCAACAGCCTGGGGGTGGTTTAACGTCAGACCCCAATAGCCTGATAAGAAATGCCGATGCAAGGTCCATAACGGTTCGAAAAACTACTGATAACGCTTACCAGTAAATCTCAGCAACCCTGGCTAGGGATTTCCTGTTATGGCCAATCGAGCATAGCGCAATATCAACTCCCAATATCGGGAGAGGCGAAACCCCTCTTATAGCTCATTGCCTCCATGTGACTCGGGACTGTACCCAAAAACCACCTTTTTGCACGATCTCTTGACCGTGGTATGGTGGAAATCAAAGCACAGTGGGAATCACACAAGACTTTATGATGATCTCGGGTCTACAGACTAACCTGTACCAGTGTCACCAGAGAACTGCTATCCGACGATAGGTATAATACCATCTAGGAGTTCTCGGCGAGTCCGTTCAATGTACCCAGTCTCTACTGAGCACCCGTATACCTTCTTTGATGTCAAACACAAATAGATATGGGATCATCTATCGCCCATCATATGGGTCGAGAAGCGCATACGCTAGTCTACTCTGGAGTATCGATGCCCTGTCTCGATACTCACACGACTAGGAACAATCTAAGGATGTACTTACCGACTACCACCGCCCCACTAGTATGATCTGCATCATAATCCTGTCAGTCAAGTACTCATCATAAGGGCTTTATCAACATGTAATAGAGAGACAATAAGTGTACATGTTAAGTTAAAGTGCAACTAGATAGCATACTATCATGTCGAGCAAGAAAGTCCTCCCTATATATGTCCAAGCATCCACTATAATATATCGCATGTGCAGTAAAGGCCTCTAGGGCATACATATAACTAAATTAAAGTGTTCGATCAAAGTTTTAAACACGGATTTTGGCTAGTTTCTGTCCATTTTCCAAAACTTGATATTTTCACAATTAAAAATGTTTAAAAAATCATGTTGGTAAAACTATGGGGGCCCAAGAAAAACGAGGACCTAATTCCTCTAAGTGGCAGTGGAACCGCCACCTTGATAATGTCTTGCCCGCGGCTCCGACTTTCTGAATTAATGCCTCGTTCTTCTTCTGCAGCTTCATGTTGACATTTTTGGTTTTCCGAAGATTTTTAATGAGGCTCAAGTGGTTGAGTTCTCTGTGAATTGGTGTTGTTTGAAATATCGATCGAAATGTTTAACATCGTCTAGATAGCTTTGGATATGTGATACAATTTTTGGAATCCACATTGATTAGTTTTGCGAAAACTAGTTAACGAAATGTAAATCTCGCATTTTAGCCTAAAATGATGGATTACCTTGAAGTTTGGATTTGGATCGAAACTTCGTCGCAATCTCGTATCGTACGCGAATACTCGCCGGAGACACTAGTAGACTGTAAGTCCACGTTGCGACCCCCGGTTCTTACGGGGAGGCGGAAACGGTATAAAATCAAATTTTTAGTGCAAGAGGCAACATGGACTAAACTAGGTCGGGATCGTTGTCTAAACTAAAACTAGCAAACTAGCTAAAGATATTTAGCTACTCGGATAAAGATGATTATACCTAAACTTGAACTCCTTCTTCTTCAAACTTTGTTGTAGAGGTTGATGGTTCTCCTTTGTCGCCTTCTCCCGTCGAAGATGGATCCACCTCGAAGGCTCGACCTTTGGGCTCTTTCTCGTACTTGGAGTGAACTAGAATCGCCGGCTTGCCAGACCCTTGATCCTAGAGTGAGTAGAGAGTGTCTAAGGGTTGCTTTTGTTTTTCAAGAGAAGGATTCTCAACTCATGAGAAGGTTTCTCTTGACTAGAGGAAGAAGAAGATGAGAATGAAGAGAGAGAGTGAATATGATAGAATGAGCTCTCTTTTTTTCTTTTGCAACCATATCAAAAGAAAAAAGAATAATCAAATAATAATAATAATCAAAATGAAAAAGGTTTGATGGAAAGTTTAGGAATGACTAATATCATTACAAACATTAAATGAAAAAGCAAGAATGAAAAAGCATCTTGCATTTGTAATGATGGTAGTCAAATGTTCAACCATGGTCAACAAGTCAACCATGGTCAACAAGTCAACAAAAACTAACCATGACACAATTTCATTTTATTATATATTATTAAATGATGTAATACAAATCCATTAGGGTTTGGAAAAAGACGACTGTCAACTGTGCATACGCACCCGTTCCGAAACCCTAATGAAAAGCCCTCTTCCTCTTCCTCAAATAACTGTGCATACACACCTGCATTCTTGTTCCGAGGAACATGAATACTGAGAGATAAAAGCAACCCCAAATCATATACCAGTATCCGGCTCAAACCAGAGCCCGCTGGCAATATCCGTCCGGACTCCAAACGTGCACAAGTGCGCGGATGAGAACGAACCCTGTCGCAAAACCATGCGACCTCTACTCTGTTTTGCCCATAGGCGAATACCCTCTGTGTGGGACTCTAAAGACTCGACACTACGCTGGCAGTGGGTTTAACCACAGACCGCAAGCGGCACTAGCTGTGCGTAACGGTCCCCAGGTAGATGTCGACAAGAAGGCTGACGAGGTGAAACCCCATCTGTACTCCTACTGAGTCTGAATGTGACAGTCTCCGTACAGTCCGGTCTGTTCGTCTGATACATCGCATGGCGGGCCTAGGGGGCGGTAAACGTCAGTCCCCCAATAGCGGTACAAGTCGTGCCGGAGCGAAGCCCAAAACACCCTGAGATAACACTGGAAACCTACCAGTATATCTCGTTTGCCCTGGCCAGGGACTACTCGTGTAATGGCTCTCCTAGACACAGCGCAATGTCAACCCCCAATACCGGGAGAGACGAATCCTGTCTAACCGTCACTGCCTCCAAGTGCTTCGGGACTGCACCCAACCACCACCTGTTTGCACGACTCCTTTGAGCCGTGGTAGGGTAGTGATCAAAGTGCAGTGGGAACACACTCGAGGCGAAGTGCCAGTGTCAAGTCAGCGGACTAAGCTGTACTCATGTCACCTGGGAACTGATGACTGACGATAGGTATAATACCAACCTGTCAGTTCCCGACGAGTCCTGTCAGTGTACTCGTAACCCAACGAGCACCCGTATACTATCTCCAGTACGACGTACTGATGGCTGTGGGACAGACCATCTCCCACACTGGGATGAGAAGCGCATACGCTAGTCTACTCCGGAGTATCGATGCCCTGTCTCGATAGTCCTGCGACTAGGGACCTGTATAAGGATGTGCTTATAGATTACCCAGCCCCCACTAGTGTGACTGCCATCACAACGCTGGTAATCAAGCAAAGATCCTAAGGGCTCCACTAATGCGTATAAGTGATATAGTAAAATAAACACAAGTACACATTGAAGTAGAGACAAACCAAGTAGCATACTACTATTTTGAGCAAGATTGTATATACAAGGTGAATATCCCAAGCATCCATTAAGTAATATACAAACTAGTATGATACAGTAATGGCCTCTAGGGCATATACACTAACATAGACAACCACGCCCCATAGCCCCGACCAAGTGACTATAGGAGAACCCCATGGCCAAAAGCATCCACTCGGGTGCTTGTGGCCACGGTGTTCCTCCCAAGTGCACTTTGTTGACGGCCTCGAGGGTGCGACCATCTACTAAAGTTCCTGACGAGCATTCGATCATTTAATCGGGAATCTTATTGAATTACCTGACTTAATTTTTGAAAAGTGTTTTCAATTCGATACTTATATGCAAGGTTAATAGGGTTAGGCATGAAATTCGGAATATGTGATAATCCGATTTTATGATGTATAAAGTTGATGCGGATTCTAATTATTGTAGTTTTTATTTCTTTTCTGCGACCGTAAGTTTAATATGTGGCAGTATCTCCAATCTTGTTGCTATACGACAACGACATTAGGGATACGCATATTTACTTACGTTGATGACATGTGATATTATTGTGTTGCTATCGATATGTTATAATGGATCGTCGTGATTGAATAGCCGGGGGGTTTTACGTGAGATGAGAGTTTTTCAATTTTCATTCATGTAAATAATTGTATGTAATATTCTTTTATTGGGACACTTCCGGGTTGAGGTTGTTGTCTCCATTCGATATAAATTATTTAATTTACCGCACTAGGATAGACCCATGGCGGGGAGCATAAGTAACAGGGTTTAGAGTCAAGTGGGAGGCCATCTTGAGGAGTCGAGATCGGTCGCCTAACTCAAGAATTGGCAGGGTTGCTTGCAGCTCTCGTAAGGGTCTAGGGGTGTGGGCTTGGCTATTCATCACGACACTAATATAAGTTTTGCATCTACGCTAGTCCTGACTCCGCCCTGCCGTTAGTTAAGTAACCTTATGGTGAAGACCCGGGTCCCTGTGGCGAATGCGGATGGCATATATGTGTATTTTATTTTCGTTTCTTCTGTGATATTTAGGAAACATAGGGATGCCATTAATAAGATTAATGAAAAGAAAAGAAACCTAAAAGATGTTGTAGAATCAAATTTTTCAAAAAGGTAGCTCTAGTTCTTGCTTTGCATAGTGGTATTCCATTATGAATATCCAGCACCTCATTCGATGAAGAAAGAGCCTAGATTGCTTCACCGGGAATGACCTCTTTAGCAAAACTAGCATATGCTACAACCCACTCGGTTTGTTTTCAAAACTACTCGATTTTAAAGCGGAGCTTAAACCACTCCTTTTCAAATCACTAGATTCTACAATGATATCTAGTTCATTACGTTAAAGGTTTTCTTCAAAACCAGTCGTAGCCCTCCGTTATTTCAGATACATAGTATTTAGTATTCGTACTGTGTTTATTGACCTCAGTCAAGGTACAGTGTGTGGTAGCTGGGTAATACTTATCTGTAAGCATGTTGATGCGATCGGTAGGAGCAACCACACAGCCTTGTTGACATCCGTCAAGGGTTTGTGTGAGTGGGCTCGAATCGATCAAGAAATGACGGGTTGAACTTGACTAGCAGCCTATGGTTTGTTGACCTTCGTCATGGTCATAGGTCGTTAAGGGTAAAAACAGATATTGGGAATTTCAAGTGTTGAAATTTGCAATGAGATTGCATACCTTATATGTGATAGTTGGATCCAGATACCCACTACGAGTATGTGTTACTCCTGAGAGAGTTTTCCACTTTACAATTAGTTGATCTAGTAGGTGTCTATGAAAGGTGTTAACAGGGTTATGCCCCTGTGAAAATGAGGTTATTTAATTAGTTTTATGCAAAAGCATGGGGAGACTCCCTCGGAGTATCAACACCTGCCTGGCTGACCAATTAGCAAACTTGTAGGGTGTAATTAATCCCAGCTAATCTTACCTTTTAGGGTTTGAAGGAAGATTTGATAAAAACAGTAGGAGCCATCCTGATTAGAAAAGATTATAACCAGTCTAATCTTGCAAGAGCGCACGATAAAGTGTTTTCTTCTCTCTCTCTTTAGGTAGCGACCATGTCACGCCTTAATCAAGATAATAATATAGATATATTGACCGAACCCGCTTATTATACCGTGATAGTGAACGTTGGTTCCGCTCTATCTTATGACAACTGTCATAAGTCTGGGCAAGGGATAGGGGGAATGCAAGGATTTCCATGCCACCCGGATGACTTCTTCGCGTGTGTTAGTTATTGAGAACTGTTTCTCAGTCTGTTCTACGTCTTGGGTATTGTATACCGGATCAGGATCCCATATTTGTAATCTGTTACAAGGGTTAAAGAGATGTAGAGAACTGGGAAAGGGTGCTATGTCTCTCAGAGTAAGGAATGGAGCAATAGTTGCTGCCGAAGCTGTCGGCGAATATCACCTAGTATTGTCAAATGGTATTACAATGATTTTGAACGACTGTTATTTCGTACCGTCGATGATGTCCAATATAATATCCATTTCTTTATTAGATAAAGAGGGATATAACTTTGCATTAGAGAAAAATGTTATGAACATTTTCCTTAATCAAGTGTTGATTGGGTTTGGTACGTTGTGTAATGGTATATACGTTCTAAATCAAAATCCAGTTCTGAATATATAAAACAAACACAAGAGGAAAAGTTCAGAAATGAATGAAGCCTTCTTGTTGCATTGTAGACT
This sequence comes from Agapanthus africanus, assembly GCA_030015575.1. Classification (NCBI taxonomy): domain Eukaryota; kingdom Viridiplantae; phylum Streptophyta; class Magnoliopsida; order Asparagales; family Amaryllidaceae; genus Agapanthus; species Agapanthus africanus. Next base: position 175,856,713 of record JASDDO010000010.1, read on the forward strand.
TGGTCATATCAGTGCGACCAGACCAGCTAAGTTACATAAAGATGGATATTTGAATCCGTTCGAATTTACATCTTATGAAACTTATCGGTCATGTCTCAAAGGAAAGACAACCAAAACTCCATTTACAGGACACGGAGAAAGAGCTACTGAACTCTTGGGACTGATACATAGTGATCTATGCTGTCTTATGTCTACACATGCGAAGAATGGTTCCTCGTACTTCATTACATTCACTGATGATCTCTCAAGATTCGGACATATGTTCCTGTTGAAACACAAATCTGAAGCTTTTGAGAAATTCAAGGAATATAAGAGCGAAGTAGAGAACCAGAAGGGTAAAAGTATTAAAATCCTTCGACATGATCGAGTAGGAGAATACTTAAGCACGGAATTCTAAGATTATCTAAAAGAGATGGGGATTCTCTCTCAGCTTACTCCTCCGTATACAACACAGGACAATGGAGTATCGGAGTGGAGGAATCGCACCCTATTAGATATGGTGCGCTCTATGATGAGTGTTGTTGAGTTACCTATTTCCTACTTGAGACAGCTGCATACATATTGAGTAGGGTTCCTACCAAATCTGCGCCTATCACTCCATAAGAGATATGGGACGGGAAGAGACCATGTCTTAATTTCATTAAGATATGGGGTTGTCCGGCTTATGCTAAAAGAAAAATCCGAGCAAGCTCGAGGTAAGGTCTGTTCTATGTAAGTTTGTTGGATATCCCAAACATTCGTGAGGGTATATCTTCTACCACACCGAGGAACATAAGGTGTTTGTTGCTTAACAAGCCACCTTTTTAGAAAACGAATTCCTTGTGAAAGAAATTAGTGGTATTGAGGTAGAGTTGGAAGAAGTTCCAGATACACAAATTACAACTGAAGATTTAGTAGAACCGGAGGATTCAATAGTCCCCGACGAACCTCAGCCACTCCGCAGATCTAGTAGGGTTTCTCACCCACCTGAGAGATACTACGGTTTTCCCACAGTCGGTGGGAGCAGGGATTGCATCATGGAAGATGATGACCCAACTAGTTTTGAGCAGGCCATCACAAGTGGGGACTTTTGAAATGGCTGGATGCTATGCGTTCTGAGATGGAATCTATGTACACCAAGAAAGTATGGACTTTGGAAGTTGCTCCTGAAGGGGTAAAACCCATTGGGAGCAAGTGGATCTTCAAGAAGAAAATTGGCGTAGATGGAAAGGTTGAGACCTTCAAAGCTAGACTTGTAGCAAAAGGTTTTCATCAAGACCAGGTGTCGACTATGATGAGACCTTTTCTCCAGTGGCAATGCTTAAGTCCATCAGGATCCTACTTGCCATTGCTGTATACCATGACTATGAAATCTGACAGATGGACGTCAAAACCGCTTTTCTAAATGGTGATTTAGAAGCGAGCGTGTATATGACACAGCCATAGGGCTTCATAGACAGTGGGAGCAGTGAAAAGGTGTGCTAGCTGCTTAAATCAATCTACGGATTAAAGAAGGGTCGCGGAACTGAAACATCTGTTCTGATGCAGCAGTCAAAGAGTTTGACTTCATCAAAAACATAGATGAACCATGTATATATAAAAAGGTTGTAGAGAGTAAGGTTGTCTACTTCATATTGCACGTGGATGACATACTCTTAATAGGAAATGATGTTCCTTTGCTGCATTCGGTCAAACTCTTCCTATCACAAAAGTTCTCCATGAAAGATCTGGGTGATGCCTCCTACATCCTGAGGATAAAGATCTATAGAGATAGATCTAAAAGGATGTTGGGATTGTCCCAATCCAGGTACATAGACATCATACTAAAGAAGCTTAGTATAGAAGATTCTAAGCGTGGTAATTTACCCGCTTGTTCAGGAATCACTCTCTCCAAAGAGATGTCTCCCAAGACTGATTTGAAGAGGGCTCGAATGAACGTGATACCCTATGCTTCTGCAGTTGGGTCTATAATGTACGCGATGTTATGCACCAGATTGTATGTAGCATACGCACTTAGTGTGGTAAGTAGATATCAATCAGACCCAGAGGAGAAGCACTGGATAGCAGTGAAGAATATTCTTAAGTACTTGAGAAGGACTAAAGAGATGTTCTTGGTGTATGGTAACGGAGAAATCCAAGTGGAGTCCTTCACCGATTCGAGCTTCCAGAGTGATAAGGACGACAACAAGTCTGTCGCGGGTTTTGTCTTCACCCTCAATGGAGGGTTGGTATGTTGGAAGAGTTCTAAGCAAGATACCGTTGCAGACTCAACGATGGAGGCTGAATACATCGCTGCTAACGATGCTGCTAAAGAGGCTGTCTGGTTGAAGAAGTTCATTGCTGAACTTGGTGTGGTTCCATCCATTGAAGATCCAATACCTTTGTATTGTGATAACAATGGAGCTGTGGCTTTGGCCAAGGAACCCCGATCCCATCAGCGATCCAGACATATTCTGAGGCGGTATCACCTGATCCTGGAGATAGTTGATCGCCGCGAGATCGAGGTCAGTAGATTAGATATGAAGGACAACACGGCGGGTCCACTTACGAAGGCCTTCCCCAGACATAGTTTGAGGGACTTTTTAGGATGTTGGGTATGCGATACTACAACAACTGGCCATAGTGCAAGTGGGAGATTGTTAGGAATTTGTATACCCTAGAGGCCATTATTGTATATTATAGTGGATGCTTGGACATATATATAGAGGACATTCTTGCTCGACATGATAGTATGCTATCTGGTTGCTCTTTACCTAAACATGTGCACTTGTTTTAGTTTACTATCTCATTGATACATGTTGATAAAGCCCTTAGGATGTTGCCTTGACTACCAGGACTATGATGCAGATCATACTAGTGGGGCTTGTATAGTCCGCAAGCACATCCTTTAACAGTTCCTAGTCGAGGGAGAATCGAGACAGGGCATCGATGTTCCAGAGTAGACTAATGTGTACGTTTCTTGACCCTGTATAGGGTGATAGTTAATCCCATAACCATTGGTGTTTGACATCAAAGATTGTACACAGGTGCTCATTGGAGAATGGGTACACCGAATAGGACTCATCGAGAACTCCTAGATGGTACCATACCTATCGTCAGATAGCAGTTATCTGGTGACACTTGTATAGGTTAGTCTGTAGACCCAAGATCGTCATAGTGTCTTGTGTGGTTCGCACTGTGCTTTGATTTCCTCCCTACCATGGCTCAAAGGAGTTGTGCAAACAGGTGGATTTTGGGTACAGTCCCGAGTCACATGAAGGCACTGAGCAATAGGAGGGGTTCCGTCTCTCCCGATATTGCGAGTTGATGTTGCACCATGCTCGATTAGAAATAACAGTAAGTTCTTGGCCAGGGCTAATGAGATTTACTTGTAAGTGTTATCAGTAGTTTCTCGAAAGGTTATAGGCCACACATCGGCATGACTTATCAAGATATTGTAGTCTGATGATTCCACCCCCCGGACTTGATATGCGACATATCAGACTAAGAGACCGGACTATACGGTAAGTGTTGCTTATAAGCTCAATGGGAGTTTGGACAAGTTTGCTTGATGATCTTCTATTCGTTCAATACCTAGGTAGCCGTTACGTCCAGCTAGTACCGCTGACGGCTTTTGGATATCTGATGTGATCATTACCTACTGCTGGCGTATTGTCGAGTTTTTAGAGTCCCACATAGTGGTTTCCCGGCTGAAGCGAAGCGAAGTAGGGCATGTATGGAGATATGTGCGGGAGCTTGATTAAATACGAGTATGTGATACCGTATTCTAATTAAGCGTTTATGATATCAGCCAGGTTATATATGATTTAACCAGATTATTGAATCAAGTGTTGATTCAATAATTTGATTTATATATATGTTTATATATTTGATATTAGCCTGATTATATATGATATAACCGGATTATTGAATCAAGTGTTGATTTAATAACTTGATATATATATATATATATATATGATATATATATATATAAACTAATATTGAATATTAGCCGGTTACATGTGATATAACCTGATTATTGAATCAAGTGTTGATTTAATAATTTGATATATATATATATATATATATTTGATATTAGCCGGTTATATATGATATAACCGGATTATTGAATCAAGTATTGATTTAATAATTTGATATATATTTATATATTTGATATATATATATATATATATTAACTAATATTAAGCTCACTTAAGATTTTCTTCTCTTTATATATAATTATATATGTGATATATATATATATATATATATATATTTGTATCATGGTTGATGATACAAGGAATATGGATGTATGAGAATCACACAAGAGATGAATATGAGAAGATGATTGTATGGATTAATGAATTAAAAGAAAAAGAGAATGAGTCACTTTCTTGAGATGCTTGTAGAAGCCTTGAGAAGCCATGACTCACCTCTTATTCTTTGTTTCATTCATAGATATTTTACAATCTCATTCTCATCTTATCTCTAGCTCATGGTTCACACTTATCCAAGTTCATCTCTTCACTATTTTTCTAGGATTGAGAAAAAGAAAAGAGAAAGAAATATTTCTAGTGAGCAAAATTCCTACTTCATCAATCTACACTACTCTTGCCCATTAGTATAGGTTGTTAACTTCACTAATACCTTGATTAGTGAAGTGTGAGCTTGAGTGAGAGTTTTATCAAGGTGGATCATCGTCGATGATGAAGACTACAAGCAAGCTCGATCCTTTCATAAAGTGGAGTCAAAGAAGAGTTCTAGGGATGACTACTTAGAGCTTTAGAAGTGAAGGACTTGACTACAAAGGTTGTAGACTCTCTTCACATAGATTATAATCTTGTTTGCTAACTATAAAACCCTAATTCTCTATTTCGATTCTTGTTTAGTATACTTAGAACTCTAGATTTTTTAAAATGCATACTTGATGCTCATTGAAACCTAGTAGAGGTGCTAAGATATACATTAAAGTATATCCTATATTTCATATATCTGCTTCTGTTGTTTGTGATGTGATGTGATCATATAACTGCGTAAGACGAATGCTACTTATATATATGATATATTAGTATACACTATATATGTTTTGCATCCGCGCTATTCCTGGCCCCGCCTTTCCATAAGTTAAGTAACCTTACGGTGAAGACCCGGGTCCCTGTGGCGAATGCGGATGGCATATATGTGTGTTTTATTTTCATTTCTTCTATGATATTTAGGAAACCTAATTAATGGGATTTCATTAATAAGATTAATGAAAAGAAAAGAAACCTAAAAGATGTTGTAGAATAAAAATTTTCAAAAAGGTAGCTTTATTTTTTGCTTTGCATAGCGATATTCCATTATGAATATCCAAAACCTCATTCGATGAGGAAAGAGCCTAGATCCCTTCACCGGGAATGACCTCTTTATCAAAAACTTGCATATGCTACAACCCACTCAGTTTGTTTTGAAAACTACTCGATTTTTAAAGCGGAACTTAAACCACTCCTTTTCAAATCACTAGATTCTACAACGATATCAAGTTCATAACGTTAAAGGTTTTTTCTTCAAAACCAGTCATAGCCCTCTATCATTTCAAATAGGTACTGTTTAGTATTCGTGCTGCGTTTTTCGACCTTGTCGAGGCGTAGTGTTCGGTAGTTGATTGTGCTTTTCTGCCGCATGATGATGCAATTAGTTAGGGCAGTCGCACGGCTTTGTTGACCTTGTCAAGGGTCGTGCGGGTGGGTCTAAATCAGTCACGAAATGACGGGTTGAACTTGACTTGCGGTTTATGGTTTGTTGACCTTGTCAAGGTCATAAACCGCATGGGGTAAAAACTATTATCGGGAATTTCAAGTGTTTAAATTTGCAATGAGATTGCAAACCTTCTATGTGATAGTTGGATCTCGATACCCGCTGCGAGTAACCGTTACACCTGGGAGAGTTTTCAACTTTACAATTAGCTAATCCAGTAGGTGTCTAAGAAAGGTGTTAATGGGGTTATGCCCCTGCGGAAATGAAGTTATTTAATTAGTTCCATGCGAAAGCACGGGGAGACTCCTTCGGAGTACCAATACCAGCCTGGCTGACCGATTAGCGAACTTGTAGGGTGTAATTAATCCCGGCTAATCTTTTCTTTTAGGGTTTGAAGGAAGATTTGATGAAAACAGTGGGAGCCATCCTGATTAGATAAGATAACAACAAATCTAATTTTGTAAGAGCGCACTCTAAAATGTTTTCTTCTCTCTCTCCAGATAGCGACCATGTCACACCTTAATCAAGATAATAACATGGATGTATTGACCGAACCAGCTTATTATACTGGGCTGGAGAACGTTAGTTCCGCTCTATCTTATGACAACTGTCATAAGTTCGGGCAAGGGATAGGGGAATGCAAGGATTTCTACATAACCCGAATGAAGAAAGAGCATTCTGATGTATCTTCTTCGGGTGTGTTAATTATTGAGATTTGTTTCTCAGTCTGTTCTACCTCTTGAATATTAGAAACTGGATCAGGATCCCACATTTGTAATATGTTACATGGGTTGAAAAAAGTAGAGGACTGGGAAGAGGTGATATGTCTCTCAGAGTAGGGAATGGAGCAATTGTTGCTGCCTAAGCTTTCGGCGAATATCACTTAGTATTGCCAAATGGTAATACAATGATTTTGAACGGCTGTTATTTCATACCGTCGATGATGTGCAATATAATATCCATATCTTTATTAGATAAAGAAGGTTATAACTTTGCATTAGAGAAAAATGTTATGAACATTTTCTTAAATCAAGTATTGGTTGGGTTTGGTACGTTGTGTATTGGTTTATACGTTCTAAATCAAAATACAGTTCTAAATATACAGAACACACACAAGAGTAAAAATTCAGAAATGAACAAAGCCTTCTTGTGGAACTGTAGACTTGGTCATATTAATTCGACCAGACTAGCTAAATTATCTTTGTGAAGAGGATGAAGCAAAGAAGCAAGAGAGAGAGAGATGCAACTCAAGAATGAGCTCAAAAAAAATTATCAACCATGAAGATTGACCACTCTCCAATAATATCTAGTGTTTTCTTTTCTTTTAAAAATCCAGCCATACTTCAATAGTGATGGCAATAAATGCCCAAACCATGCTTCATTCCATGCATGCTTTACACCACATTTTCTATTTATCAATAAATAGAAAATCGCACATAATGAAGTGTCCCCTTCTAGAATCTATTTTGTATAAATACAAAATACTTTCTACATTATATACATACACGTATTCGTATCTGAATACGAATACCCAAGAGATAGAATAATACCACAAAAAATAATACTAGTATTTAATCAATACCTGATTTAATGAACGGCTTAATTCTAAGCCCGCTAGTATTAAAAACCGTCCGATTAAATTCCGCGCAACCAATACACGCAATCAATCGGAACCCTGCACGTATAAACATACGGCCTCCACTCGTTTCGCCTGAACTAGAGAAACCTTCTGTGTGGGACTCTAAAGACTCGACAGTACGCTGACAGTAGGTTTAACCATAAGCTCGTCAGCGGTACTAGCTGTACGTAACGGCTACCCAGGTACCTATTGAAAACTTAGGTGGGAACTGATGATCTTAGGTCTACAGACTACCTATACACATGTCACACGAGAACTTCCATCTGACGTTAGGTATAATACTATCCAGTAGTTCTCGGCGAGTCCGTCCAGTGTACCTACCTACAGTGAGCACATATATACAATCTTAGGTGTAACACACCAATGTTGTGAGACTAACTATCTCCCCTCGTCGGGGTCTAGCAATCTATACACCAGTCTACTCTGGGATATCGATGCAATATCTCGATATTCCTACAACTGGAGACACTTTTAAGGATATGCTTATAGACTACCCAGCTCTCACAAGTATGACCGCTATCACAACGCTGGTAGTCAAGCATGTCCTACGGGCTTTATCAACATGTATAAGTAGTACGTATTAACAAGTAAAACATACGCACATGTTAAGATAAAGTTAAACTAGACAGCATACTATCATTTCGAGCAAGATCATCCTATATATATACATATCCATAGTATCCATTAAAAATAATGGCCTCTGGGGCATATATATCCTATAACTTGTCAGTCCTTTCTCAAAGGAAAGATGAACCAAACTTCGTTTACGGGACACGGAGCAAAAGCTACCGAACTCTTGGGACTGATATATAGTGATGTATGCGGTCATATGTCTACACATGCCAGAAATGGTTCCTCGTTGTAACGTTTTGAAAATCGTTTCGGAGAAATTTCGAAAAAATCGGTAAAATAAGGGAGTTTTCTGTAAAAAGTCAAAATACAAATATCTTATTATAAAAATTAAATATACATATTCTAGCTATGTAATTGCTATTATTTGGTGTTTATTGAGCCGCTGGTGAAATTTCAAATTTTCTAAAAAAAAAATTATTTTATTATTATTTTAAGCCATCACTAATACATTTAATTAGGGAAAATTACAAATTGGAATGAGTTGAAATAAATTTTGGACATCATAAAACATTAAATAAAATTTTATCATGTGGTTTTTGGAACGAAATCATTTGCCAAAACGGTTTAGAAATTATTGAAAGAAAAAGGCTTTTTTTTAGCGTAAATGGATATTTGGGGTATTGTATTTATCATTTTTCATCACCCCACACCCGTACCCACACCCACACACCCCCACTTACTCCTCCCCATGGCTGAATTCAGCACCCACCATAATTTTTCCCCACTTGATTTCAAAGGAAAAGAAATGAAAGAAAAGAAAAGAAAATGAGTGAATTAGGTGGACTTTGACTTTTCTTTGACCTTGACTTTGCCCCACTTTCTTTACCTCCCTCTCTCTCCTCCCCCACACCCAATTCCAGCCGAAATTTCCCTTCTTCATTGCTGCAACAGCCCCTCCCCTCTTCTCCTTCTCATTTCACCTCAAAATTCTTCACAAAATGCCCAAAAATCAACACCAAAAATCCCACAAAATCCAAATCAAAACCCTACCCATTTTTCCTTAGCCTATCTAGTATAGATCTTGATGAAAAGAAGCTAATTTTGGAGGGCTAAGTTTGCTTGTGGGATCTTCAAATTGTTGGGTATAAATTCTAACCCTTTGGTAAATTGTTAGTTAATTACTTTAATTTAGTTGTTAAGTGTTTAATTAGGTTTTAAATTGGTTCTAATTGCATGATTGGATATTCAAGAAAATGGTTTGTGATCAAATTAGTGTGTTTATCATTAGATTATGGTTGTGATGAGTAGATTAACATGTTAATGCTATGCTAAAACTAATCTGATTGCTAATTTGCTAATTGTAACATTTAAAATGTCCAAATTAAGTTTTTAGCAAACTAGGTTTTGTAATTTAATTGCAAATGTGAGATTTAAATCTAGTTAGGGTTTTATATCATTTGAACATGGTTTAAGTGTGTAATTTATCATATTAAGGCATGTTAAATCAAACCTAGTAGCTAGTTTGCAAATTGTATTTTAGAATTTTACTATTTAAGCTAAATTGCAAACTAGAATTTTGGGATTTATGGAAATGAGTAAGTTTAAAATCTAGTAATGGTTTGGGTGGCTTAGTTAAGATATTTAGTGAGCATTGTAGCCACTAAAATCATTAAAACATTTAGTTTTGTACTAAAATGGAAAAGTTTGCTCACTAGGTTTTCGGAAAAATAGCTTTTAAAGTGAGTTTGAGGTTTTTTTGAGTTTTAACCTAGTTTATATTAAAATTAGTGTTCGTGAATGTGCAAATGAGCGTGATTGGATTTTTCTCGATGGTTTGACGTTTGTACATCGACATCGAGGGTTGGTTTTACTATTCTTGCATGCGTAGGCGATAGGTTTGGACCTATGCGTGATACGCGTGCCGATTTGATTTTCGTATGCCGTTTCGATCTCGAATTTAGTTTTAATGCGATATGGTGCGTTATGATATGTAGGTACCCCCACGTAGACTTCGAGATGACAAGCAAGCGTGTGGCGACGTCGACACCGGCGAGCGAGGACCAGGTGAGTAGATTTATATCTACGGGGAGAAGTCGGGTGGATGGCGTATAGCACCCCCGCAGTTCGTGGTGATGTATACGAATACGTATACACACACATATATATATTTTGACTATAATTTGTTGATATTATCGATGATATAGATATTTGGTGTTCTTGGATGATTTAGTGTCGCGAAACCCTAGAGTAGTGGTCGCACCACACATGCGCACACACACCCATACTTGCATACTTTCTTCTTTCATTTGTGCTTACGGGATTATATAGTTATGTGTTCACATGGATATGGGACTATGTGTTCACATACGGATTGAGGATGATAGTACTTGGGATTTATGATGAGTCGATGAGATTTGATTTGAGGCCGTGAGATCGGTGATATAGCAGGGTTCGTATCTTAGATATGACATGACGTTGTAGCGGGTCCTTGACGTAGTGTTTCACACACGTCCATGCGTACGTAGGTGGTATCAATATTGTACTAGACGTAGATCAGTACCCCGATCATGATACTTGATAAAGAGGATATCAGATGAATAGTATAATGAATGTGATATTGACCGTACCCAGATTTGGGGATGCCGTACGACGGATTTACGTACGAGCTATATTTTGATGATTGATCCGCACTCTTGACTTGGGATGTCTGGTTATGGATATGATATTATTGAGGCGGGATCACCGACTGTATATATAAAGGTATGTATATGTATCGACTCAGATGATAGGCGGTTTCCTTACCTGTAGTTCAGCTTGTAGTTCAGCCGTATAGTTTAGTTTAGTTGTTAGATTAGATTAGACTTCTTACCTATTTCAAAAACTAACGAATCGTGGGAATTTTTAAAGACAGCTCAAGGGAATCTACGGATATTTCAAAAACGACGTATCTTTTCATAAAAAAAAACACCGTAGCCCCTATTTTCAAAACCCCATGATTCGTGTTATTTCAAAAGGCACCATTTGTAGGACTTATATTAGATTATTGCAGATTAGTTATCGTTGTGTCTAGTATTCAGCTCCCGCACATTATTGCTGTTCGCTCTGCCTCGCATATTTATTTTGCTGCATATTCCATTATTGATATCATGCTGTTAGGACACCAGCACCATTACCGATGATGCGTATGTACCACGTACACCTACTTGCCGGCTCACACACATCTTCATCGGTAATTGCCATGTCACGTACACTTTAGAGAATATAATTGCTTGACTTAGATTGTTAGTTAGTAGTGTTGACATGATATTAGTGTACTTCCCTTATATGCCATATTAGACATTGTAGTTATTACCTACCACTTCATGCATACTGTTATTCAGTTGTTCATGCCTAGTTCATTATCATTGACATATGCACTTGTGATGATTTCTTGAGATTTATGATATTTCTGGATTTCGGGGAAAGCCGCAAAATTTACAACTTATGATCTTTAAAAATATAAAATGTTGCGGTTTTCTAGTGATGTAAAGTGTCGTCCACCATGAGTTTGCTGTGGTTTTGGAGATCCGTGTCGAGGAGTGGAGGAACCGTCACGGGTACATGGTGGGCCCGGTATGGTACCCCGGGGCAAGAGGAATGTGGTGTTGACGTTGAGCCTGGCTGGGGAGCACTACCTACCGGTGATATTACCCGACGCGTCGGATATCCGGAAGATACCGTCGTGGTCTTGAGATGGATGGTAGGGGCCGGTCCGGACTGACGGCGCCCTAGATATTGAGCTTGAGACATTGATATTTCGAGACAGTGAGATTTATGTTTTGTGTCGATGCTAGACACTGTTGATACTGATTTCATTATGATACCTCAGTTTAAAAATACGAAGGAAATCTCACTAATTTATGAAAACAGTTTCTTCATTTACATGTATTCTATTTCATGCATTCATACCTCATTCATATGATATATTGCTACCTGAGGCACTGACACGGGCACATGAAATTATACTCGGGTTAGATATTACCCTAGTCATTGTTATAGGCTGCCTGTTATACATATTTTTGAGGATATATTATGATCATTGACCTAGGTTGCGTTATTTATGCGATTTCTGTGCGTAGATGTTTTTTCTATTCATGAGTTGGCAACTCACCCCCGTTGTGCCCCAGTTTCTTGCAGGTTGCCGTACTGGTTCATTACGGCTTTGCGGGCATAGTTTCATTCGGGTGATTTGCTAGTAGGTGGGTTTACTTGTATCATACCCCCATTATTTATCTTGTATATCATTATTCTGTTGTATCTAGAATTCCATCAACCAAACATGTTTTTTTTGAGATAGAGACCAGTGTTGGTTATTCTTTCGACCTTAGAGTCGCTCGTTATTTTTTCTGGTGGTTTTGAGTTTCCTTTTGAGTTTTGATCCTCGTCGTTGGCGTTGTATATTATATTGTTTGTGTGGTTGTGACCGTCGATTGACGAAGAGCTAGCTCCCGCTTGGGGATGCCCTTTTCTTGATTTCGTATACTATTCATGTTGTATCCCGTTTGGGGGCCAGTATTTACAAAGGAGACTCTGCCGAAATTTTCAGTAAAATTTTGATGTTTTAAAAACCGCATAATTCGGCTTATGCTATTGAAATTACTTGCTTTAAGTTGTTTTTCCTGCACTCTACTATTTTCTTGGTTTGGATTTCTGGGTTTTCGGTTTACTTAGATTACGTACGCCTCGAGACGTTCGTAGTTTAAGTGCCGGTCATGTTCCGTACTTTCGGGTCGTGACAAAGTTGGTATCAGAGCGTTAGGTTTTAACCTTCGGAGCGTAGGATGACCCTTGGTTGATGGAATAGGTGACTAAAGTAGAGTGACGTACCGTGGGTATGTTCCGCGGCATATTTACGACACGCCACTCCACTTAAGAAGCCTTAAGATGTACATTTCCTTGTTCAGTATTATATTCCTTCCTGATCTAGCCTCGTCGGTACCAGTTTGGTTTTGCTGCCACGATTACGGGCAGGGAGAGCAACGGCTAGAGTTGCGGTCAGCACGAGCTCGGCACGAACGAGGACTGACCAGGGCATGATTCCGGCGACACCCGATTGTGGAGAGGTGTCTTTTGACTGTGTTTCCGCGCCACGAGCGTTTGGCGGATCGCCTTTATGAGGTTACTCGGATGTGCTGATCGATATTAGAGGATTGAGCCAGTGATAGAGGCCAGCCAGATCTTGATGACCGTTGGTGTGTTGCTTATTCATGATGATCGAGGCACTGTTCAGCGTGCAGACGAGCGAGCCAGATATTGCCGCGAACGATGAGGTATTGCCCCAGATGCTGGAGTTAGTGCAGAACGAGTTGTACTAAGAGATGATAGAAGGTCGCTAGTCATCGTGGATGAATGACTAGGACATGTGAATCGTTCGCCTAACCCGATGCGAGGTCATCAGATAGATTGATTCCAGCTAGAGACGACTTCACGCGGAGACGTTGGGAGTCGACAGAGACGATCGAATGTCAGAAACCTATTATTCCAAGTTTAAAGTAGTCGGAAAGACATGCAGGCAATTCTATGGTCCCTCTAGAAGAATGAAACCCTAACTCGACTTAATGACCATGTGAAAGCCTTTGAACCTTCGGGTTTGCGGCAGTTCTACGGCGCCATTAGTGAGGCTTGGGTTTGCCCTTCTACGGCTGGACCACCGATGCTGTGGTATGTACTCGATACTATTAAACTGTGCCCAAGAGGTTGAGCTCTTGGGGGATTATGAGGTTTTGACGACTCGATCGGATGGCTCGACTTAATTCGGATGCTAGGTGGTGAGATGCATTCTTGGGAGACTCCAGATACGAGGATAGCCGTTAGAGCTCAGTCCATGCAGCCGCGACGAGACGAGTCCAAAGCAGACGACATTAGAGAAAAGTGGAGTAAGAGGTTCGTACCAGATCTAGATGAGATGACGTTCCACTCCGCCGACATCAGAGAGGCGATGCGCATGCCGAGGCATGGTACTTGGACTTACCTTCCAGAAGGAGTCGCGATGAGTATGCAGCCGTTCCAGAGCAAGATGCAGATATAGAAAAGGACAATGACTTCCGGACAGTTGGCAGAGACGAGACATGGAAGAGACCGTGAGCAGGATTCCTTCCAGGACACTGCTGCAATGATACTTGCACCCAGGATCAGATGTGTCACGTACATTCAGAGAGCCAGAGGCCGACGCCAGTGATATGTTGTCTTACGAGTGGTCGCGATGATTGACCACGAGATGACCAGAGAAGTGCCAGAATGGAATCATCCCCGTTAGCACACCTGACAGGGGCGATGAGCCGATGGACCGAAAGATTGGTAATTCACAGTGAAGACCTTGACCCAGGAGTGGTCATGGTTACGCACACCAGCAGAACAGAGTTCATGATCATCGACGAGACGTCCCACTAGTGACCACGACAGTTGGCCGAGATTCTTAGAGGATGCACTTGAGCGGTACTATTCCGCCATTATTGATTACGATGTTTTGGGTGATTTATTCGTATGATTTGATTTTGATGATTGAGGATTTACGACCTTTGCACAGTGTTGCACTTGATATCGTTTTCGTGCTTTAGTTTCACATGTTTGTGATACTACGGTTTTAAATAGTTGAGTTGGTTTTGTGCGTATGCATGCACACGATTTCGTTCCTGCACTCGGTATAGTTTATATATGCTTGCAGTGCAGTGATACGCCTTATGTGCACTTAGATGCACTGGACTTCGATTTCGATTATGATACTCGATATTTGTTTTGTGCACCTTGTGCACCTGATTGATTTTGCGCACGTTCAGCGCTTGATATTGGATTTCATGATTTCGTGCGCGATGGATGCACCTGATTTGGATTTTCGCGCATGTTGAGCGCATGTCTTGAGATGCGATTTTGGTGCACACCAGATGCACTAAATTGAGATTTTTCGTGCATGTCAGATGCACCTGATTTTGCTGTCAGGCACACATGTTGCCTACGACAGATGTTTCGTGCACACCCGATGCACTTAGATGTTGTTTCTGTGCGCATGTATGGCACATTCATGGATTTTGGTTTCCGTGCGCACCAGACGCACATAGCATTCATGTGCATATTTTGGGGATTGATTTCGTATAGAGCAGTACGTTTTTATGATATTGCTATGTGTTTTCGTACTGAGCAGGACTAGTCAGAGGACAGTACCTGAATATATTTTGCATGCATTGATAGTTATTGAAGGGATTTCAAAAAAAAAAGAGCGAGCTATAGCCTCAGTATTTACCTACGTGTCTGATATGACACGAAATGTTTAAAACAAGGAGACCCTTCTAAATTGTTTCCAAAACGGCGGAACGTACATTTCAAACAAAGGTATATATGTATATAGTTATTTCCTTATGTTAGACGTCCGCTACTGTGCAGTGTTATACACGTGCACAGCGACATAAAGAGATTTGGCATGCATTTCCTTCAGATACTTACATATATAGATTCGATATTTACATGTATAGTTTCGAGTTATGTCATATTGGTTTTGATTTGGATTTGGCATTGATGTCTTCTCCATGACTCCGATAATTGCGGGATGCTTGACGGAGTTTTGATTTGAGTTATATGCTTATTTTTCAAGCGCATGCGCTGCGCTACGATTTGTCTTATGTATTTACAATTTCGGAGCTCCGACGACTTGATGGTTTTTCTTAAATGTTTTAGTATTTTGGGGAGTTTGAATTTAAATTCGGGGACCGAATTTCTTTAAGGGGGGAAGATTGTAACGTTTTGAAAATCGTTTCGGTGAAATTTCGAAAAAATCGGTAAAATAAGGGAGTTTTCTGTAAAAAGTCAAAATACAAATATCTTATTATAAAAATTAAATTTACATATTCTAGCTATGTAATTGCTATTATTTGGTGTTTATTGAGCCACTGGTGAAATTTCAAATTTTCTAAAAAAAAATATTATTTTATTATTATTTTCAGCCGTCACTAATACATTTAATTAGGGAAAATTACAAATTGGAATGAGTTGAAATAAATTTTGTGCATCATAAAACATTAAATAAAATTTTATCATGTGGTTTTTGGAACGAAATCATTTGCCAAAACGGTTTAGAAATTATTGAAGAAAAAGGCTTTTTTTTAGCGTAAATGGATATTTGGGGTATTGTATTTATCATTTTTCATCACCCCACACCCGTACCCACACCCACACACCCCCACTTACTCCTCCCCATAGCTGAATTCAGCACCCACCATAATTTTTCCCCACTTGATTTCAAAGGAAAAGAAATGAAAGAAAAGAAAAGAAAATGGGTGAATTAGGTGGACTTTGACTTTTCTTTGACCTTGACTTTGCCCCACTTTCTTTACCTCCCTCTCTCTCCTCCCCCACACCCAATTCCAGCCGAAATTTCCCTTCTTCACTGCTGCAACAGCCCCTCCCCTCTTCTCCTTCTCATTTCACCTCAAAATTCTTCACAAAATGCCCAAAAATCAACACCAAAAATCCTACAAAATCCAAATCAAAACCCTACCCATTTTTCCTTAGCCTATTTAGTATAGATCTTGATGAAAAGAAGCTAATTTTGGAGGGCTAAGTTTGCTTGTGGGATCTTCAAATTGTTGGGTATAAATTCTAACCCTTTGGTAAATTGTTAGTTAATTACTTTAATTTAGTTGTTAAGTGTTTAATTAGGTTTTAAATTGGTTCTAATTGCATGATTGGAAATTCAAGAAAATGGTTTGTGATCAAATTAGTGTGTTTATCATTAGATTATGGTTGTGATGAGTAGATTAACATGTTAATGCTATGCTAAAACTAATCTGATTGCTAATTTGCTAATTGTAACATTTAAAATGTCCAAATTAAGTTTTTAGCAAACTAGGTTTTGTAATTTAATTGCAAATGTGAGATTTAAATCTAGTTAGGGTTTTATATCATTTGAACATGGTTTAAGTGTGTAATTTATCATATTAAGGCATGTTAAATCAAACCTAGTAGCTAGTTTGCAAATTGTATTTTAGAATTTTACTATTTAAGCTAAATTGCAAACTAGAATTTTGGGATTTATGGAAATGAGTAAGTTTAAAATCTATTAATGGTTTGGGTGGCTTAGTTAAGATATTTAGTGAGCATTGTAGCTACTAAAATCATTAAAACATTTAGTTTTGTACTAAAATGGAAAAGTTTGCTCAATAGGTTTTCGGAAAAATAGCTTTTAAAGTGAGTTTGAGGTTTTTTTGAGTTTTAACCTAGTTTATATTAAAATTAGTGTTCGTGAATGTGCAAATGAGCGTGATTGGATTTTTCTCGATGGTTTGACGTTTGTACATCGACATCGAGAGTTGGTTTTACTATTCTTGCATGCGTAGGCGATAGGTTTGGACCTATGCGTGATACGCGTGCCGATTTGATTTTCGTATGCCGTTTCGAACTCGAATTTAGTTTTAATGCGATATGGTGCGTTATGATATGTAGGTACCCCCACGTAGACTTCGAGACGACAAGCAAGCGCGTGGCGACGTCGGCACCGGCGAGCGAGGACCAGGTGAGTAGATTTATATCTACGGGGAGAAGTCGGGTGGATGGCGTATAGCACCCCCGCAGTTCGTGGTGATGTATACGAATACGTATACACACACATATATATATTTTGACTATAATTTGTTGATATTATCGATGATATAGATATTTGGTGTTCTTGGATGATTTAGTGTCGCGAAACACAAGAGTGGTGGTCGCACCACACATGCACACACACACCCATACTTGCATACTTTCTTCTTTCATTTGTGCTTACGGGATTATATAGTTATGTGTTCACATGGATATGGGACTATGTGTTCACATACGGATTGAGGATGATAGTACTTGGGATTTATGATGAGTCGATGAGATTTGATTTGAGGCCGTGAGATCGGTGATATAGCAGGGTTCGTATCTTAGATACGACATGACGTTGTAGCGGGTCCTTGACGTAGTGTTTCACACACGTCCATGCGTACGTAGGTGGTATCAATATTATACTAGACGTAGATCAGTACCCCGATCATGATACTTGATAAAGAGGATATCAGATGAATAGTATAATGAATGTGATATTGACCGTACCCAGATTTGGGGATGCCGTACGACGGATTTACGTACGAGCTATATTTTGATGATTGATCCGCACTCTTGACTTGGGATGTCTGGTTATGGATATGATATTATTGACGCGGGATCACCGACTGTATATATACAGGTATGTATATGTATCGACTCAGATGATAGGCGGTTTCCTTACCTGTAGTTCAGCTTGTAGTTCAGCCGTATAGTTTAGTGTAGTTGTTAGATTAGATTAGACTTCTTACCTATTTCAAAAACTAACGAATCGTGGGCATTTTTAAAGATAGCTCAAGGGAATCTACGGATATTTCAAAAACGACGTATCTTTTCATAAAAAAAAACACCGTAGCCCCTATTTTCAAAACCCCATGATTCGTGTTATTTCAAAAGGCACCATTTGTAGGACTTATATTAAATTATTGCAGATTAGTTATCGTTGTGTCTAGTATTCAGCTCCTGCACATTATTGCTGTTCGCTATGCCTCGCATATTTATTTTGCTGCATATTCCATTATTGATATCATGCTGTTAGGACACCAGCACCATTACCGATGATGCGTATGTACCACGTACACCTACTTGCCGGCTCACACACATCTTCATCAGTAATTGCCATGTCACGTACACTTTAGAGAATATAATTGCTTGACTTAGATTGTTAGTTAGTAGTGTTGACATGATATTAGTGTACTTCTCTTATATGCCATATTAGACATTGTAGTTATTACCTACCACTTCATGCATACTGTTATTCAGTTGTTCATGCCTAGTTCATTATCATTGACATATGCACTTGTGATGATTTCTTGAGATTTATGATATTTCTGGATTTCGGGGAAAGCCGCAAAATTTACAACTTATGATCTTTAAAAATATAAAATGTTGCGGTTTTCTAGTGATGTAAAGTGTCGTCCACCATGAGTTTGCTGTGGTTTTAGAGATCCGTGTCGAGGAGTGGAGGAACCGTCACGGGTACATGGTGGGCCCTGTATGGTACCCCGGGGCAAGAGGAATGTGGTGTTGACGTTGAGCCTGGCTGGGGAGCACTACCTACCGGTGATATTACCCGACGCGTCGGATATCCGGAGGATACCGTCGTGATCTTGAGATGGATGGTAGGGGCCGGTCCGGACTGACGGCGCCCTAGATATTGAGCTTGAGACATTGATATTTCGAGACAGTGAGATTTATGTTTTGTGTCGATGCTAGACACTGTTGATACTGATTTCATTATGATACCTCAGTTTAAAAATACGAAGGAAATCTCACTAATTTATGAAAACAGTTTCTTCATTTACATGTATTCTATTTCATGCATTCATACCTCATTCATATGATATATTGCTACCTGAGGCACTTACACGGGCACATGAAATTATACTCGGGTTAGATATTACCCTAGTCATTGTTATAGGCTGCCTGTTATACATATTTTTGAGGATATATTATGATCATTGACCTAGGTTGCGTTATTTATGCGATTTCTGTGCGTAGATGTTTTTTCTATTCACGAGTTGGCAACTCACCCCCGTTGTGCCCCAGTTTCTTGCAGGTTGTCGTACAGGTTCATTACGGCTTTGCGGGCATAGTTTCATTCGGGTGATTTGCTAGTAGGTGGGTTTACTTGTATCATACCCCCATTATTTATCTTGTATATCATTATTCTGTTGTATCTAGAATTCCATCAACCAAACATGTTTTTTTTGAGATAGAGACCAGTGTTGGTTATTCTTTCGACCTTAGAGTCGCTCGTTATTTTTTCTGGTGGTTTTGAGTTTCCTTTTGAGTTTTGATTCTCGCCGTTGGCGTTGTATATTATATTGTTTGTGTGGTTGTGACCGTCGATTGACGAAGAGCTAGCTCCCGCTTGGGGATGCCCTTTTCTTGATTTCGTATACTATTCATGTTGTATCCCGTTTGGGGGCCAGTATTTACAAAGGAGACTCTGCCGAAATTTTCAGTAAAATTTTGATGTTTTAAAAACCGCATAATTCGGCTTATGCTATTGAAATTACTTGCTTTAAGTTGTTTTTCCTGCACTCTACTATATTCTTGGTTTGGATTTCTGGGTTTTCGGTTTACTTAGATTACGTACGCCTCGAGACGTTCGTAGTTTAAGTTCCGGTCATGTTCCGTACTTTCGGGTCGTGACACTCGTACTTCATTACATTCACCGATGATCACTCAAGATTCGGACATGTGTTCCTGTGGAAACATAAATCTGAAGCTTTTGAGAAATTCAAGGAATATAAGAGAGAAGTAGAGAACCAGATGGGTAAAAGTATTAAAATCCTTCGATCTGATCGAGGAGGTGAATACTTAAGCACAGAATTCCGAGATTATCTAAAAGAGAATAGGATTCTCTCTCAGCTTACTCCTCCGTATACACCACAGCACAACGGTGTATCGGAGCGGAGGAATATCACCCTATTAGATATGGTGTGTACTATGATGAGTACTGCTGAGTTACCTATTTCCTTTTAGAGTTATGCACTTGAGACAGCTGCATATATATTGAATCAAGTTCTATCAAAATCTGTGCCTAAAACACCGTATGAGATATGGAGTGGAAAGAGAACATATCTTAAACGAGTTAAGATATGGGGTTGTCCGACCTATGTTAAAAAACAGAATCCGGAGAAACTCAAAGCAAGATCAGTTCTTTGCAAGTTTGTGGGATATCTAAAGAATTCACATGGATATCTATTCTACCACATTGTTGAACAAAAGGTGTTTGTTGCTCAACACGCTACTTTTTTAGAAAAGGAATTTCTTGTAAAAGAAATTAGTGGTAATGAAGTAAAACTGGATGAAATTCTAGAAACACAAAATGCAACTAAAGATTTGGTAGTACCAGAGGATTCAATAGTCCCAGACGAACCTCAACCACTCCGCGGATCTAGTAGGGTTTCTCACCCACCTGAGAGATACAACGGTTTTTTCATAGATGGTGGGAGCGAGGATTGCGTCATGGAAGATGATGACCCGTCTAGTTTCGAGCATGCCATCACAAGTGGGGACTCTGTGAAATGGCTGGATGCTATGCGATCTGAGATAGAATCCATGTACACCAACAAAGTATGGACTTTGGATGTTTCTCCTGATGGGGTAAAACCCATTGGGAGCAAGTGGATCTTCAAAAAGAAAATCGGTGCAGATGGAAAGGTTGAGACCTTTAAAGCTAGACTTGTTGCAAAGGTTTTTGTCAACGACCCGGTATCGACTATGATGAGACCTTTTCTCCAGTGGCTACGCTTAAGTCCATCAGGATCCTACTTGTTATTGCTGCATACCATGACTATGAAATTTGGAATATGGACGTCAAGACCGCTTTTCTAAATGGTGATTTAGAAGATAGCGTGTATATGACACAGTGTCACTGTTAGGTTACGGCAGCGCCCCGGCCGTCGATCCTAGGCCAATCGCGGAACAAAAAACTTTTCAAAACTTGGCGCTACCTTAACCTTTACCCGGATCGAACCATTAACCTATAACTAGAAACTAGAGAAAGGGTTGGAAAAGCTATACCGATCGATCCGTGTCCTTCGGTCTTTGGCCACCATCGTAAGCTCCTCGCGGCATCTCCGATCTCGATCTCCTCGTCGGAAAGGGCATCACATCTTCGAGTCTTTTTACGGGCTCCCGCTTCGTCCGAAGCAACTCGGGCACAAAGTTCGCTAGCTGACGTGTCCAAGGCGATGTAGAGAATGTATGTGATCACTTTGTCTCAAGCATCCATTGATTCTCAACACATGAGAGTGTATGGATGGAGGTTAGAGATGATGCCATTAATGGAGGTTGTGAGCTAGAGCAAGAAGAAGAAGAAGGAGCCATTTCTTTCTTGTGTGTTCTATGATAAAAATGAGAGAGTGAGAGTGAAAAATACAAGACCAAACACTCCCTCTTGGCTGCCTCCTTTCTCTCTCTCTTCTCATCATATCAACACAAAATCAATCAAATAATGTGGCACATGCACAAAGAAAGAGACCATGAGTCACCACTTGTGCATGTGTCACAATTAATACTCCTAATCATGATTTCTAGCTCATTATTTCCAATTGTAAACATTAACCCAAATGTTTACAATAATAAAAAGATACGGCAACATCTAAAGTAAACTCGTGACGGATCACAAGGATACCCCTCACCTGTATATACATACCTGCATTCGCATTCCGACTGAATGCGAATGCGATGAGACTAAAGTAATCCAACAAATTTAATACTAGGATCCGGCTTAAACCAAAGCCCACTAGTATGATCCGCCCGACCATGATCCGTGCACTACTGCACGTATATGATCGGACACTGCCATATATCATACGGCCTCTACAACGTTTCGCCCGAAACTTGAGAAACCGTCTGTGGGGGGCTCTAAAGACTCGTCAATACATTGGCTGTAGATTTAACCACTAGCACGTCAGCGGTACTAGCTGTACGTAACGGGCTACTAGGTATTGACCAAAAGGGAGGTTGATGAGCGAACTCATCCTGACACCCTACTGAGCCTGTCAGTGACAATATCCGTACAGTCCGGTCCGTTCGTCTATGAGCATCGCATGTCGGGCCTAGGGGGTTGGTAAAAGTCAGACCCCCAAAAGCGGTACAAGTCGTGTCGGGGTGTAGCCCAGAACACCCTGAGATACTATTGGAATACCTACCAGTAAATCTCCTACCTTGGCCAAGGACTTCGTGTAATGGCTCTCCTAGACACAGCGCGATCTCACCCCCCAATACCGGGAGAGACGAAACCCCTGCCGATCCGCTCACTGCCTCCATATGGCTCGGGAATGTACCCAACTAAAACCTGTTTGCATGACTCTTTTGAGCAGTGGTAGGGTAGTAATCAAAGCACAGTGGGAACTCACACGAGACAAATGACGATCTCAGGTTGATGAACTAACCTGTACACAAGTCACCAGGGAACTGCTATCTGACGTCAGGTATAATACCAACTAGCATGTTCCCTGCGAGTCCGGTTCGGTGTACTCATAACCCAATGAGCACCTGTATACATCTTAGGTGATCCAACTGACACCAATGGCTTGTGAGATCAGCCACCGCCCCTCGTCGGGGTCTTGACTGTATACACTAGTCTACTAATGGAGTATCGATACACAGTCTCGAATCTCCCACGACTAGGGACTTTTTAAGGATGTGCTTACAGACCCCAGCTCCCACGTATATGATCGACATCATACTGCTGGCAGTCAAGCAAGAATCCTAAGGGCTCTATCAACGTGTAATAACGACCTGTAAGGTCACCTAAAGCTATACACGATGATAAAGATAAACCAGATAGCATACTATCATCTTAAGTAAGACTGTCCTACCGGCATAGGTCCTCCCTCAATCATTGCAATCACGTGCCTGTGATCCAATAATTGACTTGGAGGGCACTATATCCAACAATCTCCTACTTGCACTCAAGGCTAATTATTGTGATGTCGCATACTCATAGCCCGTGTGATATCGAACACCCAACTCCTCTACTAATCAGTTTCACAAAGCCTATTTGCGAAACTATTGCATTCGTGGAATAGCCTCAGTGAGTGGATCCGCCCTAATGTTTCTTTCTATGTCTCTCTTTATCTTAAGTTCGCGGAGAAAGCCATCTCCCGAAATGAGCAATACCTATCTTAGAATATGTCTGGATATCTGATGGGACCTAGTTCATAAACGAACTCCAAACCCAAACTTCTTAGACTGTATCGACAACTTAATTTAATCAGTATCCGGCGCCATGCCTCCCTCAGTATCCGCTTGGACCACCTGTCCAAAATACTGCCCCTCGTCAGAGGGAAAACTATAACTCTGACAGTCACTCTGTCATCCAGGTCACCTTGGAAGCCTGGATGATAACCGTCTCCCTCAGTAGGCTGACGTTATCATATCCCTAGAACATCCACTTATGTTCTAAAACTGCTTCCGAACGTTTCTCCGGGATGGGATTAATATCAACTTATTGCATCTAGTACAAAAACAACGTCTGGTGTAGTACTTGACATCACATGATTGACTCAGTTGCCTAAGCAAGTGATCTGCCAATCATGCACATCCCTCTCTCCTTTAGTCTGGAAGACACCTTTAGAGAGGGTGACTCCATCACCTGCAGGTACACTACCATGTCAGGAGTTGTCCATTCTAAAACACCTTTAGAATGCTGTCTAAGTACCCATATTGGGAAACTACCCAAATTTAGATCTAAAACCATAGATCTAGTAACCAGAATATCTGATATAATATCCATATCCTATGTGGAGAAACCACTGTGTGACAACCAAAGTATAACCGATCGTAGTATAGCATTTTCACTTCCTACTATGTGTATGTCATCCATGTACCAGGACATCACACTTTACTATCTTCTTAACAGATCCATCCCCTATTCTGATGAAGTCAAACCTATGACTGTCACATCAGAAATAGATGAACTATCTCCGCTATATCTGCTTTAGTCCAAAAATAGACATAAGCTACTTGTCCACTATGCATCCACTGCTCCCACTGACTACGACAACCCTCTGGCAGAGTCATATACATGTACACTTCTAGAGCTAGTTTAGAACGACGCTATACTCATCCTCCTGCCGGGTCTCATAGCCTGGAACAACAGTAGTGTCAAGTCTGGGTAAACAAGAACCTCCTTGTCACCGTCCTTGAGCATACAGAAGTACCTCTCGAGTGTCTGAGGTTACCCACCATATCTACGGAGTGGCTAATGGAATGTCAAACCTGATTGAATCTTTAGGTTCTTATTAAATTTTCAGTAATCGTTTATGGTTCTGGAATCACTTCCAGTTCTACCATACTCCCACTACTGTTTTCTGAAAAAATCCATTTTTACCAAAACTGTGGGGAGTCAAGAACAATATCACTATTTATCTTCCAGATGGTAGAAAATCAACCCTCGTCATAGCCTGGGTGAAACCACAAACAGCCATTACAGAAACGTGCCTTGAGTTATCCAGAGTCTGGTTTTAAGCATAAGCCGGACAACTCCATATACCTCAACATCGTTAAGATATGATCCATTCTATATCTAATATAGAAACAGATGCACTGATTTAATTTGAACCAGATTCAAATCATGCAGCTGTCTCCAGTGCATGTCAACTAAATGGAGAGAGGCCGATCAACATTACTCAACTTAGGAGTGCTTCCAATTATGAGTAACCTGAAAGAGAAGTATGTTCTCAAAACCATTACTATCAACTGAATACTATACACAAGTATCTACATCTTCGATCACCTTGAAGAATCCCGATACTTGCAACATCTGGTTTTCTACTTTACTCTTATACCTATAACTTCTCAAAACTTGGACCTTGTATTCCTATGAAACACATGTTTAAGAACTAGAGAAGTCATAAGTAAACAGAATATAGTACGAGTACCAACCCCTCTATCCTAATGGACACTGGACAATATACAATGCTTTGTATAAGTCCCCTGAGTCAAATAACTCAAACCCTGTGCGTCGTAGGCTGAAAACTGTACTATGGTTCTGAAGAATTACACAGCTGTTGAATGCTCCTTACCAATCATCAACTGATATAAGTAAATGTCATGGACATAATTTCAAAATGTTATATCTCACTTTATAAAAATGAACGTACAGATATATCGATTTGAAATTGGTGCATAACAACGGATATTCAAAACCAAATATTTGCCATCCGGCAAACAACCCAGGCGATTTCCTCAAATATCACCAATTACAACGAATCCCGATATAATGAGGATGATCACCCAATTCCCAATAACTTACTTCCACTCATTATCTGTAAAACCATACAGATGTGAGAATCAAACCTGGTAAATACATACCCTGGAGCAAGGGCTAATTGGGAAATTAGTTTTCTTTTAACAATATACAGTGAAACTGAAACATGTAAATGTTTCGAAGGGGTATCCGGGTATTCTTAGTAATGCCTCTTCCATTATCAGATTCACAACTGTAACCGTATATTTCTTTGCCATCTCTCCAAATCCCTTTATATGTCTTTAATCATTACCTTCTGTACACCCCTTTAGGCTAAATGGTTTTCTTCCTCCCCTATCGTTCGGCACCAGCCTATTGTTTGGAAGAAGACTATCCAATAAGCGTAATAGGTGTACTGTCCCAATCCTAGGAGCACTCGCAACCCGAGAGAAGGTAAAGATAAAAGACAACTGAATAAACCTTATTCCTATTTCTCCTGAACCAGAATCCATCCCCGAACTGGAACAAGTCCCTTCGAGTTCGTATATAACCATACGATGGAGTATCCAATAAACTGTGGATCTTCATAGTGATACGGGGTGTTCCGGAGAAATACAAAGGTGAAGTAGGAGTGGCGATGAAATACTTGGTTTGGTCGTGAATAGCAGTCGCAGTTTACTTTGCCCTCTTTCTAATCCCTTTATTTGTCTTAACTTATTACCTTCTGTACACCATCGTTAGGCTAATTGGTTTTCTTCATTCCTTACCGTTTGGCACCTGCCTATGGTTTGGAAGAAGACTATCCAATTAGCATAATAGGTGTACCGTCCTAATCCAAGGAACACTCGCAACCCGAGAGAAGGTAAAAGGAAAAGACAACTGAATAGTCCTATTCATTTTCTCCAGAACCAGAAACCATCCTCGAATCTGGAACAAGTTCATTCGAGTTCGTATATAACTATACGATGGTTTTATCCAATGGAAGTGGATGTTCATAGTAATACGAGATGTTCTGGAGAAAAGGGTAAAAGAAGGAGTGGCAATGAGGTATGCAACTCTGACAATCCAAAAGCCAGTGTTATAAGAAGGATCGGTCAACTTGGTCACTGAGTCATAGTCAAGGGTCGGGCCATGGTCGCTGCCAAAGAGAAAGAGAAAAGAAACACTCTGCGTACACTCTAAGCTAGATCAGAATGGTTATCTAATCAGGAAACCTTCCACTGTAACCTCAAATTCTCCTCTGAACCTGAAAAAAGAATTAGTCGAGATCACCCGAGGAGTAAACCAACTCATCAGTGGGAATTGTGATCCAACTATCATCGCATGATAACGTGATGGAATCTACTCACGTTATCACACTCCACAAGGTATGCGCATGCCTGGCAAGTTCCAGTTTCTTTAGAAACTCCCGATGTGTGTTTTTACCCCTAGGACCCAACTGACCTTGACGAAGTCAACAAATCAAAGAGTCCTAGTCAAGTTCAACCTGTCATTATCTTGATTGCATTAAACCCACCCGTACGTGCCCTTGACGGAGTCAACAAGGCCGCACGACTGTCCTAACCAATCGCATACCCATGCTACAAACAAGCACCACTTAGCTACCGTAAACTACGCCTTGACGAAGTCAACAAACGTAGCACGAATACTAAGTACCACTTGTAGGAAATGACGGAGGGCTACGAATGCTTTTTGGCGAAAAACCATTAACGTAATGAACTTGGTATCGTTGAAGGAACCGGATAGATTTTTATAAAAATATAGTGGTGAAAACCTTTGCTAAAGTGGTCACTCCCGGTGAAGGGATCTCGGCTCTTTCCCCGTAGAATGAGGTGCAGGATATTCCAACTGAATACCGCTATGCAAAGAAAAAGGCAATCGGCTATAGTGAAGTTATTACCCTGATGCTAACTTCTGCCTAAGGGGTCACTCCCGGTGAAGGGATCTCGGCCCTTGCCTCGTCGACTGAGGTGCTGGATATTCATAACCGAATACCACTGTGCAAAACAAAAGGAGAATGCCCTTGTAATAACAGCTTTTTGAAAAATTGTTCCAACAACATCAGAATTGGTTTGTTTAGCTTGCATTTATCTGAATCAATGCAGTCCCATCAATTAATCACACCACAAAAGAACGAAAATATGACGTACGTATATGCCATCAGGATTCGCCACTGGGTCCCGTCATCACCCGTTAGGTTACTTAACTAACGACAGAGCGGGGACTGGACTAGCGCGGGTGTAAAACATATACAACATCTACTAGTATATATATCAATATATAATATTCGCTCATGGCGTGATAAAATGCAACATCACAGAAATGTAATAAGAATCACAGAACAATACAGATAATCTGGGATCCCCAGGTTTCATAGAGCCGCTACTGAAACTGGATGTTCCCCTGGTCGTGTGGATAGCCTGTGCAATGAAATCCTAGACCCCTACGGGCGCGGCAAGTTACCCGCCAAAACCTGAAGCGAGGCAGCCCCATACAGCAAAGTGAATGGACCACCCAGCACTTCACGGAATCCGGTAACTTGAGCATCCCTCCTTAGGTCAACTTGTACCACCTACGAGTGCGGCGAATAGCCCGCCAATTCTAGAGTGAAGCCCCCTCTGTCTCAAAGCTATGAGATGCGGGCCCGTTTCCCTCTAGAACCTGGCTATCCGTGCACCCCACCGCGGGGTAATCCTAGTACAGAAAGTAAAATATATACAACGGGTACATCGACCTTAGCCCGGTCGTGCCCCAAAAGAATAATATACAAACAGGCAGTGACGGCAGTCCACATGTCGGACGCTCGCCCCGCAATATCAAATGTACAAATAATACCAAACTGTACTAACATTGCATCCAGGCTATCCACCACGACAAATCTGCAACATCACAGCACAACCCAGAACATCAACGTGATGTCACTCCCGCAAATCCGTCTAAAGGGGCTATAGCGATTAGACAAGATTTACCGATCAAATGACATTCACGGTCACAGATATAATGTAAGTACAGTAAATTAACTTATTTAAAATTTTCGATCGAAAAAATTTCCCGAAGTGGGCCCCAAGTACAAATCCCAGTACTCAAAATAATCTGGGCCAAAACTAAATTTTCCAGAAACCCCAATTCCAAGTTTGTCCCAGCATCCACTACAATATTCATCCTATGTACAGTAATGGCCTCTAGGGCATACATATAACTAACAGATATGTATATGATGACATAACATGATGAGATGAGATGATGTACACGACTATAGATCCATATTATTGATTTGATGATATCATACGATAGATTATTCCGTATGTGATATAATGAGGATGGATCGCCGATATGTATATTCGACTCGAAAAGAAAAGTTTAATTTCATTAAGTAGATATTATGATATATTTAAAGCCATATCTATTTTCAAAACTAACAAATCGTTACGCACTTTTAAATGATAACTTCAAGGGACGCTATGACTTTTTAAATGGTATATTTTAAAAAAAACATCGTTTCCCCCTAATTTCTAAAACAATGATTCATACTATTTTAAAATTATAACTGTATGGCTCATATGTAGTTTCGTATCTTTTTATACTTGTTCGCGTTTACGATTTCTTTATTCTATTTATGCTCGCGTTATGATTTCTTATTTCTGCATACGCTCACATTTCTTTCATTCACGATATATATACATATTGCGTTTCATACCCTTATCTTTACATGACTTCGTTTGCTAGGACACACACAAACTATTACCGATGATGCACATGTTGCACGTACACTTACTCGTGTTGGATATATGTATGCCCTAGAGGCCATTATATGTATAGTGGATGCTTGGACATGTATATATGATATATGACTTTCTTGCTCAACATGATAGTATGCTATCTGGTTTTACTTTATCTGACATGTTTACTTGATACTGTTCATTTGATACATGTTGATAAAGGCCTAAGGATATTTGCTTGACTTCCATGGCTATGATGGAGATCATACTAGTGAGGCATGTGTAGTCTATAAGTATATCCTTAAATATTCCTAGTCGTAGGTATATCGAGATAAGGCATTGATATTCCAGAGTAGACTAGCGTATACGTTTCTTGACCCATATGATGGGCGATGGATGATCCCATATCCATTGGTGTTGTGACATCGAAGATTGTATACGGGTGCTCAGTGGAGACTGGGTACACTGAACGGACTCACTGAGAATTCCTATATGGTATTATATCTATAGTCGGATAGCAGTTGTCGGGTGACACTGGTACAGGTTAGTCTGTAGGCCCGAGATCGTCATAGAGTCTTGTGTGTTCTCCCACTGTACTTTGATTTCCACCCTACCACGGCTCTGCTGAGTCGTGCAAACAGGTGGCTTTTGGGTATAGTCCCGAGACACATGGAGACAGTGAGCGATAGGAGGTGTTTCATCTCTCCCGGTATTGGGAGTTGATGTTGTGCAATGTGCGATTGGCTCTGACTTGAAGTCCCTGGCCAGGGCTGATGAGATTTACTGATAAGTGTTATCAGTAATTTCTCGACCGGTCATAGTTCATATCGACATAACTTATTTAGTTATTAGGGCACGACGATTCCATCCCTAGACTTGATATGCAGCATATCAGACGAAGAGACTGGACTGTACGTTAAGTGTTACCAATGGCTCGACGGGAGTTTTGACGGGTTCGCTTGTTTTTGTTCTGATCGCTCAATACCCGGGTGGCCGTTACGTTTAGCTGACTGCTTGCGACTTGTAGGTGTTTTGATATGATCATCACCTACTACCGGCGTATTGACGAGTCTTAGAGTCCCACACAGGATTTTTCTAGCTCAGGGGAAATGTTGTGGTGTGCATATGAGATATGCGCAGGAGCTCGATTAAATACGGATATGTGATACCATATTTTAATCGGACGTTCGATATTTGTCGGGTCGCATTTGATGTGACCGATTTATTAAATAAAGTGTTGATTTAATATTATATTTAAGCTCACTTTTAATTAAC
Organism: Agapanthus africanus; assembly: GCA_030015575.1. Taxonomy (NCBI): domain Eukaryota; kingdom Viridiplantae; phylum Streptophyta; class Magnoliopsida; order Asparagales; family Amaryllidaceae; genus Agapanthus; species Agapanthus africanus. The sequence goes on from JASDDO010000010.1 coordinate 175,887,419, forward strand.
CCTTTTTCTTTTGGATGTATACATGTATGTTCACACATACACATGATGATGTGCATGCACACATACACACATACATGTGTGTCATGGTTGATGATACAAAGGAGATGGCAATATAAGACTCACATGGTTACTAAATATCTAGATTTTTGTTAATGGATTAAAGGAAAAAGGAAATTGGATTAATGACTCATTTTCTACACACTTCTTATTTGACCATTGACTTTAACCATGGTTTAATTTCCTTTTGTTCTTTAACCCATCCAAATAATATGTAGATATTTAACCAACCATGGTTATATGTGAGAGTGTCTCATATATAATATTTTGATTTTCATTTTAGAAAATAAGTTATTCATTATTCACATAAAAGCTTTTCCCATCTTCACTTTCCTCCTTTCCAAGCTCTCTATAGTTTTTTCTTTGAGTGAGGAAATTAAAAAGAAAGGGTTTTTAAGTGAGTTTACATACCCCACAACCATTCTACACTACTCTAACCCTTTAGTGTAGAGTGTTTGCTTCATTCGGTGAAGCTAAGAGCTTGTTCTAGAAATCTCCGGGTGGATCATCGTAGACGACGAAGGACCTCGAGCGGAGTCGTTCCAAACCTTGTGCAAAGCCGTAGGAGTCCTAAAGACCGAAGGAGTTGGCTACAAAGGTTGTATTTCCTTTTCCTTTAGTTTAGACATCACATAATGATGTTAATACCCTAATCTCTTGTTACGATTCGTAGTTCGTTTGTAATAGCCCTCTTTAAAATGAAAGTTCACTACTTTATCATGATGCAACCATACTAGAGGTGCTACTACACACCAACATGGTATCAGAGCCTAGCTAGAGCTTTAGGGTAAACCGAACGACGTTTAAAAACTCAATCGAACATAAAAAAAAATGAGTTTTTTACATGCTCACTGGAAATTTTTCCAAAAGTTGGAATTTTTGTAATTAAAAATATTCAAAAAATAGAGTAGGGTTTTCTATGGATCCCTAAGATAAACGAGCGCCTAACTCAACATAACGACCGCGGAACCGCGACCAAATAGGTGTATTTGCGGCGGTTCCGCGGCGCCGTTGGTGAGGCTTGAACCGTGCGCTCTTGCGTTTATCCGTAGGTACAAATACATGCTCTCTGGGAATTTTTTATGCAGGTTCAAGTGTTGAGATCTATTACAACAGTGGGTATGTTGATATGTTGATTGATATATTTTAACGTCGTCTATGCCATTCGATTGTTGATGTGATATGATGTATAGGATCGTCGTGATCGAATGGCCGGGGGTTTTATGTGAGTCGAGAGTTTATCTTTTCATTCATGTAAAATTCATTGTATATATTATTCTTTTATTGGGTCACTTCCGGGTTGAGGATGATGTCTCCATTGATGTATATTTTACTTTTCCGCATTAGGATAGACCCAAGGAGGGGAGCACGAGTGACCGGGTTCTGGAGTTCAGTGGGAGGCCATCTCGAGGAGTCGAGACCGGGTCTCATAAACTCCAAAATTGGAAGGGTCACTTGCCGCTCTTGTAGGGGTCTAAGGGTGTGGGCTTGGCTGTTCATCATGACCGTGGAATCCGTATTTTGTATCTTACGCTAAGTAGAAAATACAAAGTTCCTAGTATATCCTATATTTTCATATATGTGTTTCTGCTGCTGATTATTCTGTGATGTGATTGCTTAATATCTGAGACGAATGTGATATTGTTATATATGTGATATGTAATACTGTTTTTCGTTTATTTCTGTAATGGCTTAGGAACTAAAATAATGGGAATACATTAATGAGATTAACGTAAAAGAAAAGAAACCTAAAGATGTTGTAGAATCGGATTTGAAACCCACTCGGCTTCTTTTTATGATAAAGCAACTTTCAAAAGATGCTGAGCTTAAGCCACTCCTTTTCTAAAAATAATTTAGATTCTACAACGAAATCAAGTTCAAAGCGTTAAAGGTTTTCATAAAAACCATCCGCAACCCTCCGTCATTTTAGTAAGCAGAGTACTTAGTATTCGTGCTACGTATGTTGATTATAGTCAAGACATGGTGTACGGTAGCTAAGTGATGTCTTCCTATAAAGCATATGATGCGATAAGTTAGGACATTCATGTGATTATGTTGATTATAGTTAAGGGTCATATGGGTGGGTCTAGTTAATCTCGAAATGACGGATAGAACTTGACTAGTGCTTATGATATGTTGACCATAACCAAGGCCATAAGAATCTAGGGGTAAAAACCATATCGGAAGTTTCAAGAGTTGAGATTTGCAATGAGATTGCATACCATATATATGATATTTGGATCCCGATCCTACTGTGACTTGTAGGGTTACTAAGTACTGTCACAAGGGTCTATAAGGCATCAACCATGCACGATTAAAATTTTAGACGTGCCGAAAAACCCAAAGCGAGGATCTTTGCTAGATTATTAGGGTTAAACATGCAAGTAAACATCTTTACGACTAAGAGATAGGGATTACAACTTTTGTAGTCCGCTCCTTCGCTTCATAAGCTCCGAGTAGTAGTCCCTTTGCTGCGATCCATGATCTCCTGGACTCAAGAGAAGCTCCACAACCCGAATGATCCAGGCTTGCTTGAAGTCTTCCTTTTCGAAGATGATCTACCTTGAAGTTTCTTTAACTCAAGCTCTCACTCACTAATCAAGTATTAATGAAGTGAACACCCTAATCTAATTAGCTAGATTAGATGAGGATGATGAAGTAAGATTTATGCTCTCTTCTATTATCAAATTCTCACACTAATCCATCACAAAATAAAAACCTAGAAAATCTTTTCAAGAGCTCAAGGAAGAAGAAGAAGAATGATTAATTCTTTTGTGATGAATAATGAAAATGTTATATCATTACAATTGCAACCATGGTTAAGTCAAGAAAGACTTAACCATTGTAAAGATTTAACTAGGGCAAGGGGTGTGGTTGGGTTAAGAAAATATCTCCAAAAATATCAACACATAATATCTTTGCAAGAAACAAAACAAAAGCTTCTAGAAGCTTCCAGAAAATATTAACCCAAATCAAATACTAACCATGTTTAATCTCCACTAATCATGTTGCATTTGTAGTCATAACTTGTTACAATATTATATATCACATATATAATATATTTTTGTAACAAAAGAAAATAATACAATTAACATATATCGCATATATATCAATGTATTATCCGGTGAGAAAATGAAATAATAAAGCGTGCCAATATTAGATAATGTAATGTAATATATCACATATATAATTATACATTAAATTATCGAATCAACACTTGATCCGACAATCCGGCTATATCGAATATAACCGACTAATATATCATGTACCGATTCATCGAATCAACACTTGATCCGATGACCCGGCTGAAATCAAATATCGCCGGCCGATATCATATATTACGAGAATAGAATACGGTATCTCATATGTATTATTCTCGATCCCGCACATATCACATATGTGCTCCTACTCCGTTTTGCCTGAGTCAAGAAACCTTTGTGTAGGACTCTAAAGAATCGTCAATACGCCGGTAGCAGTTGATGATCATATCAAACACCCACAAGCTGCAAGCGGTCAGCTAAACTTAACAGCCACCCAGGTATTGAGCGATCAGAAGATCAACAAGCAATCATGTACATTCTCCTGTGAATCCAATCAGTAACACTCCCGTACAGTCCGGTCTCTTCGTCTGATATGTTGCATATCTAGTCCAGGGGTGGTAAACGTCAGACCCCAGTAACCGATAAGTCGTGTCGATGTGAGGCTCATAACAGGTCGAGAACCTACTGATAACACTTACCAGTAGTACTCAATATCCGCCCTGGCCAGGGACTTCCAGTTATAGCCAATCGAACACAGCACAACATCAACTCCCTATACTGGGAGAGACGAAACCCCTCTTATCGCTCATTGCCTCCATGTGATTCGGGACTGTACCTAAAAGCCACCGTTTTGCACGCCCTCTTGGACGTGGTAAGGTGGAAATCAAAGCACAGTAGGAATCACACAAGACTCTACGGCGATCTCGGGTCTACAGACTAACCTGTACCAGTATCACCAGAGAACTGCCATCTGACGTGAGGTATAATACTATCTGGGAGTTCTCGGCGAGTCCGTCCAGTGTACTCAGTCTCCACTGAGCACCCGTACAGCATCTCTGATGTCAAACACCAATGGATATGGGATCATCCATTGCCCATCATATGGGTCAAGATGAGTATACGCTAGTCTACTCTGGTGTATCGATGCCCTGTCTCGATACACCCTCGACTAGGAACAATTATAGAATGTACTCATTGACTACGCTGACCCCACTAGTATGATCTCATCATAGTCCCAGTAGTCGAGTACATATCCTAAGGGCTTTATCAACATGTGAGAACAAGACAGTAAACTAATACAAGTCAACATGTTAAGATAAAGTGAAACCAAATAACATATTATCATGACGAGCAAGAAAGTCCTCTCTATATATATCCAAGCATCTATTATAATATACATCATATGTACAACAATGGCCTCTAGGGCATATATATAACTAACAATCTCCCACTTGCACTAAGGCCAGCTGTTGTAGTATCTCATACCCAGCATCCCGTAGAGTCTCTCAAACCGTGTCTGGGGAATGGCCTTCGTGAGTGGATCCGCGGTGTTGTCCTTCATATCAACTCTCCTAACCTCGATCTCCCGGCGATCAACTATCTCCCTCATCAGGTGATACCGCCTCAGAATATGTCTGGACTTCTGATGGGACCTGGGTTCCTTGGACAAAGCCACAGCTCAATTGCTATCGCAATACAAAGGTATTGGATGCTCAATGGACGGAACCACACCAAGTTCAGTGATGAACTTTTTTATCCAGACAGCCTCATTTGCAGCATCGTTGGCAGCGATGTATTCAGCCTCCATCGTCGAGTCTTCAACGGTATCCTGTTTGGAACTCTTCCAACACACCGCCCCTCCATTGAGGGTAAAGACAAATCCCGAGTGCGACTTAGAGTCGTCCTTATCACTTTGGAAGCTCGAATCGGTAAAGGACTCCACCTGGAGTTCTCCGTTACCATACACCAAGAACATCTCCTTAGTTCTTCTCAAGTACTTGAGAATGTTCTTCACAGCTATCCAGTGACTCTCTCCAGGATCTGCTTGATACCTGCTCATTACACTTAGTGAGTATGCTACATCGGGTCTGGTACGTAGCATCGCATACATGATAGAGCCTACTGCCGAAGCATAGGGTATCCCTTGTATGCGAGCTCTCTCCAAATCAGTCTTGGGAGACATCTATTTGGAGAGAGTGAGTCCAAAGATCGTGGGTAGGTTCCCACGCTTGGATTCTTCCATACTAAACCTCTTTAGTATGGTGTCAATGTACCTGGATTGGGACAATCCCAGTATCCGTTTAGATCTATCTTTATAGATCATTATTCCCAAAATGCAGGAGGCATCACCTAGATCTTTCATTGAGAATCTTTGTGATAAGAAGAGCTTGACTGATTGCAGCATAGGAACATCATTTCCTATCAAGAGTATGTCATCCACGTACAATACAAGGAAGACAACCTTACTTTCTGCAATCTTTTTATATATACAAGGTTCATCTACGTTTTTGATGAAGTCAAACTCTTTTACTACAACATCAATGCAGATGTTCCAACTCCGCGATGCTTGCTTTAACCCATAAATGGATTTAAGCAGCTTGCATGCCTTTCCGCTGCTCCCACTATCTACGAAGCCCTCTAGCTGAGTCATGTACATGCACTCCTCTAAATCACCATTTAGAAAAGCAGTCTTAACATCCATCTGCCAGATTTCGTAGTCATGGTATGCAGCAATAGCAAGTAAGACCCGGATGGACTTAAGCATAGCTATTGGAGAAAAGGTTTCGTCATAATCCACACCTGGTCGTTGACGAAAACCCTTTGCAACAAGTCTAGCTTTGAAAGTCTCAACTTTTCCATCTACACCATGTTTTTTCTTAAAGATCCACTTGCTCCCAATGGGTTTTACCCCTTCAGGAGCAACTTCCAAAGTCCATACTTTGTTGGTGTACATGGATTCCATCTCAGATTGCATTGCATCCAGCCATTTCACAGAGTCACCACTCGTGATGGCCTGCTCGAAGCTAGTCGGGTCATCATCTTCCAGGATGCAATCCTCGTTCCCACCATCAATGAAAAAACCGTAGTATCTCTCTGGTGGATGAGAAACCCTACTAGATCGGCGGAGAGTTTGGGGTTCGTTGGGTACTATCGAGTCATCTTGTTCAACTAAATCTCCAGTTGTAATTTGTTTTGCTAGAACTACTTCCAGCTCTACCGCATCGCCACTAATTTCTTTTGCAAGAATTTCCTTTTCTAAAAAGGTGGCATGTCGAGAAACAAACACATTTTGTTCCTCGACGTGGTAGAAAAAATATCCATGTGAATGTTTAGGATATCCTACAAACTTACAAAGAACTGACCGTGCCTCGAGTTTGTCCGGATTTTTCTTTTTGACATAGGCCGGACAACCCCATATCTTAACTCGTTTAGACATGGTCACTTCCCACACCATATCTCATATGGTGTAGTAGGTACAGATTTAGATGGAACTTGATTCAATAGGTATGCAGCTGTCTCCGGTGCATGTCCCCAGAAGGAAATAGGTAACTCAGCAGTGCTCATCATAGAGCGCACCATATCTAATAGGGTGCGATTCCTCCGTTCCGATACACCGTTGTGCTGTGGTGTATAAGGAGGAGTAAGCTGAGAGAGAATCCCATTCTCTTTTAGATAATCCAGAAACTCATTGCTTAAGTATTCTCCTCCTCGATCAGATCGAAGGATCTTAATACTTTTTCCCGTTTGGTTCTCTACTTCATGCTTATATTCCCTGAATTTCTCAAAAGCATCAGACTTGTGTCTCATCAAGAACACATGTCCATATCTTGAGAGATCGTCAGTGAATGTAATGAAGTAGGAAGAACCGTTCCTGGCATGTATAGACATGGGACCGCATACATCACTATGTACCAGTCCTAAGAGTTCCTCAACTCTTTCTCCGTGTTCACTAAACAGGGTTTTGGTTATTTTACCTTTGAGACATGAATGGCAAGTATCATAAGATGATAATTCGAACGGATTCAAATATCCATCCTTATGTAACTTAGCTAGCTGTGTCGCGTTGATATGACCAAGTCTACAATGCCACAAGAAGGATTCGTTCATTTCTGAACTCTTCCTCTTGTGTGTGTTTTGTATATTAAGGACTGTGTTTTGATTGAGAATGAATATGCCATTATGTAACGAGCCTGATCCAATCAACTTTTGATTTAGGAAGATGTTCATAAAATTATCCTGTATTACAAAATTATACCCTTCTTTACTTAATAAAGAAACTGATATAATGTTGCACATCATGTTCGGTATATAATAGCACTCATTCAGAATCAATGTATTACTACTTGGTAATATAAGGTGATATTCGCCAACTGCTTTGGCTGCAATATTTGTACCATTCCCTACTTGTACGGAATGATCACCCTTTCCCAGTTCTCTACCTTTACGTAGCCCACGTAACAATTTACATATGTGGGATCCCGATCCGGTATCTAATACCCAGGACGTAGGGTGAACTGAGAAACAGTTCTCAATAACTAACACAACCGAAGAAGATGCATCAACATGCTTGTTCTTCGTTTGGGCGGCGTGAGAATCCAGACATTCTCCTATTTCCTGTTCAGTCTTATAACACTTATAAGAAAGAACGGGACCAACGTTCCCCTTCTCAGTATATTAAGCGGGTTCAGTCAATACATCAATATTATTATCTTGATTAAGTCCTGACATGGTCGCTACCTGGAGAGAGAGAGAAGGAAATACTTTAGCGTATGCTCTTGCAAGATTAGATTGGTTATTATCTTATCTAATCAGGATGTCTCCCACTGTTTTTATCAAATCTTCCTTCAAACCCTAAAAGGTAAGATTAGCCGGGATTAATTACACCCTACAATTTCGTCAATTTTTCAGCAAGATCAGTGTTGGTACTTGAGGGAGGTTCCCCGTGCTTTCGCACGGACCTAATTAAAATAAACCTCGTTTTCCCAGAGCCTTAACCCCATTAACACCTTTCTAGACACCTACTTGATCGGCTAATTGTCCTGTGTAAAATTCTCCCAGGAGTAACTCATACTCGTAGTGGGTATCAGGATCCATCTATCTTATAGAAAGTATGCAATCTCATTGCAAATTTCAACATTTGAAATTCCCGATAATGCTTTTTCCCCTAATCCCTTATGACTTTGACAAAGGCCAACAAACCATAGGAAGCTAGTCAAGTTCAACCCGTCATTTCTTGATTGAAATAAACCCACCCGCACGACCCTTGACAAAGGCCAGCAAGGTCGTACGACTACCCTAATCCAATCGCATCACATGCTTAAATAGATAAGTATCAGTCAGCTACCGCTCACTACGCCTTGACAAAGGCCAACAAACGCAGCACGAATACTAAATAGTCTTTATCTGAAATGACGGAGGGCTACGCAGGTTTTTCAGAAAACCATGAACGTAATGAACTTGATATCGTTGTAGAAACAAGTGTTTTTGAAAAGGAGTGTTTTTTAGGCTTTTCTAGTTTCGCTAAAGAGGTCACTCCCGGTGAAGGGATCTCGGCTCTTTCCTCATCGAATAAGGTGCAGGATATTTCATAAATACCGTTGTGCAAAGCAAGAACTATAGAAGCAAAAAACTAATCTGTAAGTTTGTAGCATTTGCCAATTTTGCTAAAGAGGTTACTCCCGGTGAAGAGATCTCGGCTCTTTCCTCATTGAATAAGGTGCAGGGTATATCATATATACCGCTGTGCAAAGAAAGACTGTAGCTACCCTTTTTATAAAGTTTTGATTATACAACATCTTTAAGGTTTCTTTTGTTTTATTAATCTCATTAATAAAATCCCATCAATTAATACTTCCTAAGCATCACAGAAGAAACGAAAGCAGTAATATTTATATATCAACACATATATATAGTATAAGCATTCGTCTCAGGCAGTAATATGATCTCATCACAGAACATTGCAGCAGAAGATGACATATGAAATATTGGATATGCTAGGACGTCCGTGTTTTATTTCGAGCCTGTATAAAACACGGATTCCACGGTTGCGATGAATAGCCAAACCCACATCCCTAGACCCCTACGAGAGCGGCAAGCAACACTGCCAATTCTAGGGTTAGGAGACCCGGTCTCGACTCCTCGAGATGGCCTCCCACTGGACCCTAGAACCCGGTTACTTGTGCTCCTCTCCTTGGGTCTACCTAATGCGGAAAAGTAAATAATATACAATGGTGATATCATCCTCATCCTGGAAGTGCCCCAATAAAAGAATATTACATACAAATGAAATTTACATGAATGAAAATAAAAACGCTCATCTCACATAAAACCTCCGGCTATCCAGAACACGACGATCCAATATAACATATGACAGCAACACATAATATCTCATATCATCAACGTAAGCAAGTATGCGTATCCCGATTGTCGTTGATGTATAGCAACGAAGCCGGCGATACCCCACATACTACGCTTATGGCCACAGAAAAAAAGTGTAAAACTACAACATTTGGAATCCACAATCTCTTTAGACATCATAAATCTGAAATATCACATACTTCGCATTTCATGCCTAACTATATGAATTCCACATATTGTATCACATTCCAGATAAATAGACAATATTAAACCCGGATCGGGCCATTAACCTAATGCTAGCATACAAGAGAATGGGTAGAAAGCTATACCGAGCGATCCGTGTCCTTCGGTCTTCGGCCTCCGTCCCGATCTCCTCGCGGAATCTCCGGTCTTCATCTCCTCGTCGGAAAGGGCACCACACCGCCGGGTTCTTTTACGGGCTCCCACCTCTGGACCGAGGCAACTCGGGCACGAAGTTGGCGAGCCGACGTGTCCAAGAAATGCTGTAGGCTAGTGTAGAGTGTTGTGTCTCTTGGGGTTTGAAGTTGCCATTTGATGGAGGTGGAATGAACTTTGAAATGAACTTGGGATTTTTGGTGTAAGCAAAGAATGAGATGAAGAATTTCCACACCAAAAATAATCCCTCCCATTCACCAATTGTGGACGGCCATATGAAATATGAGGAGGGGAAAAAACTTCAAAGGGGGTGAGTGTAGGGAAAAGAAAATGGTGACCATAAGCCATATGAATATAATGAGGAATAAAGGTCACTTCCATTTCTAATCTTATCATATCTCATTAATGCAAGCCATGATGAAAGAAAAAGCAAAGATGCTATCATAATCTCTCAAATCACAAAACCCCCCGTCCACAATTGCTAATTTGCAGAACTGCAAACTAGCCCCTCCATCAGAAAAATCCGGCCATGTCGGAACAAAGGAAAACTGCCGAAACGGAATACAAACTGGCAACTTCAAAAAACTGATCCCGTAATAAATTACAGGAAAAACCAGCGACTGTATATACATACCCGCATTTGTATTCCGACCGAATACAAATGCAATGAGGCAAAATCTACACTGTACAATACTAGGATCTGGCTTAAACCAAAGCCCGCTAGTATTATCTGTCCGATCATGATCCGTGCAATACCGTACGGATAAGATTGAACCCTGCCATATCTCCATACGGCCTCTACAGCGTTTCGCCCGAAACTTGAGAAACTGTCTGTGGGGGACTCTAAAGACTCGTCAATACTTTTGGCTGTGGATTTAACCACTAGCACGTCAGAGGTATTAGCCATACGTAACGGGCTACCAGGTATTGACCAAAAAGGACGTCAGTGAGCGAACTCATCCTGACACCCTACTGAGCCTGTCAGTGACAATATCCGTACAGTCCGGTCCGTTCGTCTATGAGCATCGCATGGCGGGCCTAGGGGGTTGGTAAAAGTCAGACCCCCAAAAGCGGTACAAGTCGTGTCGGAGTGCAGCCTAGAACACCCTGAGATACTACTGGAATACCTACCAGTAAATCTCCTGCATTGGCCAAGGACTTTCGTGTACTGGCTCTCCTAGACACAGCGCGACCTCACCCCTAATACCGGGAGAGACGAACCCCTGCAGATCCGCTCACTGCCTCCATGTGGCTCGGGACTGTACCTAACTAAAACATGTTTGCACGACTCCTTTGAGCCGTGGTCGGGTAGTAATCAAAGCACAGTGGGAACTCACACGAGACAAATGATGATCTCAGGTCGATGAACTAACCTGTACACATGTCACCAGGGAACTGCTATCTGACGTCAGGTATAATACCAACTAGCAGGTTCCCGGCGAGTCCTGTCCGGTGTACTCATAACCCAATGAGCACCTGTATACATCTTAGGTGAACCAACTGACACCAGTGGCTTGTGAGACCGGCCACCGCCCCTCGTCGGGGTCTCGACTGTATACACTAGTCTACTCTGGAGTATCGATGCCCTGTCTCGAAACTCCTACGACTAGGGACCTTTTAAGGATGTGCTTATAGACCCCAGCTCCCACGTATATGATCTCCCTCATACTGCTGGCAGTCAAGCAAGAATCCTAGGGGCTCTATCAACGTGCAATAGTGATCAGTAGTGTCACCTAAAGCAGTACACGATGATAAAGATAAACCAGATAGCATACTATCATTTTGAGTAAGACTGTCCTACCGGCATAGGTCCTCCCTCAATCATTGCAATCACTTGCCTGTGTTCCAATAATTGACTCTGAGGGCACTATTCCAACAGGAGCAGCATCCAAAGTCCTAACTTTGTTGGTGTATATGGACTCCGTTTCGGATCGCATAGCATGCATCCATTTTACAGAGTCCCTACTAGTAATGGCCTGCTTGAAACTAGTAGGATCATCTTCTTCGAAGATGCAATCCTCTTGATCCCCGTCTATGAGAAAACCGTAGTATCTCTCGGGCGGATTTGAAATCCTACTAGATATGCGGAGTGGCTGAGGTTCGTTCGGGATTATTGAATCCTGAGCATCCAACAAATAATAGTTTTAGTTTGTGGTTTCAGAATTTCTTCCAGTTCTACCGTACTCCCACTAATTTCTTTTACAAGAAATTCCATTTCTAATAAAATGGCGTGCTGAACAACAAACACCTTCTGTTCCCTGGTGTGGTAGAACAGATATCCATAACCATTCTTTGGATATCCCACAAACTTACATAGAATTGACCGTGCCTCTAGTTTGTCCGGATTATGCTTTTTAACGTAATCCGAACAACCCCATATATTAAATATTTTATGATATGGTCTCTCTCCATTCCACAATTCGAATGTTTTTTTAGGCACCTATTTGGATGGAACATGATTCAATAGATATGCCGCTGTCTGAAGCGCATATCCCAAGAATGAAAGGGGTAGATTAACACCACTCATCAAGGAGCGAACCATGTCCAAAAGGGTACGGTTCCTCCGCTCCGATACACCGTTGTGATGTGGTGTATACGGAGGAGTAAGCTAAGAAAGAATACCGTTCTCTTTTAGGTATTCTAGGAATTCCGTGCTTAAGTAGTCCCCTCCTCTATCAGATCGGAGGATCTTGATACTTTTGCAAGTCTGACTTTCTACTTCATTTCTTTATTCTTAAAATTTCTCAAAAGTTTCACATTTGTGTTTCAAAAGATACATATATCCAAACCTAGAGAGATCGTCAGTGAATGTGATGAAGTATGAGAACCCAACCCTTGCATATATAGACAATAAACCACACACATCACTGTGTAGTCCTAGGAGCTCTATGGCTCTTTTCCCATGTCCCATAAACGGAGTTTTGATCATCTTTCCTTTGAGATAGAACTGACAAGTTTCATAAGATGAAAATTCGAACGAATTCAGAATCCATTCTTATGCAACTTGGGTAGTCTTTCCTCATTGATATGACTAAGTTTACAATGCCACAAATAGGTTTCGTTCGTATCTGAACTCTTCCTCATGCGTGTGTTTTATATATTGAAAAACTGTGTTTTGATTAAGAAAATAGATACCATTACAAAGTGTACCTTCTGCAACCAACACCTGATTAAGGCAAATGTTCATGATATTTCTATCTAGAACAAAGTTATATCCATCTTTATCAAGTAAAGAGACCGATATGATGTTGCAAAGCATTGAAGGTGCATAATAACAATTGTTCAAAATCTTAGTATTGCCACTTGGCAATTCTGAGTCATATTCACCGACAGCAGCCGTGTCAACTTGTGCTCTGTTCCCTACTCTGAGGGACATATCACCCGGTCCAACCATTCTAATTTTTCTCAGTCCTTGTAATAAATTATAGATATGAGGTCCTGATCCGGTATCTAATACCCAGGTGGTAGGGTTGACCGCAAAACAGTTTTCAATAACAATTGCACCTGAAGAAGATGCATTAGAATGCTTCTCCTTCACTAAGGTCATTTGGAATTCCTTACGGTCCTCTTTACCTTGCCCATACTCGTGACAATTGTCACAAGTTAGAGCCGAATTGATGTCCCCCAGCCTTATGTAACAAGCTGGTTCGGTCAAGTCAAACATTTTATTATCTTGATTAGGGCTCGTGATACGGTTGCTACTTGGAGAGAGAGAGAAAAAACACTCAGCATACGCTCTTGCAAGATTAGATTGGTTATTAGTTTATCTAATCTAGATGGCTCCCACCGTTTCCTCGAATTTTCCTTCAAACCTTAAAAGGAAAACTAGTCGGGATCATTCGTAACTTACAAGTTCGATAACCGTTCAGCGAGGTGAGTGTTGGTACTCCGAGGGAAGTTCCCCGTGCTCTCGCACGGACCTGGTTTTCACGGGGCTACGCATCTCTTGTTACCACACTCCAGAAGGTATGCATACACTAGAAAGTCTCCTGTATATTTGAAACTCCCGATGTGAATTTTTCCCCTAACGACCTATGACCTTGACAAGGTCAACAGACCATATGTCGCCAGTCAAGTTCAACCCCTCATTATCTTGATTACCCTAGACCCAACCGCATAAGCCTTTGATAAGGTCAACAAGGATATATGACTGTCCTAGTTAATCGTATCCTATGCTACAAACAAGCACCACTCAGCTACCGTACACTATGCCTTAACAAGGTCAACAAACGCAACATGAATATTGAGCACTATTCGTAAGAAATGACGAAGGGCTACGGCTGGTTTTTGGCGAAAAATCTTTAACGTAATGAACTTGATATCGTTGAAGGAACCGACCAGTTTTGAAAATGAGTGGTTTAGGCTCCATTTTTTTAAAACTAGTGGTTTTGAAGAAAACCGAGTAATCTATATTAACATAAATTTTTCTCAAGAGGTCACTCCCCGAGAAGGGATCTAGGCTCTTGCTGTTAGTGATATATGCCCTAGAGGCCATTATTGTATAGTACTGGATTGTATATTACATTTTGGAAGTTTGGGATATATACAGATATAATAACAGTCTTGCTCAACATGATAGTATGCTATCTGGTTTGAGTCTATCTGAACATATGTATTTAATGTTTTAACATATCGCTAATATATGTTGACAGAGTCTTTAGGATCTTTGCTTGACTACCAGCGTTGTGATGGCAGTCACACTAATGGGAGCTAAGTAGTCTATAAGCACATCCTTAAACTTTTCCATAGTCATAGGATCATCGAGACTGGGCATCGATACTCCAAAGTAGACTAGTGTATACGCTTCTTATCCTTAAACTTGTCCATAGTCATAGGATTATCGAGACTGGGCATCGATACTCCAGAGTAGACTAGTGTATACGCTTCTTATCCCCGTCAGGGGAAGTGGCCTGTCCCGCAGCCATTAGTATACAGTACCAAAGATAGTATACAGGTGCTCATTGGGTTATGAGTTACGCTGGACGGACTCGCTGGGAACTGCTGGTTGGTATTATACCTATCGTTAGTTAGTAGTTCCCCAGTGACATGAGTACATGTTAGTCCATTAACTTGACATCATTATTCGTCTCAAGTGTGTTCCCACTGTAATTAGATTACTACGCTACCACAACTCAAATGAGTCATGCAAACAGGTAGTAGTTGGGTGCAGCCCCGAAGCACTTGGAGGCAGTAGGAGATAGAAGGGATTCGTCTCTCTTGGTATTGGGAGTTGATATCGCGTTGGGTACGGTTAGCCAATACACAATGTCCCTGGTCAGGGAAAGTGAGATTTACTGGTAGGTACACCAGTAGTTTCTCACGGTGTAATTGGTTCCACGCCGACACGACTTATTGCGCTCTTAGGAGTCTGACGTTTACCACCCTCTAGGCCCGATATGCGATACTCTTAGACTAACAGACCGGACTGTACGGAGAATGTCACATATAGGCTCAGTAGGGTTTTCGGACGAGTTATCATGTCGATCTTCCCTTCAACAGATACCTGGGTAGCCGTTACGTACAGCTAGTGCCACTGACGTGCTTGTGGTTAAACCCACTGTCAGCGTATTATTGAGTCTTTAGAGTCCCACATAGAGGGTCTCCCGGTTCAGGCGAAACGGTATAGTTTGCGTATAGTTTTACGCAGGGGTGTTCGATTGAACACGTGTATTTATACACGTGTTTTAATCGGACGGTTTAGTAGTACTAGCAAGTTTGAAAGACAACCATTTTTTATGCTAGTATTATATTTCTCTCTTTTTGGTATTTGTATTTTAACACGAATACGGTATTTATACGAATATGTATATTTGTATAAATACGGGTATTTGTGCTTTGATATAAATACATGCATTTCTTTCTAAATATGAATACGTGTATTTTGTATTTTCGATATAAATACGGTATTCGTGTTTTGGTAGAAATACGGTATACATATTTATACGGGTTTGAGTATACTTGTTTATATACATACATCTGTATTTATTTATAAGTGTATGTGTATGTATACTTGATGAGGTGGCTACACTCTCTTCTTTTTCCTTCATGATAAACATGGAAGTGTGTGGGCTTGTGACTCACTATAGTGGGTCACCAAGCCAACCCACTCTTTTGTTTTAGGTAAGAAGGGATAAGATGAGAGTGTGTAAGATATTTTGGAGAGAGGGTGACCTTTCACAAGTGGAGAAAAATCTCTAGTTGCTACCTCTTCATCTTCTTCCTCATTTTCTTCTCTTGAGCTTTGAGGATTAAAAGAGAGCATTTAGTTTGACAAACTACACCACTCTAAGCATCTTGTCTTTGCAAGAATTGATCTTTAGTTGCTTCAAATGAAACTATCGCATGAATCGGCATCTTCGGGTCGATCGTCTTTGACACGGAAGATTGGCTTCGAGAGCTCATTTCATTAACCTAAGGAGCTTGAGGAGTCAACTTTCAAGACCCGAAAGACTGTCTACAAAGGTTGTAATCTCAACCGAGTAGTTAAAACTCTAGTTAGGGTTTGTTTAGTATAGTGTTTGGGCTTGTACCCTAGGGATTTTGTGACATTTCAGAAAATATAAAATAATATTTTTGGGATTTGAATAATAAAATAAAAAATTTTATGAATATTATTCAAGTATGGAAATAAGTTTTAGCAAAATGGTATAATTATATACCTATGTTTTGGAAAATATTTGGAAATTAATATGAATTATTAATTATGAAAGCATTTATTGGATTTAGACATTTTATAAATTATTTTACAATTATTTACATACAAGTTTATGTTAAACTTGATTAGTATATTACTAACTGTGCATTAAACCAAGTTATTTTGTTAAAATTATCTTTAAGTGTCATGGCTTGTAACCATTGCATTTGTGACATTTGGTTTTATATTTTTATTTAAAGAGAAAAGAAAAGGAAAAGCAAAGAAAAGAAAAGAAAAAGAAAAGAAATAATATGAGGGAGAGGACAAGGAGGTATGGAGTGAGAGAGGGAGAGAAAGAATGAGCCATGATCACAAATGGTTACTAGTTCCATCACTCCTTTTTCCTTCATCTTTTTTTCTTCACCTCCTTCTTCTTCTTCTCCTCCTTCACCTCCATCACCCTTACTACCTCCCTTACAAATACCATCAAACCACCTCCAAACCTCATCTAACCTTCACAAAAATTATTCCTAAGCTCACTACAAGTATCATGGTAGGATCAAGTTGGAGTTTTGAGCACTTTGGACCATCTAGGAATTTTCTTGATGTGGTCCCTTATGGTAAAACACTCACATTTGTTCAAATGTTTAGTTTCATAACCTCAACCATTAGTTTATATATAAAAAGGGTTAAGTTTTGTGATCTTGGAAAATTCTAACATGAGGATTAGAGGATGAAACTTGTAGTAGAGATTAGTGGAGATGTAGTGAGTGTCCTTTGGCCTAGTAGTGATGGTAGCCTTGTCTAAAATGAGCTTTAAAGTCCAAAACACGAACTTAGAATTTTCTTATATCTTGTTTTGTTGAACTGTGGTGGTCAATTAGAATCTGGGATGACACGAGAACTCCGAAATTTAAATAGCGAGTACGGTGAGATGTGCAGACATATAGGAAGACACCTTAGAAGCCCGAGCCCCCACTTTCCCCTCATGGCCGCCAATTTAATCAATATGGCCGCAAATTGCGGCCATATATTGGAGTTAGGGTTTGGTTTTTGGTCCATAACTCAATCAGCATATGTCTAGGCCTATCCAATGTGCAAAATGTTCTAATTTCACCTTAGTTAGAATCTGGGAGTGTTTTACTAAATTGCTGATTTCGTTTTACGACTTTTGAAAACTTGGGTTTTGATATTTGAGTTTTGACTCGGCCGCTTGGTGTTTGTACGTCAACGCCGGGGGTTGTTTGGTTGTTCTTGCATGCATGGACCATAAGTTCTAACCTATATGCGTTTCGCTTGCTGTATCGGTTTTCGGATTGATTTTGATTTAGATACGAAATGCAGTGATTTTTAGGTACATTCATGTGGACTTCCGGGGCGACGAAGGAGAGCAGGGCGTTCATCGACTTCAGCTAGAGCAAGGATAGTAGGTGAGTAGATGTATATCTACGGGGGAAGTCAGGTGGATGGCGTATAGCACCCACGCAACTGTAGTACTAGGATACTAGGTATATAGTTAGATATATATAAATACTAGATACGTTTACCTAGCTAATAAGGATCTAGGATACTAAGTGACTGTATGTATACTCGTGGAGAGGAATATCCTCTAATCTTTCTTATGCCTTTAGCCATATGTAATTGTGCTTCTACACATACACACATAGATATATGTATGTGTGTGTGTGTGTGAGTTTGAGGAAAAGTTCGATACAACGTCATAAGATGAGGATATGAGATACTATAATGACACGAGTCGATATGATATATATAAAAATTAGGCGATATATATATTCATGATGTGATACGAGATAATGTGACATGTGACGATATGAGATGAGACGATGTACATAACCATAGATCCGTACTCTTGATTGATGATATTGTATGATGGATTATATTGTACATGATATGATGTACAGGACGATAGATCCGTACTTTTGATTTGATGATACCGTACGATGGATTATACCGTACGTGATATTATGAGGATGGATCGTATGAATGTATCGACTCGGAAACATATTGTTTTAAATCACTTAAGTAGATATTACGATATATTTAGAACCATACCTATTTTCAAAGATAACGAATCGTTATACACTTTTAAATGATAATCTCAAGGGACGCCACGTATTTTCAAATGGTATCTTTTTCTCAAAAACACCGTAGCCCCTATTTTTCTAAAAACAACGATTTGTACTATTTTAAACTATAACTGTATCGCTCATATGTAGCTACGTATTTTATACTGTTTGCGTTTACAATGTCCTCTTTCTGTTATGCTCGTATTATTCTCATTTTTGCGGTATACATACTACGTTCCTTTTCCTTATCCTTGTATGACTTCGTCTGCTAGGACACATGCACCATTACCGATGATGCGCATGTTGCACGTACACATACTCGCCGGCTCACACACTCATCATCAGTAATTGCCATGCCGTGTATGAAAGTGTGTCTTAGCACCACCACTAAGTTAATACTAGCATAAAGTATGCAATTTTAAAAAATCTTAGGGTGCTAAGCTACACTAACCTAGAATCTAAATGGAGTATTAGGTTTTAAGTGATAATAAAGAAAGTTCTACTCTAAGTGAAAGAGATTAAAACCTTTGTATACTAAAGCTCCGAGTAGTAGTCCTTATGACCCCTCTTGGCTCCACTTGAAGAAAAGATCGAGCTTGCTTTGCGATCTTCGAGGCCGAAGATAATCCACCTTGAAGTCCCTCTAGATCAAGCTACCTCTTCACTAATCAAGTATTAGTGAAGGAAACAACCTAATCTAAAGGGCTAGTTTAGAGTAGGTTGATGAAGTAGGAGTTTTAGCTCACTTAGAATTGCCAAAAGCCCTAGGGTTCACAACTCATGTGAGGGTTAGGGCTTGGAGGAAGAAGGAGAAGAACATGGAGAGAGCAAGCAAATGAGCTAGCATAGTGAGCAAGTGAAGAATGGCTCAATGATCATCTCACTTATTGAAGCATCCATTATTTCACAATACAAATAATGAACCATACTTCAATAGAGATCACAAACCATTAAACAAATGTTTTGAGCCATGCTTCACCCATGCCAAAAAAAAACTCCTCATTTTCCACCTCATATATCTATTTCCAAAATAGATAATCCATATACATACATACATACATACATACATACATACATACATACATACATACATATATATATATATATATATATATATATATATATATATATATTAATAGAAGAAAATAATTAGTGAGCGTTAATATTAGTTAATATATAAATATATCAAATATAAATATATATCAAATTATCAAATCAACACTTGATTTAATAATCCGATTATATCATATATAACTGACTAATATCATTTATCTGTATATCATATTATCAAATCAACACTTGATTCAATAATCCGGTTATATCACATTTAACCTAATCGATATCAAATATCGCCAGATTAGAATACGGTATCACATATACGTATTTAATCAAGCTCCCGTACATATCAGTATATGTGCCCTACTTCGTTTCGCTTGAGCTAGGAAACCTCTGTGTGGGACTCTAAAGACTCGTCAATACGCCAGCAGTAGGTAATGATCATATCAGTTACCCACAAGCCGTCAGAGGTACTAGCTGGATGTAACGGCTACCCAGGTATTGAACGAATAGAAGATCAACAAGCAAACTTTTCCAAACTCTTATGAAGCCTATAAGTAACACTTACCGTACAGTCCGGTCTCTTTGTCTGATATGTCGCATATCGAGTCTGGAGGTGGAAACGTCAGACCCCAGTAACTTGATAAGTCATGCCGATGTGTGGCCTATAACGGTTCGAGAAACTACTGATAACACTTACCAGTAAATCTCATTATCTATGGCCAGGGACTTGCTGTTATAACCAATCGAGCATAGTACAACATCAACTCCTTATACCGGGAGAGACGAAACTCCTCCTATCGGACACTGCCTTTATGTGACTCGGGACTGTACCCAAAATCCACCTGTTTGCATGACTCCTTTGAGCCGTGGTAGGGAGGAAATCAAAGCATAATGGAACCACACAAGACACTATGACGATCTCGGGTCTACAGACTAACCTGTACCAGTGTCACCAGAGAACCGCTATCTGACGATATGTATTGTACCATCTAGGAGTTCTCGGCGAGTCTTGTTCGGTGTACCTGTTGGATATATGTATGCCCTAGAGGCCATTATATGATAGTGGATGTATTTATATACAGAGGACATTCTTACTCGACATGATAGTATGCTATCTGGTTACTCTTTATCTGACATGTCCACTTGATCATGCTTTTATTCATTTGTACATGTTGATAAAGTCCTGAGGATATTTGCTTGACTGCTGTGATTATGATGTAGATCATACTAGTGGGACATGTGTAGTTTATAAGCATATCCTGAAATGTCCCTAGTCGTGGGTGTATCGAGATGGGGCATCGATATTCCAGAGTCGACTAGCGTGTATGATACTAGACCCATATGATGGGCAATGGATGTTCCCATATCCATTGATATTTGACATCGAGATCGTATACGGGTGCTCAGTAGAGACTGGGTACACTGGACGGACTCACCAAAAGCTCCTATATGGTATTATATCTATCGTCGGATAGCAGTTCTCAGGTGACACTGGTACAGGTTAGTCTGTAGACCCGAGATCGTAATAGAGTCTCACGTGTTCTCCCGCTGTGCTTTGATTTCCACCATACCACGGCTTTACTGAGTCGTGCAAACAGGTGGCTTTTGGGTACAGTCCCGAGACACATGGAGGCAATGAGCGATAGGAGGGGTTTCGTCTCTCCCGGTTTTAGGGGTTGATGTTGCGCTGTACACGATTGGCTATATCAGTAAGTCCCTGGCCAGGGCTGTTGAGATTTACTGATAAGAGTTATCAGTAGTTTCTCGATCTGTTATAGACCATTCATCGGCATGACTTATTAAGTTATTGCGGTCAACGTTGCCATCCCTAGACTTGATATGCAACATATCTAACGAAGAGACCGGACAGTACGGTAAGTGTTAAGGTTTGCTCGACAGGTGTTTTGACAGGTTCGCTTATTTTTCTTCTGCTCGCACAATACCCGGGTGGCCGTTATGTTTAACTGACCGCTTGCGGCTTGTGGGTGTTTGATATGATCATCGCTTACTGCCGGCGTATTGACTAGTCTTAGAGTCCCATAAAGGGGTTACCTAGCACAGGTGAAACGATGTGGGGTGCATATGGTGATATGCGCAGAAGCCCGATTAAATACGTGTATGTGATACCGCGTTATAATCTAGTGTTATCTTTTGGTCGGGTAGTATGTGATATGACCGGTATATTAAATCAATTATTGATTTAATATTAATGACCATTAGTCTTTTCACTTATCATCATTTCTTTATTTATTGTATGCATGAATGCATGTATGTACATATGTTGATATGAATGCACACATGCATGCATACATGTGTCATGGTGATGATACATTGGAATTGGCTATGCAAGACTTGCTTGGTTTGGATATTTATTTAATTTGATTATTGATTAAAGAATTAATTACGATTATATCATGGTTGCTTTGTTTCTACACACTTCCATTGTTGACTTTGACTTGAACCATGGTTTAATTACTATACTTAAACCATGGTTTAATCTTTACACTTAACCATGATTTAATCTCTACACTTATTCTTTAACCAACTAGCAAAATATCTTAATATTTTCTAACCTTGGTTATGAGTGAGTGTGACCCTCTCTCATATATTCATTATTCATTTTATTATTGGCATAAGATTAATCTGGAGCTTGCTTAGCCTCATCCTTCTTCTTCCTCCTCAAACCTTACTATCTCTTCATAAGTGAGTGAAGGAGATAAAAAGAAAAGATTTTTAAGTGAGATCCATACCCACATCACCAATCTACACTAGTTTAGCTCACTAGTTTAGGTTGTTTTGCATCACTTCTACTTGTTCTAGTGAAGCAAGGAGCTTGAGCCAAGGTACTCTGCGGTGGATCGTTGTGGACCACGAAGGAACTCAAACGAACCCGTCCAAACACCGAGTTGAACCAAGAAGCCTAGCAAGGAGGTCTACAAAGGTTGTATTTACATTCACTTAGTGTTAGACTCTTGTTATAGTATGAGACACTATTTTGTTACCCTAAACATCTAGTTTGATCCTAGGTTAAGATTATTTAGCACCCAAAATTTTAATTGTAGCATGTGTGTTGCTAGCAAACCCTACTCAAGGTGTTGAGGAATCCCAACATGGTATCAGAGCCAAGCTCGAGCATTAGAGAAACCTAGACGACGTTAAAACACTTCGAACGAACATCGATTGCCCGAAAAAACCATTCTCTGGAAATTTTTCAAAATGTTGGAATTTTTCACATTAAGAATATTCAGAAAATCATGCAGGTAATTCTATGGACCCTCTAGAAGAACGATACCCTAACTCGACTAAACGACCACGGAACCGCGGTAGAAACTTGGTTTTGGCGGGGGTTCCGCGGCGCCGTTTGTGAGGCTTGGGTCGGCCCTTCTACGGTTGGTCCATAGGTACTGTGGCATGCTTCTGGGTAATTTTAATTCTGCTCAGGTGTCGAGCTTCTCTATGGATTTTTGGGTCATTGATCAATCGATCAAATGGTTTAACATCGCCTAGTTTATATGCATATATTGACATGAGATGTTATATGTTGCTGTGAAATGATGTGTAGGATCGTCGTGATGAATGGCCAGGGTTTTTTGTGAGATGAGAGTTTTTTTTTATTCATGTAAAATTCATTTGTATGTAATATTCTTTTATTGGGGCACATCCGGGTTGAGGATGATGTTTCCTTCGATGTATATTATTTACTTTTCCGCATTAGGATAGACCCAAGGTGGGGAGCATAAGTGACCGGGTTCTAGAGTCTAGTTGGAGGCCATCTCGAGGAGTCGAGACCGGGTCTCCTAACTCTAGAATTGGTAAGGTCGCTTGCCGCTCTCGTAGGGGTCTAGGGTGTGGGATTGGCTATTCATCACGACTGTAGAACCTGTATTTTCTATCGTTGGCTAAATATAAAATACGGAATTTCTAGTATATCCTATATTTTCATATATGTGCTTTTGCTGTTTATATTCTGTGATGTGATCGCTTGATATATCTGAGACGAATGCAATATTATATATGAGATATATAGTTGGCGTTGCTTATGTTTTGCACCCGCGCTAGTCCCGTCGCGGTATGCCGTTTGTTATGTAACCTAACGGTGCATAACGGAACATTGTGGCGAATGTGGATGGCATAAGCGTACGTTGTATTTTCGTTTCTTTTCTGTGTTTGGCTTAAGGACTTAAATGATGGGACTACATTAATATGATTAATATAAGGAAAAATAAACCTAAAAAGATGTTGTAGAATCGAATTTAAAAACCACTCGGCTTTTTGTGAAAAAGCTACATTTCAAAATCGCGGAGAATAAGCCACTCCTTTTGAAAACCGTTTGATTCTACAACGATATCAAGTTCAAAGCATTAAAGGTTTTCTTAAAAACCATCTGCAACCCTCCGTCATTTTAGGAAGTAGAGTACTTAGTATTCATGCTACGTTTGTTGACCTTAGCCAAGGCGTAGTGTACGGTAGCTAGGTGATGTCTTCCTACACAGCATATGATGTGATTAATTAGGACAGGCATGTGACTTTGTTGACCTTAGCCAAGGGTCATGTGAATGGGTCTAATTAATCAAGAAATGACGGGTTGAACTTGACTAGTGCTTGTGATTTATTGACCATAGACAAGGTCATGAGTGCTAGGGGTAAAAACCATATCGAGAGTTTCAAGAGTTGAAATTCGCAATGAGATTACATACCTTCCATATGATGGTTGGATCCCGATCCTACTGTGAGCAAGAGTTGCTCCTAGGAGAGTTTTGCACTTTACAATTAGCTAACACATTATGTGTCTAGAAAGGTGTTAACGAGGCTACGCCTCTGAGAAAATGAGGTTTACTTTAATTAGGTCCGTGCAAAAGCACGGGGAACCTCCCTCAAGTACCGACACTGGCCTGGCTGAAAGGTTAGCGAAGATGTAGAATGTAATTAATCCTGACTAGTTTTCTTTTTAAGGTTTGAAGGAAAATTTGATAAAAGCAGTGGGGGACATCGATTAGATAAGATAATAACCAATCTGATCTTTGCAAGAGCTTTCGCTAAGTGTATTCTTTTCTCTCTCTTAATGGCAGATACCAATGATAGAACTCAAGCTTCTACTAGATAAATATAAACCGAATGGGACTAATTATAAAGACTGGATGTGAAACATTAACATTGCCTTGACTTATGTTAAGGTTTCATATGTCCTCACAGCTCCATCCCCGTCCGTCCCAGGTCCTAAATCTTCAGTTGCGGATAGGGAAGTCCGCAAAACATGGGACGCTGACTGTGCTACGGCCAAATGCCTCACGCTTGCATCGATGGATAACACACATCAAAAGCAGCACGAGCAGATGGATGTACAATCCATTTTTCTCCATACTAAAGATTTGTATGGGGAGCAATCTCGTGTCCTTCGATACGAAGCGTCTCGAAAGCTGTTTCAAACGCGGATGACTCCTGGCACACCAGTAGGTGACTATGTTTTGAAGATGATAGCTCTTATAGAAGAGCTTGAGGTCCTCGGGTGGTCAATTGAGAACGAACAATATATTGATATTATTCTACAGTCTCTCTCCCTACCTTTGATCAATTTGTAGTAAACTTCAACATGCACAACATGGAGAAGTCACTATCTAAACTCCTTAATATGTTGAGGAGTGCAGAGAGCACGCTGAAATCAGTGAAGACTTCCGCTTTGATTGCTGGGCCATCTTCCTCCTCTCACCCGAAGGCCAAGGCCAAGGGAAAGATGAAGAAGAAACCCGCCAAACTTAGAGGTGGAGTTAAAAAGGTTAAGGGGAAAGACAAGTCCAAGGCTGGGGAATCGGGAAAAGGGGAATGTTATCACTGCCACAAATCGGGACACTAGAAGCGCAACTGCACTGAATACTTAGATCTCAAAAGGAAGAAGCATGGTGATGCTTCCGCTTCAGGTGTGTTTGTGACAGAAAACTGTTTTTCTATAAACTCTGCTTCCTGGGTATTAGATACCGGTTCAGGTTCTCACATTTGCAATTCCATGCAGGGGCTAAGAAATAGCAAAGGTTTGAAGACAGATGACCATACTCTCCGGGTTGGAAATGGTTCTAATGTACATGCGGTTTCAGTAGGAGAGTATCACCTGGGGTTGCCGTCAGGGTGTATATTGGTTTTGAACCCATGTTATTATGTACCTATTATGATTTGTAATATAATATCCGTTTCTTTGTTAGACAATGAAGGATATCATTTTGTATTGCAGAATAATGTTATGAACATTAACCTGAATCATATGTTGGTTGGGTATGGTACACTTAGTAACGGGATATACGTCCTAAATCAACACATAGTTTTCAGCATACAACACACTAATAAAAGAAAACTTTCAGAAATAAATGAAGCTTTTCTTTGGCACTGTAGACTTGGTCATATTAACGAAACAAGACTAAACAAGCTACATAAAGATGGATATTTAAACCCCTTTGAATATAAATCTTATGCGACTTGCCAGTCTTGTATCAAGGGTAAAATGACCAAATCTCCGTTTATAGGACACGGAGAAAGAGCTACTCAGCTCTTAGCCCTCATACATAATGATGTATGCGGGCCAATGTCTACACAGGCTAGAGGAGGTTTTTCTTACATCATAAATTTTACTGATGATTTCTCAAGGTTCGGTCATGTGTTTTTACTAAAGCATATTTCTGAAGCTTTCGAGAAATTCACTGAGTACAAACATGAAGTCGAAAAACAAACCGGATTGAGTATCAAGATGCTTCGATCAGATCGAGGTGGGGAGTATCTCGGTACAGAATTTGCAGACTTTCTAAAAGAGAATGGGATTCTCTCTCAGCTCACTCCTCCTTACACACCATAGCACAACGGTGTGTTAGAGCGAAGGAATCGGACCCTATAGGATATGGTTCGTTCCATGATGAGTTACCTGTCTCATTTTAGGGGCATGCATTGGAGACTGCAGCATTTTTATTGAACAGGGTTCCAACCAAAACCGTTTCTACCATGCCATATGAGATATGGCATGGGAAGAGACTATCTCTTAAACGAGTTAAGATTTGGGGTTGTCCGGCCTATGTCAAAAGGCAAAATCTGGACAAACTCGAGACACAGTCAGTCATGTGTAATTTTGTGGGGTATCTAAAGAATTCATATGGATATCTATTCTACCACAAGGAGGAACAAAAGGTGTTTGTTTCTGAGCACGCCACATTTTTAGAAAAAAGATTTTTTACAAAAGATACAGATGGCAATGTGGTAGACCTAGAAGAAGTTCTAGAAACACAAGTTACAAATGACGACTTAGTTGAACTGGCTGTTGCAACAGAAACAAACGAAACTCAACCACTCCGTAGATCTAGTAGGACTTCTCGCCCACCGGAGAAGTACTACGGTTTCCTCATTGACGGTGATAGAGAAGATTGCATCATGGAGGATGATGATCCTACCAGTTTCAGTAAGCTATCACGAGTGGAGACTCTATGAAGTGGCTGGATGCCATGAGATCTGAAATGGAGTCTATGTACACCAACAAACTATGGACTTTGGACATTGTAACCCCTGGGGTAAAACCCGTGGGTTGCAAATGGATTTTTAAAAGAAAGATTGGTGTAGATAGGCAGGTGGAGACCTATAAGGAAAGACTTGTGGCGAAAGGATTTCTTCAAAGACCGGGTCTGGACTATTATGAAACTTTTTTTCCCGTAGCCATGCTTAAATCCATTCAGATCCTACTTGCTATTGCTGCTCACTACGACAATGAAATCTGGCAGATGGACGTTAAAACTGTATTTCTAAATGGTGATTTAGAAGAATGCGTTTATATGGATCAGCCAGAGGGCTTCGTTGACAGTGGGAGCAGCGGGAAAGCCTATAGATTGTTTAAATCCATTTATGGATTAAAGCAGGCATCACGGAGTTGGAACATCTGTTTTTATGATGTTATCAAAAAGTTTGATTTCATCAAAAATCCAGATGAACCTTGTATTTATAAGAAGGCTGTAGGGAGAGCTGTCACATTCCTCGTATTGTACGTGGATGACATTCTTCTGATAGGAAATGACATTCCTATGCGGTAGTCGATCAAATCATTCTTATCACAAAGGTTCTCCATGAAGGACTTGGGTGATGCCACTTACATCTTGGGCATTCAGATCTATAGGGATAGATCCAAAAGGTTGTTGGGATTGTCCCAAACCAGGTACATCAACACCATCCTAAAGAGGTTTAGTATGGAAGACTCCAAGCTGGGTGCCTTATCCGCTTGCTATGTAGTCACTCTCTCCAAGGACTTTTGCCTAAAGACTGATGAAGAGAGAGCTCGCATGAGAATTATACGCTATGCTTCTACCGTAGGATCTATAATGTATGCGATGTTATGTACACGTCCTGATGTAGCTTATGCACTAGGTGTATTAAGCAGGTATCAGTCCAACTCAGGGGAGAATCACTGGATAGCTGTGAAGAACATTCTTAAGTACTTGAGAAGGACTAAAGAATTGTTCTTGGTGTATGGTAACGGAGATCTCCAAATGGAAGCCTTTACCAATTCGAGCTTCCAGAGTGATAAGGATGACAGCAAATCTATCTCTGGGTTTGTATTTACCCTCAATGGAAGGGCGGTGAGTTGGAAGAGTTCCAAACAGGATACCGTTGCAAACTCTACGATGGAAGCTGAGTACATTGCAGCAAATGATGCCGCAAAGGAAGCAGTCTGGATGAGGAAGTTCATCTCGGAGCTAGGAGTAGTTCCAACCGTTATTGATCCAATACCATTGTATTGCGATAATAATGGGGCTATGGCGTTTGCCAAGGAGCCTAGGCCCATCAGCGGTCCAGACACATCCTGAGGCGTTTTCATCTGATCCAGGAGATAGTTGATCGCCGCGAGATCGAGATTAGGAGAGCAGACACAAAGAATAACACCGCGGATCCACTCACCAATGTTGGAGATAGTGCCCTCAAAGTCAATTATTGGATCGCAGGTACGTGATTGTAATGATTGAGGCAGGACCTATACCGATATGACATTCTTGCTCGAGATGATAGTATGCTATCTGGTTTGTCTTTATCATCGTATACATATTTTAGTTCGCTATTGCATGTTGATAGAGCCTATAGGATTCTTGCTTGACTGCCAGCAGTATGATGGCAATCATATACGTGGGAGCTGGAGTCTATAAGCACATCCTTAAATGTGTCCCTAGTCGTGGGAGTTTCGAGACAGGGCATCGATACTCCAGAGTAGACTAGTGTATACAGTCGAGACCTCGAGGAGGGCCGGTGGCCGGTC
Organism: Agapanthus africanus; assembly: GCA_030015575.1. Classification (NCBI taxonomy): domain Eukaryota; kingdom Viridiplantae; phylum Streptophyta; class Magnoliopsida; order Asparagales; family Amaryllidaceae; genus Agapanthus; species Agapanthus africanus. Next base: position 175,916,318 of record JASDDO010000010.1, read on the forward strand.
TCACAAGCCACTGGTGTCAGTTAGATCACCTAAGATGTATACAGGTGCTCATTCGGATATGAGTACACCGGATAGGACTCGCCGGGAACATGCTAGTTGGTATTATACATATCGTCAGATAGCAGTTCCCTGGTGACATGTGTACAGGTTGGTTTGTCGACCTGAGATCGTCATTTGTCTCGTGTGAGTTCCCACTGTGCTTAGATTACTACCCTACCACGCTCAAAGGAGTTGTGCAAACAGGTTTAGTTGGGTGCAGTCCCGAGCCACATGGAGGTAGTGAGCGAATCGTCGGGGATTCGTCTCTCCCGGTATTGGGGGTTGATGTCGCGCAGTGCACGGGTGGCCATCACTAGAAATCCTCGGCCGGGGTAGTGGAGAATTACTGATTTGGATCAGTAGTTTCTCAGATGTTGATGGGCTTCATGCCGACACGATTTATTGCGTTATTAAGGGTCTGACTTCATCCACCCCCTTAGACTCGATATGTGATACTCTTTAGACGAACGGACCGTACTGTATGTATATTGTCACTGTCAGACTCAGTAGGGTTTATGGATGAGTTCGCTTGTCAGCTTCCCTTCCAATCAATACATAGGCAACCATCATGTACAGCTTGTACCTCTGACGTGCTAGTGGTTATACCCAGTGCCAGTGTGTTGATGAGTCATTAGAGTCCCTCACAGACTGTTTCCCGAGTTCGGGTGAAACGTTGTAGAGGCCGTATGGTTTTATGGCAAGGTTCGGAAAAGCACGTGCGTTTTCGCACGTGTCGTTTTTCGGGCAGATAATACTGGTCGGCTTTGGTTTAAGCCGGATCCGAGTATTATGCTGTGTAGATATAATATCTTTGTCTCAGATGCATTTGTATTCGGTCAAAATACAAATGCGGGTATGTTTATACTGATACGGGGTTATCCTGAAATTCGTTTCAGGGTCACTTTTGGAAGTTGCCAGTTTCCAGTTTTCTATCAACCGTCTTTTAACATTCGGTTAAAGACGGATTTATCTTTTCTTGATGAGGGTGAGTCGTGTTTCTAGAAGATTTTAGAAGTGGTGACTAGGTTAAAGAGGTGTTCTTGATTCATTGGTTGCATTTAATTGAATGGATGACTAGGTTTAAGAGTCACCATTTTGCATTAAATGTATTTTGCGAGTCATTCTTTTCATTTATGTGTTATGATAAGTATCATGGTTTATGGTCACCCTCTCATCTCTCCTACACTCACCTTCCTCCTACAAATGAGTGGTCGGCCCCTAATTGCAAGAGGATGTTTGATTCATTTGGAAAAAGAATATAGTTTAGGTGTATGGAAATTTCATAGCTCATTTTATTCCATCACCCGATCCAAAAGGCAACTTCATTAACCGTCCGTCCATAGCTTCGGACGTAACGAGAAAAAGTGTTCTGCTCATTCTCTACAACATCTTGGTCGTCTCTTTTAGCAAACTTGACGACCGAGTTGCCTCGGTTTAGAGGCGGGAGCCCGTTTAAAGATCCGTCGACGTGGTGCCACCTGGACGAGAAGACTGGAGATCGAGGAGATCGGAGCATCCGCAACAAGCGTGGGATGATGGTTGAAGACCGAAGGACTAGGATCGTTCGGTATAACTCTTCTACCCACTTTGTAGTTTGTTCGTTTAGCTTTAATGGCAGATCCGGGTTATAGTACGCGATAGCGCCAGTTGTAAAAAGTTCATTCCGCATTTGGCGTCTGTTAGACGGCCGGGGCGCTACCGTGGAATTACAGTGGTATCAGAGCCTAACCATTAATCTATACTAACTTGTGCTAACGCGTTTAAAATATCGATCGAACGGATTTTCAAAAACTGCAAATTCCAAGTTCTGAGTTTCTGTCGATTTTAAACAGTGTCTGAAAATTATTTTACATATCACAGAAAACAAAGCAGGGTTTTCTAAGAAAACAGGGAAATTTTGAGCACGTGCTCCCACATGACCGCCGCGGATCCGCGGTCAAACTTAGGGTTTGACCGCGGAAGCGCGGCAGTACTGTGGGAACAGTGCATCAAAATTCTCCAGTAGGCTTTCCTTGGTAAATTGCGGTTTTTGGTAATATTCTTTTGGGCCCAGATTTTGTTACTGTATAGCAGATGTACGTGGGGCCCACTTCGGGAAATTTAGTCGATCGAAATTTTAAATTTGTTAGTTTACAGTATTTACATTATATCTCCAACCGGGAATGTCATTTGATCGGTAAACCATGTCTGATTGCTATAGTTCTTTTAGACGGGTTTGCGAACGTGACATTCGCGTTGGTGTTATGTGTTGTGCTGTGATGTTGCGGATATGTCGTGGTGGATAGTAGTGTGCAATGGTAGTGCAATTTGTATTTATTTGTACATTTGATATTGCGAGGCGAGCGTCCAACATGTGGACTGCCGTCACTGCCTGTTTGTATAATATTCTTTTGGGGCACGACCGGGTCGAGGTCGATGTACCCGTTGTACATATTTTTATTTCTGTACTAGGTTTATCCCGCGAAGGAGTGCACGGATAGCCGGGTTCTGGAGGGCAACGGGGCCGTATCTCATGGCTTTGAGAGGCAGGGGGACCTCACTCTAGAATTGGCAGACTATTCGCCGCACTCGTAGGGGGTACAGGTTGACCCAAGGAGGGGTGCTCAGTTTACCGGATTCCGTGAAGTGCCGGGTGTTCCATTCACTATGCTGTGGGGGACTTTCTCGCTTCAGGTTTTGGCGGGTAAGTTGCTGCACCCGTAGGGGTCTAGGTTTCAATGCACAGGCTATCCACACGACCAGGAGAACGTCAGGTTTCAGCAGCGGCTCTGTGAAACCTGGGGATCCCGGATTATCTGTATTGTTCTGTGATGCTTATTACTTTTCTGTAATGTTGCATATTATCATGCCTGGAGCGATTATTGTATATTGGTATATATACTATTAGATGTTGTATATGTTTTACACCCGCGCTAGTCCAGCCCCCGCTCTGTCGTTAGTTAAGTAACCTAACGGGTGATGACGGTACCCAGTGGTGAATGCGGATGGCATATACGTACATTATATTTTCGTTCTTTTCTGGTGTGATTGTTTGATGGGACTGCATTGATTCTTATCAATACAAAGATAAAACAAACCTATATTTGATGTTGTTGGAACAAATTTTAAAAGGTGTTATTACAAAGATGTTTCCTTTTGTTTTGCATAGCTATATTCAGTTGGAATATCCTGCACCTCATTCGACGAGGCAAGGGCTGATATCCCTTCACCGGGAAAATTCACTTGGGCAGCAGAGTAATAACTTCATTATAGTCGATTACAAGTTGCTTTGCATCGCGGTATTCAGTTGGAATATCCTGCACCTCATTCCACGAGGAAAGAGCCGAGATCCCTTCACCGGGAGTGACCTATTTAGCAAAAGGTTTTCGTCACTATATTTTTATAAAAAGCTATCTGGTTCCTTCAACGAGATCAAGTTCATTACGTTAAAGGTTTTTTCGCCAAAAACTAGCCGTAGCCCTCCGTCATTTCTTATGGGTGGTCAGTAGTATTCAAGCTATGTTTGTTGACTAAAGTCAAGGCATAGTGTTTGGTAGTTGCTGGGTATTCATATGTTGCATAGATAGATGTGTTGGTTTGGGACAGTCGTATTACCTTGTTGACTAAAGTCAAGGGTACGTACGGGTGGGTTCAAATCAACCTGGACAATGACGGGTAGAACTTGACACGTGACTTATGATTTGTTGACTAAAGTCAAGGTCATAAGAGCATGAGGCAAAAATCACTTCGGGAGTTTCAAACATAAAGCAAACTTTCCAGGCATGCGCATACCTTCTGGAGTGTGATAACTTGAGTGGCTTCCATCAAGTTATCATGTGATGATAGTTGGATCCCGATTCTCACTGATGAGTTGGTTTACTCTTCGGGTGATCCCGACTAATTCTTCTTTCAGGTTTGGAGGAGAATTTGAGATTACAGTGGGAGGTTTCCTGATTAGATAAATTGATAACCATTCTGATCTAGGTTAGAGTGCACGCAGAATGTTTCTTTTCTCTCTCTTTGGCAGCGACCTTTGACCGACCCTAGACTATTACTCAGTGACCAAGTTGACCGAACCTTCTTAAAATACTGGCTTTTGGATTGTCTAAACTTGCATAAGTTATTGCCGCTCTTTCTTTTACCCTTTGTATTTCTCAGAACACCCCGTATTACTACGGACATCCACTTCCATTGGATAGATCCATCGTATGGTTATGTACGAACTCGAAGGGACTTCTTCGAGGATGGATCCAGGTTCAGGAGAAATAGAATTAGTTTATTCAGTTGTCTTTTATTATCACCTTCTCTCAGGTTGCGAGAGCTCCTTGGTTTAGGAGAGTACACTTATTACGCTTAATGGATAGTCTTATTCCAAATCATAGGCTGGTGCCGAAAGGTAGGGAATGAAGAAAACCAATTAGCCTAAGTAGGGTGTGTAGAAGGTAATATGTAAAGACAAGATAAAGGGATTAGAAAGAGAGGGCAAAGTAAATTGCGACTGTTATCATTCACGACCAAACCGCGTACTTCATCGCCACTCCTATTTCACCTTTGCTTTTTCCCCAGTTCGGGAGAAATAGAATAAGGTATTATTCATTTGCCCTTTATCATCACCTTCTTTTAAGATACGAGTACTCCTAGGTTGAGGAGTGTACACCTATTATGCTTACTGGATAGTCTTCTTCCAAACCATAGGCTGGTGCCGAAAGGTAGGGAAGGATGAAAACCACTTAGCCTAAAGGGGTGTACAGAAGGAAATGAATAAAGACAAATAAAGGGATTTGGAAGATGGCAAAGAAATATACGGTTATAGTCATGAATTGGATTATGGAAAAGGCATTACTAATAATACCAGGATACCCCTACGAAACATTTTCAGGTTTCAATACATTGTTAAAGGAAAACTAATTTTCCGATTAGATACTTACTCTAGGGTATGTATTTACCATGTTTCATATCTGTATGGTTTTACAAATGATGAGTGGGAGTAAGTTATTGGGAATTGGGTGATCATCCTCATTATATCGGAATTCGTTATAATTGGTGATATTTGAGGAAATCGCCTGGGTACAGTTTTTAACCTACGATGCACAGGTTTTGAGTTATTCAAACTCAGCGGACTTATACAGAGTATTGTATGTTGTCCAGTGTCCGTCAGGAAAAAGGGGTAGGTCCTCGTACTATGTTCTGTTTACTTGAGATTTCTCTAGTTTTTAGACAAGTGTTTCGTAGAAATACAATGTCTATGTTTTGAGAAGTTGTGGGTATAAGAATAAAGTAGAGAACCAGGTATCGCAAGTATCGAGATTCTTCAAAGAGATTGAAGATGTAGATTCTTGTGATTGGTATTCAGTTGCTAGTAACTGTTTTGAGAAACTTGTTTCTCTTTCGGGTTACTCATAATTGGATGGATTCCTAAGTTGAGTAATGCTGATTAGCCTTTTTCCATTAAGTTGTTATGCACTAGAGACAGATGCATGATTTGAATCTGGTTCCAATTAAATTAGTGCCTCTATTTCTATATTGGATATAGAATGGTTCATATCTTAACGATGTTAAGGTACGGGGAGTTGTCCAGCTTATGCTTAAAACCAGACACTGGATAACTCAAGGCACGTTTCTGTAATGGCAGTTTGTGGGTTGACCCTGGCTTTGACGAGGGTTGACATTTCTACCATCTGGAAGATCAATAGTGATATTGTTCTTGACTCGCCACAGTTTTATTAAAATGGACTTTTTCAGAAAACAGCAGTGGGAGTATGGTAGAACTGGAAATGATTCCAGAACTGCAAACGATTATGGAAAATTTAATAGGACCTATATATTCAATCAGGTTTGACATTCCAATAGCCACTTCGCAGACATGGTGGATAACCTCAGACACCAAGAGGTACTTCGGTAGCCTCAAGGACGGTGACAGGGAGGTTCTTGTTTACCCAGACTTGACACTGCTGTTGTTCCAGACTATGAGACCCGGCAGAAGAATAAGTATAGCGTCGTTCTAAACTAGTTTTAGAAGTACACGTATATATTATTCTGCCAGAGGGTTGTCGTAGTCAGTGGGAGCAGCGGAAGCATAGTGGGCAAGTAGATTATGTCTATTTATAGACAAGAGCAGATATAGCGGAGATAGATCATCTAATTTTGATATAACAGTCATGGCTTTGACTTCATCAGAATAGGGGATGGATCAGTTAGGAAGGTAGTAGGGTGTAATGTCCTGGTATTTGGATGACATACACAAAGTAGGAAGTAAAATTCCTATACTATGATCGGTTATAATATTTATATTTTGGTAAGATAAAATTCTAATTAAGGTTACATGTCAATATAAATATTATATTGAGTGGTTTAATGCCTTTGGTTCATGAAAATTCAAGCTAAATTGTTGTTTGTGCATTTTTGCTATAAAATTGATAAAATTTGGGTATATTGTAAACTAGAATTTTGGGGATAATGAAATTTAATGAGATTAAATTGAGGAAATTGTTTTTATGACTTATTTAAGATATTTAATAATTATTATGGCCGCTAGATTTGTTTAAACGTCGAGTTTTGTACTAAAACGGGTAATTTTTGCTTGCTAGATTTTCGGAAAAATGGCTTTTAAGGTGAATTTGGGGTTTTTGTGAATTTTAACCTATTTTATATTATAATTAGTGTTCGTGATTGCGCAAATGAGTGTGTTTGGGTTTTTCTCGATGGTTTGACGTTTGTACATCGACATCGAGGGTTGGTTTGGCTATTCTTGCATGCGTAGACGATAAGGTTTTGACCTATGCGTGATACGCGTGACGATTTGATTTTCGTATGCCGTTTCGATTTCGAATTTGGTTTTAATGCGATACGGTGCGTTATGAAATGTAGGTACCCCATGTGGACTTCGAGACGACAATCAAGCGTGTGGCGACGTCGGCACCGGCGAGCGAGGACCAGGTGAGAAGATTTATATCTACGGGGAGGAGTCGGGTGGATGGCGTATAGCACCCCCGCAGTTCGTGGTGATGTATACGAATACGTATACACACATATATTGATTATATATATTGTTTGAGTTTATTGATGATAAATACGGATATTTGGTGTGCTTGGATGATTTAGTGTCGTGAAACCCTAGAGTAGTGGTCGCACCACACATGCACACACCCACCCCTACTTGCATACATTCTTCTTTCATAAGTGCATATATGGGATTATATTTATGTGTTCACCCGGGTATGGGACTGGGTGTTCACATACTGGATTGAGGATGATACTTGGGATTGAGATGAGTCGGTGAGATTTGAGTTGAGGCCGTGAGATCGGTGATATGACAGGATTCGTACTTGAGATACGTCCTGATGTTATAGCGGGTCTTTGGATGACGATGCCATGTGAATAGTGATATATATATAAAATGGTTGACATGTGATCGTGATATGTGATATGATATGATATGATAAGATAATTATAGTGGGTCGCATTGAGCGATGTATCCTTCTTATTGATGATATGTGTTGAAGATATTAGTAGTGTACTAGACGTAGGTCAGTACCCCAGATGATGATCTTGATAAAGAGGATACCAGATGAATAGTGTGATGAGTATGATATTGACCCGTACCCAGATTTGGGGATGCCGTACGACGGATTTACGTACGTGCTATATATTGATGATTGATCCGCACTCTTGACTGGGGATGTCTAATTATAGATATGGTATCGGATATGATATTATTGAGGCGGGATCACCGACTAATATTTATACAGGTATGTATATGTATCGACTCAGATGTTAGGCGATTTCCTTACCTGTAATTCAGCTTGTTAGTTCAGCCGTATAGTTTAGTGTAGTTGTTAGACTAGATTAGACTCCTACCTATTTCAAAACTAACGGATCGTGGGTATTTTAAAGGACAGGTCAAGGGATTCTACGGATATTTCAAAAGGCGTATCTTTTCTTAAAAACACCGTAGCTCATATTTCCAAAACCCCACGATTTGTGTTATTTCAAATGGCACCATAGTATGCCATATATATATATTAAATGCAGATTAGTTACCGTTGTGTTTAGTATTTAGCTCCCGCTCATTATTGCTATTCGCCCCGCATCGCACACTTGCATTGCTATTTCATATTGCATTGTTGATATTATGCTGTAAGGACACCAGCACCATTACCGATGATGCGTATGTACCACGTACACTTACTTGCCGGCTCACACACATTTTCATCGGTAATTGCCATGTCACGTACACCTTAGAAAATATTATTGCTTGACTTAGCTTGTTAGTTAGTAGTTTGACATGATATTAGTGTACCTGCCTTATATGCCAGTTTAGACATTGTAGTTATTACTTGTCACTTCATGCATACTGTTATTCATTGTTATACCGCATTCATAGATTTTCATGCCTATATTCATGGTTTTACGTGCTATTGATGATTTGGATTCGAATTTCATGAGATTTCTTGGATTTGGAGGAAAACCGCAAAAACATAAATAAACTTCTTCTCTCTCTTTTAAATAAAAAGTGCGGTTTTCCCATGATGTATGAGTCGTCCACCATGAGTTTGCTGATGGATTTCGAGACCCGAGTTCGAGGATTAGAGGAACCATTTCGGGTACATGGTGGACCCAGTGCGGTATCCCGGGGCAAGAGGATCGCAGATGATGGCGTTGAGCCTGGCAGGGGAGCACTACCGACCAGTGATTTTACCTGACGCGTCGGATATCCAGAGGATACCGTCATAGTCTTGAGATGGATGTTAGGGGCCGGTCTGGACTGACGGCGCCCTAGATATTGACATTGAGATTTCGAGATATTGAGGTACTGAGACTTGATGATACAGGCCAGTCCGGATAGCCGGAGCCTGAGATTTGAGACATTGAGCTTTATGTTTTGTGTCAATACTAGACACTGTTTATGCTGATTTCGTTTTTGATACCTCTTTTTAAAAATACAAAGGAAATCTCACTAAATTATGAAAGTAGTTTCTTTAGTAAATGTATTCTGTTTTCATGCATTCATACATCATCCATATGATATATTGCTACCTGAGGCACTGACACGGACACATGGGATTACACTTCGGTTAACTTTTACCCTAGCCATTGTTATAGGCTGCTGGTTATATATTTGAGGATATATTATGATTGATGCCCTAGGATTGCGTTGTTCATGCGATTTATGTTCGATCAGATACGTGCGGTATTGCACGGATCATGATCAGACGGTTTTTACTAATGGGCTTTGGTTTAAGCCGGATCCTAGTATTGTACAGTGTAGATTTTGTCTCTTTGCATTTGTATTCAGTGGGAATACAAATGCGGGCATGTATATGCAGTCGCGGGGTTTTCCTGTAATTTATTACGGGATCAGTTTTCTAAAGTTGCCAGTTTGTATTCCGTTCCGGCCAGTTTTCTTTTGTTCCTTCGCGGCCGGACTTTCTGATGGAGGGGGGTTATTTGCAAGTGTGCAAATAACATTTGTGGAGGGGGTCCTTTGTAAATTTGTGGCTTCATGTTGAGATTCCTTTTTAGTCTCTTTCTCTTGCATTTATTGGATGGGGTTTTGATAGGATTTGGATGTGAGATAATTTGATCATTATCTTCATATATTGATATGCCATTTTCTCTCTCTAATTTTCTTCTTGATCAAAAGGGGCCGGCCACTTTGAGGGAAGAGGGGTGAGGAAAAAATTCATTCATCTCATTTCTTATTCCTTGCTAAAAATGAGAGCACCATTTTTCCTCCAATGTTTTTTCTCTTTTCTCCATCATCAAAGGCAACTTCACTACCCACAAGAGACATACGATTCTACACTAGTCTACAGCATTCCTTGGATGCGTCGGCTAGCCAACTTCGCGCCCGAGTTGCCTCGGTCCAGAGGTGGGAGCCAGTAAAAGAACCCGACGATGTGGTGCCCGTTCCGACGAGGAGGCGATGACCAGAGATTCCGCGAAAAGATCGGAGTGGAGGCTGAAGACCGAAGGACACGGATCGCTCGGTATAGCTCTCTACTCATTTTCTAGTTTGCTAGCATTAGGTTAATGGCCCGATCCGGGATTTTTGTGCGCGGTGGTGCCGGTTTCTTAGTTCTAGAAAACTTTCGTTTCCGCATTCCGGCGTCGGATTGACGGCCGGGGCGCCGCCGTGCACTTACACTGGTATCAGAGCCACGCCATTAACCTAGTCTAGCTTGCTCTAATGTGTTTACAAGTTCGATCGAACAAATTTCCGAAAACCCGATTTCCATTGCACATGTTTCTGTCGAAATTTTTTTGGGCTCGAAAATTTTTTCAGGTTGTTGCAGAATAACATGCAGGGAATTCTAAGACTTCTGCAAAAATTTGGTGACATGATCCACAGTTCCACCGCGGAACCGCGGCCAAACCCATGCGTTGTCCGCTGTTCCACGGCCATAATAAGTCCTTGTTGCACCAATTTTTTTCAGTGGGTCTTAGACTGTGAAATGGGGTTTTTGGAATATTTATTTTGGGCCCAGATTTTCTGTGAGTGCTACAGTAATGCTTGGGGCCCACTTGGGTAAATTTGATCGATTAAAAAGTTCAAACATGTTAGTTCAAAGTATTTACATTATATATGGGACCGTGAATGTCATTTGATCGGTAAATCCTGTCTAACTGCTATAGCCCGGTTAGACGGATTTGCGAACGTGACATTCAGGTTGATGTTTTGTGTTGTGCTGTGATGTTGCGGATTGGTCGTGGGGGATAGCCTGGATGCAATGTTAGTACAGTTTTGTTTTATATGTACATTTGATATTGCGGGGCGAGTGTCCGACTTGTGGACTGCCGTCACTGGCTGTTTGTATATTATTTTTTTGGGGCACGACCGGAGTGAGGTCGTTGTATCCGTTGTATGTATATTTTACTTTCTGTACTAGGATTACCCTGCGGAGGGGTGCACGGGTAGCCGGGTTCTAGAGGGCAACGGGTCCTCATCTCATGGCGTTGAGACGGAGGGGGCTTCACTCTAGAATTGGCGGGCTATTCGCCGCACTCGTAGGGGGTATAGGTTGACCCAGGAGGGGGCCCAAGTTACCGGATTCCATGAAGTGTTGGGTGGTCCATTCACGTTGCTGAAGGGGGCTGTCTTGCTTCAGGTTTTGGCGGGTAACTTGCCGCGCCTGTAGGGGTCTAGGATTTCATTGCACAGGCTATCTACACGACCAGGGGAACGTCGGCTTTCAGTAGCAGCTCTATGAAACCCTGGGATCCCAGATATCTGTATTATTCTGTGTTGCTTATTACATTTCTGTGATGTTGCATTTTTATCACGCCTTGAGCGAATATTATATATTGATATATATACTAGTAGACGTTGTATATGTTTTGCATCTGCGCTAGTCCAGTCCCCGCTCTGTCGTTAGTTAAGTAACCTAACGGGTGATGACGGGACCCAGTGGCGAATGCGGATGGCATATACATACATTATTATTTTCGTTCTTTTTTGGGGTGATCAATTGATGGGACTGCGTTGATTCGGATCAATGCAAGCTAAACAAACCGATTCTGATGTTGTTGGAACATTTTTCAAAAAGTTGTTGTTGCAAGGACGTTCTCTTCTGTTTTGCATCGTTGTATTCAGTTGTGAATATCCAGCTCCTTAGTCGACGAGGCAAGGGCGGAGATCCCTTCACCGGGAGTGACCCCTTGGACAGAAGTTTGCGTCAGGGCAATAACTTCACTATAGCCGATTACTTTTTCTTTGCATCGTGGTATTCAGTTGGAATATCTTGCACCTCATTCCACGGGGAAAGAGCCGAGATCCCTTCACCAGGAGTGACCTCTTTAGCAAAGGTTTTCGTCACTATATTTTTATAAAGCTATCAAGTTCCTTCAACGATATCAAGTTCATTACGTTAAAGGTTTTCGCCAGAAACCATTCGTAGCCCTCCGTCGTTTCAGACGGGTAGCACGTAGTATTCATGCTATGTTTGTTGGCCTTCGTCAAGGCATAGTGTATGGTAGCTGCTTGTTGCCTTTCTGCAGCATAGATAGATGCGTTGGTTTGGGACAGTCGTATAGCCTTGTTGGCCTTCGTTAAGGGCTTGTATGGGTGGGTTCAAATCAACCTGGAGAATGACGGGTAGAACTTGACATGTGACTTATGATTTGTTGGCCTTCGTCAAGGTCATAAGAGCATGGGGCAAAAATCACATCGGGAGTTTCTAAAGAAACTGAAACTTGCCAGATATGCGCATACCTTCTGGAGTGTGATAACGTGAGCGGATTCCGTCACGTTATCATGCGATGATAGTTGGATCCTGATTCCCACTGATGAGTTGGTTTACTCCTCGGGTGATCCCGACTAATTCTTCTTTCAGGTTTGGGGAAGAATTTGATGTTACAGTGGGAGGTTTCCTGATTAGATAAAGTGATAACCATTCTGATCTAGGTTAGATTGCACGCTGAGTTACAAACCTCATTTCCACTCCTACTTTTACCCTTTTCTCCAGGACACCCCGTATTACTACGAACGTCCACTTCCATTGGACAAAACCATCGTATGGTTATATACGAACTCGAAGGAATTTATTCGTGGATGGTTTCTGGTTCTGGAGAAAACGAATAGGACTGTTCAGTTGTCTTTTCCTTTTACCTTCTCTTAGGTTGCGAGTACTCCTTGGTTTAGGAGATAGTACACCTATTACGCAAATTGGATAGTCTTCTTCCAAACCTTAGGCTGGTGCCGAACGGTGGGGGATGAGGAAAACCAATTAGCCTAAACGGTGTACAGAAGGTATTAAGTAAAGACAAAGAAAGGGATTAGTAAGAGGGCAAAGTAAATTGCGACTGCTATTCACGACCAAACCAAGTATTTCTTCGCCAATCCTAAATCACCTTTGTATTTCTCCAGGACACTCCGTATCACTACGAAGATCCACAGTTTATTGGATACTCCATCGTATGGTTATATACGAACTCGAGAGGAACTTGTTCTAGTTCGGGGATAGATTCTGGTTCAGGAGAAATAGGAATAAGGTTTATTCGGTTGTCTTTTATCTTCACCTTCTCTCGCATTGCGAGTGCTCCTAGGATTAGGACAGTACACCCATTATGCTTATTGGATAGTCTTCTTCCAAACCAAAGGCTGGTGCCGAACGGTAGGGAAGGAAGAAAACCATTTGGCCTAAAGGGGTGTGCAGAAGGTAATGACTAAAGACATATAAAGGGATTTGGAGAGATGGCAAAGAATTATACGGTTATAGTTGTGAATCTGGATAATGTAAGAGGCATTACTAGGAATACCGGAATACCCAATCGAAACATTTCAATGTTTCAGTTCACTGTGTACTGTTAAAAGAAAACTGATTTCCCAATTTGACACTTGCTCCAGGGTTTGTATTTACCAGGTTTGATTCTCACATCTGTATGGTTTTACAGATGATGAGTGGGAGTAAGTTATTGGGAATTAGGTGATCATCCTCATTATATCGGGATTCGTTGAAATTGGTGATATTTGAGGAAGTCACCTGGGTTGTTTGCCGGACGGCAAATATTTAGTTTTGAATATCCGTTGTTATGCACCAATTTCAAATTGATATATCTGTACGTCTATTTTTATAGAGTGAGATATACCTTTTTGAAATTATGTCTATGACATTTACCTATATCAGTGGATGGTTAGGTAAGGAGCATTGAACAGCGGTGTAATTCTTCTTAACCATAAGTACAGTTTTCAACCTACGACACACAGTGAATGAGTCACTAGACTCAGGGGACTTATACAGAGTATTGTATATTGTCCAGTGTCTATTAGGACAGAGGGGTTGGTCCTCGTACTATATTTGGTTTACTTATGACTTCTCTTGTTTTTAGACAAGTGTTTCGTAGAAATACAGGGTCTGAGTTTTGAGAAGTTATAGGTATAAGAGTAAAGTAGAGAACCAGGTATTGCAAGTATCGGGATTCTTCAAGGTGATCGAAGATGTAGATACTTGTGTATGGTATTCAGTTGATTGTAATGATTAAGAGAACTTGCTTCTCTTTCAGGTTATTCATAATTGGAAGCATTCCTAAGTTGTGTAACGCTGATCGGCCTCCTTCCATTTAGTTGACATGCACTGGAGACAGCTGCATGATTTGAATCTGGTTCAATTAAATCAGTGCCTCTGTTTCTATATTGGATATAGAACAGTTCATATCTTGACATTGTTAAGATACGGGGAGTTGTCCGGCTTATGCTTAAAACCAGACTCCGGATAACTCAAGGCACGTTTCTGTAATGGCTGTTTGTGGGTTGACCCGGGCTATGACGAGGGTTGATATTCTACCATCTGGAAGATCAATAGTGATATTGTTCTTGACTCGCCACAGTTTTAATAAAAATGGATTTTTTCAGAAAACAGTAGTGGGAGCATGGTAGAACTGGAAGTGATTCCAGAACCGCAAACGATTACTTAAGATTTGATAAGAACCTAAAGATTCAATCTGGTTTGACATTCTATTGGCCACTCCGCAGATATGGTTGGTAACCTCAGGCACTCGAGAGGTACTTCGGTATGCTTAAGGACGGTGACATGGAGGTTCTTGTTTACCCAGACTTGACACTACTGTTGTTCCAGACTATGAGACCCGGCAGGAGGATGAGTATTGCGTCGTTCTGAACTGGCTTTAGAAGCGTACGTGTATATGACTTTGCCAGAGGGTTGTCGTAGTTAGTGGGAGCAGCAGAAGCATTGGTGGACAAGTGGCTTATGTCTATTTATAGACTAAAGCAGATATAGCGGAGATAGATCATCTGTTTCTGATGTGACAATCATAGGTTTGACTTCATCAGAATAGGGGATGAATCTGTTGAGAAGGTAGTATGGTGTGATGTCCTGGTATTTGGATGACATACACAGAGTAGGAAGTGATATTCCTATACTACGATCGGTTATACTTTGGTTGTCACACAGTGGTTTCTCCACATGGGGCTTGGATATAATATCAAGACATTCTGGTTACTAGATCTATAGATCTAGATTTGGGTAGTTTCCCAATCAGGGTACTTTGACAACATTCTATGAGTATTTAGAATGGACGACTCCGGGCACGGTTGTATACCTGCAGGTGATGGAGTCACCCTCTCTAAAGGTGTCTTACAGACTAAAGGAGAGAGGGATGCGCATGATTGGCAGATCACTTGCTTAGGCAATTGAGTCAATCATGAGATGTCAAGTACCACACCAGATGTTGTTTTTGCAGCAGATGCAGTAAGTTGATATTGATCCAATCGTGGAGAAACATTCGGAAGCAGTTTTAGAACATAAGCGAATGTTCTAGGGATATGATAACGGCATTCTCCTTCGGGAGACAGTTATCATTCCAGGCTTCCAAGGTGCCCTGGATGACAGAGTGGCTGTCAGAGTTATAGTTTTCCCTCTGACGAGGGGCAGTAGTTTGGACAGGAGCTCCAGGCGGATACTGAGGGAAGGATGGCGCAAGATACTGATTAAGTTCAGTTGCCGATACAGTCTAAGAAGTTTGGATTTGGAGTTCACTTATGAACTAAGTCCCATCAGACATCCAAACATATTCTAAGACAGGTATTGCTCATTTCGGGAGATAGCTTTCTCCGCGAACTTGAGATAAAGAGAGACACAGAAAGAAACATCACAGCGGATCCACTCACTGAGGCTATTCCTCGAACGCAATAGTTTCGCAAATGAGCTTTGTAAGACTGATTAGTAAAGGAGTTGGGTGTTCGGTATCACACGGGCTGTGAGTATGCGACATCGCAATAATTAGCCTTGAGTGCAAGTGGGAGATTGTTGGAGATAGTGCCCTCAGAGTAAATTATTGGATCACAGGCACGTGATTGCAATGATTGAGGGAGGACCTGTCCCAGTAGGACAGTCTTACTCAAGATAATAGTATGCTATCTGGTTTACCTTTATCATCGTGTACTGCTTTAGGTGACCTTACAGGTCACTATTGCACGCTGATAGAGCCCCTAGGATTCTTGCTTGACTGCCAGCAGTATGAGGGCGATCATATACGTCGGAGCTGGGGTCTATAAGCACATCCTTAAAAGGTCCCTAGTCGTAGGAGTTTCGAGACAGGGCATCGATACTCCAGAGTAGACTAGTGTATACAGTCGAGACCCCGACGAGGGGCGGTGGCCGGTCTCACAAGCCACTTGTGTCAGTTGGTTCACCTAAGATGTATACAGGTGCTCATTGGGTTATGAGTACACCGGACATGACTCGCCGGGAACATGCTAGTTGGTATTATACCTTATGTCAGATAGCAGTTCCCTGGTGACATGTGTACAGGTTAGTTCATCGACCTGAGATCGTCATTTGTCTCGTGTGAGTTCCCACTGTGCTTTGATTACTACCCTACCACGCTTAAAGGAGACGTGCAAACAGGTTTTAGTTGGGTACAGTCCCGAGCCACATGGAGGCAGTGAGCGGATCTTCAGGGGTTCGTCTTCCCGGTATTGGGGGTGAGGTCGCGTTGTGTCTAGGAGAGCCAGTACATGAAAAGTCCTTGCCAAGGTAGGAGATTTACTGGTAGGTATTCTAGTAGTATGTCAGGGTGTTCTTGGTTGCACTCCGACACGACTTGTACCACTTTTAGGGGTCTGACTTTTACCAACCCCCTAGGCCCGCCATGCGATGCTCATAGACAAACGGACCGGACTGTACGGATATTGTCACTGACAGGCTCAGTAGGGTGTAACGATGAGTTCGCTCATCGACGTCCCTTTTGGTCAATACCTGGTAGCCGTTACGTATAGGCTAATACCTCTGACATGCTAGTGGTTAAATCCACAGCCAAAGTATTGAAGAGTCTTTAGAGTCCCCTACAGACCAGTTTCTCAAGTTTCGGGAGAAACGCTGTAGAGGCCGTATGGAGATATGGCAGGGTTCGATCAGATACGTGCGGTATTGAACGGATCGTGATCGGACGGATTTTACTAGCGGGCTTTGGTTTAAGCCGGATCCTAGTATTGTACAGTGTAGATTTTGTCTCTTTGCATTTGTATTCAGTGGGAATACAAATGCAGGCATGTATATGCAATTGCGGGGTTTTCCTGTAATTTATTCGGGATCAGTTTTCTGAAGTTGCCAGTTTGTATTCCGTTCCGGCCAGTTTTCTTTTGTTCCTTCGCGGCCGGACTTTCTGATGGAGGGGGGTTATTTGCAAGTGTGCAAATAACATTTGTGGAGGGGGTCCTTTGTAAATATGTGGCTTCATGATGAGATTCCTTTTTATTCTCTTTCTCTTGCATTTATTGGATGGGGTTTTGATAGGATTTGGATGTGAGATAATTTGATCATTATCTTCACATATTGATATGCCTTTTTCTCTTTCCAATTTTCTTCTTGATCAAAATGGGCCGGCCACTTTGAGGGAAGAGGGGTGAGGAAAAAATTCATTCATCTCATTTCTTATTCCTTGCTAAAAATGAGAGCACCATTTTTCCTCCAATGTTTTTTCTCTTTTCTCCATCATCAAAGGCAACTTCACTACCCGCAAGAGACATACAATTCTACCCTAGTCTACAGCATTCCTTGGACGCGTCGGCTCGCCAACTTCGCGCCCGAGTTGCCTCGGTCCAGAGGTGGGAGCCCGTAAAAGAACCCGGCGATGTGGTGCCTGTTCCGACGAGGAGGCGACGACCGGAGGTTCCGCGAGGAGATCGGAGTGGAGGCCAAAGACCGAAGGACATGGATCGCTCGGTATAGTTCTCTACTCATTTTCTAGTTTGCTAGCATTAGGTTAATGTCCCGATCCGGGATTTTTGTGCGCGGTGGTGCCGGTTTCTTAGTTCTAGAAAAGTTTCGTTTCCGCATTCCGGCGTCGGATTGACGGCCGGGGCGCCGCCGTGCACTTACAGTTTTGAGTTTCCTTTTGAGTTTTGATCCTCGCCCTTGGCGTTGTATATTATATTGCTTATGTTGTTGTGACCGTCGATTGACGAAGAGCAAGCTCCCGCTTGGGGATGCCTTTTATTGATTTCGTATACTATTCATGTTGTATCCCGTTTGGGGGCCAGTATTTACAAAGGAGACTCTGCCGAAATTTTCAGGAAATATTTGATGTTTTTAAAAAAACGCATAATTCGGCTTATGCTATTAAAACTACTTGATTTAATTTGGTTTTTCCTTCACTCTACTACTTTCCTTGGTTTGGATTTATTGGTTTTCGGCTTACTTAGATTACGTACGCCTCGAGACGTTTCGTAGTTTAAGTGTCGGTCATGTTCCGTACTTTCGGAGCGTAGGATGACCCTTGGTTGATGGAATATGTAACTAAATGACTGTGTGAAAGCCTTTGACCCTTGGTCATCAGAGCGTTAGGTTTTACCTTCGGAGCGTAGGATGACCCTTGGTTGATGGAATATGTAACTAAAGTAGAGTGACGTACCATGGGTATGTTCCGTGGCATACTTACGATATGCTACTCCACTTAAGAAGCCTTAGGATGTACATTTCTTTGTTCAGTATTATATTCATTCCTGATCTAGCCTCATCGGTACCAGTTATGGTTTTGCTGCCACGATTACGGGCAGGGAGAGCTATGGCTAGAGTTGCGGTCAGCACGAGCTCGTTACGGATGAGGACTGACCATGGCGTAATTCCGGCGACACACGATTGCAGAGACGTGTCTTTTTATTGTGTTTTCGCGCCACGAGCATTTGATGGATCGCTGTATGAGATTACTCGGACGTGCAGATCAGCACCAGAGAATCGAGCCACTGATAGAGGCCAACCAGATTTTGATGACCGTTGAGGTATTGCTTATTCATGATGTTTGAGGCACTGTTCAGCGTACAGACGAGTGAGCCAGTTATTGCTGCGTACGACGAGATATCGCCCCAGATGTTGGAGTTATTGTAGTATGAGTTGTACTAAGAGATTTTAGAAGGTCGCTAGTCACCCGAGGATGAATGACTAGGACATGTGGTTCGTTCGCTACCCCGATGCGAGGTCATCAGATAGATTGATTCTAGCTAGAGACGACTTCACGCGGAGACGTTGAGAGTCGACAGAGACGATCGAATGTCAGAAACCTATTAGTCCAAGTTTAAAGTATTCGGAAGAACATGCAGGCAATTCTATGGACCCTCTAGAAGAATGAAACCCTTACTCGACTTAATGACTGTGTGAAAGCCTTTGAACCTTAGGGTTTGCGGCAGTTCCGCGGCTCCATTAGTGAGGCTTGGGTTTGCCCTTCTAC
Source organism: Agapanthus africanus (assembly GCA_030015575.1). Lineage (NCBI taxonomy): Eukaryota > Viridiplantae > Streptophyta > Magnoliopsida > Asparagales > Amaryllidaceae > Agapanthus > Agapanthus africanus. The sequence goes on from JASDDO010000010.1 coordinate 175,935,518, forward strand.
GGATGGACTATCGATACTGTGGTATGTCACTACTACAATAGGAGGTTGCCCCTACAGATAGTGAAATCCGTAGGGGCAGATTTATTTTGGCCCTACGGATTAATCCGTAAGGCTATATGGTTGTCCCTACGGTCCTTACATATTTATATAAAAATTATTACATCTTAAATTGTTGTTTGCCCCTACGGAGCCGCAAACCAAGAACCTACGGACTTATCCATAGGGGCATCTAAATAGGGATTTAAGTTAAAAGCTCAGATCGATCCCTACGCTAATTATTCCCAATTCTCGCGCGAACAAAAAATTCCCAAACCCTCATTCCCGCCGATCGATCGTCGTTCTCGTCGTTCTCGTCATCGCCAGCGCCGCCGATTCATCATAGCCACCGCCTTCTTTCGTCGTAGCCACCACTTGCTTTCGTTGTCGCCAGCGCCGGCTCATCGGAGTTCTCGTCGTCGCCTCTGCACAAGTAAGGAATTCTTCAATTACTCAAATTTTTGATTGGGGGTGGGGGTGGGGGTGGGGGTGGGGCTAGGGCTGGGCTGAGGCTAGGGCTAGGGTTGGGGCTGGGGCACGGGCTGCGGCTACGGCTGTGGTTACGGTTGGGGCTCGGGCTCGGGCTGCGGCTAGTGCTGTGGTTGGGGTTGGGGCTCGGGCTCGGGCTGCGGCTAGGGCTGTGGTTGGGGTTGGGGTTAGGGCTCGGGTTGGGGTTAGGGTTAGGGTTAGGGTTGGGGCAGGGGGTTGGGGCAGGGGGTGAGAATTTTTCTAGGTTTCTTTTAAAGCTTGTGAAGGAAATTTTGAGCCCCCAAAAAATGAGCATTTCTAATGATTTTGATAAGAGATAAGGGAGCAATAAAGTTTTGTTTTCTATTTGTCTAGATTCAAATGTCTACTTATATATATATGAAAGTATTTTGATCAAAAGGGATCATGGATGATGATGATGAGTAATGCTATAGACTCCATTTCTTCAGGGTCCTGCTACCTGATTTCTCTACCAAACTGGTGTTCTCTCTCTCTCTCTCTCTCTGTGTGTGTGTGCGATATATTAGATTAGAAAAATACATATGCATATGTATAATAGCTTAAATTTAGTCCTCATGATATGATTGCATCAACTAAGAAAATATCTACCCAAGGTGTTTAAAAGCTTTAATTACTTTATACTAATAATACTTTCCATGTTCTCAAATATTTGTCCATGATGCCTGACGCGTTCGCACGCGCACCACGTGTGTAGAAATAAATATCTCTAGGTTGTCATCGCAACTTTGAAGTTTCGATGTATCGGTATGCTATATTTCTGTATTTTAGCTTCCTTTCTTATGCATGTCTTTTAATGATTCGCAGCCGGTTCCGAATACAAGAAACCCACCGTGGCCGGTCCCAAGTCCGGATGAGAAAGGGTGAGGGTTGTGGTAGGCTTGTGACAGCCAACGGAAAACTTTGTCACATTCTATGACATGAACCAATACAAGAATATCGTTGGGGCGTCCCCTACTCAGCGACGCGCTACATCGGATCCCGGGTGTAGTGTTAAATATGCAAGGGCTTGGTCGTCGTCCAGATACGGCGCGCTACATCGGACCCCGGGTGTAGTGACAAATAAGCAAGGGTCGTCGTCTACAGACGGCGCGCTACATCGGACCCCGGGTGTAGTGACAAATAAGCAAGGGTCGTCGTCTACAGACGGCGCGCTACATCGGACCCCGGGTGTAGTGATAAATAAGCAAGGGTCGTCGTCCAGAGACGACGCGCTACATCGGACCCCGGGTGTAGTGACAAATAAGCAAGGGTTTCATAGGATCCGTCTAGCTTCCTGGAACATAGGTTCCCTTACGGGTAGATTAATAGAATTAGTGGAGGTGATGATTAGGAGGAGAGTTGGTATTATGTGTTTGCAAGAAACTAAGTGGGTAGGTGAAAAGAGTAGAGTCATAGAGCCTTGGGGTTATAAGCTTTGGTATACGGGTAGAGATAAAAATCGTAATGGGGTAGGTATAATCATAGATAGACGGTTGCTTAAGGATGTAGTTGAGATTAGGAGAAAAGGTGATAGAATTTTACTGGTTAAGCTTATTCTAGGTGGAGAGATCTTTAATGTTATTAGTGCTTATGCACCACAGATAGGTCTTGATGACGCTAGTAAGCGTCTATTCTGGGAGGATTTAGACGAGGTGGTGCAAAGTATACATAGTGGAGAGAAGTTATTTATTGGTGGTGATCTAAATGGACATGTAGGTACTAGTCGTAGTGGGTTTGATACTATCCATGGAGGTTTTGGTTTCGGACAAAGGAATGAAGTAGGTGACTCGATTCTAGATTTCGCTTTATCTTATGACTTGATCTTAGCAAACACCTGGTTTAGGAAAAGAGAGTCCCACCTTATCACTTTTAGGAGCGGATCAAATGCTAGTCAAATAGACTTTTTTCTGACGAGAAGAATAGATAGAGGTTGTTGTATCGACTGTAAGGTAGTGCCAGGTGAGAGTGTAACTACCCAACATAGACTTTTAGTTCTAGATTTTCAATTTAGAAGAGAACCTAGGAAGATTAGACGTAAGGTAGAGCCTAAAATTAAATGGTGGCGATTGAAAGAAGGTAATCAAAAGGCTTTTATAGATCATGTAGTACAAGAAGCGGATTGGCAGTCGGAAGATGATCCAGACAAAACATGGAACAAAATGGCTAGTTGTATCAAGAAAGTAGCTAGAGATCTACTTGGTGAGTCGAGAGGTGGTGCTCCACCATCTAAGGACATATCATGGTGGAATGAAGATGTAAAGGCTGCTATTAAAATTAAAAGGGATTCTTATAAAGATTTGAAGAAAAGTAGAGATGTGGAGAGATTTGAGAAGTACAAAATGGCTAAAAAGGAAGTTAAGAAAGCTGTTCGGGAAGCTAAATCTAAGGTCTACATGGAGGTGTACGAGAAATTAGACACTAAAGAGGCTGCAAATGATATATACCGGATTGCTCGAATGCGGGAAAGGAAGACCAGAGACTTATGTGCGGTGAAGTGTGTCAAAAATGAAAATCAGAAGGTTTTAGTTCGATATGAGGATATCAAGGAAAGATGGAGAGATTATTTTGACAAATTGTTCAATGAGAGCTTTACTAAGAATTTGGATGGACTTGTCATTCAATCTCAAGATATAAATCGTGATTTCATGCGTAAAATAAGACTTACTGATGTTAAAGAAGCTTTGAACAGAATGGGTTTAAAAAAAGCGGTTGGTCCTGACGGGATTCCTATCGAGATTTGGAGATGCTTAGGCGAAATAGGCGTTAAATGGCTGACAGATCTGTTTAATAAGATTTGGCACACAAAAAAGATGCCAAATGAATGGAGGAAAAGTATCCTTGTACCTATCTACAAGAATAAGGGTGACATTCAAAGTTGCTCAAACTACCGTGGAATAAAACTAATGTGTCACACCATGAAACTTTGGGAGAGGGTGATTGAACACAGGCTAAGGAAGGATATTAAGATAACAGAGAACCAATTTGGGTTCATGACTGGACGATCGACGACAGAGGTGATTCATTTGCTTCGTCAACTTGTCGAGCGCTTTCGAGAGAGGAGAAGAGATTTGCATATGATATTTATTGATTTAGAAAAAGCGTACGACAAGGTACCTAGAGAGGTATTATGGGGGACAATGATGAAAAAAGGGGTCCCCGTCAAGTATATTGACATAATCAAGGATATGTACGACGGAGTAGTGACAAATGTCAGAACTTGCGGTGGCTTAACAAGTGATTTTCCGATTACTATTGGTTTACATCAAGGATCTGCATTAAGTCCTTTCCTGTTTACCATCGTGATGGATGAGCTTACTAGAACTATCCAAGATGAAGTCCCTTGGTGCATGCTATTCGCTGATGATATTGTTCTAGTAAATGAGACGAAAGCAGGGGTTAATGCCAAATTGGAATTATGGAGACAAACATTGGAATCTCGGGGATTCAGATTGAGCAGGTCCAAGACAGCATATATGCACTGCAAATTTAGTAGCCAGAGAAATCAAAACCATATTGGTATAACATTGGAAGGGCAAAAGATATCACCGAACGACCAGTTTAGATATCTAGGTTCCATCATCCAAAGGAATGGGGAGATCGATAATGATGTTAATCAAAGGATCCAAGCTGGTTGGTTGAAATGGAGGAGTGCAACAGGGATTTTATGTGATCGTAACTTTCCGTTAAAATTGAAAGGGAAGTTTTATCGGAGCGCTATTCGGCCTGCCTTATTATATGGTACAGAATGCTGGGCTCCTAAAAAGCATCATACACAGAAGATGCACGTAGCGGAGATGCGCATGCTTCGTTGGATGTGCGGTAACACTAGAAAAGACAAGGTACGAAATGAGGATATCCGTCCAAAAGTTGGTGTAGCACCCGTGGAGGAGAAGATGCGGGAAAACCGGCTTAGATGGTTTGGTCATGTGCGACGCAGACCTATGGAAGCACCGGTTCGACGAATAGATACTCTCGATATGGGTAATGGCAAAAGGGCAAAAGGGAGACCGAAGAAAACATGGATGGAGGTGATACGAAATGATATGGTTGCCAAAGCACTCAATGAAAGTATATTGTTCGATAGAAGTGAGTGGAGACAGAGGATTCATGTGTTGGACCCGGCGTGATTCTCATGTTGGTTCATGTAGCCTACCCCTTATGCTTGGGATAAAAGGCTCAGTTGTTGTTGTTGTTGTTGTTGCAGCCGGTTCCGAATAAATTTACCAAGCAGATTAGCAAGATGGTCAATAGAAGAGAAAATGCTAACCTAGTGAGCCACAATGGATAATTTGTCATTGTTAATCCATCTTCCTAAAAACGGTTTATACGGAGGAAGTATATTTCATGGTACTTGAGAAAAATATATGTTGAAGTCAAAAGTTATCAAGATTTAAATGCTCGCTTATAGTCTTCCAAGATATTTTATATTCCAAGGCAAGGAGACAATAATTGCATGCTTGTGCATGATTTGGTATGTAGATTCAAGGTTATGCATCGCAACGACCCTTTCTTATGGTTTCTTATCATAATTTTCTGCACACTTATAGTTTATAAAGGTTGTTAGATCATATCACTATAAGGGAAAACATAAAATAACATCCTTTATACTAAAAAAATTATGTATGCTATTACTTAGTAGTTTATGGTTTTTAAACGCAAAAGCCATTTGAGAAATACTTTTCCTACCCACTATTAATCCATATTCTCAATATAGTCATTGAATTTGCACGCGCACATAATAAGAAGGAGAAGACAGTAATGTGGCAGAAGAAGAAGGAGAAGATAGTAATGTGGCAGAAGAAGAAGAAAATGGTATTCATTGTTCTCTGTTTCAGCATCAATCTTCTGATATGAACTAATGATGGCTTTCACATTGGCTTTTCCCTTTAGAGACTTCTTAGTGTCCAATGGAAAGCATACATCAGATTTGTGCAGGTCAGGTTCTTCTATGACTTTTAAGAGTCTCAACTGATTCTGTAAATTACACCCTTGTTGGGTGATACTTTTATCACTTCTAATTGCAGGTGCGCTCTCTAATATCCATTTTGAATGTAATATTATAGATATACATGTTTGTTTATGTCAAAATTATTTATATTGTCAATGTTTGATTGTCTAGTTGTTGGTGATGCGTCCATATCAGGGACAGAGGCCACTCCCGTTCCTCCAGGTATGTTTATATATCATATAGGGCATGTATATTGATTTAGAATGCTATATCATAAATATACACACATTCTTTTTGCTCTTACTTAGTAATTTTTATTATTGTCCAGCTGTAGGTGGTGACAGTAGTTGACAATAAAATTTGTCATCCTAGAAACTATGATTTTTATATGTGATCGCATGCGGGAATGATTGTAAGTTGTGGACCTTGTTTAGTCGTCCAACTCATTATCATGGGCTGGTTGATGAGATTAGATTTGCACCTGATGATCTACAAGAGCTTGTTCACTCCCTGTCTTATGTGTAAGCAGCGCTATATGCGAGTTTACCTTGTTAATATGTATGTACTGAAATTAATTAATATTATTCAAATTTTGATACATGCAGATACCAGAGGAGCACATCTTCTATCTCTGTAGGTAAGGCTTTGAATTTGTTGATTTTGGTATTTCTTGTCAATTCTATAGACCAGTATGTGCTAAATATAATGTTCTGACAGTTGCTAGAGGGAAGGCAGCATTCGAGGCTGCTGACCCCAGTCCTGGACGCCGCACACGGACTGCACCACAGAGGTTGGGAGAGAGGCCGAGGACTGGGCTCTAGCAGGGCCCATATGAGGTTGCACTCCACCCTGGCGGTTACTTCCTCCGTCTCCAGTGAGCGACGTATCCAGCAGGAACTGGAGAGCTTGAAGGCCACCGTTCAGGAGTTGAAGGAGATGCTGGTATGTATACTACTTAATAGTAAAATATCATGTCATATTATAGATATCAACATATCCAATATCAGTACGTAGCCTGAGCTTATTTGGTTGTAGACTTAGGTTTTATTAATCATACATGTACATATCTAATTAAAATAAACTACAGTTTTCCAAACTAGATATCCAAATGGGGTTTCGAAATAACTCGATAATGATAAGAATTCGAATAAAACACAGTTCTTACACGCTTATTGCACACGTTAGGTCCAGACGCGACGGGGTAGGCGCAAGATTCTAGCGTTTATCAGAGGTGGAGCTGGACCGAGCTAGGCTAGCATTTTGATTATTATTTTTTGAAACATGTATTTATTTATATGATACATATTGTACTACATTTTGAAACATTTTGGGCGATATTGATTTTGGTTTATATTTATATCATATTCAGTTTTTTGGTTTCTTTTGTATATTATATGTGTTAGATGTGAATATGAATACTGCGATATATGTTGTGTGATGATTAATTTTATATTTGATTGATGTATATATTATTGTGCACAGGGCGGGAAAAAATCAAGCAGCCCATTATTTTAAAAAAAATACAGATAATGTGTACCTACGGATTAATCCGTAGGTACACATGTTGCCCCTACGGCTATATCCGTAGGGGAAAAATATCAGCAGTAACTGATATTTCCCCCCTGATCGCAGTACCAGGGGTTGGGAGTGCCCATACGGACACATCCGTAGGGGCCACAGCATAGCCCCTACGGCGTTATCCGTAGGGGAAAAATACCAGGATTCTTGATATTTGGCCCCTACGGATCGGTACCTACGCAGATATCCGTAGGGGTTATAGCATGGCCCTACGGTTATGTCCGTAGGTACATTCAATATATTAAAAAAAACCATAAACAATATAGCTTTTTTTACCCTACGGATTACTCCGTACGGGCAAAAGGACCTACACAGATATCCGTAGGGGCAAGAATTTGCCCGTAGGGGTAAGTTCAGGGCTTCAACTTGCACCTGCGGCCTTTGCACCTACGGGGTATTTTTTCGCCCCTACGCATATATCCGTAGGGGCAGTGGGTTGCCCCTACGGATAAATCCATAGGGGCAACCCTTATTTGTAGTAGTGTGTACTCGATACTGTTAAACTGCACCCAAGATGTTGAGCTCTTGGGGGATTACGAGGATTTGATGAATAAATCAAATGGTTCGACTTCATTCAGATGCCAGATGGTGAGATGCAGTTCTTGGGAAACTCCAGATCCGTGGATA